>CM048744.1:459135317-459735317 GCA_026315105.1 Locusta migratoria
AATAGTCTGCACTAAGTCACCCGCTACGCTGTCACGAAACCTATGCCGACTAGAGAAGTCGCTGATAACGCAAAATTCCTAGTAGAAAACATTATTTTGAAGCATGATACACCACGTGTGATGATATCTAATTGAGGAAAGTATTCGTGTCAAAACTAGTTTCGGAGGTAATATCACGTTGCGATATTGTCCACAGAATAACAATAGCCTACCATACTCAGACAAATGGTACTACGGAACGTTTTAACAAGACGTTAGGAGATATGCTGTCGATGTTGAGCAAAAGGATTGGGATACACTACTGCCAGTCGTGACATTTGCTTATAATACAACAAGGCAAGACACCACAGGCTTCATGCCGTTTTTCCTGCTCCATAGTTGTGAATCAAATGTTTAAATGTTTGTATAGCTTACGGGACTTAACTACGGGGTCATCCAGTCCCTAAACTTACAAAATACTTATGAACTAACTAATGCTAAAGACGGCACAAATATCCATGCCCGAGGGGGGATTCGAACCCCCGACCGTAGTGGCCGTGCAGACTGTGACTGGAGCGCCTCAGTCCCCTCGGCCACCGCGGCCGGCTGGTCGTGAATCTGAGACGACAATGGATACGTTGTTTCGTTCCAACCGGACTGTACTCAGGATGTCTAAGGGAAACAGATCATCACCAGTGACGAAGAAGCAAGACAGCTGGCTCGCATACGGACAATGGACGCCCTGGAGTAGTATAACGACAAGCACCGACCTGTTGTGTACAGACCAGGAGATCTAGCATGGATTTTTAGCCCTGTACGGAAAGTTTGTCTATCGGAAAAGTTACTGAAGCGATAGTTTGCTCCGTATCGTGTTTACACCGCCTGTCAGATGTCACATATGAAGTCGAGGATTATGAGCCGCCCTCGAAACGACAAAAACGAAGACACATTGTGCACGTCCTCCTTATGAAGACTTACGACGATCCGAAAAAAAACAATAGATCGAAACGGACTCTTGTTCAAGGATTAATATTACAAAAAAAAGTCTTGATCGCAAAAATTAACAGTTTCTATTTACCGGTTTCGACCTGATATAGGTCATCTTCGGAGTAACAAGTAGCCCATGTGGCCAGTGCTGGACTCCGTTGGGCCGTCCTGGGCTGTTCTACTGCCAGCAGGTAACAGCCCAGGACAGACCAGCCCAGCCAGGTCCAGCACTGGTCACGTGGGCTACTTATTACTCCGAAGATGACCTACGTCAGGTCGAAACCGGTAAATAGAAACTGTTAATTTTTGCGATCAAGACTTTTTTGTAATATTAATCATTCCAAGTAGATCGCGGTTTCTCTCCTCTGACAATGTTGTCAAAATTAATCTTGTTCAAGCACTCTGAAGACCGTTATGGTAATGATGAATCCACGACAGGAGGGACTGGCGCCGGTCATCGTCACCGCAAGAAAGGCGTGCAGGCCCAAGGGAAGGATTCTCCCGAACTGCTATACAGAGGTCAAGATCCGGGACACTTCAGCTGGCTGCAAAGGGAACCTGTTCTTTTAGGAAGGAGAGCAATGCCTCGAGTCTTCGACGGCACCATTTCTTTCTTAATGAGTACTTGCAATTACGCGATAATAACTTTTCTGATGGCGTGAAAGCCTTACTTAGAATCACTTGACATGAAATGTTCTCACACTGTTTCCTGTACTGTAGATTCAAGTTTTTTTTTTTTTTTTTTTTTTTTTTTTTTTTTTTTTTTTTTTTTTTTTTTTTTTTTTTTTCTCGACCTTCTCTTTATACATTATCACCTTGTCTCCAATTTTCAATTTGTTTTTATAGTCTTTAACGTATTGTATCAAACATACTATGTACCTCCATAAATTTACTAACAGTTGTCACTTATTTGTAGTTACATTGGTACTATTTAGTACTAGATGGCGCGATATATCCATGTCATAGCATCGACGGCGTTTTTACCTGTCAGATGCCACCTACAGTGCTGACCATACACTTGACCCATAGTGTCGCGTTTTACCTACAGGATATATGTCCGTTTTAATCTTGACGCTTGTAACTTTACATCTGTAACTTGAACGTGACCTCTGTTGCTCAAGAATCTTTGTCTATTTCATGTAAGTCAAATTTTCTTTATTTAAATCCTAAATTATGGAATTCATACTGCTTCCTTTATAATAATCTTGATTTTATTTATAGGTAACAATTTTTTTTACTTCTGATGAAGGCTTCTTTGTTGTAGCCAAAACCATGGTTAGTAATTAACCTATAAATTTGCAATCGATGAGCTGTACTTTTTAATGTTAAATATTATGCTTTTAAATATATGGACACATGTAAGGCTGCAAATTTTCATACATCGCTATTCCTTAATGATATATTACTCTTTAACTTATTAAATGCAATGTTATTTCATCAGAATTTCTATCCGTGAGAGCAAGAATTCTGCCAAATAGGTCGTCCAAAGTTATACCTATTTATATTGCAATGTTGTGACAATTGCATTTCTTTTTAACCATCTCGTATATTCTGGGGCTGTTAAATTGTTGTGATTGAATGTGTCCTATAGGACAATTGTATACAAAGTAAATTAGTCTGTCGAGAGACAATACCATAACGCATATTCGTTAAGAAACTAACGTTAAAGTTGTGATGCAACCCAAGAGTAGCAAAACAGCCGTTTCAGGAACATCATACATGTTTCGTTTGCCTCTTTGCTTTGTGACATCTTAAAAACTGTTTCCTTATGTTTGTACCACATATCATCTTTTGGTCTTGTCCAGTTTTTACACACTGACTCCATAACATTAACAAGTGCACCATTATTCCTGACTTTGGTTTTTATTATTGGATAATATCGTTCTGTATACACTGCCATCACATAGACCTCCACTATCATGTGTTGGCCGTTTAAATACTCAGTTTCCTCTATGACCTAAGCTTCAGAGTTCGAATACGCAGGAAAATTGTAATCTCATTCAGTATCTTCATTACATTCACTTTAGCTTCAAGTGATGTGACTTCATCAGGAACTGCTTGTCTTATTTTTTTTTCCAAAAGTGTTAATTGTGTCACATCGTTGTACCTTGTTCTTTCACATTTTCAATATATACACAAGAAACTGGTCCGCTTACATCCTTGTCATGAAAGCAACATTTCTGCAGAACGCTCTTTAGTGTCTTTAGCGGCACTAAACATTGACTTAGGCCGGTATTACACTATCAAATTATCGGACAAAGAAAAATTAGACGTAGTGTAATGGAAACGTCGTCCAATATTACAGCAAATCTAAGGACTCGGCTTCTATTTGATCAAAGAAATCGCTTGTCTTCTGCAAGGCCGGATCTAGAGGGGGGCAAAGGGGGCAGTTGCCCCGGGCGGCAGAATTTGGAGGGCTGCAAATTTTGACCGACCTTTATTTTATTTATTTATTTATTTATTTATTTATTTATTTTACAGAATGTATCTTTCTGGTATAATTTAATAAAATTAACTGACACATAATTATTAAAAGTAAAATGACTGCAAGAAATACCGAAATCATTTAATAAAACTCAGATTCTTGGTTGCTGACTTTACTGTTGCCCTGTCACGGGTACTTCAGTTTATCAAACTTTAAATATCTACTAGATATTAGCCAGAATGAGGAACTTGTTTGCGTTATTGCATAAGAAAATGTACAATGTTTATTAATCTGCATAGATTTCCTTTTTCAGATAAATGATTATTCATATTTTATATCAAGATAATATTTGTAGAACAGGTGAATTTGAATAACGTTCCAGTCCTTATAATAAAAAAGAGTATTTCAGGTGCGCACACTTCTTATTGAAAGTCAGAAGCATTAAGGATCTAGAATCCTCTCTCGGTAGCGGTGGAATTGATAGACATCTATACAGGATACTCTGTAAATCACATTTAACTGCCTGACAGAGGGTTCATCAGACCACTTTTATACTATTTATCTCCCACTCCATTCTCGAATAGCGCGCGGGAAGAAAGAATATCTGAATCGCTCTGTTCGAGCTCTGTTTTCACGTATTTATTCAGATGATCTTTTCTACTTATGTAAGTGGGAGGTAACAATATATTTTCGCATTCGGAGGAGAATGTTGACGATTGTAGTTTCGTAACTAGCCCACGTCGCAGCGATAAACGCCTTTGTTCTAATGATTCCCATCCCAGATCCTGTATCATTTCCATGACGCTGTCTCCCCTGTATCACGACAATTCAAAACAAGCTGCCCTTCTTTCGACTCTTTCGATGTCCTCCGACAAACCCACCTGATAAGAATCGCACACTGGGCAGCTAGACTAAATAAAACAGGAGGAATCTCACTGTATTATTGATGCTGTCCTTTTTCTAGCTAAGCAAGGAAATCCTTTTAGAGGAACAAAAGAAGATGGTGATTTTGGTGATCCACATAGCGGCAAATTTCTAAATACAATTGATCTCATATCATACTATAGTGTCCCTCTTCATCTGCGTATTGAACGCCAAAAGAAAGTCCAGATTAGCTATTTTTACAAAAATGTACAAGATGAGTTCCGTGACTTGATTGCTGACAAAATAAAATAAGATATAATTAAAGATATTTTAGCTACTAAATATTTTTCATGGATGTTTGACTGCAATCCAGATATCAGCCATAATGCGCAGATGACACAAGTAGTTCAATATGTCAAGTCGAATGACTCAGAGGTTGTGGAAAGTTCTACTGACATTTTTACAGTTACAGACAAAACAGGAGAAGGCCTTAGTCAAGAGATACTGCAAAAATTGGAACAAGATGGGTTGAACATTAAGTACTGCAGGGGGCAGACTCATGACAATGGGGCGAACAGGGCAGGAAAGTACAAAGGGGTCCAGTCAAGAATACTTCAGAAGAATAAACTGACCTATTTCGTACCATGTGCTGTTCACTCTTTAAATTTAGTAGGAAAAAAATTCAGCAGACATTCAGCAAGACTAGGTGATCTGCAAGAGTAGATGCGGTTAAAGCTGTTTACAAGCATTTTCATAAAGTTTTGAAGGCCCTGGAAGAAATTGAAACTTATAAATTGTCAACACCAGAAACACAAGCGGAGACAAGATCTATTTTTTAAAAAATATGAGAAAACTCAAATTCATTACTTTAACTTGTTTCTGGTATGCAATATTAAAATAAGTTGCACATGTTAATCAGTTACTGCGAAGTTAATACTTTACAATTGATAAAGCTGTTCGAAACATTCAAGGACTTTTGGGCTTTCTCAAAACTTCCCAGGATTCTTGTACCTCTGAAGCTAGCCCTGAGGCCAAAGTGCTAGCACAAGATAATGAGGTATCAACGGTATTCTCCGAAAAAAGGATTCAAAGAAAGAAGAAAATGGCCGATGAGCTATGAGCTTTGTGAGAATGAAGTATCCAACATTCACAAAAAAAATAAGGAATAATTGACATAGCTTAGTACCAGGTTTACCGCACTTGAGAAAATTGGTGCAAAAATTAGTTTTCTGTGTGGTGTGCAAATTCGAAAAATGCAAGTGGAGGACTTGAAGGCCAAAACAGCGGAACTGGCAGAAGATCGTAGCGAGGAAGAACTTGAAGTTGAAAGTTTCAGACAACATGCGCTGGCAGTAGACAGAGCCTTGCAAGATTTCACTGCATCATCAACATTAAGTTTAATTTATAAAAATAATTTGATAGAGGGGTATCCCAACCTTACTACAGCGTTAAAATATATCTTACCATTCTAGTTTCTGTTTCGTCTGGAGAAAGAAGTTTCAGCAAGCTGAAACTAATTAAATACACTTGAGGAGCACGACGGCTTAAAAAATCTGAGTATAATATCCATAGAGCACAAACGAGCTGCTTCTCTAAACTATGATGTTACTAAAACAGTTTTGCAGCAAAAAAAGCTCGAAAAGCGAAATTTTGAATTGATTTTTGTACGATGAGTAATCTTGTAATATTTTTGTATGTATTAAAATTGTTCTGTTTCCCTTTGATCTTAATTCAGTCAATGAAATAAGTTCATGTTGTGAGATTGTGACATTTATTTAGAAATATGTAACCCAATTAGCGTCAAAAAGTCGATTCATACAGGGGGGGGGGATAGAAAGGGGCGGCAAATTTAAGATTGCCCCCCTTGGCAAATGTCCTAGATCCGGCCCTGTCTTCTGTTTCCTGCAGTAAGAAATATGACCGCTCGGAGCGCTAGTAGTATTACAGCCTCTTTGCCACTACAGCTGTTTTATTTCGAGGTTAAATTTCTGACATAACTTTCTTAATCGTATACATGTCTAGTAGTGGCAAGTTTGTGTTGTGTTTCCTTGCACCAACAAAACTGATACAAATGTATAAATCAGATGGGGCGTCGTATAACAGGAGACAACACCAATTCACCCTGTCCGTCACGTCAATTCACGTAGCCCAACACCCTGAGGTGAAAGTGAAGTAACAACACTAAATCTTATTTACGGCCAAAGCTGACTTTATGATTTTGGTCAACTTAGTGTGCAAAGTGCTGGGAAGTGAAACAACTTTCAAATCACCGACATCTGTTTGGATGCAAAAATATGTACATATAAATAAGTCAGACAATTTTTGCAAGGAAATAAATAGGGTCTATTTACTTTATCAAATATGTTTCCCCCACACCTCCCCCCACCTCCTTATATCGTTAATAACGTCACATACAACTTAGATTTCCCTCTTTGTCAGTGCTGACATTTTTCTTTTAAAACATTATTTAATGAAACTTGCTTTATCAACCTAGGATCTTATTCGTTTACATCAACCTTTTCTGTTACTCTATTGCAAGTTGTGAAGATTAGAGAGCTAAAAAATAGGATAATTAGCAATGAATTACGGCACGGCTGTACTGCCGACGACATAAAAAGAAAATCCTCCCGTTCCCGTAATAAATTTATCTCGCCCTGACATCCACGGTTTCACCCAAGTGCGTTTCCTTTTCTTTTTTCCCTCCTACTGCTCTAAATGTAGACACAACGCAAATGTAGTATAAACAACAGCTGAGCATAACACCGCCATTTTGAAGCAAATTTGACAAAATATTGGATGATAGTGTTTAGCGTTTCATCCATTATCTTTATTAAAGAATATGACCAATATCTCATCCAATTTTTTCAACCAATTCTTTGTCAAATAATTTGATAGTGTAATACCGGCCTTATGGATACCACTGTACAATTTACTAACATAATTTCAAATTTATACAGGAGGTGGCACTAGTCATCATACACGTTGGCATGAGATTTAGAGACACTGTCCATAGTATACAAGTCACAAAGTTGCACCACCTGTCACAATGTTACTATGGTTTACAGTACTATGTGAATTCATTCATAAGGGCTGTAGAATGAAAAACAGTGTCTGTTTTTTTGAGTTGTATGACCTATTCATTCTGCTGGGGCCGCGGTGGAGAAACCGAGAGGTCTAAAGCGTTTCGCTGCGGAGCACGCGGTTGCTCGCCGTGGAGGTTCGAGTCCTCCCTGTGGCATGGGTGTGTGTGTTGTCGTTAGGTTAGTTTATCTAGGTTTAAGAAGTTTGTAAGCTATGGACTGATGACCACGTAGTTTGGTCCGATAGATTAACAAACATTTGAACATTTTGAGCCGGCCGCGGTGGCCGAGGGGACTAAGGCGCTCCAGTCACAGTCTGCACGGCCACTACGGTCGGGGGTTCGAGTCCCCTCTCGGGCATGGATATTTGTGCCGTCCTAGTTCGTCAGTAGTTCATAAGTAGTTTGTAAGTTTAGGGACTGATGACCCCGTAGTTAAGTCCCATAGACTATACAAACATTTGAACATTTTGAACATACTGCTGGGGCCGAGCGGTGTTTCCCAGCTTTAGGTCAGGATGAGGCGTGGAACCTGGTGGAGCGCCAAGGGAGCTAGTGAAACAGAATTATAGTTGACACATTTTATTCCGTAACATACATAAGGCGCTAGGTAGACAGGAGCTAGAGCAGTAGTTGGCGTCGCCTTCGAGCTGCAACCTTGGAGTTTCGTATGATGGTAGTGCCCGCGCCGCGCCGCATTGCCGGGAAGAGATGCAAAGACTTATTGTGAAGTGCTCTGTCCCTTCACCAGGCTATTCAGCGGCCAGGACCCCTTTGAAGTCGGATGTCGTGCTGGTGGCCGGCTGGCCAGATTAGCACCAGAGTGCTAACTCGAGGACATGAACATTAGTCTTTAGTAATCAACCACTGAAGACTACGCTGGCCTCAGGCAGCCACAATAGAGGTGTGAAGTCGTCAGCACAGCGGATCACCATCTTCCCAGATGATGTTTAGTGTGAAGTATGACCTCGACCAGACTCCATCTCTTAGCTGCCTCTAGCAGCTACCCGTATGTACTGCTATCTGTGACAAAGACTGAGCACAACGATTAGGCCAGTGAATTGGCGACTATCTCCTGGGCATCGTCGATTCAGAAGACCAAGTGACTGCTACTTCTAAATGTGGGAGTATTTATACATAAAATTAGCCGAAGCTATGACGTATGAAATGGTTTGAATGTGTTCCCTTTGAAAATGCAGTGTTCGCCCGATGTGTCTTTACCGCTGACGCAACCGCGGTCTTATTCACTCGTGACAGAGTTACGTGTAGTTATGAAATGTTTACTAGCTGCGTCTCTGCCTGACAGCCATTTCACTCACACACCGTTCGCTGACGGTAGGCTTTCCAACTTCCGACACAGCGGCTGGCATCAACAAGCAAGGCGGGTGAGCATTTTCTGCTACCGGCTGCTGACCTTATTCCGTCTTGATAAAGTGAGTAAACCAAGATCTTAACACATTTCCCTGTCACAATGTTTGCGGCGTAACAATACATTTTAATTATGTTAGAAAAAAACCGCACTGACGTGTTTTACGGCCCACTTCAGATTTGTAGATTTATAAGTTTTTGCAAACATTTTGGACCAAAATAATAACCTAAATATTAAAAAATTAAGAGTGTCTGAAACCTTTTTAGGAAAATTAAATTTAGGTGGTGACGGGTTCCGAACCACCGACCTTTGGCATCACACTCTAACGCCTTGCCCACTACGCTACGGCTATGAATCCTATAATCTCATACTATTGATGGCCGTTGTTAACTGATGCTAATATGGCATTCGTAGACACTAGATTTTCATTTATCGTACGAAAAACGATGTGTTTTTGTTAATTCTTCAGTGCGCCATTCCTTTGAAATGACAACGTTTAAGTTACAATAAGAAAATCATCAAATACGCGCAAGATGCCACAGTTTTCTGCGCGAGGAATGTCACGTGACATCTCCTAACGGCTGGTTTTCGTCAATTCAATGAAGGGTGTCAAATCTCCGTTATTTTTGCAAATATGTCTCGAACGATACGAGATAAAAAAAAACATAAGGGAGCTAAGTTGTAGAGAATTTTCTCCTCTAACAATCAAGTTATTCAATTTTCGTATCAGATGCACGGTTCGTTTGCAATTACAATTACATTACAAACGGCTTTTTTAGGTATTACTACTGTATTTTTTGTCCGAAATTTTTAAAAAAGGAGGTTCTGGTCTCTGGCGGCCTACAATCATGTCTGTAAAATTTGGTGCTGATCGGTTGAACGGTTCGTCTTAAAAACAGGGAGCACGTTACAGACATTAATTTTGACAACATTGTTATAGGAGAAAAATAGCGATCTATTTGATATGATCAATATACAGAAAACAGCCTTGATCGCAGAAATTAACAGTTTTAATTAACCGGTTTCAACCTGATGTAGGTCATTACAAACAGCCCATGTGGCCAGTGCTGTACTCGGCTGGGCTAGGCTGTCCTGGGCTGTTCTTCTGCCAGTAGGTAACTGTTCAACTGTTACCTACTGGCAGGAGAACAGCCCAGCCCAGCCGAGCACAGCACTGGCCACATGGGAAGTTTGTAATTCTGAAGATACCTACATCAGGTTGAAACCGGTTAATTAAAACTGTTAATTTCTGCGATCAAGATTGTTTTCTGTATATTGACGTTACGGACAGACAGACGGACGGACGGACAGACAGACATCCCAAAATCGCCGTTACTTTTGCAAATATCTTTGAAACGCTACAAGATATGAAAAAAGCATAAGAGAGCAAAGTTGTAGAGAATTGTCTCCTCTAGAAATTAGGTTATTCAATTTTCGTGTCAGATGAATAGTTAAGCAGTTATTTTCATTTAAATTTCGAGCTGTCAAAAGACGATCGCAAGGGCCCACTTTTAGTGTTATTACCGTAACCTAAAGTGGGTCAAAAATACGAAATTAGGCGTCACACACCCCTCTGTAAGTCGCTGGCAGCATTCAATCCTACTCTCGATGCCTTTAAGAGTGATTCAAATGTTTCAAATGTTCAAATGTTTGTATAGTCTATGGGACTTAACTACGGGGTCATCAGTCGCTAAACTTACAAACTACTTATGAACTATTTACGAACTAGGACGGCACAAATATCCATGCCCGAGGGGGGTAAGAGTGATTCACCCCAGATATACAGTGTTTCCTTGTTTGTATGCGCCGACAGTGCACAGTGGCAGGCAGAGTGCATTCTGCCAGTGTCTGGCCAGGGTGAGTGGCGCGCCGTGCCCTGGCAGAGACGGCGACACCTGCACCCCTTCGGGCGCAGTAAATATTAAAAACGCGCTCTCCCCTCGCCGCCTATTCCTGCATTTCTCCTCGTATCTCCGTCGCGGCTGCCTCCTCCACGCTTGCCATCGTCTGGCAGACGCCTCTTCACATCCGAGTCGTGATCTTTCTTTCTACATTTTTCATCTCAGTCTAGACATTTGCTTTCTGTCTGAGTAATACACACTAACTCCAAAATTCTTCTCCTGATAGGTTGGGTATACTTCCTGCTTTTTGATCAGTTGTCATTTAATATATTCTTCAGTTGTAAGGTACGTAAGGCGTTACAGATGCAAATCAATGTTCCTTGGTGGAATATGGACTTCACCAACACTAAATTATCGTGGAGAAAGGCAGGCAGGAGGGGGAATTCAATAAATCACAATGGTGTCTAAACAGTATATTCAGTTCAAAAAGCCGGCCGCGGTGGCCGAGGGGACTGAGGCGCTCCAGTCACGGTCTGCACGGCCACTACGGTCGTTGGTTCGAATCCTCCCTCGGGCATGGATATTTGTGCCGTCCTTAGGATAAGCTAGTTGATAAGTAGTTTGTAAGTTTAGGGACTGATAACCCCGTAGTTAAGTCCCATAAGCTATACAAACAAAACAAAAACAGTTCAAAAATAGGTTAAAACCATATTATGCAGTATTCTGCAATCGTCAGACTATATATTTCAATATCGCACCAATTTAAATCTGGATTAAAACTTTTGCAGTTACTGTGTATAAAAACGTAATATGATATTAATATTCAAATTTATTGACTTTTTGTACGATTATTGTGTCGTAAACAACAAGTTATTTCAAATTTTCAACAATAAGTTTTCAAACTGAACGCTGCTTGATTTTTATTGGAAACATTTGTAAATAGCCTATTGCACACAAAAATCTATTTGATTTGTGTTTGAAATAGTATAACTATATTTTAAAATAAAATCTGAACTCTACCAAAATGAATTAAAATGGATGTAGCTGAAATAGTAATTAAATATGTTGTCAAGAACATAGGGTAAAATAATATTACTAAAAAATTTTGTTTTTTGACTCAGCTTGTTGATTTATTGGCACTTGGAGTTACAGCTTGTTCCATTGTTAATTCTAAAATTTCTCCAACATAGGTGACTGGTATTGAAGAAGCAGCAGAAGCCGCTCATGTATTGTAAATTTAAAATTATTCAAAGCCATCTTGAGCTCTGGATTATTTAAACTTTACTTGTTGCTTGAATGTGTAATATGTTTTCTTAATTTAAGGTGTGTTCAAAACAGAAATTTGATACATTACTTTTCAAGATTTTATTACAATAAATCTTTTATCCAGCAAGTGATGACTATCTTTGGGAAACCTACCTAGCCACCCATATTTCATTATTCTGTGCACCCACCTACCACTCTTACCAAATATTATTAGTTTCCTAAGAAATAATTTAATGCCCATATTTCACAGTTTTAAGTTATTATCTGGTCCAAAATTGTTTTCTTCAGCTCAGCCGACAGCTCATACTCAAAAGTGAAGAGTGTCACCCGTATGCTTGGCAGACCAATTTCATGCTTCGAATTATTTCTAGTTTTAAATTTCATTTCATCAGTTGACTCTGACAGGCGTATTCTGCCACCCTTAGAAGTTGCGTACCTCCAGCAGATGCAGTTCCCTCAAATGTGTACTCCCCCAAATTCGCTAAATATTATTGATGTTCTTCTACATCATTTGCAAATAGAAAAATTTCATTTGCACAGCTCTCGTTGTTCAATCTTTTTCAGAAAATATGAATTCCCTTTTTCCTCCATTCAATTTAGCTTTAGGTCTTCTTAACCCAGATATCGCTGACGTCCTTCTAGATGGACGAGAACGGTAGCTTACTTTTTTATTCTTGTATGTATGAATTCGTGTACCGTATCATATTTTATTTCTTTAAATTGCCTGTTACTATTGAGCATCAATTTTAGCTTCTATTGTTGATAGGAAAGTGATTGGATACAGCTGCGATGCAGAACGTGACTGGCGCGCCGCAGACCGCTCGGCCACTGCGGCCGGCTATCTGTAGGTTGATGAATGTCACAAGTGCCATTAGTTAACACCGGTTAACCCTTCATCTCTCAGTGTTGCTCCAAGGCAACAGCATCTATCGGTTTGCAGCAGAATTATAGAACATATACTTTCCTCAAATATTGTGAACCACCTCGAAGAGAACGGCCTATGGCCGCTTAGTCAATACGGATTCAGAAAGTATCATTCGTGTGAAACACAGCTAGCTCTTTACTCACATGATGTGATGACTGATACAGACAAAGAATGTCAAATAGGTTCAGTATTTCTAGATTTCCGGAAGGCTTTCGACACTGTACCTCACAAGCGTCTTCTAATCAAACTGCGCCCTTACGGAATATCGTCACAATTGTGCGATTGGATTCGTGATTTTCTGTCAGACTGAACACAGTTCGTTGTAATAGACGGAAAGTTATCGAGTAGAACTGAAGTGACATCTGCGCTCCCCAGGAAAGTGTTACAGGGCCTCTACTGTCCCTTATTTTTTATAAACGATTTAGGAGACAATCTGAGTAGCTCTCTTAGGTTATTCGCAGACTATGCGGTCACTTATCGGTTAATAAAGTCACTGGAAAATGATTTAGATATCTGCATGGTGCAAAAAATGGCAATTGACCCTTAAGAATGAGAAGTGTGAAGTCATCCAATTGATCGCTAAAAGAAGCCCTTTAAACTTCATTAATACGATAAATCGGTCAAAATTACAGGCCGTAAATTCAACTAAATACCTAGGAGTAATAATTACAAAGAACTTACATTGGAAAGAACACACAGAAAATATTGCAGGGAAAGCGAACCAAAAACTACGTTTAGTTGGCAGAACACTTAAAAGAAACAATCGCGGTATATGGGATAGAGTGTCACAGAATTGATGCAAGAGTTGGGGTGGAAATCATTAAAAGAAAGGCGTTATTTGTTGCGACGAGATCTACTTGCGAAATTTCTTTCACCAACATTATCTTCCGAATGCGAACATATTTTGCTAGTACCCACCTACATAGGAAGACATGATCATGAAAATAAAATAAAAGAAATTCGATCGAAAACGGAAAGATTTAGATTTTCATTTTTCCCGCGAGCTATTAGAGAATCGACCCATAGAGAATCATCATAAAAGCTGTTTGATGAAGTGCCATGCACTTCAATGTGTCTTGCAGAGTATTTATGCAGATGTAGATCCGTTCCTCCGTGCACAACCACTTTTCTAAAGATTGTAAACAACACTGCAGGACTTTCAAAAATTGCTTGTGACTACCATTAGGTACAATGCATTGACAAAATCTATATTGTTGCTTTATGTACAAATTCAAGCGCACGTATCGAGACTCTCAAATTATTATGTCAAAGTAAAGGAAACAAAGTAATCATCTCATTTCTGAATATTCCCTGAGGGAGGCTCCCGTAACGGATCCGAAACGTAGGAAATATTGTACCATCATGCTGCGGCAAATAGCTCAGAAGTATTTTAATTTTAATTTTCGTGGTAAACAGTTTGAAAATGATGTTAGCTACGGAAAAGGAAACATATCCTGACCTACGATGCGATATGAAAAATGTCAGTATAAATTTGAAAACTTAATAAATCACTGAATAATGTAGATAGAGAGATAAAAATTGACACATATGCTTGGAATGACATGGGGTTTTATTAGAAGCAAAACAAAGTTCAAAAAATGTCCATCAGAAGACGCTGGAGAGCAAAATGTCAGTGACTGCGCTAGAAAATCGTGTATAAAATGAGCTGTAATGAGATAGAGAATCTGATGCACCAGCAGTCGCAGCTTGTTGACGTTACCTGAAAAGCCGCTTTTTAGGAAGCTTTATTACAGGTTGAGGAATGTGCCAGTTCAGCGTAACGATGCTATCGTCATAGGAAGGGGATACGAGCGGGTAAAGGTCCGTTGAATGAAAGCTGTGGCGAGAATGATTTCAAAGTTCGAAGCCACGGGTTGTTCAGACAATAGACCCCGTAGTGGCCGACCGAGCACAAGGCATAATGCTGCTGAGACAGTTCAGGAAGAATGGAGACTGTAGTGGGTTCGTCTATGCTCGGGAAAGTCAGCTCCCGTGCAGTCGCACTGTTTGGTTGGCACTTAGGCGTACCCTCCGATGCTATCCTTACAAAATGGATCGGCATCATGAACTGTTACCTGGCGATTTAGTGACGCGGAGTGCATTTGCGCTGTGGGCATTTCCAAATGTTCGAATGTTTGTAAATCTTTCGGACCAAACTGTGTGGTCATCAGTCCGTAGCTTACAAACTACTTAAACTAAGATAAACTAAGGCCAACACACACACACATGCCCTAAGAAGGAATCGAACCCCCAACGGCGAGCAACCGCGCACTCCGCAGCGAGGCGCCTTAGACCGCACGGCTACTCCACCGCGGCGGCGTTTCAAAAGATGGCGGAAAATGACGATTGGTTGAGTAACATGTTGTGGACCGACGAAGCTCATTTCTCGCTCCGAGGGTCTGTAAACGCCCACAACTGTACAGTTTGGGCTACCGAAAATCGTAGAACTGTCGTGGAAACTCCATTGCAGGATGAGAAAGTCACGGTATGGGTTGGATTTACCACGTCTACCATAATCGAGCGTTTTTTCTTCGAGGAACTGCGTGATTCTGGTTTTGTAACTGCTACCGGGACGGGTGAAAGGTACGCCGATATGTTACAGAATCTCATCATCCCCAGCCTGGCTTATAAACACCTGCTGGAACGTACGATTTTTATGCAGGATGGCGCTCCACCCCATATTGCTCGACGCGTGAAAGATCTCTTGCGCGCGTCGTTTGTGTTGATCGTGTGCTCAGCCGCCACTTTCTTCATGCTTGGCCTCACAGGTTCTCAGACCTCAGTCCGTGCGATTATTGGCTTTGGGGTTACATGAAGTCGCAAGTGTATCGTGATCGACCGACATCTCTAGGGATGATGAAAGAGAACATCCGACGCCAATGACTCACCATGCTTTACAGTGCTGTTCACAACATTATTCCTCGACTACAGCAATTGTTGAGCTATGATGGTGAACATATTGAGAATTTCCTGTAAAGAACATCATCTTTGCTTTGTCTTCATTTGTTATGGTAATTATTGCTTTTCTGAACAGAGGAGGCTTCATCTGTCGGACATTTTTTTTTACTTTTTTTGTTCTAATAAAACACCATGTCATTTCAAGCAGGTGTGTCTGTTTTTACCTCTATACCAACATTATTCCGTGATTTATTAAGTATAAAAATTTCTACTGACTTTTTGATCACCTGGTATATACATATATTATATCACAAGATGATTATGACCTTGAGTTCATGATACGACTATTACATCACGAATACAACAAATTGGGGCTACAAATGAGTCTAACAAAAGCAGAGTATCTGGTGAGGAATAGTGATGCTAAATTTGAAGTAAACACCAATGACGAAGCAGTTAATTTAAATTTCTCGGGGCACTTATTGATAGAAATGGATTGGGCCACACAGAAGTAAAGCACAGAATAAAGCAAAGCAGAAAGGTGTTAGGGTGTTTGAATTCATTTTGGTAGGATAAGAATATTTCCAACAATAATAAGAAAGGAATAGGTAAGGTAATGGTTGAATCAGTGCTATGCTATGGATCATAACTATGGATATTAAATGCGGATGTCAAAAGAAGACTAATAGCTGTGGTCATGGACTATTTGCGTAGGAGTGCCAGAATATCAAGAATCGAAAGAAAGCTAATGATGAAGTAAGAGCTATAATGAAGGCAAATCATACAATGATAGAATTGAAAGAAAATCACTGAAATGGTTCGGACATATGATGAGAATGCCAGATCATCGGTGGTCAAAGAAAGTTTACGAACGGAAACCACCCGGCAGACGTAAACGCGGAAGACCACGACGCTCTTGGACAGACCAGATAAATGGAGTGATGGAACATCGCGGCATCGACAAGAAAGAGGCTTGGCGGAGGATAACAGGAGTACGACAAGGTGTTGTTATTAATTAATCTTTGTATTAATTAATCCTGTAATAATAAAATAAAATATAAAACTTTCTAAAAATAAACATTATTCCAATCATTAAGCGTAGAAATATGCAAAGAAACATTTGTCTTATAAACTGATAAAATTTGGTATTTAAAGGGTTAAACAGAGCATAATAAAATTGATATTCCTTCAAACCGTCTTGATTGCAAATTATTTTATTAGTTAATGACGCGTTTCGCCCTTTAGCAGGGCATCTTCAGATTACCTGCGTGACATAATTTACACAAAATTACAAGGCGGAAATACAAGCGGTTATAATGGTACATGGGCTTTTTTTTTGTGTTAAGAAGACAGTATAAATGGTAAACAAAGCTTACAATGCGCTCTCCGTGGTGTGACATTCGGGACATTGTAGTTTGTAGACTCCTGAGGAAAGGTATCTGTCCTTATTGGCTTACAACCCGTCCTTGGTTCGCAAAATATACAATAAAAAACGTTCTAAAGATGTACCACAGCTCCATTCGGTAACACCTGACGATGAATTTAAACGTATCTCCATTCCTTTCATGGGATATTTTTCTTATGACCTGGCTAAACTCTTTCGTGGCACAAATGTACAAGTCGTATTTAGTAGCCCTTTCAGCATACAGCATACGAACAAGCCAATAAGGGCAGATACCTTTCCTCAGGAGTCTACAAACTACATGTCCCGAATGCCCAGCTGAATATATAGGACAGACAGGCCGGACCTTTAAAACACGTTTTACTGAGCACCTTCTTACAAAATAAGGGCCAACTCAAAAAACATTCCCCTTTTTCGTAACACACTAAAGCATCCGATCATCAACAACCTACCATTGACAACATCCAAATCTTACATATTGCACAGAAGGGGCGTAAGTTAAATTTACTGGAAGAGTTTGAGATAGCGAAGCGCGCTTACTTTGGACACCCACACCTCCTAAACGATCAGTTGGCATGCAAAGATCAAACATTCCTAGATATTATGATGTCTCTGTTCAAATGAAATTCCTCTCATTTACAAATACCAACATAAATTATACTGTCCTGCTTAATAACCTCCCTTTCGTTAAATTTGTATTCAGGTAGCTAGATTTCACCCGTCCCGTCTTATACATCAGCTTCCTATGTCACTCCCTACCCACATTCCCTTAGTTAGCCCGCACAAATCGGCGGAGCAGCACACCACGCCCGCCCACCGCCCGTGAGCGCAATTGTAAGCATGGGCTTATCTTGTATCACCAGAACCCCACCGCTTCTATTAAGGTAATCTTAAAAATCGGTTTTATCTTTCTCACATCTTTATCGAGTATGTTCCAACTGTAATTCGTTGTTACCCGATCATTTGTAGGGCGACAAGAAAATCCAAAAAATTCCAGAAAAATAGAAACACCGCAATAACAACTTACGGTGTCACACCACGGAGAGCGCATTGTAAGCTTTGTTTACCATTTATACTGTCTTCTTAACACAAAATAAGCCAATGTACCATAAAAGTAGTGTGTGTTTGTATGAAATGAAAAGTAGTATGTGTTTGTGGGGCGAGCGTGTCACTGTATTTGTTAAGAGACCGTCCCCGCTAAAATTCCCAAATAAATGTTCTGTTGTGGTTTTGGTTACAAAATAATTTGACTAAGCAATGAGACTTAGAACCTTCGCCGGCCGCGGTGGCCGAGGGGACTAAGGCGCTCCAGTCACGGTCTGCACGGCCACTACGGTCGGGGGTTCGATTCCCCCCTCGGGCATGGATATTTGTGCCGTCCTTAGTTGTAGGTAGTTCATGAGTAGTTTGTAATTTAGGGACTGATGACCCCGTACTTAAGTCCCATAGACTATACAAACATTTGAACATTTTCTTAGTACCTTCC
Source organism: Locusta migratoria (assembly GCA_026315105.1). Taxonomy (NCBI): domain Eukaryota; kingdom Metazoa; phylum Arthropoda; class Insecta; order Orthoptera; family Acrididae; genus Locusta; species Locusta migratoria. Next base: position 459,153,839 of record CM048744.1, read on the forward strand.
TTTGCCCTGTTAGAATAAATTGCAACTGACATGGTATTCAATAATCTTACATAAATGTGATTTAGTTTGATGCGCAACGGATAACACTTTAAATTGTACAGTAGTTGATAAGTTGACAGTAATTAAACTCGTAATTGGTGTACACATTAATCTCGTGTGTGAGAGACAATGTGAGAAAATGAAAAGTGCAGATCTGATAGCGTGCACCATATACCAGTAGCCAGACTATACATACACAATTCGACTGCGAGAGCCAACAGAAAGTGCGTGCTATTACTATGATAATTTTGTTGCTTGAATAAACAAGATGTCAAACAAAGATATTTGATATTAATTAGATACCAAAAATCGCTGCACTTGATAATGCGCCTATCTGAATAACAATTACCATACTGATTCAACGTAATAAAAATGCCTTACAAATCTGATAATGGTTTCAAGTTTCACTCACTGCAAATATTTCTCATCTCTTTACGTGATCTACTTCTCTTCTGACCAGACAAATCACTTTGACTGTTACTAACATTAACTGACTTAATAATCAGAACTTTCATTAAGACTGAGAAAATCTCTAACTATGAACTTTAATGGATTTATGAACAAATTACTTCCTGCTCTCATTTATCATGACAAAATGCCTACATTGAACTGTTCTAATTTACAAATAAATTTACAAACACAATAATTATGCAACACTGTCATAAGAAACATTTATCAGAACGGATAGCAATTCAAATTGGTGAAATGAACGAGGAACTGGAAAATGACTCAGGGTTAAATGATAAATGCGAGCTGCATTAAACAGAATTCATTAGCAAAAAGACAAACACAAACTACAATAGTTCAAATACAGGCTACCATACATAACAATAGAAAAGTACACATTACCTTATTTGACACAGATTAATTTCCATACAAAAATTACAATATGCAGACTTGGCTGCGACTCTTCAAAACTGTCTGAATCCTTTACTCTTCGAGTCTAACACAGAGACAGACTAACCCGACCGTTTCACGACTACTACTCATCGACTCAACTCTACCATAATCAGGCATCGACTCTCCTTCACGAAGGTCACACACCGACTCTTTCAACGCAACAACTGCGAGTGCAAGACACACTCCAAAAAGATAAAACAAAGTCGTTGGTTTACAGCAAAGATATGAAAATAAGTACAGTATCGATTAGTGAAATGGTACAAAATATTAGATAAATTTGTTTTCTACAGAATTATAGCTTAAGTTTTTTGTAACATAACATGCTCAAGGCTGTATGACAGGCAAAAATTGAGTGAAAACATTCTTGCGTACTCCTTTCAACCATTATAACCGTTTGTATTTCCGCCTTGTAAATTTGTGTAAATTATGTCACGCAGGTAAACTGAAGATGCCCTGCTAAAGGGCGAAACGCGTTATTAACTAATAAAATAATTTGCAATCAAGACGGTTTGAAGGAATATTTATTGTAACTGATTGCTGTACACCGTGGATTGGAAATCATTTTATATTAAAATTGAATGGAATGTGACGTCAGATAACACGAGAGGAGAGCTACCTGCTGGCGCCGTGTCAGGCGGGAGGCGGGCGACGGCAAACTCGGCGCGGCAGCCGCTGTCGGCGCCGCCTCACAAGTTTCGGCGTCTCGGCTTAAACGCGAATTACGCGCCACCGCGCCGCCCCGAAAGGGAGGTCTCTGAGGCCGCTGACGCAGTCGCAGCCGCAGCTGGCCAACTTTATCCCGCCAGCTGCAAACGATGCTCCTCTAAATAATGCTGAGGGAGCCAGGAGCACCAGCACACAGAACAAATGTTTGCAGTTCATCCTCTGCGCGGAAATAATCCGCCTGATATACACTTTCGTGTAGCCTGCCAAAGACACCGACGATTTTAGTTGTTGGATGCGGCTACTTTTATGAGTAATATAAGTAATATAAGTAATATATAGTTATGTGGGGCGATCTATAATTGTTTAATAATGGTTATGCAGCCAAGATCGCATTTTTTATTTACTATGTGACCGGTTTCGGCGTATCGACGCCATCTTCAGACCTATTACACAAAGTTTAACAATTGATCTATATACATGATTGCAAAGAGACTACTTATATTACAATTGTATCGTTACATACCTGTCGTAATTTACATAATTTCACGACATTTTTATATACTAAAAGAGTACATCCAGGTTGAGGCATTGTTAAACATAAAATTAGTAGTCACAAGTAAAAAAAATATATATCCATCGTTTAACGATTTTGAAGTGATGTATTTCAAAGTCTAAGTACAATACTACTTGGAGTCCGGTATAACGCTAACTGGCTGGCGTAAACTATATACAAAGCTTGCACATGTACATTTATATAATGGTCTCTGCCCTTTGTGGTCGTCGTTGGTTACATGCAGTACATTACATCCAACGTCATATATATATACACAATTGTATAAGTTACTATGTTAAGCGCCCTAGATTGTAAGGCGCTCTGTCAGTTAACTATTGTAATGTTCAAAAGACTTGTTACAATTCTTTTTATTTATTTATTTAATTTTATTTTTATTTTATTTTATTTTTGTTACATTGACATATAAAAGTTATATGTAGTACATTTCCTTAAACTACATCCAATGTCACATATATATAATTAGTATAAATTATTGCATTAAGCAAGTAAGAAGTATATATGAGTAAGAAGTATTATTTTTTTAAGTAGTTTACTCTCATCTGAAGTAAGGGGTACTGGTCACAAAGTACAAGACTAGCTTAAGTTGTAGGTAACTGAATTACATCTTTCTTTGAAAACGTTGTAATTGATGTAAACGTTCGAGAATATACGAGGGTAATTCAATTATTAACCGCAAAGTAATTATAAAATTTTATTGTAATAAAATACGAAACTTACAAGAACATCTACAAGCTTCCTTATGCCCTCATAAAGGTTTTCGGTTGAGCTGCGAGCCAGGAATGGACCGCTTCCTTCACTGCTTCGTCCGAGTCAAATCGATTGCCCCTTAATGCCTGTTTGAGTGAACCAAACAAGTGATAGTCAGAAGGGGCAAAATCGGGACTATATGGAAGATGATCCAGTACTTCGAATTTCAGTTTCTAGAGCGTTTCAGCAGTGTGGACGGACATTGTCGTGCAACAACACCTTCTGACAGCAATCCTCGGCGTTTGCTTCGAATTGCAGGCTTTAGCCTGTCAGTAACCATCTCACTGTAACGTACACTGTTTATTGTTGTGCCCCTTTCACCATAATGTTCCAGTACAGGACCTCGTGCATCCCAAAAAATAGTAAGCATCAGTTTTCCTGCGGACGGTTGGGTCTTGAACTTTTTCTTGCACGGCGAATTTGGATGTTTCCATTCCATACTCTGTCGTTTACTCTCTGGCTCGTAATGATAGATCCATGTTTCGTCACCGGTAATGATTCTGTCTACGAAGTTGTCCCCTTCGTTACCATAGCGATCCAAATGTTTTTTTGCAGATATCGAGGCGCGTTTGCTTATGCAACTGTGTGAGTTGTTTTGGGACCCATCTTGCAAAAACTTTACGAAACCAAAGTCCATTGTGAATAACTTCGTAGGCAGAACCATGACTAATTTGACGACAATGAGCCACTTCATCAATAGTTAATTGTCTGTCTAAGAGAATGATTTCACGTGATCGCTCTATGGTTTCTTCATTTCTGGCGGTAAACGGTCGTCCGGCTCCTTCATCGTGCTTAACACTCGTGCGACAATTTCGAAATTCTACAACCCACTCGTACACACTTCGTTGTGGCAAAACACTGCTCCCGTACTGTACTGAAAGTCTTCTATGAATTTCGGCCTCTGATATACCTTCCGCCCACAACAAACGTATCACTGAATGTTGCTCTTCTTTGGTGCAAATAGACAGCGGAGCAGCCATGATTAACATCACGGCAGCGACAACGAAACTAACGTAGAAGCTTGAAAATTGCAAAGATATAACAACAAATAAACAAAGCATGCGTCACCAACGTAAAACGACAGTACTACCAGCATAAACAAAAATATAACTAAATTGCGGATAATAATTGACTTACCTTCGTAATTTCATTGGTGCATATTCTCATTTTCGGAGTGCTTGTTTCCATACTAACTGCTGCTAATAGAAAATTCATTACTATCAAAAGTCTCACACATTCAGTGTAAGAGTATTAATGCAAGCTATAATACCTTCTTCTTATCCTTCTTCGCTTCTGAGTTTACAGATCAGGCCTGTTGCTGATTCACATTCTTAACACCAACTTTTTTTCGGTCCTTCAATATGTTTTTCCCTCCTGTACGCATATAGTGGTTTACTATGAATGGTATACTATCTCATATTTGTTGATCAAAATATCAACAATCAGTTGAGCAAAAGAAATTTTTATTTCTTACTGGCTCGAGAACCTTGTGCCCTTCTTTAGAGGAATATAGACCACTTTATTGCCGAATTTAGGCGTGGTGTAAGGGTACCAAACATATTCACAAAAATATTGATTTTATTTTGTACATCATTATCGTTATTTAATTTGATATAACACACAAAATCAGGTTCGATTCCACATTGAATCATAGTGCTTTGTATTATATAAATGACAAGCAGCAATAATCAGTCGCATGTATTTATTGCATATGTATATTTCGCTCACTGTGCAACCAGTCCCAATGCTTCAAAACCTTGGTTTAAAACACATAAAAGCTTCGATCTTCGTGTTAAAGATATTAAAACTTGGTTTAAAAGATAAAATTTTTCTCTCTTCATGTTAAAGAGCTGCCGGCCGCGGTGGCCGAGGAGACTGAGGCGCTCCAGTCGCGGTCTGCACGGCCACTACGGTCGGGGGTTCGAATCCCCCCTCGGGCATGGATATTTGTGCCGTCCTAGTTCGTAAGTAGTTTGTAAGTTTAGGGACTGATGACCCCGTAGTTAAGTCCCATAAGCTTTACAAACATTTGATTTGTTAATGAGCTTCAACAGAGACTTAGATCTAGGCGTACAGTACAATAACAAATAAATGTTTGCAACTGATTGTTGTTATTCACAAAATATCTAAATAGAAATGTAGACTTGTTTGAGTCCCTTTCCTTAAATTACAGTTTTGGTTCACAATGGGCGGTTTCCATATTTGGCTGTAACTGTAATTTTGTAAGCACTGTCTTCGTTGTTCATATAATCTGTACACTAAATGATGTACGCTTGCTTCCTGGTTTCGTATGAAGACTACATCATCTGTATGTAGCATAGCGTTCAGTTGTCTACTTTCACGTATTTATTTCTCCTTTTTTATATGAAATCTCGATATAAACGTTGAAGAGTTTAGGTGATAGTCTACGTCCTTATTTAATTATATGATTTATTATTATCTCCCTGTTTTTCTAAAATGTATTTGAAGACTTGTACAACTTCAATTCTAATAAATATATCTCTTAATACCTGTTTTATTCCAGTCCGTAGAGATTTTCAAAACGAATTTCTCTTTTTTAGTTTAAGAAGCTCGATATATATCCACTCAAAAGCACACTCTTTACGAGTCGCATCTAATTTTATTGAAACAGCTAATTAGCAGTAAACTCCCTGCTTGTTCCAGCAGGTTTACTGTACCATAGTTTTTAAATTATTTTATCAATTGTCCTTTATTGTGTACATTAACTCTGCCATTTTCCCTTCCCGATTGATTTACATTCTTTCAACCTTTTTGTAGATAATTCTACCTTACGTTTATGTAATGTTTAAAGCTTGTAATCAGTTTATAACAAGGACCTAGATCTAATATTATTATTACCTGTTAGGCGTTATTTCACTTCTACTTGAGTTCTTGCTTTGTGTTTGCGATTAAGTAATCAATGCTAAAATTAAAGCTTCGAATCAAAGGTCATATTGTCAGTTGCATTCTAGTTTAACAGATTATGTACCAAAAACATCTTCATAACAGATACATATAGCTAACTGGACTATGTAAATAAACACAAATAATCATTTTATACCTATACCGTATTTACTGTCCTATTAATTATTACACCACTACCTATAAGGCTGACAAAGTATGTAATTACATCTATGGGCAGCTTAAATTGGTGTAATGATTACTGACCACGCGTAAAGTTAACATTGTCGTTAACCTTAAATCAGTACCGGTAAAACACTTTGCGAATGAACCTTGTTAGACATGAGTCACGAAGAAAACACATCCAACTTTGATTTCAGCACAATATATTTTGATATAAGGTTTGGTTGTTTAAGGGGGACAAAACTACAATGGTTATCAGTCTTTGATATAAGTTTGTCATGTTTGTTTTGGGGGTGATCCGATCTATACACTTACTACATTAAGTAGCAACCAAGATCGCAGTTAATTGCTGGTTTTGACAAATTTTGTTTTTTGTAATATTTTTATATTTACAGTATTCTCATCCTTAGTATACGATATAGTTTGACTGAATAACAGCTCATATTCACTGAGGAATGTGTAAAACCACGTAAAAACTACATTCAGGAATTCAAACAGGGGGCCGAAACACTGCCCTTCCTAAAAATCGTCTAACCGAGCGCGTCTGACCGACAGAGATAAATAGATTCCTGCTAAATGGGAGAACATACACCGACATAATATCCTACTGATCCTGAACATTCACGCTGTCCAGTCATTTTGGATGTTCCCTCATTTCCAAGTGATTTGTAGCACGCTATACTGTCAATATGATACTTCTACGTCAATTTCATATCTTCTACTTAGGAGTTTCAGGAAAATTAGTATAAAATGAACTTTATTGCTGCACTGCTTAACTTTTGTGTGAATAACAGTAAATCTCCTTCGTGAGCCGCTTTCACGTATTTCTTCTTTTTGCAGAGGGCTGTAGCTTGGTTATATAACTAAGATTTCTTCCTATTTCGTTTCGAAAACAATACTAGTATATTGAGCAGTTGCAATTTTCCTCATTGTAGCTACATTACAAAATGCGATAGTGGCAGAAGTCTTCTGCTGTAAGCGATTTTACCAAAGCTCTTTTCAGCGGAACAGCGCACAGAATTTCAGAGCAACTTCTACAGCATGATTTGTGAAATTACCACTAAAGATGAGAAGGGGGGGAGAATCACTAGTGAACAATGGCGTAAGGATTAAGAAGTAGAAACTACAGTATGAATGACATATAATGTGTATACATTGCACGTGTGACCTGTAATTAAAATGTCATCAGGACTTCGAAATCAAATGTTCAAATGTATGTAAACGTATTGGACCAAACTGCTATGGTCATCAGTCCATAAACATACAAACTACTTAAACTAACTTACACTCAGGACAACAAACACACTCATGCCGAGGGAGGATTCGAACCTCCGACGGTAGCGACCGACCAGTCCGTAGCATGACGCCTTAGACCACGCGGCCATATCAGCGCGGCATCAGGACTTCCTCAATGGCATAATATTCCAGAGTTTCTCCCATTCATATATCCGGGAGTGAACTGACAAGTATAGATGACCATAAAAAGGTTGCATAATGAACGGCGTGATAAAATTCTGCGAATCGGAGGGTGAAATAAAAAGAAAAAAAAAATCTGGATATAGAATGAAACCAAGGAAATATCAAAACTAAAATGTCAGTCTCTATTTTGATGTAGCAGACGTAGCTGAATTAACTGGAGAGTAGGTACTTTCTGGTCACACGAATATTGAAAGATATCAGTAGCAGCAGATGAAGAAATAAATTAATAGAAAAAGTACTGAATTGTAAGTAATGGGAGAGAAGAAACTGCCGTGAATCAATGATTCTCATTATTTTTTCACAATGTCAGATCGTCAACAATCATCGTTAAATCTCTGAAAACTTAGTTAATCTCATCATCTGTAGAGAGAAAATATATATCATTTTTATTGTACATAAAAATATTCTTCTCCTTAAAGCTCATGACGGCCTACATAAAACTGTAGTGTGCAGTGATGACAGACCCATTAAAAGAAACGATGTGGATCACACGCCAAAGAATATCCGTTAGAGAAATTCAACAACACAGACCTCAAACTCAATAATTTTACCTGCGTTTCATACTGACCGATGTCTGTTGATATAAAGAGTCATTATTTTTTCCTGTTTGTTACATGAAATTATGATTTTGTCTCTGTCATATACACCATCTGATTTTGAAATAATATTGTATACGTGGAAGAGACCAGTAAACACCAGAAGTCATGGAGGATCCGATCCGAATTCAAAAGAGCTATTAAAGACGAAATCAAATAAGGCAGAAGGAATATATAACATGGAATCGGAATTTCTAAAATTAGTGGGTAACGTGGTAACCAAGTGACTATTCAATTTGATATGTTCAAACTATGACACTGATTCCGTACCATCCAAGCTTCGGAAAAATATCAGCTACACAATTCCGAAGAGAGCAAAGTCAGGTAAGTATGAGAATTACCAGAAAATCGTCTTAACAGCTCATGCATACAAGCTGCTGACGGTCGAAAAACTAAGGGAAATCGGTGTAAGTGGCGTGTAGATGAAACCAGAGGAAATAATAAGACTTCGAGAATGAAGTGCTCGAATAGAAAAAGAGTAAAACACTGATTCCGACATTCACCGCTACTGTTCAGTTTGCACATCGAACACTCAATTACGGAAATAAAAGAACCTCCAGTGTGTAGAGATAAAGTGTATTTTACCTATGTTTCGACATCTACTAAGAGTGCCTTCACAATATATTGCTATAATGTCTATAACATAAATTACAATGTTTGTTTTCTTTCAAATGATAAACAGTTTTTAATTAAAATGTAAGAACTAATTTGATGTACAGAATGGAATGGATAAAATAACATGTAATCAATAAAGTTTAAGTCATTTGTTATAAAATAAAACAGCAGCTTTTAGTAGCTACCCTGCTATTTTATATTATAACAAATAAATTAAGCTCTATCGCTTACATGTTATTTTATCACGTGTCATATAAGTACTTCTTTCATTCTATGCATCAAACTAGTACTCACAGTTTAATTAAAAAACTGTTACACTTTTGAAAAAATTTATATTTTATGTTAGAGGCAATTTTATCAATTTCTGATGCAGGCACTCTTAGTAGTTGCCAAAACCTAGGTAAAATACATTTTATCTCTGCGCCCGAGGGCTGTCTTCAAATCATAAAAGTTCGCTGAAGAAACGCAAGCATATTTAAAATTTAAAAAAAAAAAAAAAAAAAAAAAAAAAAAAAAAAAAAAAAGTTTTCAGAGTGTGATAAAATTTCGGGGTGAAAGGATATTAACGATAGTAATATGATATAATGATATTGCTATCCTCATTTAAAGTGAAGAAGAATTTTAAAAAATCTGTTGAATGGAATGAAGAGTCTAATGAATGATATACAACATGATTCGAAAATAAACTGCAAAAGAACAAAAGTAATAATTAAAAGAAATAAAAACAGAGAGAAACATATCAAAACTGGTTACCACGAAGTAGATGGAATTTTCCTGCATTCGAAGGGAAACAACCGACGACGGATAATTCAAGAGGTACATAGTTGATTGACACAGGCTATGAGGACATTCAAGGCCGTGAGGAGTCTTTCGGTATCACATCCAGGCCTTGCTGTTAACAAGCTATTTCTGATAAATTACGTTCGTATGGAAGTAAAACATGAACTGTGGGAAAAGTGGAAACAGACGAGTTTCGAGGCATTTGGGATGTGGTGCTACAGATGAATTTCACATGAATGAGTGGACTGATAAGATAAGGAAAGAGGTGGATCTCCGTACATTTGATGAAGAATGGAGCATGCGGAAAACACTGAGAAGAGTCAGGGTGTGTTACGAGATCAGAAAACAATCTGTACAGTGTTAAAACTATAGTGGAAGACAAAGAGTGAAATTAATAGAACAAATATTAGATGACGTAGAGTGCAAGTATTGCTCTATAATGAAGAGTTTGCGCCACATTATACCAGTCATAAGACTGATGACCTGAATCATTCTTACACCGAGCGCACATTGAAAAGAAAGACGACTAGCTTGACTGCCTGTTACCTCAAATTGAGTTCAGACATTCTGGTTGGGACGTAGGTTACAGGGTATTCAAACGCATGACTAATGAAAATCAAATAGAAAGACGTAGTATTATGTACAGGTGCAGGTAAAAAACTTCTGTCAATCAGAAGAGAGATTTCAATATTACCAGTAATGACCCCTAAATGAAGCAATTCACTTTTAGCATTCATTTTATCCGTACTGTGGAGGCTAGTATACTATGTCCAGGTTTATTTGATTCACATTGACAGTGCTGGATGATGCACTGAAATAAAACTACATGGTTCAGATTTAAGCTGCAATATGTTTGCGATATAACCACCGCTTACAAACATTTGACATTTCCTAAAAAAACAACTATCAAATCCCCGTGCCGCTACTTCTGCAATAACGGGTTTAAACCTGATAACTTTCATCATACAGAGCTGATAAAAAATTTCAAACAAATCCTATTATCTAGTCCATATTAACGTATAACATATGAGAAATGTTTGTACATACAAGGGAACTCCAATTTCCATCGTAAAATGAGAGCGCTACTGAATCTGTAAAATAAAAGCAAAAGGGTCGGGAAACCAATTAAGGGAGATACATGATTATCATTGCGCTTCGATTTAAGTTTGTCGACAGAATGGAACGATCAACAGTAAAATCGGCAGCATACCGTGCTAAATTACGTGTTCGTGAAGTTGCGTATCAGTTCTGGTACATAAAATGTTGTCGGGTGTATGTCGGGGAAAGAATACTAATCAGTATGGTAAAGATAAATCAATATATGGGAAATGTACTGCACAGAAGTTGTATTTATTCCTCTGTAGTTAGTGTGATAAAGTTGAAAACTAAAGATTGCATGGTACACTTTGCTACGGCGATGTGTATTGCGTGTAAACTTCGCTCTTCCCTCCACATGTCATTCTTTGAATGGGTGCAATCGTTTGAAAACTCGAACTGCATCATAGCTGTTTCTCATGGTCCCACAATGTACCTGACGAATTGCGAATTGCGAGGTCACAACTCTCAAATTTTCAAATGTTACTGAAGTTATAGGACCAAACGGCAGTGGTCATCAGTCCCTAGACTTACAAACTACTTAAACTAACAAAACACACATTCATACACATCCCTGATCAAGGGAGGACTCGAACCTCCGACGGGGAGCAGACGCTTATTCCTTACAAAGGCACCTTAGGGCGCATGGTCACTCCCGCGCGGCTAGTTTAGTCTCTGATGATGCTCATTTCAGAGTGTCATTACAATTACCAGTACTGCCTATGTTCGAAATTCGATCAGTTGTATTTATAATGTATGGAAACTGTTTATTATTATTATTATTTAATTTCGATTTATTGGTATGAGAATTCTTAGCTCCTACCTGAAACCTTGCCTTTTTATTTAATAAGGAAAGTAGAAAGTTTTAGTTATTGAAAATGAAATAATTAAAAACTTACTTGAATTGTCTGGTTGCAGCAGCAAATAACAAGGTCAAGAAATAACGTAATTCTATTACCGCAAAATTTTGATTTCCACTTACGACTATAGGTCATTATCGTAGTTCCACCATTCCTCCGTTAGATGGCTGTCGTGCTAGTCCTGTACTTCCCACGGCGTATCGTTGACTAATACCCCTAATACATATAAAAACATCCACTTATCCACTTTATCACGATTCACGGCAGCGATCACACCTAATTTTTGTTTTGTGCTCAGCTATGGCAAAACTCTCCTCGAGTTATAGAAGTTTTATTAGTCTCGTTGTGTAATCAATAATGAAAAATGGTACTTCGATTTCTTGTCTTCACGTATTTATATAACGCCAAGGAATAAAATTATTTCGTTACTGCGATGTTATAATTTCATCTGCTGATATAGTTCCACCAGTTCTGCCGCTAGGTGGCAATCTCACTGGATTGTGCTGCCGCGCCGGTGCGTCGTCTGATCTGACACCCCTTTTATACAGGAAAATTTCTACTTCCTTTAGCTACCTTTAACGTCTGCATAAACACTTTATTTTTGTTTTGTGCAAAACTATGGCAAAGCTCCTTCCAAATTGTATATGTTTCATTAGCCACGTATTTATATGACTATGAAAGGAAAAATATTAGCTGCTAATAACTCATAAAGTGCTATAACACCCTTTAAATCCTTGAACGTCAAGCCTTTCGCCTCGCCATCCGCCTCCCTTCCCCCATGTGGATACTGTACGACCTGATCTCTTGTCCCCACTTCCTGCAGTTTCCCGAACACATCCGGCTCTTCTACATCTCCCGCTAAACAGAATCCCGCAATCCACAGCCACGTTTCACCATTGCAGCCCCCTCCCTCTCTCCCTCCACCTGCACACTATCCACATCCTATCCCAGGGTAACTTGCGCCACCTCCCGCTCCCGAATGACGCCCTCTTTTCCGACATGTTTCCCTTATACCACCCCTAATCTTTTCCCCCTTCCTTTTCCCTTCCACCGCTTGGCTATCCCCTCCCACCCCCGGAGTCCTTACGCTCCTTCCCCACCCCCTCCTACTCCTATTTCTCCCCCATCCTCACGCGTTTCTTACCCACCCACCCTCCCGTACCTACGGAATCCTCAAAATAGTCGCGCTTTTAATCTGGTGCCTCATTCAGTGTCAGTGTGACTCCTAGTTCATCAATGTATTTTATTAGTGCGTCACCGGTCACAAACAAGTATCGCATCTGTCGTTTCAACGACTCCGAGTGTTTCTCGTCGAATCAATTGTCCTGGTTTCTCAATGTGATTTTAACGCCACCCTGGCACAAGATTATTTAACTTGCTAACTCTCTAGCTCTGTGTTCGCCATCAACGTCCAATTTTTAAAAATTTGCTATATGTTTTTATCATCTGTCTTGCTGTGTGTTCGCCAGCAACTTTCAATTCTCAAGGATTTTAACACTCCATACCTTAACTCCATGTCAATGTTTTTATATCCATCATGTTCATTGTTTTTATTTTCTCGCGGCAGAAGAGCGGTGTATCATGCTGCTGACAGCCTGCTGACTGAATGCTGTTGGTGTGAAATGACAATAAAGAAAAAAGACATTAGGTGCATTAGGTACTCTACAGAAAATAAGTGTCCGGAAGGTGATGAGATCAACCTTCTACTACATGTATGTATTACACGTAAAAAAAAAAAAAAAAAAAAAAAAAAAAAAAAAAAAAGACATCGTTGAATTCCAAAGTAATGATCAATACCTGCCATTAAATTCCACGATCAACACAGAATGAAAGTGACTCGCCACAGCACAAAGATGACCTCCTTGGGAGCTACAAACCTTGCAGGGCGTTCAGGTATGTATGCAGTCTGAAAGAATGTCGATTGATGTGCGGATGGGCTACATGCACACAAAATCGGCGTGTACCAGGATCCTCAACGGCTTTTATTTGATCTAGAGAAAACGTTCGTTCATGAGTGGCGGCCTGGAGGTGGTGTCAGTGAGACACACGGACCGAAATAAACTATACTGAAAGAGTTGCAGTTACTGCTGAGGCCTGATGTCACCATCATACAAACGTCAAGAAATTTGTGTGTACTAATATGTCTTTCTAAAGTGACATTATATTGTAAGCTTTCCGATGCGCTAAAATAAATTTCTGCAATTGAATAGTGTGTCCGTACTATTTTAAAGTAACACATGGAGTGGAGAATCGTGTCATGAGGTGCACATGAAATTACAAATGCAGACTTGAAAAGCATACTGCTGTTCTTGTAAGAACAAACACGTGAATGCAGACGCTCTTTATCAACAACAGAAGCAGTTTATAGCAAGCATATTATTCTAAGAAAAGCGTAAGTTGATCTAAACTTATAATTGATTAATAAATACAATAACACCACAAAAAATTACACTCTAAAAAGAATGCATGGACAGGGTGATGCAGAGAATCAGTGAAATGGCGGAATGTTTTCTAAAAAATTGAATTATTATTTCTGTCTCTCTCTCTCTCTCTCTCTCTCTCTCTGTGTGTGTGTGTGTGTGTGTGTGTGTGTGTGTGTGTGTGTGTGTGTGTGTGTCTCTATCTCAACAAGCTCTAGATCAGATTAATAGGCCTACTTCTTCCATAGATAATCAGTAGGAGATATGGTAATGATGTGGAACTTGTCAGTTCAGTATAAGATACCATTACATAAAAATACATTATTTTTTCTATTTTTCATTCGTTTATTCATAAAATTACTACTTTCTATGTAAAAATTCATCTACTGAGTCTTTCAGTTTGTAAAGCTGGTTGGCGATCGGTCAGACATTAGATGTTATGTCGTAAGTGACAAAAGACTTTAATGGCAGCAAAAATCACCCCCTTCTGTGAAAAAGATTTAACCTTGAATTGTGTGGATCATCCTTTCTCCTAGTGTTGTAGCTATGCACACTGCTCTTCTTTTTGAATTGCATTCGGTTATTAATAACAAATTTCACAAGAAATATATATCTATATATTGAAGCTGAAGCTATGAATATCCCTAGATCCTGAAATAAGTGTCTCCAAGATGATCTTAGGTGGGTTCCACAAATTATTCTAATTACACGTTTTTGTGCAATGATTACTTCTTTGCTCATTGATGAATTACCCCAAAGTATGATGCCATATGAAAGTAGTGAATGAAAATATACATAGTAAACTAATTTACTGAGTTGTTTGTGACCAATATAACCCTAATGGCATAAGTTGCTGAACTCAAACGTTTCAGTAGATTGTCAATGTGTTCCTTCCAATTCAGTTTCAGTGGCATACCGTTAGCTTTGTGACAGTTTCCACCCTCGCAGACACACATTTAATCATATGTTGGAAGTTTTCTTGGGTAATGGCAGCGCATTATACGCGGAGTGCTGCACTGAGGAAAGCTATCAATATAGATCGGTATCGCCTCGCACGAAGTCCGCGATCAAAAACATCCCAAAGGTGTTCTATATGATTCACTTCAGGACTCTGGACAGGTCAGTTCATTACAGGGATGTTATTGTCGTGTAATCACTCCGCCAAAGGCCGTGCATTATGGATAGGTGCCCAGTCATGTTGAAAAATGCAATCACCATCCACGAATTGATTTTCAACAGTGGGAAGCAAGAAGGTGCTTAAAACATCATGTATCTGTGCTGTGATAGTACCACGCAAAACAACAAGGGGTGCAAGTCCCCTCCATGAAAACCCAAACCACATCATAGCACAATGGTCGAATTTTATTTTCGGTGCTGACAGATGACGTTGCCGGGCATTCGCCAGACCCACACCTTGCCATCAGATCATCACATTGTGTACCGTGATTCGTCACTGCACACAACGTTTTCTACTGTTCAGTCATTCAATGTTAAGCTCGTGACACTAAGCGAGGCGTCGTTTAACATTGACCTACGTGATGAATGGCATGGGCTCGACCACGAAATCCATGTTCTCTCGCCTCCCACCTAAATGTCACAGTACTTGGATTCTGATGTAATTGGGAATTCGTGAGTGAAGGGATGGATAGATGCCTGCCTCTCTTCAACAGTCCACGGTCTCTGTCAGTCATCAGACGATGTTGGTCTGTACTGTTTCGGGCTGTACGTGTCCCTGCACGTTTCCACTTCACTATCGCATCAGAAACAGTGGACCTAGGGATGTTTAGGAGTGTGCAAATCTCACGTATACACGTCTGACACGAGGGGCACCCAATCATCTCACCATGATCGAAGCCTGTGAGTTCTGTGGAGCAACTCATTCTGCACTCTAACGACCATTGTCAATGATCCGCAGTACTGGCTGTAGGTAGCAGTACAATGCACCTAATATGAAAAACGTTCGTTTTAGGGGGTATCCGGATATAAAGGATATCAAAGGAACCTCGATTGAACCCTATGGGACCCAATTATTGATACCTCTACAGATTGAGGAATCAGTTGATTTCTCCTGTTTACCTGAATCACTTATTTTAACTTTCTGCACTCTTCCAGTTAAGTATGAACTAAATCGTTTGTGCAGTGCTCCAATAAGCTTATCCAGAAGAGTTCCATGATTTGCACAAACAAAATGAGAGATAAAAAAAATCCCAACGGATGGTGTTCGGTTATTCAGGTCACTCAATACGAGGGTTGGAACTTAGAGAGTGGCAACTATTTATTCACAACTGAAACAAAAGCGTTACATGTTTACACCTGTTACTGTCCTCCAAAGTAATCGCCAATGATGTGTAGAACCCGTTGCCAGCGATGTGGATGGCGTAATATACCGTAAGCAGAGCCTGTTCTGTTCATGGTGTGACTACAACGATCTACTGCCTGTAGAATCTGCGGAACAGCGAATGTCAGGAAGTGGTCGCTTCATCTTCGGAATCAAATCAAAGTCACAAGGACTTAATTCCGGGGAGTATGGCGGCTGGTACAGTACTTCCCAGTCCCATCGACCGAAGAGAGCAACAACAGGATGCGCTACATGCGCCCGCGCATTGTTGTGCAAAATGATGGGTGGGTTGCGCAGGAAGTGTTGCCGCTTCTTTTGCAAAGCTGGTCACAGGTTATGCTCCAAAATAGAACAGTAATATTGTGCACTGAAGGTCTGCCGTGAAGGAACGTAAATCGTTAGTATAACAGCATCACAGTCGTACACGAGAATCACCACTACTTTCACCATACTGGGGTGCTAACGCATTTTTTACTTTCGCAGCGACCCAAAATGACTCCGTTTGATTGGCGTTACAGTTTTGTCTTCTGTTTCGAAAACATAGTGACACCGTTACGTTAGAACGCACGCTCACAAGTGACTGCTTTTCCCTCGACTTTGCGCACGTCGGTGATTGGGACGGGCGAGCCAATTGGCCCGGAGATGAGGTAAGAACAGTAAAACTCCGGTTAATTAAACTAAACGAGGGAAGCCCATTTCGGATACCAGTTTCCTCGGTTAAGCAATGAACATCTAATATGCACAACATTTTTTGCATTGCATTTTCTAAAAGGTTTTGAACGTCAAGCGAAATGTAACACAGTACCTCTTTAAATGCTACAATTATGTTCTTTATTTATACTAAATTTACAGTAAATTTCTAGATTTCAGTATAACAATTTACAGCAAGCAGTGCCTAACAATTTGTAACTTATAAAATTCTTATTCAAAAAACTGCGTAATTGTTGTTTCCTTCTTTTGCCGCTCAATACGTTTCCTAGCAGCAATGCCGCGCCATCTTATCATTAAAATAACGTCAGCCGGCGTTGCCTCACTGCACTGCTCGACGAATCTCAAGGCAACCTAAAAGAAACTCACTCGTACTGTAATTTCTGTGCTAAGCTACTGTATACACAGCTAACTTTGAAAGCTAATAAATTCCTAATTTAGACTTACGTACCTCTAGTGCTCGAAAACCATCATCAGCTGTCACCCCGTCATCCACTTCATCTACGTCAAGATCTTCGACCGCGTCAACGTTTGTCTGAAATACTTTATTTACAATTACGTGCTCCGTGATTTCTTGGGAACCGTCTGCGACAACCCATTCATCAACCTCGTTGTTATCCATGTCTTCGCATCTAGGAATTCGGTTTACCATTTCCGTCAAATGTTCAACGTTTTCTAAGAAGTGTTCTTATAGGCCGCCGTACAGTTTCCTCCAACACCTTTGAAGGGTTTCTGCTTTCACATTATCCCATGCCTAAGCACACCAATAAATTACGCCTTTCATATTGACCACTATCAGAAATGATAACTTGAATGCACGTTTGTATCGCAGATCCGCACAAAACTAGAGTTGGCGTTAAATTAAGTACAAACCACAAAGAACCATTGTTGTCGGTTATTGTTGTGGGTTATTGTTGTACGCTCGCATTAAGAGAGTAATGAGTACAAAAATAAAATATGCAAATTACAGTAATTACGGGCAGAATTTTTTTTTATTATTTTTTTTACACACGTCACAGGCCTTTTATCAGACCAGGCGAAACATTCATGACTACATGTTCTTCCTGCTCTTCCAGTATTCCTTCATTCTTTCACTAAAGGCTCTCTTCCTATCTTCAGACCACTTTGGTCGTTGGGCTTTAGGTGATGTTTTCTCTGACATCACTTCCCACTTGTACACCTTGTTTCTAAACACGACTTTGTCTATAATGTTTTCTGAATCTATATGTGCCATTTCGAGATCAATTTTGACTTGTATCATCCAGGGTGTAGTGGTCTTGAGAACCTGGATGTACCTGAGGATTTTGTTGGTTAGTCTGGTCTGTGGAAGCCTGCTCTTTCTAATGTCCGCTGCGATGTTAGAGAACGTCTCTGTCGTATCCCTGGAGTGAAGTCTATAGCCTTCGTCTGTACCTTTTGGTCCAATAATTTTCCTAATGACTTTTCTTTCCCTTGTGAGGATGTTCTCAAGGTCGGTCTTCGTGTGTAACATCAGTGTCTCACTGGCATATAGCACCTCCGGTTTGATTACGATGTTGTAGTGACGATTTTAGGTGAAGGTGGAAAGACATTTCTTATTATAGGTATCCTACGTTTTGTATAAAGCTCTCTTCATTTTCATTATTATTATTGATTTATTTACTTATTTATTTATGTATTTATTATTTTATATTTTTGCCGTTGGTGGCGTTTTGAATAACCCGGGTTTCGGTTGATTCGAGTTCAGTTAACCGGGGTTTTACTGTATGTCAACAACGTCAGCAATTAGCGGCAATAGTAGATTCTATTGGAAAGTGTCTCCACAGGAGTGATGCCACTATTTAAGTTCCAACCCTCGTATTTAACCAGTGAAAGCTCCCTGTCTTTCGATTCACTGACTTTCAGTATTACACTTTACTGCTGGACACTGGGACAATCATGGAGCATTTCGAGACTGTCAGACAGCACAGATCGAGAAAGCACGGACGCGAGTCGCAAAGCGTGCCGGGAAGAGATTGAACGGCTCGGCGCCGGAGCTGTGCCGGTATTAGGTATATATCCCGGCCGCGCACAGTGTTGTTGCAAGCGGCGGGCCCCGCTGTGATTGGCCGCGGCACGGCGTTTCGGAAGTGATAGCAAACAGCGCTGTCAGACGTATTGAATCCGGCCACAGCGGCAGCAGCAGTGACCGTGCCTCGTTCTCGTTCCCCCGACCTGCTGGCAGACGCGCACACAGCGCGCGGCGGTCGATGTTGCGGCAAATCCGGTCAGGCGTCGGCGGTTGTTTTGATAAATCTGTGCAAACCGTCCCCAGCGTAATTTCTGTCCGGCGGAGCTTCTGCTGTTTTCAAGCCGATGTCTCCCGCTTTCAGTTCGGAACACTGGGAGCAGTTGTTGCGATGGGCTTGCATCCACGTCCCGTCTACTTGCTAATCATTACAGGACTAACATAGACGTGTGAACAACTAGGGCAAAGACAGGTACCGCTTACAGGAAAAAAAAAAGATTCGTTTGTAGACAAGAGAAGCGGCTGCATGAATACCAAGAGCTTGTACATTACCGGATCGTATATCGTTCTACATCTACATGCGATACTCTACAAATCACATTTAAGTGCCTGGCAGAGGGTTCATCGAACCACCGTTATACTATTTTATCTCCCATTCCATTCTCCAATAGCGCGCGCGAAGAATGAACACCTGAATCTCTCCGTTCGGGCTCTGTTTTCTCGTATTTTATTCTGATGAACATTTCTACCTATGTAAGTGGGAGTCAACAATATATTTTCGCATTCGGAGGAGAATGTTGGCGATCGGAGTTTCGCAAGTAGCCCACGCCGCAGCGATAGGCGCCGTTGTTGTAATGATTCCCATCCCAGATCCTGTATCATTTCCGTAACGCTGTCTCCCCTGTATCGTGACAATACGAAACGAGCTGCCCTTCTTTGGACTCTTTCGATGTCCTCCGTCAAACCTACCTGATACGCATCCCACACTGGGCAGCAATACTCTATAAAAGGACGGACAAGCGTAGTGTACGCAGTTTCTTTAGTAGTTCTGTTGCATCTTTTAAGGGTTCTGCCAATAAAACGCAATCTCTGGTTCGCCTTTCCTACGACATTATCGTGTTCTTTCCAATTTAAGTCAGAAGTAATTGTAATTCCTAGGTATTTTGTGGAGTTTACGGCCTTCAAATTTGAGTGATTTATCATGTAAACAAAGGAACACCAAATAATAGAAAATGGCTTCAACTAGTCACGTTATAAAAAATGGTAACAAAAGTTTTGGAAAAGAAAACTATAACAGACTATTTAAATTCATATCTATTATTATGCAACAATGCAAGCAGATGTAAATAAACCCCAACATACTTCGTTACAAGCTCAAATGGAAAATAAGTACTAAACGAATGATGGGAATGTGAAAGGTAATACTGAGGGCATATACACGGGAAATAAACTTCAAGGCAGTATTGTAGAAATGGAAGAGGAAGTACATGAAGATGAGATAGGAGATACGAGACTGCGATAACAATTTGACAACGCTCTGAATAATTTACGAGGGAGAGTTGGAAAATAACTTTTCCCTTTCGACTAGGGACACAGTTCTGTTTGAAACAAAACAAAAATACAATGAGGCATTAAAAATAAGACATATCTATATATTTCTACGTAATTTCCAAATACATTGAGACATATGTCAACCGATTTGTAAGCTTAACCGAGATGATCCTGACGTCCTTCCTTAAGGATGGTGTTTAGTTTTTTTTTAAACATTAAGTGTAAATTGTTTTCTTTTGGCACAAAACAATTTCTCCAACATCGGGTTTTTATTTGAATGTCGATCATTGATATGCAAATACTATCATTGGTTTAGCGCGTTATTCTATGTTATTCACCTTTGAAGATAAGGATTCAGAAGTAATGATTGAGTTAACTCATTTTTTTGGGTGTATAAGTACTTACACATCAATTTTATTTTTTTTTATTCAGAAACATATGGATGGCTTTACAATCAAATGTCATGTCTAACATGTAATATTAGTGATTTAATTTTTACTTCGTTCCAAAGGTACGGCCTATTATGCCGAGCCTAAGAGTGCAATTCGTGTAAAATCAATGTTGCAATATTTGAAGGATCAATTATATATGTAATAATGTTTTAACCCAGAAGTAGCCAAAACAAATCAGGAACATCTGGGTTAAAAGAAGCCGCCCAGCAAACAATCAGGGCGTTGCATACGGAAGAAGCGTTGAACGGCTATGAGCGAAAGACGACACAGCCGGTTAACGTGCACGTGCAAGACACCGATACACCATTTTGTAGAGTTCGACCGCGATCAAGCAGATGACTTTCTCTTTCGTATTGTGACGAGCGGATGAAACGTAGGTCCACCATTGCACGCGCGAATCGAAGACCGCATCCATGGAGTGGAAACAACCGTCTTCACACGTCCGAAAGAAGTTCAAAAGTATTCCGTCTGCAGGTAAAGAGCTACTCACAGTTTTCTGGGAAGCCCAAGGAATTTTGTTGCTGGACTTTTTGGAGAATGCAGTCATCAGTGCTGAGCGTTACTGTGCCACTCTGTCGAAATTGAAAGAGGTGATTCGGAAAAAGCGGCATGGCCTTCTCAGATCTGGCGTTGTGCTGTTGGTTGACAATGCGAGACCGCAATCGGCGACAGCAACGCAAAACCATATTGCAACTCTTGGTTGGAGGCGCCTATACCATCCACCATACAGTCCTGATCTCGCACCAAGTGACTTCCATCTGTTTCCAGATTTGAAGAAGATTCTCGGCGAAAGACGCTTTGGAAGCAATGCTAACGTCAAACAAGACGTTCAACACTTCTTTCATATGCAACGCCCTGATTTTTTCCTGGAAGGCCTTTTTAATATTTTAAAGCGGTATGGCAAATGTCTCAATGTACTTGGAAATCATGCAGAAAATTATATTTCTTATCTTTAGCGTCTATTCATTTTTCCCCTTTCATACGCAATTCTGACCACAGTCGGCAGGGACAACTTAGTAACCATCTTCCCCTCGTAAGTCAAAACAAGGCACTTGCAGTAGTTGATATTCCATCTGAACTGCTGCTGTCTTTGGCAGAATCAGTCTTGACAAAACTGTTCCACGCCGCGTGAATTAGTCGCGTGGTTTAAGGCGTGATGCTACGAACGGGGCGGCCTTTCCCGCCGGAGGTTCGACTCCCCCTGGAGCGCCGGCTTCTACCACTGGCGGCGCTAAAACGTAGAGGGCCGCCGCTCGCGGCTTGTACTCAGTGTCGGCGAGCCGGTGTACCAGCACTGTCACCTGAGGATGGCGGCCAGGTCGACCGCCGAAATATTGTCTCCAGTTGACGTACTGAACCGGCAGGTAACCCGAGAAGAATATTATGAACAGACTTGTCTTATTGTATATCGGAAATTATAAGCGTGATAGCACCTTGCGAAAGGTAAAATGACATAACCGGTATCGGGTGATTATCTCCGGAACACTGAAAGATAAACAAGTATGTTCCTCATAAAAGTTTAAATGTAGTTAACGACAATGTAGTCAAATTTTGCTATAATAATTTGCATAATATTCTCTATATTTGTAAAATTACAAACGTTTAGGATACAAATTAAATAACATTTCATGTCAAATCCAACCAAGTACAACAATGTTGATTTCCGAACTATTATTTTTGGGAAATAA
The DNA here is from genome assembly GCA_026315105.1 of Locusta migratoria. Taxonomy (NCBI): domain Eukaryota; kingdom Metazoa; phylum Arthropoda; class Insecta; order Orthoptera; family Acrididae; genus Locusta; species Locusta migratoria. The sequence goes on from CM048744.1 coordinate 459,176,418, forward strand.
TACTAAAACGACTGGCTGTGGTGACGACCCGATCGCTCGAGTCTGCTGGTCGGAGCTAGTTTGTGAGGGCACCGCGCATTATAAACGTATAGGCAACTATTTGTTACTTACACGTATTTATATTTTTTGTTTATTATAGGTTTGAACTTTTGTACTGTTCCTGTTTGTATTTTTCCACTTGCATTACTGATGTCATCGACAGTTTTACTAAGTCACTCTTTATATCCTTTCGGTGTTATGTTCGTAGAATTTGCAGGTACGGCAGTTTAAGAAAAAAATCGTTTATGCAGAAAGAAACTTCACACCAAGCGCACTTTATAATTGCAATATTATTGTATATTCGGCATTCAATTTCACATTTGGTGAACTATAATCCACGAGATTGTTAAACTCCTGTGGCTTGTCTCGTAAATATTCTCTTTTGTACCATCAATTCTGAAACCTGTTTAAAAACGAAAGGAGGATTGTTGATTATGGATGAGCGATTGAAGTTTTAAAATGTAAATTTACATCATAATTGTGTAATGTAGCTATAGCTGAAAAATGTGTAAGATCATTTTCCAAATACTGAAGCCAAAAACATGAAGAGGTTGAATCATTTCAATAGTTTCTGGGGGAACTGTTAATATTTTTGTGTTTCTTGAATTGTCCTTCGTGACAAATGTTCTCCACAAGTCTAACAACAAAACTGAATAGTGTTTTCAATTTTAAAGATAAACATTTGTGATCCATGTTTGTACAATGGCCGTAGTTACCTTAGCGGATTTTAAAGTTAATACGAGAACATCCTCTGGAGTGAAACGATTTGCATTTACTCGAGGCGCGAATTCTCCATCTTCTTCCTGTAAAATAATTAATTGTGGTGACAAAAAAAAGAAACACTTCTTCTATGATATCTGAATTGTGTAACTGTGTTTGGTGACCGGTTTATTGTTTCAAATTTTGCGTTTCATCTGAAAGATGAAGTAAGCCCTGAGTGCATTTCTAAATTGAACCCTGACTGATCAGAGTTAAAAACATTGTCTTCTCCAACTAGTACAATTTCCGATTATATTCCTTCAAAAAATTTATCAGCTGCTATCTTCAGTACTTATGAGCTACCCAGGGGACAATAGTTTGTGATCTAATAAACAGTTTAATTACATGTTCTAAATTGTTCCTCCATTCATGTTCATATACTATAGTCATTTCATGGTGCCTGTGTTTAAAAAAAATTGTTTGTCAGAATAGGTCTATTTGTATTCATGTATGGCTATGGATGCTACTTTAAATAACCAGGGCTTACAACTGCAATAGGTAAAATTCATACAAAATAACCTAAATTTTGACATAGCCTTGTATTTTTTCTACGAATAATAGCTCAAAATCAGTTCAAAATCAGTTACAATTTCAATTTTAATTCTAAAAATGGATTTCTTGTTTACTCCCACAGACCCACACTCCTGTGTATTTATTTATTATGATTTAAAGTTTTGAAAATTTTGTCTCAGTGTAGGTTACCACATTATATCCATTTTCAGCTACCTGAAGTTTTAGAATACTAATTTCATTAGACAGGTATATTTTAGTTTACTCTAATCCAGTAACTATTCCACACTGCAATTTATTTTAAGTTCTTGATGGCACTCCATACCTGGCCGTACAACTGTCATATGTAACACCTATCTATAATTATCGCCCAAAATTATTATCAAGGCACTTATTTACATACATTTATTTGCATTTTTGGTTAGTATGTGATAGTAGGTGGTTCCAGTTCCCGGTTTATGTTCAAATTAATTCCTTGTTTTATCTTCCACACAATGTATATTCATGTATTACTGTTTAGTTTTTAAGTTGCCAATTGTAATAACACAATATCAAAGGAGTGTTTTATTATGTATGTCGATCTAAGTGTAGACATTTCTTATCTTTTCCCCAGGACTGTATCAAAACATTGTAACCTCTTTGACATAGCAGTCAATACTCTGAAGATGGCCTCATAAGCCGAAAACCGGTTAGGTAAACAAAAATAAACTAGAAGAACACACATAAATAGTGTTCTTGTTTCATTTATTTGATTATGTTCTGCCAAGAATCGACGGAAGAATCAGTCAAAATGAGTTTGTGATCTGTTCAGTAGAATCTTTAATGCGATCGAAAAGTCACCACTTGGCAGGGGCCATGGCGATCTCGGCCGAAATCTCGTCGGTTTGAAACCGCTTGACACTGTTGGAAGCCCGAGAGAATTTTATCTAATTTCAATAGTACTTCTGTTCTAAAGGAACAGAATTGCCGATGGTCCGAAGCTATAAATGTTAATTATACAAATATTAACTCGCAATTTGCGATAATTTCCGACTTTAGCTGTTATTCTTTAGTTGGACTATGCTTTTGCAACACATGAAAATTTGTGCCGTACCGGGACTCGAACCCGGGTCTCCCGCTTATCGCGAGTGGTCGCCTTAACCACTTGGAGACCCTGGTTCGAGTCACGGTCCGTCACAAATTTTCATGTGTTGCAAAAGGATAGACCAACTAAAGAGCAACAGGTAAAGTCGGAAATCCTCGCAAATTGCGAGTTAATATTTGTATAATTATCAGATTTCATTATGTTCCTCACTTCACTTGAGGTGGTTTTGGATCGTTTTATCTTTGCAAAATGGGTACTGTCTCATATTAATTTGGCTATATTGCGAGATTGAGCACAAAATAAATACAGTGGAATGTGTTTATTTGTGCACAACGAATCACAAAATTCATTCTTTAGTTCAACACAAATTCTCTTAATTCAAATGTCTGTAAATCTATCGGACCAAACTGCTTGGTCATCAGTCCGTAGCTTACAAACTACTTAAACCTAGGTAAACTAAGCTACGGACAAACACACACACCCAAGCCCCAGGGAGGCCACGAACTTCCACGGCGAGCAACCGTGCGCTCCGCAGCGAGGTGCTTTAGACCGCTCGGCTACTCAAATGTTCAAATGTTTGTAGAACTTATGGTACTTAACTACGGGGTTATTAGTCCCTAAGCTTACAAACTACTTATAAACTAGCTATGACTAAGGACGGCACAAATATCCATGCCCGAGGGGGTATTCAAACCCCCGACCGCAGTGGCCGTGCAGACCGTGACTGGAGCGTCTCAATCCCCTCGGCCACCGCGGCCGGCCCGGCTACTCCACCGCGGCTTCTCTTAATTAACAATGTTCAAAGAAAATAAAGCTCCTTTCCGAACTCTTGCTATTTCCTGCTTAAAGAAATATAACAAAACTGATGCTTCTGGAGCTGGCCTCCTCTCAGTCTAATAAGAGGGTCGACACACTTTGTTGGTGTGCGGGCTGGCAGCCAGTATTCAGCAAGAGAGGCGACGTCGACGACCGGAGGCAGACCCAGGCAGTGTGGCGAAGTCGGCGGTCGGTAAGGGGCGCGGCGTTGCGGCTGGGCAGAGCGGCGACCTCCTGGGCGGCGTAAACTTCTGCTCCTCGGCGTGGTCCGTGGATGTCCGTCTCCTGACGGTTTTTTCTTTCTTTCTTTCTTTCCTTTGATTTCTACATCCGGCAAGGGCGGGCTGGCAGCACCTGAGGCGTTCAGCCTATAGAAAATTCACATGGTACGAAGGCTATAAACAAAAGTCAATGGAGGACAAAAGGTGACAATACATAACACGGTCACAAAATGGAGGACAAGCATTATTTGAAAAGGATTTTTGTGTGCAGTTTGACATAAATCACATGCCATCAAAGATGGAAAAACACTATACTGAGTAACGTAGTCACACAGACAGATAAAAAACACAGGCGTCGGCTGTGGGATGGCTGTTCGCAGTTACATTACAAAAACCACAAAACATTAATGATTTTACTCCGACGGAGACACAGGTGATGCACACACGGATGATGATTAATGTGACAGGCGTAGATAGGGAGGAAAAAAAGGGGGGAGAGGGGCTACAGGAGGGGACAGGGCAAGGAGAGGCCACAGGGGAAGGGGCACTGAGTAACATATACAGAGAAGAAGCTCCCCCTAAATCTCTGTCCTACACTATCCTCGTAGTTCCGTAAGATGCCAGCAGATGTCAGATGGTTCCCTGGCTTGGTACTGGTAGACGACACTAGAGGCGCATCTGAGAATACCTCTCGCACATCAGAGAGTAGCGTGGAGGGGAGGTCACGGCTGTGCCCGGCGTGCCGGCGTTTGAGGGGAGGTGGTGGTGGGGACAGCCGCTACCTGCCGCCTGCTCTGGCTAGTTTTAAAGGGATGTTTCTGACCTCAGCGCCATCATGGAACATCTTACTGAACTGCTTTGGACCTCCCTCCCCGCACCCCTGAGTGTGTGACAGAGCTCTTATGGAGGTTTCTCACCTGTATATTTTTGTCTGTGCCAGGGGAAAGGAAGGAGGTGGCTGTCCCCAAAAGCCGTAAGGAGTGGGAGGTGGGATTCCCGATGGACTGGCTGTAGACGGGCCAGAAAGAAGGGGTGCAGGTGGAATCAATCAAGGACGAAGGGGGGGGGGAGGAGGAGAAAGGGTAGGATCAGAGCTGGTACGAGGGTTAGACGTCTGGGCGGTGGGCATCGTCAGGGAGGGGGAGGACGTGTAAATTGCCACAGTAAAGGGTAAGGAGGGTGGACACGTGGAGAGTCAACTGACGAGGATTGAGAGGATAGAGAAGAGGGATCCAGTTTCCAGTAGAGGAAGGTGCTCAATGAAGCAGTCAGTTGGGGGAAGGGAATGAGGTCATAGAGGAGCCGCGTGGGGGAGTGGGGGATGGAGGGTAGGAAGGAGAAAGTGAGGCGCACAGCATGCAATTGCAGAATCTCTAGGGACTTGTAGAAGGTTGGGGGGGGGAGGGGGACAGAGATCCAGGTAGGATGGGAGATGCGAGGATGGGGCGGATATTTCTAGGTATATAGGATGCTGGAGGGGCTCAGGCCCCAGATTCGGCCAAAAAGAGTTTGTGAAGGCGGAGGCGGGATCGGGCTCTTTCTTTTATGGTGCGGAGGTGGAGGGTCCAGGAGAGGATGACTCCTGATGGTTCTTGCGAGTGCTTATGTAACATCGTGGAGTAGGAAAACCTGCCCGTGATCCGTTGTTTGCGGGTGCTACTTTTCTGCTGAACACAGTGTGCGTCTCGCGGTTGCGCGCGTCTCGGCCGTGTGCTGTGGGCGGCCTCTACCGGAGCGTGCGACCACTGCTGACGTCCGTTGCGGCGAACTGTGGGAAACCGTGTTGGCCGACTCGCCGACCGTATGTTCATGCCGTGTGGAGAACACGGTACAACATGTCTGGTCATTCGTTGCCCTGAAGTCCTGATGTTGAGCAGTGTAGAAACTCCAGAGAATCCTTCACAGAAGACGCACCGAGTTGCTCGATACATTGTGGGTTGCCTCGATGTTGCGGCTCGCGCTGTTGGCAGCGCCCTCTGCGAGGTGTCCAGTGAGACGGAAGGCGGCGGGGCGTCGGCGCACACGGCGGGCAATGGATTCGCCGGAGGCGGCGGCCGGCGTCCGGCGTAACGAGGGCTCGCCGCCGCCTGGCGGTGTGATGGATGGAGGCGGCCTGCGGGTCGTTAGCCGCGGCGGCGGCGGCCACACACCGCTACGTGACTTTTCGCCGCGCGCCGCGCAGTAACGAGGTGAGCGCGCGCGCCGCGCCGCGCCGCGCCGTGCAGCGGCCGCTGGCGCTGGCGCTGGCGTCGGCCGACGTGTGCCACAGCGGGGTAGTGGAGGGAGGGGGTGGCGGCGCCCACCGCGCGGTCGCGTAATCAGCGCCGGCTCTCGTTTGTTCTGCGCCCACGCAGCGCGTCGAGAGGCGCCGCGGCTCTTGACCTCTCGGAGGACACAATTTGCGACTTTCCCAAGAGTGCACCCAAAATAAACTGAACAGGGGCAGTTACCGAGCGTTTCAGATAAATTTGCCCCACGTAAAATGCTATTCCGGCAGCACTTGGGGCCTGTAGCGTTTCGCTACCCTCCGCGCTTACAAATACTTCATAGGACCGATGCTTCTTTAATGTTTCCTCGAGCTCCGCACCCCGAAAATTTAACAAAGCTTTAAGGTCCTTCAGCGCTACATGCTCCTCCTCGCCTTCCATGTACGCCTCCTCTCTCCCATCCGTATCATGTATAACCCCCACATCCTCTTTCTCGTCCTCTTCCACGTCCTCCATACCATCCCAAACGTCGACTCCCACCAATATCACCCCCCCCCTTAACGGAACCCATACTGTTGCCCATTCGCTCTAAATCTCCAAAATGTCCTATCCAGGGCATCTTCTACCAGCTCCCCCTCCCAGACAGTGATCTCCGTCCAAATATATGTCCCTCTTTCCAACTTAAGCTTTCCGTGTCGCATTATTCCCTGTGGGCTTCCTGTTCCTGCCTTTTACCTCCCCCTCCCTACTTCTACATCTACATAGTAACTCTGCAAGTCACATTTAAGTGCTTTGGTGAGGCGAGTGACAACAACTCCTGTTTGTCTCAACTAGATGTATTTCATTTGATGCATTTTACCATTCAGTATTAACACATTTTTATCCATAAAGTTGGTCTATTGACCGAAACTGGTAGATAAATAAGGTTTTTAATAAACAGCCGATGGTTTTAAAAATGCATTTTATTAAAACACATTTAAGTGCCTTGCAGACGGTTCATTGACCACGTTCACGTCCTTTCTCTACCGTTCCATTCTCCAGTAGCGTGCGGGAAGAAAGACCACCTAAATCGTCCCGTTTTCGATCTGATTTCTCTTATTCTATTAGAATGGTCATGTTTCCCTATGCTGATGGGTACTAGCAAAATATTTTGACATTCAGAAGTAAAAGTCGGTGATTGAAATTTCGTAAATAGATCTCGCTGCAACGAATAACGTCTTCCTTTTAATGATTTCCACCTCAAATCGTGCTACATTTTCAGGACGCTTTCCCCCCTTTAACGTGATGAAACAAAACGAGATACCCTACACTGAACCTTCTCAATGTCTTCCGTCAGTCCCACATGGTGAGGGTCCCACACTGGAAACAGTACTCCAGGAGAGGACGCACAAGTGTGATGTAGGCAGTCTCTTTGGTGGCGCTGGTGCATCATCGAAGCGTTCTGCCAGTGAAACGTAACCTTTGGTTCGCCTTCCCCACAATATTTACTATGTGGTCTCTCCAGTCAAAGTTGTTCGTAATTGTAACTCCTACGTATTTGGTAGAATCTACGACCTTAAGGTTTGACTAATTTATCGCGTAATTGAAGTTCAGCGGACTTCTTTTGGTGGTCATGTGTATTACTTCACACTTTTCTTTATTTAGTGTCAATTTCCAATTTTCGCACCATGCAGAAATTTTGTCTAAATCGCTTTGCAGTTGCTTTTGATCCTCTGTTGACTTCACTAACCGATAAACGACAGAATCATCCGCGAACAATCTAAGGGAGCTATTCAGATTGTCTCCTAAATCGTTTATAAACACAAGGATGTGTAGGGGACCTATAACGCTTCCCTGGGGAACGCCAGATATCAGTTCTGTTTTAATCGATAACTTACCGTCAATTACTATGCACTGTGTTCTTTCTGATAGGAAATCGTGAATCCAATCGCACAGTTGGGGCGACATTCCATAAGCATGCAATTTCATTAGAAGCCGCTTGTGAGGTACAGTGTCAAAAGCCTTCCGGAAATCCAGAAATATGGAATCGATTTGAGATCCCTTGTCGACGGCACTTATCACTTCATCTGAATAAAGAGCAAACTGTGTTTCGCAAGAGCTGTACTTTCTGAATCCGTGTTGACTATTGGTTAATAGGTCATTCTCTTCGAAGTAGTTCATAATGTTCGAACAAAGTGTATGTTCCAAAATCCTACTGCAAATCGACGTCAATGAGATGGGCCTGTAATTTTGGGGGATCACTCCTATTGCCTTTCTTGAATATTGGAGTGACTTGGGCAACTTTCCAGTCTTTGGGTACGGGTCTTTTGCTGAGTGATCGGTTGTAAATTATAGCTAAGTACGGAGCTATTGCATCAGCATACTCTTAGAGGAATCTTCTAGTTGGTATACAATCTGGCCCGGAAGATTTGTTTAGTGACTCGAGTTGTTTTACAACTCCAGGAACATCTACTTCTCAATTTCGCATATAACCAGAATTTCTTTGGATTTTCTGCAAGATTACGAGACATGATTTCGTTGCGTAAACTACTATGAGCTTCTCGCATTGAAGTCCGGGCTAGGTTGCGAGTCTTGGGCATTCTGTGCCTTTCTATATTTTGCATGCGGTTTTCTTTTCTTCTGCAACAGTGATCTGACCTGCTTTGTGTACCACGCGGGATCATCCCCCTCTTTTATTAATTTATTTGATATAAATCTCTCGATTGCTAGTGATATTATGTCTTTGACGTAAGCCACAACTGATCTACACTTGCATTTTTAGTTTTGAGATACTGGAGACTATCACTCAGAAAAGCGTGACGCGAATTTTTTTAAAGTGTTCAAATGTTTGTAAGTCTTATGGGACTTAACTGCGGGATCATCAATCCGTAAACTTACAAACTACTTACGAACCAGCTTATACTAAAGACGGCACAGACATCCATGCCCAAGGGTGGATTCGAACCCCCGACCGTAGCGGCCATCCAGACCGTGACTGGCGCGCCGCAGACCGCTTGGCTATTGCGGCCGGCGCGAATTTTTGTCTGCTCTATTGAATAGATTTATTTTTCGTTGATTTATGGTGCATTTGGGAGTTTCGATATTCAGTCTCGCTACTACAACTCTATGTTCGCTAATCCCAGTATCTGTTTTGATGCTCTTCACTAGCTCAGTATTATTTGTTGCTAGAAGATCAAGGGTATTTTCGCAACCATTTACTATGCTAGTGGGTTCATGAACTGTCCGAAGCAGTTTTCAGGAAAAGCATTCAGAACTAGTTCGGGCGATGTTTTATATTTTCCACCAGTATTGAATACGTATTTATGCCAACATATGCTTCGGGTACCTGTTTGAAATGTAATTCAAGCTTTCTTCGACCATTTCGGCAATTGCACCGTCTGAGCCAGGGGACCGATGAAAAGATCCAATTATTAATTTATTACGGTTTTCAGGTATAACCTCTACTCATACTAACTCACAGGAAGTATCTGCCTCAATTTCGCTTCAGGATAAACACGCCACCCCCTTTTTTCTATCCTTTCTGAAGACCATTTGGCCCTTTGAAAAAATTTCGGCCGAACTTCTCTCTGGCGTCAGCCAGCTTTCAGAACTATAACGATTTGTGCCTCACTACTTTCTATCAGCGCTTGGATCTTTCTCAAACAGCTACGACAGTTCCTAGATCTGCATTCTTCCAGTGTCTGACCTGCCTCCTCGGAGACTGAAACCCATTTTGTGTATTCCCGAGGCCCTCTAACCTAAAAATCCGCCCAGTCCACGCCACACAGCCCGCGCTACCCGTGTAGCCGCTTCCTGATTATAGTGGACCCCTGACTTATTTTGTGGAACCCGAAAACCCACCACCCTTTGGCACAAGTCGACGAATCTGCAGCCCACATGGTCGCAGAACCGTTCTGAGTCTCTGATTCAGACCCTACACTCGGCTCTGAACCAGGTCCGCAGTCAGTCCTGTCGACTATGCTGCTCTGCCTCCGTCTATCAAGCAAGACTGATAGCCAATCATAACCAGAGAGAATCTCTTCCGATCCAAAGTGACGCACATCTTTGTTCCGGACATGAGCCACCACCTGCAGCTGGCTGCACCCTGTGCTCTTCATGGCATCTGGAAGGACCCGTTCCACATCTGGAATGACTCCCCCAGGTATGCACACGGAGTGCACATTGGACTTATTCCCCTCCCTAGCAGCCATATCCTTAAGGGGCTTCATCACCCGCCTAACGTTGGATCTTGCAGGCTGAGTACAGGACAAACGTCACCATCTGCGTCAGGAACATCCTCAGCGCCTCGAATCTGTTCGTAAGACTAACGGAGAGGCCTCCACTTCGGTCCCCTGGGAAGTCTTACGCTGCCTGATAGATACGCGCTGAGGAGACCTCCCAATCCACCAAGGGGACAGTGAGCGGGTTGGCCACAGCCGCAGTCCGATCAGAGAGCACAGGGCGTCTGCTGCACCCCCACAAGCGGACCGCAACAGCAGCGCCCACCTACCGCAGTCCTAAACGTTGCCAGCGACGCCAACGACACCAGAAGCTGCGAGCAAAAAGTCACCAACTCAGCCTGCATCCGTTCGTAGCAATCACAGTTGCCAGCCATTCTAAAAACCTAAGCTTGTTCCAAAAAAATGGTTGGAAATCTAATGGACTCAAGTACGTGGTCATTAGTCCGTAGCTTAAAAACTACTTAAACTAAGGTAATTTAACCTGAGGACAACAGATACATCCATGCCCGAGGGGGGGAACTCGAACCCCCCGACGGCGAACGGCCGCGCGCACCGTAGCACAGCGCCCCAGTACGCACCGCTAATTTGCTGCGTCTATATGTATGTTCCAAATAAGTACGACTGTTGTGAATTAAACTGTGGGAGAATACACCAAACTGTGACTCTGACGGGAATAAAAGTATACACTAAACTGTTGCTTTGAAGCGAAGCTGACTAAATACACGATCGAGGAAAAAAAAGTTTGATAAACAGTGAGCTTCGAAAAATATGTACCAAACACTAAACTGTTTATTAACGTCGAATCTGAAAAATATATACGAGAGCTAATAAATCAAAATATCAACACTGATCTGTCAACTAAAAGCGATTCTGAATTAATAAACTCGGGAGCACACTAAAGTTTGATGAACTTTAAGAGAAAGCACGCACGAAATGAAAATAAGTCGCTTCTATTAATAGGCCGGTTAACTTACAGTGTAGAGCTGCTGCTACGCGACGAGTGTGCTGTCCGGCGGTCACTGAGCAACTCTTATTACACTACCCTCCCTCTCTCCAGAAGAAACAACTTTCCGGCCTCCGACATATTCTCTTCATACTTCCCAGAAGACACACCGAGTTGCTTGTCCTTGTGGGTTCTACATGTGCATCTAAATACATACCCCGCAATCTACCCAAAGGTGTGTGGTGGAGGATATTCAGTACCACTTCTATTTACTTTCTTTGTTTCGCTGCCACAAAGAACTCTGTATTCTGGGCAACCACGAGAACATGCGGCCCTTAACCCTTTCAGGCCCTGCACACACAATTTTGCGTTTCTGGTTTTGCTTGCTTTATTACTTTTGATTCACGGTAGCAAGTTTGGGCCTGCGTCAACCGCAGACGGTCTATGCTAAAGTGCGCAACGTGTTCTAGCTCCTTGTTTCTGTACCGGGATAAGTCGGCAAACTTCCAGTACTATTACAATGGCGGCAAGAAAGACTTGTTGGCAAGGAGTTGATATCCTTCTTTTGACATATTAAGCTATCATATCTGACAGCCAGGTGATTTTATATGGTCCTGTAGTGTTATTATGTCATTTCTATAAGGAGTGATCTTAATAAAAACGACGCGGCACCGAAATTTATCTATTTTATACACTGACAATCCTTGAAGCTATTTTTAAATAGAAGTTTTATCAATGTTTTTTAAAAAATTTTAACATTTTCAACAATAATTGATAAATTCATTTATGAAAATTTATTTCTTTGTTTATCAATAAAATGATTTACCGATAGTCTTTCAATAGGACTAGTAGTTCACATTAATGTTCACTTATTTTCACCTAACACAGACACAGTATTTCAAAAATATATATAGCTAGACTATTTCTTTTTGTACTCACTGTATGTTGACAATGCGGTTGAAAATTAATTTATTAAATAATCGCCGCGGTGGAGTAGCCGAGCGCTCTAAAGCGTCTCGCTGCGGAGCACGCGGTTGCTCGCCGTGGAGGTTCCAGTCCTCCCTGGGGCATGGGTGTGTGTGTTTGTCCTTAGGTTAGTTTACCTAGGTTTAAGTAGTTTGTATAGTTTGTAAGCTACGGACTGATGACCACGCAGTTTGGTCCGATAGATTTACAAACATTTGAACATTTTATTAAATAATCGCCAAACAATTTACGCAACAAATTTATTTCAAGCTCAACCAAATGATTATTAATGTTTTGTAGATAAGTTTAAGAGATCGTTCCTGTGAAAACAAGCAGTGAATGAAGGAGCCATAGTTCAATATACAAAATTATGAGCGAATCTGCATCTTTCGAACGAGCTTAAAAATAGCAGATTTCGTGGTAACTCCACACATTCTTAAAATTTCGTTGTAAGTGATCGTAATTCTGGTTAGTATCTCTGTTTTACATGTAAAATCCTTAATATTTTACTCAGAATACCTCAATAAAAACAGTTTGGACCCTACGGAACGCTTTCATTGCCTTCGCGGTCAGAAGTTCAATATCCTAGCTTGGAGGAATGCTGTCTTACTGGAGGGTTAAAGCTAGCATCGCCCCTGTGGAAAACCACAGATCCTGAAACAGTTCTCGATTCACCGATATACAACTGCGAATTTTAGCGACAGCTCATAGAAGGATTTGGTCGTCATTCGATAGAAATTAAAGAATTTATTTATCATCATCCTCGCTCACCTTCCCGTACAACTCTCTGAACGCACCATCAGTGTGTCTGGAGCCGTTAATAGGGCAGATGTTTCATCTTCCTGTTTCGTGTTTCTTCGCATTTGCAACAGAGTAAACGTAGAACAGCATGGCAGGATCCATCACCGAAAACGAGACCTCTCATTGACTGACAAAAAAGGTGACACTACTGTTCGTCCCCACCATGCAATTTTTGTCACATTTATTAATCTCGATCGCCTCTTCCATTACGCTATACCAAAAACTATTTGTTGTTGTAATGGTTGAAGTCTCTTCGAACATAACCCGATGTTTGTTTTCCAGAGCAATTCCTGACTTTTCGTGATAACGTAAGCGCAGACAACTTCCGCCCCATCACGCATAAAGTTTTAATATATTACTTCTTTACTACTAATTGTATTCCCAAGAGATTTCGCAGACACACAGCCCCTATATATACCTAAAAAAAGGCAGGAGTAAATAAATAAATACCCGTGCTACTCTGGGTATTCAACTAGTTGTATATAAAGCAAAGTGTCCGTATGTTTGTGTGTACGTATTGCATACAAATCTACAGTTTTGTTCCAATGTTTATGAAATTTTGTACACAAAAGCTTCAATCCATAAGGCGGTCACCGTAAGTGTTCAAGAGATAAGATATAAGCAACGAGATGCGCGAAAAACCGCTGCATTTATCGAGAATGTTGCTAATTTCCCCCTAAACCACTGAACCGATTTCAACCAAATTTGGTACACATATTCCTTACCGTGAAATAACAATTGCTGCAGGATTAAGAAGCACGTACGACACATGGTTCACAAGATATGACGTCATATAGGAATCTCAAAAAATTGCAGCGAGACTTTATTCACGCACTGTATGAGAATGTCAGTACTTACAACCAACTGTAAACATAATTTCAAACCTTTATTAAACTATTTCTCGCTGAGAACCCTAGCAAAATTATGAAAGGAAAAAAGTTTCTCGCTTACTACTTCTCCGCTGTTCATGGAGTAGAACTACGGCATTTGGTATCACGTTACAACAAATTGTAGCCGCCGGAAATTTTACAGATAGTATATGCACATACAGTTGAATGTACCTTCGAAATTGTATCACAGTACGACATGTAGTTGATGAGATGTGAACACATAAACAGTAACGTTTATGGAAAATCGTCCCATCACACATCAAATTTTAATCTATTACTTCTTTATTACTAACTGTATTCCCAAGAGATTTAAAAGACATACAGCCCTTATACAAACCTATGTATACCTGAAAAACGGCAGGAATAAATAAATACCCGGGCAACGCCGGGTTTTCAGCTAGTTACGTAATAACAAAGAAAGAGAATTACTGTATACAGGAATACGAAGAATTTATAAAGGTAGAATTCTATAAACTATGCAGATGGAAGAATAATACAAAAAAATTTGGTAACGTGTTAAAAATTTTGCTCCTCGAACATAAAATAACTAAAGGCCTAAAATGAAATTGGCTACCCTGATTATTGCTTGTATGTCAGGGTATTGCTGCTGTGGGTACTTCGTGTGCCCCGTGGCCGTTATGGTAGCCGTGAAGGCCTCAACAGAACCCTGAAACAGCGTTGTAAGCTATGATTAGGCGGAGATTACTACGTCGATAAATGCGTTCGATGCGATAATGTTAACATGAGACAAAGAAAAATAAGAATTAAGATCGATCAAGGGAAATTGAAATATACGGAAAATGTGTGGGAAAAAAGCGGTTAAGGTGTTGGACTGCTTATACAATGTGCTCTGCACGGGTCGGTGCCACAATAGCTGGACTTAGAAAACGAAAGAAACTTGGAAAATTAGGTCCTGTGATGGATAAAGTTGTTCTTCCCGTAGATGCAGTAAAATTAATGTCTTATGTTTGTGGTAGTAAGATATACAAACAAAGCGAAGATATCAAGCTGAAGGAGGACTCTGAATTTCCAGACTGGATTTGGAATTCACGAAAAGGCAAGCCACCTCCTCGGAGGAAATGGATCCCAAGGAGTATTGGAAGAGACTGAGGAAACTGGAAATGAGTTGCAGAAGATTAAGACGTTTTAATTGCATATTTATACACAACGAAGTAAGTAGTAGACATTAATTGTAAATACAATGTTTTTATTACATAAAGTTTGTTATATCTAAAAAGCGATTTAAAGCGTCTTTGTAGTAAGCATGTCCGCCTCTGTAGCTCAGCGGTAGCGTCGCTGACTACCACGGAGGAGGCCCGGATTCGATTCCCGGCAGGGGACTGGGTGTTGTGTTATGTCATCATCATCATCTCATCATCACTGGCACGTAAGTCGCCCACGCGGCGTGAAATAAAAGGACTTACACTAAGACGACTGAACAATCCCGCAAGGGATCTCCCGCCCAAGAAAGCCATACGCTCATTTCCATTTTCTAGTAAGCATCATCTTATATTCAATATTTTAATTGCGATATTCTATTTTTGTACGTCTGTAACGTAACATAGTGAAACACTGAGTACGTCAGGCCAGATGATGGTAACAGGTTACCGAAACCAGTCGTTTTAACAAAAATCTGTTTTTGAACTTGGCAAATAAAAATTTATTTTTTCAATTCATGCGATTAAATAGAACACAGAATGCAACAACTGTCACCGTTCCTTCTTAACAGGCATCTCATCGTACCATACTTGTAACCGTGTGATTACCGGTACCCTGTTTGCACGTGATAACCTGATTAACATTTCAGAAGTGAAAGAAAGCTGAGACTTATCGACTTGAAGCTATACCAGAAAATACGTCGGGGAAGAGTATGTAGCATTACATTAAATATTTTTACAAAACTTATTTCTGCGGCACTTGTCACTTGCGTACCCGTTCTGACTTCAATATGCACCACTGACTTTTATTTTATTTTTTTATTTATATTTTTCAACCAGCCTGGAGATAGAACTGAAGCGCTCTTCGTCTTTCGATTCTGCACTCTTGTTTGATCTGAACGCCTCTTCGTGCTCTCTGATAGTAAAATGTGTAAGCTTTATTTATTCTTATTATAATAAAACCCCAGTTGATTTCAAATATTTTCTTTTTAATTTAAGATGACCTCCTCCTTTTCCAAATATTTTTTATTCATTGTTTTCAGCAAGCTGCGATCAATCGTAAGAAAGATGCTTGGTCATTATCACGGTTCGCTTCGCTACTGCAAGGGTTTGGTTCACACTCAACTTTTCCCTACATTAAATTTATATTGATTTGATTTTCAGAACCTGCAGTTAATGTTTTTATTCAGCGAAGTCCGAAATTTTTATCATTTTATTTCCATACTGTGTTAGTAACTTTATGATGAAACCTTATCACGCGAAGCGTATGATAGGCGAGCGTCGATTTACGGCGCGTAGTTTAATTTCATTCCCTATTCCAGCACAAGACAATGTATGCAGCATATTCACGCCTCATCCTGCATGTTAAGGTAACTGTTCGCCGACTTTCAGGTGTTGTCTTAATTTCAACAATGACTACCGCTATTTTTTAACTCCTATACGATCCTTGCTCAAGTCTGACATCATGTTTAAAAATTTTAATTCCTGTAGACTGTCGAAGTTCATTCAATTCCATTAGTGGCATTTAATGCAGATCTTTATTTTTTATTTATTTTTTATTTATTGTTTCTTAAAACCCCCCAGAAATGGCACGATGGCAGCAGCTAACATGCTGCTCTTCAGCCGAGAGCACACAAATATGGTAACAGAAGATTTAAAATAATAAAAACAGGTTTGATTTCATGTTGGAATTGGTACTCCACGACTGTATTTGATTTGTGGTAATTCTTTCAGCAATCAGTAGTAAAATACATATATTTTTTATTTGTTTGCAAATCTAGATTTCGACCACTGTGTAGTCATTATCAATGCTTAAAACCAATTAAAATACTTAAAACGAACGCAACCTCCAACATGGAGGTCGAGATGTTTTAAGTATTTTAATTGGTTTTTAGCATTGATAATGACCACACAGTGGTCGAAATCTAGATTTGCAAACAAATAAATATATATTTTTTACGACTGATTGCTGAAAGAATTACCACACACTAAAACAGGTGACAAATATGAAGAATTTCAAAACAAACATGGTGAGATATGTGGTTGGAATGACAATGACTGTTAAAAGGATGACAAAATGTACATATTCAGAAATGAAACAAATCTTTACAACACGAAACCAAAAATACGAAAGCAACACTGCAAGTAGATAAGGCGGCAGGGTAGTACGGATACGATTGACCAATGTGCCACTTTTCTACGACTGTTTATGAGACAGCCAATCAGAAGCGGGAACAGGTAAAGAATAAGCGTAGGGATACGGAAGACCTGAGGGAAGAGATTCAATAGGGGTGAGTCTGGTGTTGTGCAGGGGTGGAATGGCGAGTGCGCTGTTCGACGAGACATATTAAGGCAGCAGAGGGCGGGAGCGCTGCACAAAGCAAGAGGGTGGCGCTCCCCGTGGAGTGCCGGCGAAACGGGAGAGGCGCCGAGAGCCTAGCCTGAACCCAGCGCTCTGCAGAGCGGGCAACTCGTTATTAGTTTGCTGCTGCGTGGGAGCAGGTCTTCATCAAAGAACTGCACTGCCGCTACTGACACCGTAATTTTCAGCAGAAAGTATGAGTCACTAAGGGAGACTTAATCTCTGTCAAGAATTGCCGGACATTATCCTAATAGTGTGACACTCGATTTAAATTTAATAAACTCCGTACGCTATAGATTTGACGTGTTGTTATTGCTAGTTACTCTCCCTTTTCTTCAAAGCATTTCAAGGTTTTCTTCTGTTGCCGTTGTATTACAGCTTGGTCTCTTATAATTGCTTGTAGCAGAGTTGTCGGACAAGTTTTTGCCGCTTCGGTAGCTCGGTAGACTACCATTCAAGGGTCCGGGGTTTGATTCTCGTCAACAGATGGAGTGTTTCATCATGATCGACAAGCACGTAGATCACGAGGAGTAAAAAAAGGATTTGCACTATAGGACCTAACAACCACAGACGGGATCTACATCTACATAGATACTCTGAAAATGACATTTAAGTGTCTGTCAGAGGGTTCATTAACCACTTTCATAACTTTTCTCTACCGTTCCATTCTCTAATAACGCGCGGGAAGAAAGAACACCTAAATCGTTCCGTTTTCGATCTGATTTCTCTTATTTTATTGGGATGGTCATGTCTCCCTAAGTAGGTTGGTGCTAGCAAAATATTTCGGTGATTGGAACTTCGCAAACAGATCACTCCGCAATAATTTCCACCCCAATTCGTGCAACATTTCCGTGACGCTTTCTCCCCCGTAACGTGATAAAACAAAACGAGCTGCCCTTCTCTGAACCTTCTCAATGTCTTCCGTCAGTCCCACCTGGTGAGGGTCCCACAAGGGGCAACAGTACTCCAGGAGAGGACACAAAAGTGTGATGTAGGCAGTCTCTTTGGTGGAGCTGGTGCATCTTCGAAGCGTTCTGACAATGAAAGGTAATCTTTGGTTCGCCTTACCCACAATATTTTCTGTGTGTTCTCTCCAGTCTAAATCGTTCGTAATTGTAACTGCTAGGTATTTGGTAGAATTTACGACCTTAATGACTGATTTATCGCGTAATTGAAGTTCAGCGGATTTCTTTATTTAGTGTCAATTGCCAATTTTCGCACTATGCAGAAATTTTGTCTAAATCGCTTTGCAGTTGCTTTTGATCCTCTGTTGACTGCACTAACCGATAAACTACAGCGACATCCGCGAACAGTCTAAGGGAGCTATTCAGATTGTCTCGTAAATCGTTTATAAACACAAGGAAGAGTAGGGGACCTATAACGCTTCCCTGGGGAACGCCAGATATCACTTCTCTTTTACTCGATGACTTGACGTCAATTACAACTAACTTTGTCCTTTCTGATAGGAAATCGTGAATCCAATCGCACAATTGGGGAGATATTCCATAAGCACGTAATTTCATTAGAAGCCGCTTGTGGGGTACTGTGTCAAAAACCTTCCGGAAATCCAGAAATATGGTATCGATTTGAGATCCCTTGTCGAAGGCACTTATCTCATCATGTGAATAAAGGACAAGCTGTGAAGCTGTGTTTGGCAAGAGCTGGTCATGACTGCCATTCAATCATTTTTTTATTTAAGATGAATTGATATTGCCAATTGCCAATTTTTTTAGGATCTTTTCAACGAAAGCTGGATCTTCGGAAAATGACCAGTCAGGTCCAGAGGGCCAGAGTTGCTGGACAAGACAATACTCTACAGTAAAAAAGTGACTGGCGCCGGTTGGACCGGCGTTGAGTGTTCTTTTGTAGCATTTAGGAACGCTCCTAGCGTCTGAGAAATTCTTTAGGTGAGTGGCGACAGACGACTACCCGTTTTATGGTAAGAGATGACTCCCTGCTATCCCTGTGTCCCAAACAGTCGGCAGAGAGTAGCTTGGTTTGTGGCATAATAGGGTGAATCACCCAACACTTGCACCACAAGTATTGCGGAAACAGTAAGTGCGATTGATATGCGGTTTTCACGGACTGGAATGCTAGTCAAGATCTCATATTGTTAGCCTATAAACACATAGTAAAAATTCATGCAAACGTACAATTTTTCAAATGGAACAATGGCTGTTTCTATCATCCACTGGAATTTTCGACACCAGCTGTGTACAAAGAATTATGAATGACTTTTTTTATCACGTTTAAGTTTGGAAGCTACAAACATTCAAAGTTTCAGAGCGAAGGCTACGACGGTGTAGCTGACTGGTGGTCATGAGACACTACAGTGGTCAATATACATAGCAGCTCACACGTTATTACACACAGACCTTAATAATCAAGCCACCACAATTAAAGTTATCTTAGAAAGGTGGCTAAGAAAACATTTATGGCGCAACGGCATTTAGGCATTAAAAAAATTGCATCTCAGCTTGTTCTTAGCACTTGTGAAGAACAATATTAAATAAAAGAGGGAAGGTGCTCTAAAACTACACTTTATAGGCAACTTACGGATTATTCTGAACTTAAACTTGTTTATTCAGATAGAAAACAAGCAAAATGGATTAATACGGACAGTGCCCAGCCTAAATTATACATGATTTAACACTGCTGGGGGGGGGGGGGGGGAAGGATTCACGAACAACACTCATTCGCTCACACACACACGCAATGCCACAGCGAAAAATCAGCGTGCTGAGACGAGGTGGAAGCAGGCGCCGCTATCATAGGCGAAATTCAGCAAGTCGGAGGTAGCACGAAACACAATATACAAAAACACTTTGAAGCTGGCTCTGGTATGCCGTGCCTGTTTTGAGATGGTGCGCGTGTATAGCCAAGTTAAATTACATCTGAATTAGACCGCGAGCAAACACGCTAACGGCGGCACACGGCTACGTTACACGAACGCACTCCACTAAAGGTGAAGTGGTTGAAAATCGGATTCATTATGCAAAATCATGGTGGATTCTTAAGTTGTAGTCTGTTACAAATCGACCTAGGTACTGGTTTTATATGAGAAGTTGCGTGAATTCAGGCGACTAGCACCAAAGCCCGGAAGTCGCAACTCGGACCCACGTGGTTCCGAAAACCGATAAAACTGAATATATCCAGTTTCCGAAAAATAAAGAAAATTAACTACAGCGTGCTACCCATAGAAATGCTTATAATTACATGAAGAAGCGAAAGAAATGCAGCTACACGCGATAGGGATCGCTTACAGAGACGGATGAAGTCCAGTCTCAAAAAACTCGTGAAAGTGAAATAATTACAAAGTCGGAAAAATAAAATTAAGAATTACAGCATGCAACCCATAAAAATGTTTAGAATTACATCTGGAAGCTACTGAAGGAGGTTGTACAAGGCTCAAAGTGCGTACTACCAGTCGGAGAAGAGACAGCAAAATTAAAATAGGCGGGGAGAAAAGATCGCGAAATATTAGTGGAAATCAGAAGGATACCCGCATAGTTACTTGCCTGATAGGCATGGGACAAACAAGAGTGGAAGCTGAAGGCTTGTTCTATGAACCAACCACGTGGAACACATATCACTCACGGAAGGAAACGATGAGAAGATTTTTACATGCAAGGTACAAAAATGAACATATCACCTATTAGAAATTGGGCCCTACAAAGCTAGTTTATACTCCACCACATGATCACAAAAGGTTTTAACATACCAGGCCGTTATAAAACTGCGACCAGAATCACACATACCGCGTTTATCTATTGGAAATCACTGAATTGAAAAACGAGAACTCATTTCCGCGCACGATCGGAGAAAATATTCCAAAAAAATTATTCTATGTTCACGAGTCTAAGTTAAACGTGCTAGACAATGAAGCGCTACCATCTCCAAACACAAGAGCAGAACCTACCTTACCTCACTAGAAGACCAGCACAGAAAGAATAGCCGAGCGGCCACGGTGGGGGGGGAGGAGGGCCTAAAGGTATCGGAAGCTGGAAAGCCCAAGAGAAACAGCGGTGGTGGGGATGGAGAGAGAGACTCGCGCTGGAGAGAGCTCGCCGACTAGCTTGTAACCAAAGGGTGTAGAAACCTCTTTGGTAGTATCAGCAGCTATCGACACTGAGCCAGACAGAACGATGCAAAGGGAGCTATCATTCCCCACATTCAGACAGCCATAGATTCTCACACATCCACTTAAAAGTAAAACAGCTGCACATTCTCACAGCGACAGTGGCATATAGGAGAAGCCATACTTATGCCACATTAATTAATATAACAATAAATTATTAACATGACAAAATAAGAAAAACCTAGCAATATTAACTAATATTTTAACACATGAAATAAAAATACTATTCATCAAGCCTTGAAAAGAGTGGAGTTCAAGTTTTAACAAAATGTTAATCTAGCGACATTAAATAAATTATAACTTTACAGAAATAAACAAAAAAAATTATGGAAGACGACAGACGGTCGTATTTCAACCTGAAAGAGCAATTGAACTGAATGGACAGTAGGTCATAAGATGAACATTAACAAGAATAAAACAAGTGTAATGGAATGTAGTCTAAGATAATCAGGCGATGTTAAATGAATTACTTTAGGTATTGAGGCAATAAAAGTAGTGAATGAGTTCTGTCATTTGGTTAGTAAAGTAACTCCATATGGCGTTAGTATAGAAGATATAAAATGCAGAATTGCTATGGGTAGGAAAGCTTTCTGAAGAAGCGTAATTTGTTGACCTCCAGTAATGATATAAAAGAAAGACCTTTCTAAAAGCATTTGTCTGGAGCATTGTACGAAAGTGAAACATGGGCGATCAGGAGTTCATGTAGAAAGAGGGATGCTTTTGAAATGTGGTACTACAGGCGAGATTAAATAGGTAGATCACGTAACAAGTGAGGAGGTGGTGAACTGAATTGGGGAGACAAGAATTTTCTGGCATTTATTAAGAGAAGGGATAGATTGGTATGATACATTCTGAGACATTAAGCACCACCATACAGTACCGGACCAACGAATTTCGGCAGTTCGATCCAGAAGTTTACCAGAGGAGAACCAGCAGTCTACTTACACACAAGCCGGAACAGTTTACTATTACATTGCAAAACTGTGTAATCGATAAGAAGATTTTGTACCATCGCAAGCAGATCAACGTTAAGTATTTACGTCATGCTGAAATAAAAGTATATGTGAACTAACGAATTCTGTTAGTTACGGTCCCATGTCAACCTCCTCATACTGCAGAATCCCGAAATCACAATACAAACTGCATAGGAAAAAAACGTGTTCCAAAAAAAAAGGGGGCGGGGGTCAATTTGAACGCATCAAATCATAGACCGGTAACTCTTAGTGACTTGAACACTTTATCTCGGTTTGGTGGGCTGTAACTCTTGTGTTAGTCATTCTATGAAATTTAAATTCGTTGGAAGGACCTGGACCTCGACCTGGAAGGGCAAGTGAACGGAATGGACAGAGAGTTGAAAGGAGCGTATAAGATAATGATTAACAAGAGCAAAACAAGGGTAATGCAACGCAGTCTAATAAAATCAAGCAGTGCTGAAGGAACTAGATTGGGTAACGAAACAATAAAGTTGGTAGCTGAGTTTTGTTACTTGGGCAGTAAAATAACAAATGATGGTCGCAGTACAGAGGATATAAAATGCAGAATGGCAATGGGTAGAAAGGCGTTCTTGAAAAAGAGAAATTTGTTAACATCGAATATTGATTTAAGCTTAAGGAAGTCCTTTCTGAAGGCGTTTGTATGGAGTGTTGCCTTGTATGGGAGTGAGACATGGACGATAAACAGTGCGGACAGGAAGAGGATAGAGGCTTTTGAAATGTGGTGCTACAGAAGAATGCTGAAGATTAGGTGGGTGGATCGCGTAACTTATGAGGAGGTACTGAACAGAATTGGTGAGAAAAGAAATTTCTGGCATACCTTGACTAAAAGAAGGGATAGATTGGTAGGACACATTCTTAGACATCAAGGAATTGTGAATTTAGCGTTGGAGGAAAGTGTGTGGGGTAAAACCGCAGAGGAAGACCAAGAGATGGATACAGTAAGCAGATTCAGACAGATGTAGGTTGCCGTTTATATGTGGGGAAGAAGAGGCTTGCTCAGGATAGGGTATTGGGAAGAGCTGCATCAAACCAGTCTCCGGACTGAAGACCACAACAACAACAAAAATATAAAGGTAGTAGGTGAGTTTCGTTACTTGGGCAGTAAAATAACCTATGATGTTCGCAGTACAGAGGATATAAAGTGCAGAATGTCAATGGGAGTAAAAGCGTTTTTGAAAAAGAAATTTACTAACATCGAATATTAATCTAAGCGTAAGGAAACCTTTGTGAAGTTATTTGTGTGGAGTGTTGCCTTCTACGGGAGTGCAGATAGGAAGAGGATAGATGGTTTTGAATGTGGTGCTATAGAAGATTAGCTGGGTAGATCGCGTAACATGAAGAGGTACTGAACAGAATTTGAGAAAAAAGGAATTTCCTGGCACATCTTGACTAAAAGATAGGATCGACTGGTAGGGCTCATTCTTAAACATTAAAAAATCACGGATTAGGAATTGGAGGGAAGTGTGTGGGATAAAAACCGCAGAAGGAGACCATGATTCAAATGGATGTAGATTTGTCGTTCTTATGACGAAATGAAGATACATGCTCGGGACAGAATAGGGTGGAGAGCAGCATCAAACCAGTCTCCGGACTGCACAACAACAACTAGATATTTGAACCAGTGTATCAAATGTTCAAATGTTTGTTAAGCTTATGGGACTTAACTACGAGGTCATCAGTCCCTAAACTTACAAACTACTTATGAACTACTTAAGAACTAGGACGGCACAAATATCCATGCCCGAGGGGGGATTCGAACCCCGACCGTAGTGGCCGTGCTGACCGTGACTGGAGCGCCTCAGTCACCTCGGCCACCGCGGCCGGCCCAGTGTATCAATCGTGTTACATGATTCAAATGGATTTTCTTCAGTAACGACTGAGAAGGGATACCTTTGAACTCGAACGCCAGGAAATGCTCGAAACGATGGTTAGAATAATAAGCAATGGTAAACAAAATATTGGTGTACGTCATTTCCGGTCAAAACGCTGCACTCGTCTGCTAGCGCCACTAGATGGTAGTGAAAAGAGCCTATTGTTGTGTGATTCCTGGGCGGCCCATATAGATCGTACCCTTCTGGATGCAAGTTTTACAAATAAAGATACTGACTGAAAAAGGGAAATGGGGACAAAATACAGGAGATCATGGAAGCCAGGTTGGAGGGGAAAAGGGAAATCGAAATTCGGGGACTAGAAATTTGGCAAAACATCTGGGACCAGGACAACACTGGAAGGAGGACACACCAGTTTCTCCCAAATGTGTCAGAAAGACTTAAAATGGGATACTTCCAGCCAAGCAGAGGATTGATTCACTTTCTCACCGGCCATGGCCCGTACCCGACGTATCTATGTCGGTTCAGGAAGCAGGCGACTCCAGAGTGTGGCTGTGGAGCTCCGGAAGGAACTCCAGAACACGTCACTTTCGAGTGCCTACATACGATAATATTGTCTCTCATCTCAGACTACAACTACCTAACTCAGACACATACCAACTCATCAGACATGAAGCACATTTTCAAATTCTCAATGAATTAACCGACAAAATCTCAAACCACACCAGACATGAATTTGTAAACCGATTATGAGACATTTTTTCCAGGCATGACTGCTGCACCAGGCCGTGCCGTCGGGGTACTCCGCCGTGCCCTGGATCAGGAGGACTGAGTGCAGCCAAATCACCGATTGCGACGCTAGATATAAGTTAGATTAAGTTAGGCTTAAGAGAAAACACGAAAACAACACAAGGACTGCAGTTCAAAAGGCCAGCCCAGTGCCAGGGGCACGCCCTCCGGAGTTAGTTCGGGGGGCACAGGCCAACCAGTAGGTTTGTACATTACTGGCACACCTGTGGGCACTGCAGGGGGGGGGGGGGGACACAAAATAAGACACTAAACGTAGCAGTAGCGACTTCCACATGAAACACAACATGCCAACGCACCCTGCATGACACAGCACATACGGCAGACACAACAGCAAAAACAAAACATATCATGTAGCTCACATTAACAAGAGCAAAACTAGGGTAATGGAGTGCAGTGTAAGAAAATCAGGTGATGCTGAAGGAATTAGATTGGCAAACGAAGCAATAAAGGAGGTAGATGAGTTTTGTTACTTGGGCAGTAAAATAACAAATGATGGTCGCAGTAAAGAGGATATAAAATGCAGAATGGCAATGGGTAGAAAGGCGTTCTTGAAAAAGAGAAATTTGTTAACATCGAATATTGATTTAAACCTAAGGAAGTCCTTTCTGAAGGCATTTCTATGGAGTGTTGCCTTGTATGGGAGTGAGACATGGACGATAAACAGTGCGGACAGGAAGAGGATAGAGGCTTTTGAAATATGGTGCTACAGAAGAATGCTGAAGATTAGGTGGGTGGATCGCGTAACTAATGAGGAGGTACTGAACAGAATTGGGGGGAAAAGGAATTTCTGGCATACCTTGACTAAAAGAAGGGATAGATTGGTAGGACACTTTCTTAGACATCAAGGAATTGTGAATTTAGCGTTGGAGGGACGTGTATGGGGAAAAAATCGCAGGGGAAGACCAAGAGATGGATACAATAAGCAGATTCAGACAGATGTAGGTTGTCGTTCTTATGTGGAGATGAAGAGGCTTGCTCAGGATAGGGTATTGTGGAGAGCTGCATCAAACCAGTCTCCAGACTGAAGACCACAACAACAATCATGTAGCTCAGTAGAAACATTAGAAGTAGCATAAAAAGCACAAAAATGTAGTAGCATAAGAAGACCCATTTATGTATAGGTATTGGGTTATTGTATAATTAAAAGAATAAAAGAAATAAATGCTTTCAAAAAGAAAAAAAACCAAAGATGATACGCTGAAGATCTTGCCACCAAAAGCAACAAAATATTGCCAACTCCTTGATGTTTAGTTCTTTTGGCTATATAAACTCTGTATCAGAAGGACTACTGATTTTGTAATACTTCAAGGAGCAAAAGATCAAGTGAAGGTACATGACCGTTCTTTCGTCGTGAAACTTCACTCTGTGATTTACAATCAATTTCCTGCACCTACGTATAAGACCATGTTGCAATGTGCTTGGTGAAAGCCAGAGTATGACACTGACACACCGACATCATCATTTGCAAATGTAATTAGTGTGGGTTTTGAAATTGGACTGCACGAATGGGAAAGTGATTTAAAATATGATAACAAGGCTTAAGTGAGGTTGTCACATTGTTCTGTCCCATTTTGTTTTAACCAATTCACCGAAATACCACATCTGCCCATTGACGACTAATATAATCATTTTTCGGGTGTGGTTTACTGCTGTATATGTGTGTTTTGCGCTATTATAAGTATTTTAAGTATACAGTTTTTGGAGCTCCTGATTGAATATGTAATAATACATTGATGCCATTAAAGCAACTTCCTTCCTATGGTACTGATATCTAGCTACTTTATTTCTCTCTGTCAGTCTCTTGCAAGGTACTTGAGTCATGCACTTCTGCTAACACAAATTTCAAGATTATCGGTGAAACTAAATATGTTGTTCCTATTGTCGATTATGAATGAGAGTGCATTAAAAACTGATTTCTCTCCATTGTCCTAAGTTTCCGACTTTGCTTTCTGTGTGACAGTCTTCTTCCTGAAAACTATTGCATTGCCATAACGAACAAAACAAAACAAAAACATTTACGCATATCCATCGTTCGTATAGTGAAATGGTACTGCAATGACTTTCATTGTTCCGGTAACTGTTCCAAAGGTGCCCAACCACAAGTGGAGGTACGTGATCGCTATTTCATCGTGAAACTTCGCTTTGTCATTTACCATAAATTTGTTGCACTTATGTATAAGCCTATGTTGCAATATGTTTGGCGAAAGCCAGGGCTTGACGACAGATCAAATCGTCATTTGAAAGTGTAATTAGTGTGGCTTTTGATATTGGACTGCGTGAATGCGAAAGTGATATGGAATGTGATATGGCGGCTTTAGTGAGATGTGCACATTGTTCTCTCCCATTTTGTTTTAACCACTTCACCTGCATCTTGAGGACTAATATAAGCACTTGCAGGCATGTGGTACTGCTGTCATAAGTACTTTAAGCAGGGAGTTTTTGACGCTGCTGATTGAGTTTGTATTGATGCACTGACGTTTTTAAATTACGCAAAATTCAATTCCAATGGTATTGATACCTTGTTACTTTTTAACCGAGTTCAAAAAAGAGGAGGTTCTCAATTCCACAGGATTTTTTTCTTTTTTCTTTTTTTCCAATTCGGTGCAGTTCTGACAATAGCATCCATAAGAAAACCATATGTCTTAAATTTTCATTAAGTATGTGCGCGACAAATGGACGAATAACTCAATATCACGCCAACCGACTTCGATGATTCATTTTTTTATTGGAAAGGTTGTACTTCAAGAGTTAGTTTGGTTAGGTTTTGATTATGAGATCAGTAACAAAGTATCGAAACTATTCAATTCTTAGGAGCAAATTAACGATAGTCGGCCAAATCTTGTATAGTCTCTCCTGATATATGAGTCATCTACAATATTCCTAGCAAAAATATACGAGAGTATTGAGACCGAAGTCAGATCGGATGTTTCCTTGGCTGACAACTACACTAAAAATAACAATAAATGTAACTACATTATATTATCATGATAACTTGATTGACTCTTAAGTACTCTAAATTTAATGAAATAAATCGCAATTTGCGATCACTTATGGCATCACTGTACTAGGTTTAGATGGAATACCAAAGTGCGGCGAATGAAAATTTGTGCCCGGCCGGGATTTGAAACCGGGATCTCCGTTTACTAGGCAGACATGTTGACCACTCCGCCACCGAGGACGCAGTGACCAACCTGACTGCAGATGACTCTTCCCTGCACGTCTCCCGCCACACCCAAATCTCCATTCGCCACGCTGCCTCTTTGCTATTACCACAGCCTATTTGTTCTGTAATGCTCGCAACAACAATACTGTATTCGCCCATAGCTGGAGATCCCGATTTCGAATCCCGGCCGAGCACAATTTTTCATTCGCCGCACTTTGCTATGCCATCTAAACCTTGTACAGTGATGCCATAAGTGATCGCAAATTGCGACTTATTTCAAAAATATATAATTGTAGCGTAAATTTTTTGTTTCATTTTACTTAGAACTGTAAAAAATATTTTTATCGTTGTTTGTCATTCATAGGTATTTTTTTAGTTTAAATTTAAAGTGGGTAGGTACCTACCCATCTTCTTGCGTGGTAAGCACTTTAAACACATAGATCGTAGCTACATATTGATGAGTAGAAAAATAGTTTGATTATTAAGTTATAGAAGAATACGCAATTTTTTTTAATTTATTTTACTTTTAGTGCATATTAATTTCTTTTGGAAGTTTTTTTTTTTCTTTTAACACCGGTTCTGTATATAATTGCCTGTTATTCCAAGTATGGTTCCGTGCTGTTTCGAGCGTTTGACGACAAAGCTGTTCCTTCTGAGTGTTGACAGCGACAACAGACAGCCGCGGTGGAGTAGCCGAGCGTCAGTCTGGAGGCGGACGGCGAGGGGGAAGGTTGCGCCGTACTGCGCGCTGCGCCGCTGTTTCCTGCGTGGTGAGTCACTGCGCTTGCTGTAGCGTGTAGCTGCTTTATTCATTTGAGCGGATATAATCATGACAATATGATGGAAGAACCTACCAGGAAAGACACTCTGAAATTTACGTTCGACGCGAGGTTTGTTAGACCGAAATCGTTTTAAATCGACGATTGCTTAGAAACGGACGTTCAGTTGCGATTAGAGGACATTATTGGGATCCATCTTTCGATCGTGAAGCCTATAATATTTGTCAAACTGGCTAGCCTCGAACTTTGTGAGGAAGTAATTCGCACCTTTCATGGAAAGCTCAAATTCAAACATAAAGATGGGAATGTTGGCGAAGTTTCTGTGGATCATGCAGGTTTTGGCATGCGCACAATCAGAATCTTTGAACTCCCTTTTTAAATTACTGCTGAACAAGTCGTTCGCGTGATATCAGAGTATGGCCGCGTGATAACTCATGTTGCAGAGAGGTGCTCGAGCGGTCACAAGTTCCCAGTTTTAAATGGAGTACGGCAGCTAAAAGTAGAACTGCGGAGGCACATTCCTTCCTATATCATGGTATGCGGGTTTCGTGCCATCGTGATGTATGACGACCAACCGAAAACCTGTGGTCTTTGCGGCTTAGCCGGACACCTGCGAGCGCAGTGCATTCAGAGGCGGGTGGCGCAGCTGCCCGCCGGCGAGGCGGCCCGCCCGCCCGTGTTGACAACATTGCCCGTGACGTACTCTGCGGCGGCGCGCGGCTTCTCGGCATCTAGCGCGGCACCTGACGTAACCGGACCTGATGACGTTGAGGGGGCAGCGACACTGATGGACACGAATGTCGTAGCTGACCATGTCTCGCAACCCGTTGTTGAAAATCCGCAACTCGTACCTGCTGCAGAACAGGCGACTGCAAGATCAATAGAGACGCCACCAGTCCATAATACTGTACAGACACTTGTGGATGCTGCTGAAACAACACAACAGGCCCCGTCAAAGTCAGCAGATAACCCGGTAACCGCAGCACATTCTCAGAAGCGGGGTTCGACATTACAAACGACCGTTCCACCGGTGACTGAAAATGTTCCACAGATGAATGTTTCGGAAGACTCCGAAGAAAGTAAAAAAACGTAGGATTGCGCGACAACGTGCACCAGTCACTGCAGCTGCACTACGCGAGAAAGCAAAGCAAATCGGGGCCGAACTCAAACACCACGAGGCTGAATGCACTAGTGCGGAACGGGAAGCAACATCAAATAAATTCACATTGCCACGGCAGGGTGACTCACTAACCACAGATCTGACACTGCCGCAGTCTGCAGACCCCCACTCTGGGAAAGTAGAAGCGACGGAAGCTCCCTACCCCATCACTGAATCTGCAACCAAGTCCTTTTTAGGTGACTGGGCAGACGACATGGAAAAGATTTCCAACATTGGAGAAGAACCTATGGACATACTTCCCACAAATGTGACGTTTATAAATACTGCCTCACAAGAAAGTGAGTGCCGTGAGAGGAACGATGGCTCAACAGATACCGGTGGACAAACAGGACGTCCTGCGCGTCCTTTCGACAATGATGAATATTTTTAATCAGCTTGGTATAGTGGCTGAGTACGAGGATTGTTTGTTTTCCTTCGTAGGAGCAACAAAACGTTTTAAGATGACTTTGTTTGAATGATTAGTTTTATCTTTTAATTCATTTTTATGGACGGCATCCAAACATACCATATTATCACCCTTAACATCACCAGAATCGAAAGCGCTGTCAAAATCCGCTCTCTGGCCGACTTCTTGCATGGCACCGGTGTTGATATCGCTATGCTCCAGGAAGTTGTAACTGCTCTGGACGTGTCTGGCTATGTCACCGTCAACAATATCAGCAGGGAGGACTCCGCTGGAACTGCTGTCCTACTGCGAGATGGCATACCCTTTACGCAAGTGCAGCGCTTGACTAGTGGTCGAGGTATTTCCTTTTGCGTGCAAGGCGTGCAGCCCATTAACATATACGCCCCCTCAAGCAGCAGCCGTAGGAAAGAACGTTCAGACTTCTTCAAAAATGAAGTACCTATGCTTCTCACTTCAAATCCAGAGCATCTCATTCTCGGCGGGGACTTCAATTGTGTTCTTCACGACAAAGATCAGACCCCCAACACAAACAGATGTATGGAACTCCAACACCTAATTGAAGGTTTGCGTCTTCATGACACTTGGGAAATCATCCATGGTCATCGAGTAGCTTACATCTTCGTCACCAATCACTCGGCCAGCCGGTTAGATCGAATATATGTGTCTGACATACCTCGGCGCCATACTATCAACTGCGATATAGCGCCTGTCAACATCTCCGACCATGCTTCCCATCAGTGTTATATTAAACTTCAGCGTGAACTGATCTATAGTGGCCGAGGCTATTGGAAGCTGAATGTCAGTCTTCTGCATGACGCACCTTTGGAAGAGGAGATAACACAAGTGTGGCACCAATTACAGCGCCACCGCAGCCGGTATTCGAATGTATTGCAGTGGTGGGTCCAATTTGCCAAGCCAAAATTGCGATCTACCATCATGAGATATGCACGAGAGAAAAGCTTTTGGCAGAAAAGGACAACTGAATTTTATTATCACTGTCTGAGGGACCTGTACAACAGTGCCAACATGCTATCTACTGACACATACGTCAGGATCAAACGCTATAAGGCAAAAATCACGGCCATTCAGCACCGTCGAATGGAAGGCTTCATCGTACGGTCACACCCAAAAGACGTTGCCTCAGAATAACGAGCGTCTCTCTATCACATCCTGAGAATGGCGAAGCGGTGTAGAGGTCAGCTGATTGACGCTGTGATTGATGAAACCGAGAACGTCATTGCACGGCAAAGGGACATCGTCTCTCACGTCTATGATTACTACAGCCAACTGTATAGGAAACAACCGCTGAATGGACAGGCATGTGACAACTACCTGGCCACAATGAACGCCCGTTTGTCCCAGGAGGACAACGACAATTTGGAATCACCATTCACGGAGGAGGAATAAAGCTAGCGGTCAACAGCGCGAAGAAAGGGAAATCGCCGGGACCAGACGGTCTCAGCGCCGAGTTCTACCAGCGATACTGGCACCTTCTTGGATCGACATTTATCGAAATAGCCAACGCAATCATACAACTCGACGAGATACCCCAGATCTTCAAAGACGGTATAATCCTACCGTTACCAAAAAAAGGTAACAGCAAGAAGATGGACAATATGAGACCTATCACACTGTTGAACGCTGATTTTAAAATAATAACGAGAGCCATTAAACAACGAATGCAATCCATCATGCACAAGGTACTCGGCAGTTATCAGTTCAGTGCTGTACAAGGTCGAAGTGCAATCTCTGCTGCATGTGATTTGAGAGACATCATCTGAACATTCGCTGGCGATGGCGGGGAGGGTGCGCTGATATTTTTAGACTTTTCGAAAGCTTATGACCGAGTGAGTCACGACTTTGTCTTCAGAAACATGAAAATGTTGGGGTTTGGATGTCGTTTTGTAAATCTCACCAGGAACATCATTACACACGCGTCATCCCGGATCCTTATCAATGGACATTTCCCTCGAGAGGAGGCAATAGGCCGGTCTGTCCGTCAAGGATGCCCTCTCTCTATGCTGCTTTACGCGATGGCAGTGGAGCCCTTACTGAACAACTTAGTGCATAAAGGCATCGGGATCCGCATCGGCTCCTCTACAGTCCCATGTATTTCGTATGCTGACGACATATACATAGCTGTCGCTTCCTCAGAACACCTCACTGCGACCGGTAATATGTTAGAGGAATTCACATCTATATCAGGAGCCAAACTAAACAAGTCCAAAACTACTGCCTTACAAATTGGACGCGGTATTGGCGACATATCCACCGTCGGATGGTGCAAGAAGGAATCATCCCACAGGAACCTTGGCGTCACCTTTGGGACTATACCAATATACTATATTTATCACGAAGAACTGGTCAGATATGCTCAACAAAATGCGCGCTTCTTTGATCCAACACTCCGATCGCGATTTGGACCTACTGCAGAAGACCAAGACCATACAACTTGCCATTACCAGCAAAATGAATTATCTTGTCCAAATACTCCCACTACCCGACCAGCTAGCAAGAAGTATACAGCAAAGTCTCTGTTGGTTTGTATTGAGAGGCCATATTTTTAAGGTCGAATATGCTACCTTAAGTTTACCGAAATCCAAAGGCGGCCTACAACTTATTAATGTCAAATCTAAATGTGCAACTTTGCTTGTAAACCGCATCAGGAAGGAAGTGCACAACAGGACTGACAGCTTAATCAGACACCTTCTCATGAGGTGGAAACCACTCAGTCTTGATCCACCTATCAATATAGAAACCATTCCCATTGTTTACCGACATCTGCGGAGATGATATACGGAAATGAGTTACATTCTACACTGGTTTGCCAGTACCGGGAAACTGGACAACAAGAAACTGTATCAACTTCTCTCGGCCACGAACCACAGGAACCGTATCGAAGAGAAACACCCACAGGCGAAATGGAACACAGTATGGAGGAATCTGCACAACTATGTATTGCCGTCCCGCGTCATCGCAGACTGGTATATCATCGTCAATGATAAGATGGCGACAAATAAAAAATTGCACAAGATAGGCCTTCACGCAACACCAAATTGTAACGAATGCGGAAGAGTGGATACCCTTATTCATAGATTCACGTGTGGGCAGACAGCCGATATTTCAAACTTTCTCCGGCAACGTTTGGCGATCCTCGATCGTACTGCGTTCAACTGCGTCGACATCACTGAGATTGTCCGACCACAGAAATTGAGGTATCCCCGGACGAAAAACAACACGGCGATGTGGATCATTGCCCACACCGCATTCTTCGTGGTGCGCAACAGACGGGCGCACTTCAGCGATTATATCGCTTACATTCAAAGGGAACACATGACAATATGTCAATATAGGACCTACAGGCACACTTTTGCCAATATGTTGAATGTTGTAATAAATGGGTAAATGGTGGAAATTATGAAACATACAGACTGAACGATATCCAAAAACTCAGAAAGAAATTTGGATGTTACTCAGCAGATTCATGACACCCTGAAACGGAAATGACGAACATGACACATGATGATGACATATTCCTATGTTTTACTTTCTGTGTTTTCACTTATTTACTCTCTTCTTCTACACCTTTTTTTTAACGGGATGGAATGTCAACATCCCTAACCAAGAAGTGGTCTTTTGTTGGCGTACATTGACTTCAAGAAGCGCTCTTGTGTTTTATCTTTCGTTTTTCTTGGTTTCCGGAAGAAGTTTAAACAGTTAATTTCAAGCAGAAGTACTCTCAACAACACAAATATGAACTACAATTTTGTTTTCATAAATGGCGGAAGAAGCCGACGCCGATTAAGGCGCTTTTGGTGAGCGGAAGGACGGGTTGAAGGGGAGGTAAGGAGGCCCGGAAAAAAAAGCGGTCTAAAGCGTCTCGCTGGGGAGCGCGCGGTTGCTCGCCGTGGAGGTTCGAGTCCTCCCTGGGGCATGGGTGTGTGTCTTGTCCTTAGGTTAGTTTACCTAGATTTAAGTAGTTTGTAAGCTACGGACTGATTACCACGCAGTTTGGTCCGCTAGATTTGCAAACATTTGAACATTTTTGACAACAGACAGATAGGCACTGGAACGCTCACTGTCGCAACTGGAGCGCTCACTGTGGCTTCTGTAACTGGTACACGTGTCCCCACCCCTACCCTCCCGGCCTCTCGTGTGCCGGCACATCTCGAGACAAGGTGCGCGCGGCGGCTGCGCCGTGCGGTATCTCTGGCGACGACTGGCGCCACTTAAATTTCATCGGCGCTGCCGGGTTAAGTACGGAAGTTGGAAGACGTCGTCGGCGGCGACCCGGAGGAGGCGCTAACTGGTTTATGAGTGTGGTAACGGCCCTCTCGAGCCGAACTCCGGGCCGGCAGAGCTCGAGTGTCCGCGGAGTTGCCAGAGGCGATAAAAGGCGGCCCCGGCACGGCGATTACTCGCGCTTGTCGGCCGCAGCTGGTGGCGCCGCGCTATCGCGGGCGCGATCTGTCCGGCAAGTGGAACGCGACTTATTGCCGCATTTGTCTCGTCCTGCCGGCCGCGACGTGCCGAAACAGCGGCGGGAAAGAAAGAGAGGAAGCGGCGAACTTCGCTCTTCACGAACTTGTTTTAAACGGCCGGCAACTCTCAGTACATTACCCTTCACCAACAGCGTTTCATCGTGCACACTCTAGTGGAACGAGCAAAATTTCTGGTTCCACTGGATCCTGGATCGTGAAAGAGAAGGATGTAGGAAAAGGTTAGGTTTAATTATGATTCAGTCATATACTGTGCGCGGGATTTTCAGTCTTTCATGCAGATCGCACGGTGCACAGCTGACGAGCACTGGATGGGTCAGAGACATTAACTATGCAGCCAGTGGCGGCGCTAGGCGTCGGCGCTAGGCGTCGGCGACGTCGGCCACCGCCGACGTTCTCGCGCCTGTAGGGGCCTCGCAAAATATTCTTAAAAATTTAGTTTTTTTGTTTCTTCTTTTTATATTTGATGTTTAACGGCGCTTTCCCACTGCTAGGTTATGTAGCGACGACCTACATCTAGTTTACACTAGCTTAACCAATGGACGAACACAACATTCGTACCCAAGGGTAGGATTCGACCCCCGGCGAGAGCGATCTCGCTCACCGTGGTATGATGGCATAGTGCGCTCTGCCATCCCCGGCCGGCAGCTATTTCGTTGTCCGTATTTATTTTCGTATGAGTGCAGCAGTGATCCAATTTTTAGCTAAATACTTACAAAACAATTTCTTCAGTACGTTTTAGAAAACGATTTGGAAGAAGTATACCCAAATGTTTATATAACAATCAGAATCATGCTCAGTTCCAGCCAGTACAGCTTCGGCCGAGAGAAGCTTCACAAAGTTAAAATTGATTAAGACTCACTTGAAAAGCACAATGACCCAAGAAAGACTATCTGCATTGTCATTACTATCAACTGAAGCCGAAATAGCGGCTAGTATTAGTGGTCTTAAAAAACTCAGTGAGACGAAAAGGTGAAAAGTTCCTCTAATTTTTGTTTGTTTATTGTAATTTTTGTCACTGCAATAATACTCGTATATTATGCTAATAGAATTTTAGTATAATGATTATTGATGTATAATTCAGCTCATTTCACATTTTCTTCATTAATGAAAAAAAATGAAAGGGGCCTCGCAAAGACGAGTTCGCCGACGCCCAGTTTTCGTCTAGCGCCGCCAATGTATGCAGCAAAGTGGACGGTGCAAAGCAGAGGTGGGCAATGAGCGAGCCGCGCTCTAGGAGCCGCCAGCCTGAGCCAGGCAGAGCCGCGAGCAGCTGGCGTCCATCACGTAGTTCCTGCTGAAATGACTAGATGGCGTTATGGGCAGCCAACGCGCTAATGTAGCCGCAGAAATGCACCTGGCTGAGTGCCTTATGAAATAACTTATAAAGATAATAGTGTAAACTCTTTAGTATCCAACTCGAATGAACAGATTCCACTGCTAGGGGTATCTCCTGAAAAATTCTATTATGTTTATAAGTAAGTAACTTATAATACTGGGAACTCTTCTCTAAAATATCCAGCGCATTCAGTCGAGCCGGCAAATATCTTATAGAGATGCATGCAGCCCTCTAGCGGCAACTAGGATAACTACCGGCCAAGCGCGAACGCTGCTCTTTTCCGGCCTGAGCCGGAGCGCTGCTTATTGAGCCGATTTGGCGTAAAGCGTCACGAAGGAAGGCGCACTTCCGTGAAAATTAGAAGCAATACTTGTATATAAAATGGAACTTATTTACTAACAGTAATATGCTTAGACACGAAAGTCGATGTGTAAGAGACGTTTCCAAATAGATGGACGTGACAGTTGCGAATCATTGTATTTATGGTGTTCAGATAGAATTTGTTGTGAAAGTCAACATTCTGTTCACGTCTCTTTATTTGAAACATAGTCCAAATTAATAAATTAATTATTACAAGAAGACAAAGGATAAAAAAACCAGTCCTTGGTTGCGAAGATATAATTATTTAACCTGGTTTCGGCAATAACTGTGATTGCCTTCATCAGAAAACGTAAAATTACACAAGCCACATCATAAAGGTTACAAGTCAGCTATAAAGGTTACGTCACAATTTTTTTTTTAACGACTAAAGCAATCTGACGCCTCCGTGCGTGACGTTACTTTTACAGCGGAGTTGTAACCTTTATAATGTGACTTGTTTAATTATATATTTTCTGATGAAGACAATCATAATTATTGCCGAAACCAGGTTAAATAATTTAATAATCGCAACTAAGGGCTGCATTTTTATCCTTTGACGTTATAACGGTCGCTGAAAATTCGCAGATACGTTTAAAATTAAAAAAAAATTAACATGAAGATCCTTTTTGACCTGCAGATGCTTGGATTATATCGAAGTCTACGATACCTAAATATTGCAGGGTTACAAGATTCCTAAACAAGACTTAACACGGCGACCAAATTTATTAAGATACGTCACCATTAACAGCAGTGGAGACAAGGGAAAGTGGTTTTTTCTTATTTATTTATTTTTTTAATCCCATTCGCAAAATTTTACAACTGCAAATTAGAAGTGTTATCGAGTTGCGACTAGACAAAGCATAAAGCAAGTACTGAGTAACACTCCAACACATACATCGCAAAGACATACACAATTTCTTGATTGCGAAAATTCTCAATATTAGCCCAAGAGTAAATTAATCATAAAAATATCAAACAATAAATCAATGTCCAGAGACTTTTCTGTCTCGATGTATCAAAGAAACTGAATTGCAGGACAGGTATGAAATGAATTTAAATTTTTACCGGGGGCTTCCTGCTTACCTTACAAGAACTTAACCACTTTATTTTCTATTTTTGAGCCTCCTTCCTCCCTGACAACCCCGTCTTTCGCAAACCATTTTTTTACGAGGGTGAGTCAAATGAAAACTTTAAATATTATTTATTGTGTAGAAGTGGTACAAAACTGCATCACTTTTCAACATAACCTCCCCCTTGCTCAAATGCAAGTCCCGCAGCGCTTACAAAGTTCATAAATTCCTTTAAAAAAATTATTTTGGTAGTCCACGCAACTACTATTGCACCGCGTGGCGTACCTTTTCATCAGAACGGAACTTCTTTCCTCCCATTGCGTCTTTGAGTGGTTCAAACATATGGAAATCACTTGGGGCAAGGTCTGGTGGCTATGGTGGATGATGAAGACGCTCAAAATGCAGGTCTGTGATTGTTGCAACCGTTGTACGGGCAGTGTGAGGCCTTACAATTTCATGATGCAAAAGGACTCCTGCTGACAGCAATCCACGTCGCTTTGATTTGATTGCAGTCCGCAGATGATTTTTTAGGCGATCTGTGTATGATTCACTGGTGACCGTGGTTCCTCTAGGCATGTAATGCTCCAAAGTGCCGCCATTTTCGTCACAAAAGAGAATTATCATAACCTTCCCTGCTGATGGTTGTGCTCGAAACTTCTTTGGTTTTGGTGATTAGGAATGGCGTCATTCCTTGCTCGCTCTCTTCTTTTCCCATTGGTGGAAGTGAACCCAGGTTTCGTCCCCTGTGATGATTCTTGAAAGGAACCCATCACCTTCTCGTCAAAGCGCCGAAGAAGTTCTTCACAATCATCAACACGTCGTTCTCCTATTTCACGAGTCAGCTCCCGTGGCACCCATCTTGCAGACACTTTGTGAAACTGCAGCACATCATGCACAATGTGCTGTGCTGACCCATGACTAATCTGTAAACATACTGCAATGTCACTCGGCGGTTTTCCTTCACAATGGCTTCAACTGCTGCAATGTTCTGTGGAATCACAACTCGTTGTGCCTGACCTGGACGAGAAAGTCACGCCATTTGTGAACTTCCTAATCCATTCGTAGTTTTGCTGATGTGACAAACATACATCACCGTACTGAACCTTCATTCGTCGGTGAATTTAATAAGTTTTACGCCTTCATTACGCAAATCTGAATAACAGAATGCTATTCTTTCCTGGTGCAAGTCGCAAGTGGGGCAGCCATCTTTATATTGATACTGCGACGGTATGTATGCATCTGCACCATGCTGCAACCTACAGGCCATTCTGCACACTGTTTGTAGTACGCTTACCAGCTTACAGGATAACGGCGCGAAATTTCAATTTGTTATTACAAATTTAAGGTTTTCATTTGACTCACCCTCGTACCTGCTCCGCTTGGCCTTGATGCCCTTTTGCTCTTTCCAACAGTAAAAATTAAAATTTATTCTTCTTTAAACACGTTAATTAAAATTAAATCTCTTATTGAAATAAAAAAAGTGATACTGTAGTGTTGCTTTCGTATTTTGGTTTGATGTTGTAAAGATTTAGATTAAATATTGCTTATGGAATTGAGTGAATTTCGGAATACGTGCAGGAATTAATTTTTTTTAAATGATGTCAGTACAGATCAAGGATCAAATCAGCGTTAAAAAACAGAGGTAGTTATTGTTCTTAAGACAACACCTAAAAGCACCACTACAAAATAAAGTCGGCGAATAGTTACCTTTACATGCAGCATGAGGTGTGGGTTAGCAACAGACATTGTTTTGTGCTGGAATAGGAAATGAAATTAAACTATCCGACGTAAATCGATGCTTCGTTATCTTGCGCTTCGCGTAACAAAGTTACACGACAGCGTTAAGTTACTGACACAATAGGAAAATAAAATCATACAATATCGGACTTCGCCAGATAAAAACATTAATTGCAGGTTCTGAAATTCAAATCAGTATAAATTGAATGCAGGAAAGAGTCAAGTTTGAGCCAAACTTACGCGATTGCGAAGCAAAACGAATAATTATCAAGCATCTCTTTACGATTGACCGCAGCTTGCTGAAAACAATGAATTAAACATTAATGGGAATAGGAGGTCATTTTGAATTAAAATATATTTTTAATCACACTGGAGGTTTATTACAATAAAAAGATACAATGGCTCATACTTACTTTTTCCTAGCAGAGAGTATGAAGCGACGTCAGATCAGTACAAGAATGCAGAACTCAAAAGACGAAGAGCGCTTCCGTTCACTCTCCAGGCCGGTCGAAAAAAAAAATTGATAATTGCAAAACAAGAAAGTGTGAGGTATATATTGAAGTGAGAACAGATACGGAAGCGACAAGCGTGGAAGATACAATTTTAGTAAAAATATTTAATGCTATGCTACAATATAACATATTTAAATTGATGTAAGAATGATATTTAAACGCATTTCTTGCATTGCACTGTGACTGGTTGCTGAGATAACATTAGAAATGCAGCTCGCCTATCCCCGATACACCTCATGCTGGAGTGGGGTGCGTACTTCCGCAGGTTGTAGAGTAAACTCCATTGTCAAAATGTTCAAATGTTTGTTAAGCTTAAGGGACTTAACTGCACGGTCATCAGTCCCTAAACTCACAAACTACTTAAGAACTACCTTAGACTAAAGGCACAAACATCCATGCCCCCGAGGGGGGGGGGATTGGAACCCCCCGACCGTAGCGACCGTGCAGACTGTGACTGGCGCGACGCAGACCACTCGGCGACTCCATTGTCCTGGTCGGTACTTGTCCCAAGCCGTAGAATGTATAAATTAAATTTTCATTCCCGGTACACACCAATTGTGCAGTGGATTGCTAAACTAAAAAGTTTGCATAATAAATTCTATATTTCGGGTGGCTCTTGATCATAGTTCTTTGGCTGTCAGACCTCGAATCCAAGTTACTGCACTGGTCTTTGCTCAGCGATAATACGTGTCGTCCGGAAAGAATAGTACGCGTGGTTCGATAGCTTGTGGCACGACTCGTAAGAGAGCGATAATTTTTTGCACCACACACCAAACTTCTGAGGAAGCACCACATGTCATGCGATGTTCGTCGTTAACCAAGCATTACAGTGAGTGCACAGCGAGGTATCCACCATATGAATAGCATGTAACCCCTAAGTCACAGCGGCCTTATGGATACCCCGATAGCACAGACTGTCTTAACCCCTTCATGCATGAATTCATTTGAAAAGAAACACAATTTCGTGGGTTAATAATTTTAATAAATAACAGTTACAATTAATCAAAATTAATTTATTTATAATTTTTAAATGACTGCATCACAAATTTTAATGATGTCCACTACAGTGGACACCATGCAATAAAGCACATTTTCATAAAAATAGCTACAACATTTTTTTTGGTGTGAAACATTTGGAAACAATCAGGGCACTCCATTACATTTGATACAAATATACTTTTTTTTTCCTTTTACAATTTTCATCATAACAGCGATTTGCATGTTTTTACTCCTTGTGTATTGCTATCGATAAAATACAGGAATCTCAAGATCATTTCAAATCGATTAACTGGCAAGCTGTTGACTGTCAAATCCATTCTGTGTGCAGCATCTGCAGACCAATAGGTTGTAATCCTACGATATTTGCTGTAAGACATTATAAAATTTATACCCAAGAAATTCTTGAATTCTGGCATTCCCATTTTTTGTTGTGTAAAGATTAATTTGGGAAACAATGGTTTCCAGCAAAGCAGAAGAGAAGAGAGAAAGGAAATTGTCAATAGGTGCCTTCTTATCGATTTTTACTTTGTGCTCCCCTAAGAACTGTGGAACATGTCTGTCAAAACCACCTTCTGCCACAATCCATGTACCGTTAACTTTCTTATTTCTTCTTCGAACTGGTGTAGCGGTTACAAAGCATGGAATGACACCCTCTGTTTCACCCTCTGCTTCAGATTTCTCTGAGATTGAACTAGTTTTTGGGATGATGACATCCTCGCCTGTTGTGGCAGAACTTCCCAGTCATCGTCCGCTTAGCTTTCATCAGCCAGTGAATAGTCTGAATCCTCTGGTAGATCTTCTAGTATATCCTGAAGTAGTGATAATTGCCTACTACCGATTTTCACAATTAATCATAATCATGTCACATACACATGGAGATCACTGTAGTGGACACAGACACATATTTTATATTTATTCTCTATGATAATATAGTTTTACACAGCATGCAAATCATTTTATTATTAGGTAGATATACTGTAAATATAAATATATTTTTCTTGCTGCTGCCGGCCGCGGTCGCCGAGGGGACTAAGGCGCTCCAGTCACAGTCTGCACGGCCACTACGGTCGGGGGTTCGAATCCCCCCTCGGGAATGGATATTTGTGCCGTCCTAGTTCGTAAGTAGTTCATAAGTAGTTTGTAAGTTTAGGGATTGATGACCCCGTAGTTAAGTCCCATAGACTATACAAACATTTTTTTCTTGCCGCTTTTGGACGCCTTCCATAGAACGAATTTACATAAATTGTGGACACATATGCAAGACCTTTCTTCCCAGGCGTCATCTTGCGACGCGTTCCAGTTCTCAGATCAACAACATCCCAAGTAATAGACTCACTCGCCGCTAGGTAGCACCACTGCGTAGCTAACGTCCGCCCCAGCGGACTGCACGCAACACAGATCTCAGAGGCGCAGGGCCGGCCCGTCCATATAGGCAAACTA
This sequence comes from Locusta migratoria, assembly GCA_026315105.1. Classification (NCBI taxonomy): domain Eukaryota; kingdom Metazoa; phylum Arthropoda; class Insecta; order Orthoptera; family Acrididae; genus Locusta; species Locusta migratoria. The sequence continues at coordinate 459,218,649 of CM048744.1, forward strand.
GGCAGTTGCCTAGGACGCTCGAATTTGGAGGGCGGCAAATTTAGTCGTGCGCAACGAAGCCTCGTGAACTCGGGGCGCGTTTTACTTTGCTATTGCGCTGCGGTTCCACGAGCGATGAATTCCCGGTTACTACATACAGAGCAACAGGTAAGAGACAAGACGCAAATCAATGTTACTTGGATTCTTTTCGTCTCTTTAGAATTTTGCTAGTAAGCGTTTAATGAAAAGACGAGTAACAGATTGCAACTGATCAGCTTGGGCGTCCTCACGGGCCAGCGCAGTCCAACGCTTTGCTGTCTCTCTAGTGTACGATGGGTGCTAAGTACCTCTCCGCAGGGTGCCATAAGACCGAACACATCATCAGTGGTAAAAAGAAAATAATAGAAGTTTAGGGCGCCAAATAACACAGGGCTTGCCTTACATTTGTACTGCTGCCGTCAGGTTAACCGAAACTGATCGTTAAGCTGCTACAAATGCTCTGCTAAAAACAAAAACTTTTCTTGAAGATTATAGAAGTATTTTCGATTTGAAAAAAAAATGCTGGTAGAAGCAAGAGAAATTTAAGAAGCAGCCAGCGTTTCCACATCATTTTCATCAGATATGGAACCAGTCTGTCTAAGACACAAGAAAAGAAGTTTGGTTATGAAGCAGAAGATGAACCTATTCGTGACGAGCAGAATCATTAAAAAATTAATTTTTATTTTGCGATGTTGGATACTGCAATAAATTCAGTTGACGAGAGATTTCATCAGATTAACAACTTAAATCTTCTCTTTGGCTGTGTACAACATACACGATGTACAAAACTCCCAAAGCTGACCCTATAGAAAGTGTTAATTTGAAAGAGTCTCTAACTCATAATGGCTCTAAAGATATTGATGCTACTGATCTGTGCAATGAATAACAAGCCATTGCTATAATGCTAGAAAAGTACCCAATAACTCAGAGTCACAGGACGAATTTAAGACTGTTGCATACTCTTCATTTGCCTGTAACCACAGCTTCTCAAAAACAATCTCATAAAAATATATCTGCGATCCACAATCACTCAAGAAAGGCTTGTGGGGGTTGCCAACTTTATCAATTCAATGAGAAACAGCAGAAAATTGATTTAACGGAGATCGTCTCAGATTTTGCAAAAGCCAAGGCAACAGAATGAAATTGGTGTGTCTCTATATAAAGAAGCTTACAATTGCATCAATTATTGTAAACTATCAACCAAAACCTTTTTAAAAGACAAAATGTAAAAACGACGAAAAAGTAACATTGTAAATGTATGTGTTTACTTTTCTGACGAAGGCCATGGCCGAAAATTTAAGTTGTGTGAATGTGATTATCTGTTTTCGTGTCTGTCAGCAGCTCAGCGAGGCCCTTTACGTGAGTTATTATCTATCCTCCGTTATTGATATTCCTATCTGATTTTCCATTATTAACATTGCATTAAAGTGTAGCATATGTTCCATTTTAATGTCGAAATATGTTTATGTAATATATATGTTGTGATTATGTATTCAATAAAAAAAATGCAATATGTATTTTACACTGGTGTTTTATTGCGATTTTATTAAATGGGACGCCATTAAAATAATTTGCCTAGGGCGCCGAATTTGTTCGGGATGGCTCTGCAGAGGCGTCAAGATCAGGGGTGTTCAAAACAGAAAATTTGCCGCCCACTGAAGTGGAAGAGTTAAAGCACGCCTCTCTCCATAACACAAATGTCAATTCTGCCCCGTGTTCTCCTATATAAAGCGCATCAATGTTACCGAGGCCCTCCAATATCGGAATAGCACCCCAGAAATGAACTTTATGAAACTGGGAACGATCGTGCCTTGTACCTCAGGCACAGATGATTGAAGGAGAGGCAACATTGATTCGTATTATAAAGGGGAAGATGACGCAGAATTGAAGTTTGTGTTGTAGAGCAAGACGTACATTAAGATAATGTTAATCAACCCGAATCAGCACTTATTGCATGCTCACTACTGTCGAAATAAATCATTACCAAGAAAGAAATATTAGCATTTTAATGTTTTTCAAAGAATTATGTAGTTGTTCTCTGAAAATGGAGTCTTCATAATTTTTGAGAAAGCACATTATATTCAGTTCTGTACCGAAAATACTAATAACAAATAAGATTCTGTAGACCAAACCCCCAAGTCTATGAAGGTACATACTAATGCCAATTACACTCAGATTAAAATAACGTTGTGGTTGGCAAATGGCTGAGTTGTAGATCCTTGTTGCCAGCTCCTGTCCAACGTGCCACGTGTTCATAGAATCGACAGATGCGCTCGCAGAAACAAGTAGTCTCCTTATCGCCCATTCCTGCGTCTTTGTTCGTAGTCGGGAGGACAACGGTGGACACCGCAGCTGCCATATACGCTAAAAACCTATGGGATTTAACTACTATCATTACCTAGGCTTAAACACTACTAAAACTAACCTATGGACAACGCCCAAGGCTGAACGAACCTCCGAAGGAGAGCAACCGCGAGCTCCGCAGAAAGGCGCCTTATAGCGCTCGGCTATTCCACCGCGGCTGCCGTACATGCAGTGATGCGTAAGATACCATACGCCCACGTATTTCGCATATTGACCACCCAATAAGCGGAGAAAATTCTGTGGCCTAGACGCAACACATTGTTTCTGAAGCTCTGTCCTAACAGCGGATTCACGCTTCTTACGAGTATATCTTAATGGCTTTGAATATTGTCTGTGTGCGCAGTAGAGCTGTTGTCAGAATTTAATGAAAGAATACATCTTTGAATGCCATTTACCACTTCACGGTCATTCTCCCTAGCTTTGACTAATAAACCTCTCGTGTGTCTGGTAACATTATGCAGATATGAGATAGTTTGATTTATAGCATTCTTTGTTGGTAATTTTTGTTTGTCCTTCCCACATCACCCTTAACTAGAGTCCAAATGAGTTCTGTAGAAGGAAATGGCAGTAATTTGATGGCATTCATAGGACCCTATAGCCACACATTTTTCCCCTACTCATCTGCAACGTAAAGAAACAAAGATACAGTTTTCTGAGCCATAATATCTGGTAATTCGCCCTCTCTCATCTGGTTCGAAAATTTTTCTCTTGTTATTATTTTTGTTTTAGTATAGTCTATCGATAACTCTCCTTTTCTTAAGGTTACTGTAAGCATTTCAGCAATTGTCCATCGCTCTTAATGAAGTTACCTTTAAATTTTTTATGGATCTTTGAACAAACGATTCACATATTGCCATTCTCTATGCTTTTATTTGAACTAATTCCCACTGCATTTTAATACATCAGTCAGCAACTACAAACAATAAATAATCCCTGATATAAATTCTCCTATTTTTATATTCATGCATTTATAAACTAAATCAGAGCCAGTGATTTTATGACAGCATTACTACGACAACATTTGTTCTAGACAAAAATAACAGACTTCGAAAATGGTTTCAATGTATATTTCAACTTGCAGCCTATCTATTGGGAATGCTGTACTGAAGACTTCTGTGCTAATTTGTCCCACAGTTTCGTTTCTTTCAAGTTTGTTAAAGTATTCTGTAACTGTAATGCCAAAGTAGATTGAGGATATAATTGATTTCATAAGTTGCATAAGATATAGAAACATGGAAAATGTAAGTGAATTCGGCGTTGTGTCTGGGGCAACTTCGTGCGTCGTGTACAGCTTCATGTCATGAGTACTTTCTAATATTTTTCGGGCCCGGTGGTCTTGGGGTAAAGCGCTAGACTGGAAATCGAAGGTTCGAGGGTTAGAAACCCGGTCGGATCTCGGATTTCTTCAGTCTGCGCTTTAAACCATCATTCACCTCTCAACGATGTGAGGAGTCCCCAGAAACGACACGTGGTTCGGATTCCACGTTAAGCTGCAGGTTCCCTTTACCCAGTTGGATAAGTGGGGTAAGATAGGGACACGCAAGTCGTCGAAGTGGAGTCCAATTGAAAGACTTGCACCAGGCGAATGACCCACACGAAATTATTATTATTTAATCCACATTCTAGTGATTTCGTTCTCCTTCCACACTTAAAACCAATTTCAGTCAGATGGCTACATTTTAGGTACAGTAACAGTCTTCTGAATGTAAAGTAGGCTTATTAAGTGACAACTTCTCTTATTACAAGCATTCCAAAGTAACTACTGCACGTTTCTTAATTTCAATGACCACTCAAGACAAGTTACGCCGTGAGCCTGTAATATATGAATCGATTGAGGTTTTTAAGCAAATATTTGTATAATATCTCCTGATAGACATTGTGAATCTGATGGTATTCTGGTATGGGCTTCAGTCCTGAGACTGGTTTGATGCAGCTCTCCACCTTACTCTATTCTGAGCAAGCCTTTTCACCTCCTCATAAGAACGGCATCCCACATCTATTTGAATCTGCTTACAATATGCGGCTCTTGGTCTCCACCTGCAATTTTTACCCTACACACTTTCGTCCAATGCTAAATTTACGATTCCTCGATGTCTAAGAATGTGTCCTACCAAGCGATCCCATCTTTTAGTCAAGGTATGCCAAAAATTCCTTTCTTCAACTCTTCATTAGTTACTCGATCTACCCACCTAAACTTCAGCATTCTTCTGTAGCACCACATTTCAAAAGACCCTATTGTCTTCCTGTCCGCACTGTTTATCGTCCATTTTTCACTCCCGTACAAGGCAACACTCCACACAAATGTTTTCAGAAAACACCTCCTTACACTTAAAGTAATATTCGATGTTAGAAAATTTCTCTTTTTCAAAAATGCTTTTCTTCCCATTGCCCTTCTGCATTTTATATCCTCTGTACTGCGACCGTCATATGTTATTTTACTTCCAAAGTAAGGAAACTCATGCACCACCTTCATTGTTTCGTTACGTAATCTAATTTCTTCAGCATCGACTGCATTCCATTATTTTTGTTTCGCTCTTGTCAATGTTCATTTTATACGCTCGCTTCAACACATTCTTCATTCCATTCAACTGCTCTTCCAGATCATTTGATGTCTCTGACAGAATTACATCATCAGCAGAACGTAATGTTTTTATTTCTTCATCCTGAAGTTTAATCGCTATTCCAAATTTTTCCTTGCTTTCTTTCACCGCCTGCTCGATGTACAAATAGAATAACATCGTAGAAAGGCTACAACCCTGTCTTACTCCCTTCCCGACTAATGCTTTCCTTTCATGCCCTTCGAGTCTAATAATTGCGATCTGGCTTTTGTACAAGTTGTAAATAACTCTCCTTGCCCTGTATTTTACCCCTGATGACTTCAGAATTTGAAAGAGTGTATTCCAATCAACATTGTCAAAAGCTTTCTCCAAAACTACAAAAGCCTTTTCTTAATCTAAGATAAGTCGTAAAGTGAGTATTGCCTCCCGTGTTCCTACGTTCTTCCTGAATCCAAACTGATCTTCCCCGAGGTCAGCTTCTACCAGCTTTTCCATTCTCCTGTTGATAATTCGTGTTAAAATTTTGCTCCCCCCTCGGGCATGGATGTTTGTGCCGTCTTTAGTATAAGCTAGTTCATAAGTAGTTTGTAAGTTTAGGGAGTGATGACCCAATAGTTAAGTCCCATAAGCTCTACAAACATTGCAACATTTAAAATTTTGGAACCATGACTTATCAAACTGACGGTTCTGTAATTTTCACACCTATCTGCGCCTTTATTTGGAATGGGGATTATTACATTTTTCTTAAAGTCTGAGGGTATTTCGCCTGTCTCATACATCTTCCTCACCAGGTGAAACAGTTTTGTCATGGCTGACAGTATTTTTTCATTTACTAGAGCATTAACTTCAGCAGCACAGGTAGTTTTGCCATATTTGCACGACCATTTTTTGTTAGTGTAACAGAAGACGCAGATATCACTGTGTAATTGGATCTCGTTACCCCCCCCCCCCCCCAACCAACCAAGCAGCCTGTGCTCTTGCCCTTTCCTCAGTCGTATTCCACGTCAGATGGCAAGGCTTGTGCTAACAGAGCAGACAACACAGCTAGCACATGGAGAAACGCTGCGATTGGATGAGGCCAAGCCCCTACCACTCGGCTCATTAAAACGTCAATCACACAGTTATTTTAATCATAGCATAGAATCGGAATAACCACTTTCCTTCGCTGTTAAAAGAATCAAGGGCAGCCTCTTCTCCACTTGGTACAATTGCCAGATTTGGAAGGAAACAAATCTACCTCTTTATAAATTTTGTGAATTTATATTGAGTAATGTCTAATAGAATATTTATCTGGGATTTGAAAGTTAGTATTCTTGCAATCATAAGTACCTCTTTCAGAATATAGGCATTCTAAGCGAACCTTCATTAAACATCTACCTTTATACTGTGTACATAAATCAGAACTTGTGTGTGTATGTATGTATGTATATTTGAGATAACCATCCAAACCCAAAATCTACTATGCACACTGCTTGTCTCACGAGCCTGCTCAATGTACAGAATAAGTAACATTTCGAAAAGGCTATAACCCTGCTTTACTCCCTTTCTAACCAAAGCTTCTCTCCCATACCTTTCAACTCTTACAACTGCTGTTTGGTTTCTGTAAAAAATGTGATTAATATTCCGTTCCCTATGTTTTATGCCTGCTACCCTAAAATTAGAAATAATGTATTCCAGTCAACAATGACCAACGCTTCCTCCAAATCTACAAAATAGAGAAACGTCGGTTTGTCTTTCCAGTCTACTAAGATTAGTCATAAGGAGAGTACTGCAAAAAAACAAAAAAAAGTTCAAATGTTTGTAAATCTATGAGACTCAACTGCTTCGTTATTAGTCTCTAGCTTACAAACTACTTAATCTAAGATAAACTAAACTAAGGACAATACAAACACCCATGGCCTTGGGGGAGTGGGGGAGGGGGGGAAGGGGGAGTGGGGAGGGGGGAGTCGAACTCCCGATGGAGTATTGCCCCGAGTGTTCCTTCATTTCCCTTAAATCCAAACTCATCTTCCCCGAGGTCGGCTTCTACTAGTTTTTCCATTCTTCTGTAATTAATTCGTATTTGCATTTAGCAACCATGACTTATTAAACTGATGATTCCGGTAATTTTCACACTTTATTGAATCTGATTTCTTTGAAATTGGGATATTTTTTTTCGGTCTGAGGGTATTCTGCCTGTCTCATACATCTTGGAATAGTTTTGTCATTTCTGGCTCTCGCATAGACTTCAGCAGGTATGAGGGAATGACGTCTACTCCAGGGACCTTGTTTCGACTTAGGTCTTTCAGTGCTCTGTCAAATTCTTCTCAGTCAGTATCTGCTATAAGCTCTTCATCTAATTCCTGTCCACTTTCTAAAACGCTATCGTGAAGTTCATTGTCCTGTTAGATCCCTTCTTTCTTTCTACTTTTCAGCTTTCCCTTGTTTGCTCATAACTGGTTTCCCGACATAGTTCTTTATATTCATACAGCTGTTTTTCTTATCGCTATATTTATCTTCTATTTTCCGGTATCTATCTTTCCCCTAGTTATACATTTTTCAAGAAACTTGCATTTGTCATCTAGTCACTCCTCCTTAGCCTCCTTAGCCATCCGTCTGTACCCGAATCATTTACTGAATTTTTGTATTATCTTATTTCATCAAGTAAATGACCCCTTCTGATTCCCCAGAATTTTTCCTAGGTCTTGTCTTTCTACCTATTTGGTCCTCTTCTACCTTCACTATTTCATTTCTTAAAGCTACCGTCAAAAGTGGTGATTTCGGGAAGTTTTGACATTATTTTCACTATAACTTTCGTAGGTTTTGTCACATTTCATTGTTTTTTACGGAAGTGGTTGGGTACATGTATAACCAATAAAATATCCTAGAAACAGAACGTCCATGGTGCATCTACTTTTTCCTGAGACAGACAAATAAACTGTCCGAAATCATACCATGGACTGGGATGATTTCGGACACACGTGTATTTTCATTCTCTGTTCTGAGTTTTGAACTGCATGGGGTTATTTCGGATACAAATTGACTTTTCTTAATCTCCTTTTTTTTCAGTGACTTTTAACGAATTTAAGGATGTCCATCACTAAAATAAGGGTTAAGGACTGAGAGATGGAATTTTATTTATTACAGGCTTTTCTACGCGTTAATTTGCCACTCTGAATATCTCGAAAAGCTTTCGTTAAAATTTCCGGGTCATAATTATACCGATCTTGAACATCATTCTTACTTTTATATGTTCTCGGCATTGTCCGAAATCACCCTACAAAGTACACAATTTCGACAGAAACTCCGTTACTTTGAAACTTCACACAAAACTAGCGACAAATTGGTACAAAACTTCTCACAGTGTCGCTGACTATTGATCTCGTTGGCAACTGACGCTAGAATACTTTTCCGCCAGTCGCAACAACAGAAAGTTTCCGCTCCATAACATAGCGAGAACTTTCGACAGTGAGACTGTCCGACTGATTATTATCGTTAAACAATCGATCCAAACGCTGGAGCGTAGGACGCGGAAATTAAAGTCTCGAGCATAAAATAAACATCGCGCGGAGGTGCAGATTAGCGCTAATTCATTGCTATGCAGCAGGAAAGAGAAGGTAAACCACATCGTCTGAAATCACACCGGTGTCCGAAATCACCCCGTTTGACGGTACCAATTTATACTCCACTGTTTTACTTCCCCCATTTTCCGCCAATTGTTGCCTGAATCTCCCTCTGAAAATCTCAAGAACGTCAAATTCCTTCAATTTATCCCATCTTCTTATTTTCCTACCTTTCTGCAGTTTCCTCAGTTTCAGTCTTCGGTTCATAACCAACACGATATTTACCGAAGTTCAAATGTTCAAATGTTTGTAAATCTATCGGACCAAACTGCGTGGTCATCAGTCCGTAGCTTACAAAGTACTTAAACTAAGGTAAACTAACCTAAGGATAACACACAAACCCATGCCCTAGGGAGGACTCGAACCTCCGACGGCGAGCAACCGTGCGTTCCGCAGCGAGGCGCCTTAGACCGCTCGCCTACTGCACCGCGGCTATTGACCGGAGTCTACGAGTATATATGCCCCTGGATATGTCTTACAGTATAAAACCTCGCTCCGAAATCTATGTATTGCCGTTATAAAATCTATCTGGAACCACATATACATAAAGACGAATTCCAGTGAAAAATGACCTGTAACGTGTGTAAAGGAATGTAGCTATTAGTATGTAGCCCAAACAAAGTTAAAGCAAAGTCAAATGAGGCCATTTTCACGGCTTATTCAGTCGGTTCTTGGTAGAATATCATCATACTGAATTAAAAGCACAATTTTTTATGTCCTATCGTTTATTGTTTTATTTACGTAACCGGTTTTCGGATTACAAGGCCATCTTCAGACTGTAAATCCTTGTAAGCCGAAAACCGTAAACTTGTAGAACATTAAAAAAATCTGTTTTAATTATTTTTTGTTACATACAAACATCTGTATCTATATATTGAACACAAACTGGACTGGACATGTGTTATATGATATGTTACTGCAATTCGTCTGTACCTCCAACTACTAAAATATTTACTATTTGTCCTGAAACACCCTGCATTTGCTTACGTGTCCTAAAGATATCACAAATAAATGTATATCTGCTTAAACGTACCTATCGCTAAAAGTGATGTAGCTGTGACTTTATCTGCATTGTGAAATGCAATCGTATGGGATTTTGTGACGGGAATATACCCATCAGGATTCGACCGCCTTCTACTAGGGTCTTTGTTAACACTACTTTGACGACTTGTATGCTGTTGTTGACACACACACACACACACACACACAACACCCAGTCCCCTGCCCGGAATGGAATCCGGGACACTTGCATGGTGGTCAGCGACGTTGTTACTGAGCTTCGACCGCGGGAGAACAGTGGAAACAATAAAAAGATCTTTTGTAAAATTCCCACTTACGTCCAGTAAAAAATACTGCTCAGTAAAATTTGAAATTAATAACGCTAATTGACGTAAGCTGTTATATATAACTCGAAATTTCTAAAAATATATGTGGAAGACAATCGATGATATTCCTTGTGAGACTATCTTTGGGCTGACGTTCAGCTGGGTGACGGTTGTGGGTACAAAATAAAGCTGCGATTTCGATTTCACAAGATAATGTCGACGTATGCAAAACTCAGCGGAAAATAATTGAAGCACGCTGGTACTGTAATAAATTTGGTTGAAAAAGCGGAGTGCAGAATCGCGATTTTAGGGGTCTTTGTTCGTATTTGAGCTAGTTTCATCGAGCGAAAATGTTCTGGTCAATAAAATAAAATATATGTTTTAAACGCTCTACTTTGAAATAAATCTCGTAATTCCACACCTTGAATTACAAGTCAGCAAAGAACAAGTAATAATTTCTTATTACTCAAATTTTTAGTTAATACCACGGATATCAGTTAATAAGAAGAGAACGTAAGTTGCAAAACTCTCATGGGAGTCTTCTGAAATACTGTTCACTTTCTGGAATATATATTAAAATCATTCTTCGTATAAAACTTATCAGTTTCCATGGCTCTTTCTAGGGTTATTTGCCGGATTATAAATATCAAGTATCCCTGAGTGGGGACGGATAGTACCTCAGCTTCAATGACAAGTACTTATTGCACGAGATGAAAAACGCTTTATTGGTTGACGTTATAACATTTGTCATGTTTTACGACATGACTTTTAGTATCCTAACGCACTAATGTACAAGATATTCAGTGAAGAAATCCCTGATATTAAAATTACATATCTCGAAAACTAAGATCGATAGAATAGTGAATTAAAAAACATTTGTATCGTGAAAGTCTAAAACAAACAGATATAACTATTTTAACTGTTTGTTATATAACTATTTTAAAAGTTTCCGACGGACTTCACTGGAGCCACATCATCGCGTGCCTAGAAACAATGCGCCACAGCTTCTGGCGATCAATTCCGCCGATTCATCGTGAAAGATGGTTAGCGTACCGAAGCAGTAGGTTTCAGTCACGTATTCCATCGATCAACGTGTTTTACGGGTGCCGGCCGCAGTGGCCGAGCGGTCTGCGGCGCGCCAGTCACAGTCTGCACGGCCGCTACGGTCGGGGGTTCGAATCCACCCTAGGGGAAGGATGTTTGTGTCGTCTTCAGTATAAGGTAGTTCATAAGTGGTTTGTAAGTTTAGGGAGTGATGACCCCGCAGTTAAGTCTCTTAGGAGCTGGTTTCAAACATGGATTGACGTGTCAAAAGGACCGAATGCGAAAACAATTCGGAAACCCTTCGCCAAATTCCAACGGACGTGCGGTGTCGCTGACGATCTGGTAGGGAATATTGGCCCCAGGCAAACTGTACTTCAAATTTCGCCACAGTTTCTGGACTTATGCAGGAGAACACAAGAAAATGCGTCCAAAGAATTGCGTGATAAGTTACTCTGAAGAGTTCCAGTACGGTACACAGAAATACTGAGAACCTACCACTGTTTCCATCGATAATCCAGTGCTATCAGGACATATCTCTACGAACAGTGCGGCAGAGGGCTGACTTTATGAACCAGACTGATAATTGATAATGAAGGATTTGATGTTGGTCGTAACTGGTTCACAGATGCTCACTTCCATGTGAATGGAGTCGTGAATCAGCAACTGGAGATTTTTTGGGATTCTAAAAACGTCATTTGTATGCATTTTCCCAAAGCTGCTGTGTACGCTGCGGTATGCAGCAGAGGCGTCATTGGTTCCTTTTCCACGCTACAAACGATAACTAGTGAACGTCGCATTGCAATTTGTCAACACACTGGTAGCTTTCCCCATCGCCCCGAACGAGTCTTTCTCTTTCTTTATGAATACTTCGTCAATAGAGCCATCCTACTGGCTCAGTGATGAAGTGGTCTCCAAATTCGCCCGATCTGACTCCGTGTGACATTTATTTTATGGGGCACATTGACAGGCGCTGTTTACCGCAACCACCCCACGACCCTGGACAATCTTGAACGGGCTAATTCGAGACGTCCTATTCAATTTTGGTTCGGACACTACTAGATGTAATGGCAAATTTTATTGTTAGTTTGTGCTACCTCCGCACTGAGGCCTGTGGGAATATTGTGATGTAATTGCAAAGACGGCGTACGATGGACGACTTTCATTATGTACGATCTGCACTACGTAAAGAGTGAAGCGATCCACCGAGGTTTTCAAGGTTAAACGCGATGCTTGCCACTCTTGCTTCCGTTCTCCTATCAAAGTAAACCGTTGCTAAGTTTTTATTCTCGCTTTTTCAACTGTCACCTAATACCTGGAAAGAGAAATAGAGCAGTTGTGGTCTTCCGTTGTTCAGCTCTTAATGAAATACGATGTCGTTATTTCTTCGAGAAATGGTTCTTTATAAACGTAAGTGTGAACTGGTATTGCCAGTTTTTTTCTTTAAATAAACCCCTCCCGTCTAGTTCATCTTGAATCTTATATACAGGGTTTTAATCATGTTTCCTTCTCTTATCCTTGAAAAAAATTGCTGTTATTCAGCTTTGCAATTCTTATCATAGGAAGAGCATAGCACCATTACGCTTCATTGTGCACTTCACGTAATCAGTAATCCCCATTGTCTAATTTTACGATTTATTTAATTTAAATTCTCTAGTTCAAGACCCTGCAATCTGTTACACAATTTTTAAAGTCTGAAATTTCATATTATCCTTAGGTATTTTCTTGCCAATTTTTATAGTGATATTTCGACCCGTCGTCTCAACCTTCATTGTTACATCCGTCATTTCATTCCTTTATTCATGTAAGTAGCCGTTTCATCGTCTATCTGTATCAGAATTAACTTTATTTGCTATTTACCTTAATTTTTACGCGTAATTCATCGACGTTTCATATATGTAATTTCGCAGATTTTTTCAAATTGACCTATACAGACAACAAAACCAGCGTATCACTTCTTTATAACATTCTTAAAGCTTTCACAATAAAAATCCATTTTTATGTAATCGTCTATCGATCTTCGTTTCCGAGATGTTAAATTCTGATATCGGGGACTCCTCTAGACACAATTTATCAAATACCTCTTTACTGAATTGTTTATACCACAATTATCAGAATTATCAGAATTATCAGTTCTATAAAATGAGAAGTTCAATCAACGTACCTGCCACTTACTACCCATGTCAGCTAAAATCAGCTTATACATTTTATTTTTTATATATAAATACATGTGGAACTGTGGTGTAACTAATCATACCAATAATGTGTAGCTTCGTCTATATGGGGTTTGTGGGGTTGTCAAATACACAAAATTGCATACTCACATTATAAAAAGAGAACATGGCCCCCATAACATAAACGGCCGTCGTCACGCTTCTCACACCACATTAAACCAAACTACGCTGGCTCACGTTTAACTTGCGGAAAGCAGTTACCATATAGGCCGCTAGGTGGCTGTCACGGTACGTCACTAGCACATTATCTACGGCAGTAGTATCTAACTGTGTTGCGGGTACTCCTAACCTCACAACACCTTATCAAAAATATTAAGAAAGTTATTATCCACCATCTCTAGCTGATCATCGAGAACGTTTTTTATGATGATTTAATGTTTATGCAACTTATTTTTTTTATTTTTTTTTAATTAAAGGCTATCTTGAAGTTAGATCTAAAGGAGGTTCTTATCGGAGATGGGCCCGTTATATGGCATTGGGACATATTTCACACTGGTGTGTCATTTTACTTTACCCTTATTCAGATTTTTATTTCTCACCTTGTTAAGTAATTCTTCAATTAATCCGGTACTGTAGCCATACTACTGCCAATATATCTTAGAATCATGACATGTCTGCCCTCTCTGCGGTTGTGGCGCTACTTCCGTCTGTGTTTCCGCCTGCCGGCGTGACCGGACAGCAGGGTGAGGGGGTCGCGGGCCGCCGATTACAACACGCTTGTATTCCGCCGGTGCTGTCACGACGCTGTCCGTTCGAACGTAGAGCCCAGTCCCATGTTTTGTTTCGCGTCGTTGGTTGCCTTCTGTCTTGGATGTGTTAATTTATTCTGCGTTTCTTATATCTCGTCTCCCATGAGAGTACGATCTTCGTTCCTTCTCTTCGTAGCGGCCGACCGCGAGTCATAATTTGCTGTTCTACGGTTAGTGCTTTTGAGTGGTCTGGTCATTTGCATATAAATGGCAGATATTTGATGCGTGGCAGTTAGTTGCGCCTTTCCCTTTCGGCGTAGCCCCCAGAATGGTTTAATTCCAACTTGTGGCCTCTCATTTTGACGTCACCTGTGGTGGTGCTGTCGCTACTAAGGTTGTCCTACCTTGATATATAGGTTTGGAAGTGGTCCTTCTATTTAAAGAAAAAAAATCTTTATTCTCGTATTATACAATAACCGATCACCAATTATTTAATGGGTCTTAGTTTACTACAATGTGGCAGTGATGCAAAGAGTGACTACAATGACTGCTATTGGAGTTTATACTTCAAGAGAAAAAATCTACAGAGATTCTAAGCTACTGGACTACTGCAGTGATTACAGGTGTGCCAGCGATGTATAAACCTATGATTGGCCAACGTCCATCGACCGAAACCCAGTGGACTTGCACCTGGCACTGGGCTGGCCATGATGTTTATTCACTGCAGTTTCTGAAACGTTGTTCATGATTATTTATGAACACTTACATCCAAAACTATCCTAAGCTTAACCCACAGTCAAATCCGGTGGTCGCACCCAGTTCCCCTGGACCCGAGTGTGGCGGATTCCACCAGTAAAACTGGCGGCCAGTCCATACCACGGCAGCATGCCATGGGTGCGTTGTTCACCTCTGTGTAGACTCATTCACTGCTGATCCCAGAGGAACTCCTCTCGCACCTTGTTGGACATGGCGTTGGCGAGATCATCCAGGATCTGAAAAGTGTCTGAGTGTCTCATTAGGTTGTAGGTGTCATTATTTGGGAATTGTCTCAGTTCAGAATCAACCCTACCGTATGTGGGGCACGAGTAGATGACGTGATACAATGTACCCTCTGGGACACCACAGTTACACTCAGGCGTCGACCTCTTCCTAAACCGACATAAGTATTTCGGACAGGTACCATGGCCGGTGAGGAAGTGTATCATTCCACGACTCTTTCCTGCATACTCCGGTTTCATCCTGATCCCATTGTTCCTGCCATAGTTCTACCCCCGCTCTTTGATGGACGTCTTGCTATCATGTGGCATCCCCATGATATCAGTGACTTTATCCTGGTTCCCCCTCTTGACCCAATACCAAGCCGCTTGTTCCCTTATTTAGACATCCAGCGGATGGAGCCCCATCAGACGAGAAGCGCCCCTCCACGAGTTGTCCTATGAGCCACTACCGAGTGCAGCAGGATGTTTCGTTGTACTCTTCTCACCCGGCCATGGCAGGTGCCACCCAGGTGAGCCTGCGTCCCAGCTGTCAGAACCATAGCCCACAATAGATACAAGTATACTTGATGATACTGGGCGGTAGGTAGAAACTTCGGTGCCCAATCCGAGCGAGCATGTGTAGTGTGACTGACGCTCTCAGGTGCTGCATCTATGTGGGCCGTTAAGATCCAGCACTCTTCGATAAGAATCACCAGATACCTTGCCTGGTTTCGCCGAATCACTGGTATTACAGATATCCTCACTGTTGGGTTCCTTGTAAGGCTGCCCTTCAAGAGATTGTAGTTGGATTTGCTAGGTGCAACTGAGAGTTTAGTGGCTTGGCACCAAGCCATCATGCTTTCCAAGGCTCTTTCTACTTGTGGTTCCAGGTCCTCACAGCTGCGACCACCTACCAGCAGGAAGAGGTCGTCGGCGTAGGCTAACACCTCTAGTACATCCTCACTGTTCTTCATATCCCTCAAGAGAGGCTCCATATTTAAGTTCTAGGAGTGGTTCCAGGACTGAACCCTGAGGGCACTCCTTGGTGATTGTTTTACTCACTTTCCCACTAGGGGATGATAGTAGCTCCTGAGACAACGACATAGCGGCCCTGGACACTAAATCTCCTGAAGGTAAGAGAAGAGCGAAGGCCACCACAGATTGTCATAGGCGCCACAAATGTCCACCTTGATGCCAATCATGTACTTATGCAGTGTTGAGCCACAGACCTCGGCCGCCAGGAATGCCCTCAGGGTTCATTCCTGGGGCCACTGCTCTGGAACAGAAATGTGGAGCCTCTCTTGAGAGATATGAAGAATAGTGAGGATGTACTAGAGGTGATAGCCTACGCCGACGACTTCCTCCTACTGGTAGGTGGTCGCAGCCGTGAGGACCTGGAACCACGAGTAGAAAGAGCCTTTAAAATCATGACGGCTTGGTGCCAAGTCCATAAACTCTTAGTTGCACCTAGCAAGTCCAACTACCTTCTCTTGAAGGGCAGCATTACACGGAACCCGACAGTGAGGATATCTGGAGTACCAGTGATTCTGAGAAACCAGGCTAGATATCTGGGGGTTGTTATCGACGAGCGCTGGATCTTCACGGCTCACATAGATGCAGTAACTGAGAGAGCGTCAGTCGCACTACACAGGCTCGCTAGGATTGGGCACCGAAGGTTCCACCTTCCGCCCAGTCTCATCAAGTATACTTGTATCTATAGTTTCCAAATGATAAGCCAAAATCCCAAACTACCAATTTATTAAGTGACGACCGGAATCTGGTCATCTTGTTAAAAAATTGGATATAAAATAAGAAGTGCAATATTGCACCTAGTCACTATATAAAAAAAATACTCAAGTTACAAACATTGAGTTGAATATTTTGTAAGCTGTCATGTTCGTAACTTGAGATTTTTTTATATAGTGACTAGGTGCAATGTTGCACTTCTCATTTTATATCCAATTTTTTAACAAGATGACCATATATATATATATATATATATATATATATATATATATATATAACCAGATGATGGTGACACAGTGCATCGAAACCGGTCGTCGCTTAGTAAATTGGTAGTTTGCGATCTTGGCTTATCATTTGGAAACTATAAAACGAATTAATCGCCTCCAGACCAGGCGATGTCAGGTAACCTTATACTTGTATCTATTGTGGGCTATGGTTCTGGCAGCTAGGTGCACAGGCTCAACCGATCACTCAGCAATTGATCCGTACCCAAAGACTGGAAAGTTGCCCAAGATACTCCAATATTTAAGAAAGGCAATAGGAGTGATCCCCAAAATTACAGGCCAATCTCACTGTCGTCGATTTGCAGTAGGATTTTGGAACATATACTTTGTTCGAACATTATGAACTACCTCGAAGTGAACGACCTATTAACCAAGCTCTCAGAGAGCTTTGGAAGAGGGCCTTGTTAAATTATGTAGTGGCACCTGTTATTGAAGTCACTTAATCCGCAAAGGGTCCTTGAGAGATTCCAATTTTCAATGGTGGACTGCTCTAAAGGAGAACGCAACCAGCAACGTCAGTAAATTGCTTATACACCTGTCAGATAATTCGAGAAGTCAGTCTTTGTCAAGGGCACACACAGATTTTGTCGTGCTTGTATAGTTTTTATTATGGCTGATTAATAACCAGAGTGGTAACCGTTATACTTCTGTGGAAGTATTCTCGCTGCGCTAAGGAGAAGCGTCAAGTGCGTGCGGTATCGGGCGGGCTTTGAGGCTGGCCGGGCTGGGCTGGTCGGCGTTGGTTAGAGCGCGCGCGCACGCCTACGCCTCCCCGTCGCATTATGCGTGACCGCTGGGCCGTGTGCGCCGCGCGCGTGTGCGACCGCACCGCAGCGCGCGCCGCAGCCAGGCGAGAGCGGCGCTGGCGCGGAAACCTGCGCTGCGCCGCGCTGCGCTGCGGTGTAGCCGGCCCGCCAGGCGCCCTGCACCACACTACTTGTTTATGCGGGCTGCTCCGCCTCCCACCGGTAACGCCACGACGAGAAATTCCGTAATTACCACGCCAAAAAAACTTTCTTACAACATTGCTTCGTTTCATATAGGGCTGCAGCATTGTGTATGTCTTGTAAGGACATACTGTTAATACAAATAATACTGAAATGCTGCTTTAATTGGTAGATATTATTTAATGCTTATAAATACAGCACTATGCCATTTCGGCACTGTGGCCGTCATCAGGCTTCATGGGATCATTCTGGAAGAGATCGAAATTTATACACACTCTATAATGTTCCATCCTGGCTATTAACGTTTGAGATTAACAAATTTACAGTAGGAAGAGGTTTGAAGTTAGAAGCTATGAAAGATCCCAATCAGAAAATTACGAAAAGAATTTTGAAAAATTATTACATGCATTTAAATGAAATGGTAAGCTTATTAACGGTGGAGTGTTGTGCAGGCAGAACATTACAAAAAGAATCGACGAGCGATTACCTTTAACAATAGATCCATCGGTGGTTGAAATTAGGCTGTAAATGACATTTTCATACTATAATAAGCACTCGCAGAACAGTGGATGGCAGTTCGTCAATATCAAACTACGATTCGTAAAGCAAAACTTAAAGTAAGATAAGTGACATGATAAAATTCGGATAGGAACATTACGTAAGTCAAACACATCGGACTTCCAAAAACTTACAAAAAATAGACTGCAGATTCTATTACCGGTAAATGATAATAATATGGAATAAATTTTGAAAAATAGTGGCAGGCTACACGAAATATCGCCCTTCAATATTAAGTAAAACAGTGCCATCCATTGTTGTGGTGATGCAACAAGGCTGAAAGAGACATTATGAGTTGCAGGGAGGAAAAGGCAAAATTATTAATAAATAATTCATAAGTACTAATTCAAGTGAGAGGTGGGGTTTATTGATAAAAAGCGATCTGCGCACAGCACATATATTTTTCTTGTACAAGATCCACGTAACAGCGGCCACATAAAATGATAAAGTACAGCTCTGCAAGATGCTATAGCTACATAGTACAAGCCAAGAGTAGATACTATCTTCTGTGTTAAAAAATTGAAAGTGAATTAGATTATCCATAAATAATCTTTTACATACTGAAGTAATAAAAAATACAACATTTCCTATTAATAATAACGGGGAAGGGAAACCGTGTCATTATAACTCGAAGACAAGCCCTGACGAAATTTTAACTGAACAAACAGAACTAAAACACGAACATTATCTAGACAGCTTTATTGAAATTTTAGTTTCGAGATAAAACCAGAAATATACCTCGCAGTACCATAACATAACACATTACCACACCAAAGATCCCACGATACACACTAATAAACGATCTGTAACCATAGAGCATCGGAGGATATGCCAAACGTAACTGTCAGAATAGCAGTAATAAATTAATAACCTGACAAGCATGAAATAATATAAATACCACCTAAAGAACATTTAGACTCCAATTGTATGCAGTAATTATAATAAAATTATATCTCCACTGTGCAATATGGACGTAAATGTGGAATAATATGTCACGAAAAATGTATCAAAATTGTAAGTATCTCTATTTTACTCATTTTACCTTAAATCTTTATCCGCAGTTAGCTTAATGATGGTCCCAGTGTCTAAATGGGCCTGTTCCCGGATTTATAACATAAAATAACATATGCCAAGTAAAGCAGCATTTCGGTATTATTTCTATTAACGACATTGCTGCACATTATGGTAAGATTAACTTAATATATACAAGAATGGAGGTTTTTGTGCCTATATTTCACTCTGCAGCCAAAACCACGCATCGCAAATGGTTTGTATGAAGTAGTAGGTAATCCATTCTGCACTATGTTGGTACAGGATTGACAATGATAAGGGGTAGAAGATACGGGAGTTGAAACATACCGACTTATATAAAATTCTTGCTCTTCAGCAAAAACTACACAGCGGAGACGAACGATGTGTTGTTACAGTACAAACTCTCTCGTTGTACACCACAGCAGTTCCGTGTCGATACCTATAACAGGGTGAAAGGTATAATGGTAGAAAGTCGGCAGATTATATAAATTCGAAGATCAGCGATGACTTTTGACAATATAATACAAACAGTTTATATACAGCGAAACGTGATGCACATTCTTCAGTTGTTTTTCTTCAACAAGCGTACGAATAAAAAAAAAATCATATTGTAGTTTGAAAATTAAAACTATCAAGAAAGACGCCAAAGCGTAAGAAAAAAATTTCGCGTTCTCAATCCGTTTCTAAAAGACAGAAAACGGCGCTGAACAGCCAGTCTACAGACGATATAGACGTTGTCTATCTTACTTTGTAGGCATCAGCGATTTTTCGATATTCCCATCCCTAAGGGGGTGAAATAGGGAATAACGGTTTTTTGAATATACGTTGCTACTCAGGCAATGTTAAGCAACAAATACAAAACTTATTGGAATTTTAGAAACACGTGTTTTGATATTTTTGGAAATCCAACCGTTAAGCGAGTGAAAGAAAGGAAAATCTTTTAAGGGTGCTACTAAGACTATTTTGATGCTAGAAATGCGAAAATTGGATTTGGAACCATGGCTAGTATATAAAAAATTGTGTTTCGGGATGTTTTAATTCTGCCATCAATGGTGCAAGAAGGGGTGCCAATTTGTATTAAAATACTTGATTAGGAAAGCATTTTTAAAGCTTCAGAGGTAGAAACAATCAATGCAGACCATCCAGTCTGTATTAAGCTAGTATTTTTTAAATGTAATGACTTGAGTAAGAATACAAAGCCAAGATCTCATACATAAATTACTCATTTACTCATTACTAGTTTCGGCAAGCTATGTTGCCATTATCAATTGATCAAAAATTATTTTGTGAAACTAATGAAATACTTGTTACAAAAGGCAAGACATACGAATTAAAAACTGCTACAGCACTGTATATATCACATGGCGTTTAGTACACAAAGGACATAATACCTTTGACTTCTGACGCTTGCACATTTAAAGTTAGAATTGATATAGCACTGTACACATCACTTGTTGTTTGTGTTACCATGTCATAAATACCTTGGTCATCAATATAGTGATCTGTGGAGGACACAGCATGCCAGCCTTGTTCTGGCTACCAATGGTGAAGCATTCGTAGTGTACTGTGGAGAACAGTGTATTACTATACTGTGTTCCACATGGTATTCTTTAGCGATCAAACAGATCACCTCCACAAACGAAGCTTAGTAGCTACAAATATCGACCAGTTAGTAATTCTTGTAATGGTCAATTGGTATGGAACAGACACCGAATTCAGGAGTACAAATGCTTCATCACGGAAGCAAGAACTTGTCTAATTTCACTTCAGGTATGCAAGCATCAGATGACAAAGGTATTATGATAATGGTGTGCGAAACAACTTGTGATATGTACAGTACTATATCAATTCTAACTTTAAGTGTGCAAGCATCAGATGTCAAAGATATTATGTCCATTGTGAACCAAACAATATTTGATTTGTACAGTGCTGTATCAGTTCTTAATTCGTATTTCTTACATTTTGTAATAAGTATTTTATTAGTTTGGCAAAATAACATTTGATATTTTGATAATGGAAACATAGCTTGAAGAAAATAGTAATGAGTAAATGAGTAATTTATACAACGTTGTAGCCTTTCTCCAATGTTGTTCTATCAGTACACTGAGCAAGCTGTGAAGGAATTCAAGAAGAAATTTGGAGAGGGAATCGAAGTCCAGGGAGAGGGAATAAAAACCTTGCGGTTTGCTGACGACATAGTATCTCTGCCAGAGGCAGCAAAGAACCTGGAATGGACAGTATGTTGAAAGGAAGGTATGAGATGAACATTAACGAGAGTATAAATAGGGTAATGGAATGTAGTGCATAAAATCAGGCGATGCTGTAGGAATTTAGGAAATGAGACGATAAAAGTAGTAGATGAGTTTTGTTATTTGGGTAGCAAGATCTGATGGCCGAAGAAGATATAAAATGCAGTATGGCTTTGGGAAGAAAATCGTTTCAGAAGAAGCGAAATTTGTTGACATCCAATATTAGTTTAAATGTTAGGAAGTCCTTTCTGAAAACAGACGAATGATGAATATTAGATGGGTATATAACGTAACTAATGAGGAGGTGCTCTACAGAATTGGGGGAAAAGGAGTTTGTGGCATATCCTGACTAAGAGAAGGAATAGGTTGGTGGAACACATTCTGAGTCATCAAGGAATCACCAACTTGGCATTGGAAGGAAGTGTTTGGGGTGCAAATCATAGAGGGAGACCGACGGATGAATACAGTAAGCAGATTCAAAAGGATGGATGTTGCTGTTCTTATCCGCAGATGAAGAGGCTTCCACAGGATAGAGTAGCGTGGAGAGCTACATCAAAATAGTCTGCGGAGTGAAGACCACAACAACATACATGCGATCTTGGTTTTGTCTTCTTATTGAAGTCATTACATTTTAAAAATTTATGGTAAGAACCAACTGGTTCTGGTCTGAGAAAAGCCATATTCGTATCGTAATACATTAATTTTGATTTTCTTTATTTACGTCGATGATCAAGCAGTTATGCATCGCTATTTTAATGTAATCGGTAAATGTATCAATATGAGAAGGAGATATCCGGTCGTTTTCTTTTACAACATGAGGAACGGTAGGGCATGAGTCATTCTTACCTTCCTCTGTAGTTTCTGACGGTAATTGCGGAACCTACTTCTGTATTTTCTGAAGATAATTGCGGAAAAAACTACGGGACATTAGAGAATGGCCATATATCATTGGATAGAGTACCTCTCATCACGTTTGTAAAACTCGCACGTCATGTGCACAATATGTTTCTCGTGTGGCAAACGCCAGAGCGTGCTTGCAGTTAGTTGACATGGTGTGTCCAGGAAAGCCGCAAGCCCGCTTTGCAAATCTGGTAATTGGGTTGCCTATCTGCAGGTGCCAACTAAGTCTTTACGGCCACAAGGAGATGAGTGTTAGCAATGAATCCTGATAATAGCAGCAACTACAAATGCAATCTCAGTTTTAAGAATCCTGCAAACCATTCCTACGCTTTCCTTCATTACTTTCAATGATGCATAGCAATTATTTGAAGTATATTCCGACTGGTTGTCTGACAACCTATCGTGGGACACATAGGTCCCGTTGGTAATCGAAGGGTTACAAGCGGTTCCACTCAGTTCATCTTTAGATCTGTTATCTTCATGTCATAACACAGGTTAGCCATAATGACATAGTCACATAATAATCGTTTTAAGCAGCGCTTCGTCATGCGTAGCTCCAACAACGGAATTTGTGTGTCTATTTTATTTTAAAAATACATGACGAAGCACTGCTGATATTACGTTTTAGTGATGATGCCATTGTGTCTCAACTGCATTAAGACATGTTATGGATATAACAGTTCTGCTGGGTGTCATAACTGGCTAAAACCAGTTGTATAACGATTAAAATTTGTGATCATCGACTTAAATAAAAACTAACAGATCACTGTTCTCTTTGGGACTACGTCGCAGATTGTGAAGACGGTAATTTTGGTTGTAGATGAGTATGACACTGCTGAACCATTAAGGTAAAGGCGCTATAAACAGACATTCATTGTAGCGAAAAGGCGTGGTGCGGTGCAACTCTTTTCACATCAGACACTATTCACTACAGATCTGCATCTGGCGTCTATCCTCGCTCGAACTGGAGAATGCATCTATTTCCGTGGCAGACCGGCAGATGTTTATGTCGTCGCATACCACTCTGCGATCAAAAGCATTCTATTTTCCTCGTGCTCGTTCGAGCATGCTGTACTCGAAATACCCGATCGTGTATTCTCAGAAAAGGGTAAACCTAGTTCTGCTTTAAAAAGACTTGGAGATGTATAAAAGACTTCGCTACATCGTATTTTGCACAGAACGTACACTTTCTTTGAAAAAAAGAAGAAAATGGTAACTTTTTTTAACAACGTTATTTAGTTGACTTTGTATAAAGTAAGCGATGAAAGATTCCAGTTTATCAAGCCGTCGTGAAGTGCCACAATCTGTCTAGCACGTGCCCTTCATTGCAAATGCTGAACTGAAAAAAATTGTGACAGCTTATAGCTTGCTGAGAGCTACGATTTACGTTATACATTACTCAAATGAAATTTAACTAAAACTAGAACGCAAGTTTAGCTTACACTATCAAATACAGAAGGAGACTAAAGCGAATGAAAACGTATCAGTCCTGAATATGATACCGGAATTTCATGAGATTTTTACGTTCAGAGATCTGTATTAACACAAATTTCTACTTCAGCGACGACCGAATACGATAGATACGTATCTTCTTACGGTAGCATTTCTAAATTTCATAGAAACAGTTAATTCTTAGTCATTTCTTATAACGTTGCGGAAAGAGAATCACCTGATCAGTTATAATTTTTGTGACTTTTTTGTGGTAGACAAATTTCAGGGTTCCATATGCCTGCAACATCAATCACGACATTTTAAATATTTTAGTGTACTTAATCGAATATATAGTTTTATTTGTGCCTAATCGAATCGTCCTATATCGTATCTGTTCCATTTCATTTCTTCTTTTCTCCCTGCAAAATTACAGGCTTCAAAATGCCTGCAACATCCATCATGACATTTTAAATATTAAATGTAGTAGAAACAACGATTTTTACTGGTCCTTTCAAAGGTGAAGATCTTCTCATTCCCCGAATTCCTATGATCCCGACTGATACACCATTTCCGTTTAAAAGACTGTAACTTCCATTTTGACTGGCGTTCACAATGACAATTAATAAAGCTCAAGGTCTATATTTAGAATTCTGTGGTTTAGATTTAGATGACGATTACTTCTCACATGGACAACTGTATGTTGGGTGTTCCCGTGATGGCAATCCAATTAGCATTCATATCTACGCAAACAATGTAAAAACAAAAAAAAATGGATACTCACAAGTATTGCAAAATAAACTATGAAAGGTATGCTTTGTGTGTTTCCTTTGTTCTCATTCAAGCAATCACAATGTGTCACTACTAAGCGTGGCTGGGTACAGTTATCTTACACCTATATAAATTTCACTTATCTCAGAAACGGCTCTAACGATTTGGAGGAATTTTTGTATTTACATATGTTTTGCTTGCTTACTTCACGTGTATGTGTGTCACTAAAGAGAAAAAAAAAACGTCATTTACGGAAAGATGTGTGTGTATTTGTGTTTTATACTTTATTCTTCCATGTATCTCGGAAACGGCTGTAACGATTTTAATCAAATTTTGTATATAGATCAGGTTTTTTTAATTATGTTTTTCATAAGTAATGATCTCCTTCCTGCAAAAGCGCATACACGGTGCTAACGATTTTCTTTGGTTAGACGATGAACTCATGCCTGTGTATATTAATGGTTACAACAAGCCGCAGTGGAGTAGCCGAGCGGTCTAAGGCGCCTCGCTACGGAGCGCGTGGTTGCTCGCCGTCGGAGGCTCGAGTCCTCCCGCGGGCATGGTGTGTGTGTGTGTGTGTGTGTGTGTGTGTGTGTGTGTGTGTGTGTGTGTGTGTTGTCCATTGGTTAGTTTACATTAGTTTAAGTAGTTTTTAAGTTACGGACTGATGACCACGCAGTTTGGTCCGATAGATTTACAAACATTCGAACATTTGAACATTTTGGTTACAACAAGGAAATCATAGGGTGTGTATATTCGTAGCCAATCTTTGTAAATCAACTGACATATCCGAATAGGAACATCGTTACACTTCTACATATTTTTGGCATCAATATTCGTTACTGCAATTCCAAAGTAGGTGAGATTTCAAAGTATTCAATCTGATAAGAATCTCCTATGTATTAACACTGTGTTAGAGAAAATAATATTCCCGAGTAACGCTCAGGAACCAGATGCTTTCTAATAATGTTTGTAGTTCAAGTAGCCGGGTCGCAAGTGAAAGTTTACCGAAATCATTATACAAATACATCAGAATCAAAAATGACGTATCGATTTTCGATTATAATTATACAAGGAACTTACATCATTCAAAAGGTGCTTTGCCGTATATGCGTGCAAAACTAAAAGCATGTGCATACCTAGCCAATAAGAAAGGCAAAAAGAAGTAAATGTTCTCATAAATTCTCCAACTGCCAAAAAACTGAGCGTCGAAATTTGAAGTGGTACCAACTTCTGCCTTGCGTACCGGTCAGGTTCTATGGTAAAAATGTGACACTGAAGTAACAACTTTTCGTGGAAAAGCATTTAAGTAAGTTCATGTTTAATGGTTAATTTTCAGTAAGATCGATCATGATATTAGCAGTGGAAATCAAAACACCATATAAAAGAAATCTGAACAAAACGTTGTTTATGGGCGTCGTTATTTCATTTAATTTTATACAACAGTAACTTTTTGATAGCTTCCAAAAGATAACACATAATCTGAAGCAATCCCCTAATTTTTAATTTCTTCATTTTATATAGGTACGACGTGGGAAAGTCCATACAGGTATAGAGATAGATTGAGGAAAAGATGGAAGATGGAGGGAAGGAAAGGGAGTGATGAACAGTGGTCGGATGAAGAAGGAGGATGAAAGGGAGTGGGGATGAAGGAGATAGCGGATGATAAATACATGGAAAGAATGTAGAAAACAATAGCTTTTTACTAAGGTGAATTATACGTCACGTGGTCCAGAGGCGGTAAACTGATCTCTATGTTTGTGGAGAAAACGAACGACAAAAATGTAATCTACCTTATGGGTTTAAAGTAATGATTATCTGGAAACTATATTTTTATAACTTTCGTTTCACATAGCCACTGTAGCCCAGCGAACGATATTGATTTGATTGAAGCATTCTCTCGGTCATTCTATGTTCCCATGAGTTACAGTATTTCCTTTTCTATTTATTTTATTTTATATGAGAGTGAGCCACAGCGAAGCGTGGCTGGGTTTAGCTAGTTTAGTATATAAATTAAAATATATATTACTGATGGAGACATTACAAATGTTGGTACATAACAAACTGGATAACAATTTATAACACAAAGTTGCTGAATAGTGTTTCTGTAGATTCGAATTAAAATGGGTAACATGTTTTTACAGGAGTCCACACGACTTTTGCGCCACAAGGCACGCGCTGCGAGACTTGCAAGGTTTTTATCCTGATTTTCATGCCGATTCGCATTTCACAATAATTCAAAACGAGTTCCCCTTCTTTGAACTTATTCCATGTCTTCCTACAATTTAGCCTGGGAAGTTCCCGCAGTTCACAGATAAATTTAGCTGTGTACGAAATAGTGTTTGCACTCTCTTTAGTAGATTGTTGCACCTTCTAAGTCTACTATCAGGCTTTGGTTTTCTTTCCCCAAAATATTGCTTACGTGATGGTTCCCATTTAGTTGTTGTATTTGTAATCCCTATGCATTTAGTTGATTTGCAAGCTTGTCGATTTGTGAGCTTTATCCTGAAACTGGAATTATTTTTAAGGGCACATGCGTAATACCCAATATGTTTTTCATTATTTACAGTAATTTTTCACAGTACGCACTATGCAGATATGCTGTCTAAATAATTTTGCAATTCTTTGAATATACTGGTGACTTTACTAGATGGTAAATCAGAAGACTCCATACAGACCCTTCTAAGTCGTTTATGTAGATGTAGAAGAGCAGACGACCTATCACACTTCCATGCGAAACGCCAGATACCAATTCAGTTTCACTCGATGACTTTCAGTCAATTACTATGAACATGAACCTCCTAACATGAAATATCTAATGCAGTCGCACAACTCAGACGATACTCCCTAAGCTCGCAATTCCATTAGAAGAACGGCCTCAAAAGCAATCTAGAACTCTCAGATCCCCTGTCATCATCAATTATTGCTTCGACAGAAGAATTAGTTGTGGTAAACCAGAACCATATTTTCTGTGTGGTATGTCTAAATAGATTGTTTTCGTCGAAGAAATTAATAATGTTCGATACAGCATATGTTCGAAATTATACTATTCAGCAACATCATAGATTTGCTTCTGTAACTGATTACTCATGTTTGCTTTCTCAAATATTTGGTGCAATCTGTACAATTTCTATTCTTTAGTAACGGATAGTTCGTCAAGTTGTCGCTTCTCCATAACTGCTAGGTACGGAGCTATTATATCAGCATACACTTAAACGATTGTAACTGGCAATACGTTAAATCGGAAGACTTGCCTTTATTCCTTAAAATATGCCGAAAATATCCACGTATTTCTAAGTTACTCACGTTGGCAGTGGTTCTTGATTCTAATTCTGCAATATTCTCTTTGTCTACTTTGGGGAAGAGACTTCTAAAATAAGTACATTTATACACCGTAACCATCACATTGCGGTATGTGGTAGAGATTATTTCTGGTAAAACTATTTTCTCGTTTATCTTTTTCTCTGCTTGTAGCGTCGTATCGTATTCGGATTATGATTTTAATTAATATTGTATGAATAGTTATTACGGCCAATAAGTGGAATCTTTAATTACAGTTACATCTTATTAATTCAGAAAGACGACTTTGTTAATTTAAAGAATATCTCTGTCCTTAACTTTTCTAACACATTGCCTATAAAATGTTACTGATATTAAAATTGTTTTCATGAAATTATTAGGCGAAGACGAAGTTGCTTGCTAGCTACGTCTTGGTATGTTGTTTAGGTAAAATTCGAACTCTAGCAAAAACTGGAAAAAATTGTATGTTATAAAATTGGCCGACTAGAATATGTTACTAACCTGATCGAACTAAACTGGCACTAACCTTCCACCAGTATTATACAGAAAGGCCGGCCAAAATCATTTATTGGTTTCCCCACAAAATATAGGACCTGGCTCCGAAATGACTTCACGAACTGCAAAAATATTTTCTTACGGTTATTATTCCAGAAATAATTCACTTGCACAGTAGTCTGCAAGAAAAGAAAAAGCGGAGAAGAAGAAAACCAGAAGTGAACAAGAACTCATCGAAATTTACGCTGTCTTGATTTAAACTTTGAAAATCTGTAAGGCTAGAAAAGCATCACACCCTCTATTCTTTCATGTTCCATTCAAACGACACACGGGATGACTGAATGTCGTAAATTTCTACACACACTCTAATGTCTCTGTTTCTCTCGCCGTAATCATTTCGCAAGACGTATGTGACAGGAATTAATCTTATTCGACTTTTTTATGAAACGTTCGCTCTCGAAATTTCAACAGTAAACCATTCAGCAATGCATTACGCCCTACTTGCTGCGCACGGCAATGGAGTTTACTGAGCACATCTGCAACGCGAACCCGTGTATTCTCCCCTCCCTCTCCCCCAACCTTTCTCTTTCTCTCTCTCTCTCTCTCTCTCTCTCTCTCTCTCTCTCTCTCTCTCTCTCTCTCTCTCTCTCTCTCTCTCTCTCTCTCTCTCTTCTTATTAATCCAAATTGATGTGTCCCAGAGTGATGAAAACAGTTAAGAATAAAAAAACTACTTTGTAGTCCACGTATTTCCTGGGTGAGTTGTACTAGTTATGAAAGGTGTCATAAAGAAGTTAACAAAACCTGCAGTGAAGCGTGAAGATTTCTTTCTATACAACCAACTGATAGTACGTACATTAAATTATCTTTCTACATAGTCTCCATACCGGTTTAGGCACTTGTCCCTTCGTAGTAAAATTCTTTCCGTGTTCTGCCACGTTGTCTCGAAGTATTTCACCTTCTCGTCCAAAAGCAAATTGTCGGCCTCATAGATGCTCCTACGAGTGAGCAAACAGCTGAAAATCGCTTGGCGCGAGTTCCGGTCAGCAGGGTGAGTGGTCCATTACACTGAAACAACCCCACTGCCGACAGAGAAATAAAGCTCCGTGGTCTAACCTAATACAACATTTGTTACAGTCGCAGTTGCCTAACGGTTTTTCGGAATGAGAGATCCCACATATTTGATGCATGATCAAATTATGCACACCGAAATGTGTTAGTCTCATCACATACAATATCATTTAACTTGGGTAGCAATTGACATTTTGTGTCTACAGTAGGACTTGTGGCACAAGTTTTGTCTATGAGTCGCGGGCACTATTTCTGTCTCTGCGGGGAACTGAAAAACATTTAAGTCTTCAGCTTACAGCTTCAGCTTACAAAAACTACACAAATAATTTTACGGTCCAGATTGTATAACAATTAGGTTCTTTTCAGAGTATGCTGACGGATACCCAGCTAAGATATACAACCGATCTCTCAGCAAACGATCTCTACAAGAAAAACTAAAATTTGCACAACTTACTCCAATATCCCAAAAGGTAATAGGAGTGATCCAAAAAATGACAGGACTATGTCATTGACGCCTGTTTGTTGCAGGATTTTCTAACATATACAGCATTTCAAATATTATGAACTAATTCGAAGAGAACGACCTATTGACCCATAGTCAACACGGATTTAGAAAGAATCGGCTTTGTGAAACACAACTAGGTCTTTACTCACATGAAGTGATGAGTGCTATCGACAAGGGATCTCAGATCGATGCATTATTTTTAGATTTCCGTAGAGATTTTGATACTGTACCTCACAAACGACTACTAATCAAATTATGTGCTTTGGAATACCGTGTTTGTGTTGTATAGTTTATAGGACTTAACTACGGGGTCATCAGTCCCTAAACTTACAAACTACTTATGAACTAGGACGACACAAATATCCATGCTCGAGGGGGGATTCGAACCCCCGACCGTAGTGGCCGTGCAGACCGTGATTGAAGCGCCTCAGTCCCCTCGGCCACCGCGGCCGGCTTGGAATATCGTTCCAAATGTGTGAATGGACTCCTGATATCCTCTCAGTTAGGACATACTACGTAGTAATTAACGGAAACTCATGTAGTAAAACATAAGTTCAAATGTTTGTAAATCTATGGGACTTAACTTCTTTAGTTATTAGTCCCTAGGCTTACAAACTACTTAAACTAAGTTAAACTAACCTAAGAACAAAACACACACCCATGCCCGGGGACTAGAACTCGATGGCGAGCAACAGCGCGCTCCTCAGCAAGGCGCCTTAGACAGCTAGGCCACTCCACCGCGGCCAAACTGAAGTGGCATCTAGCGTTCAACAGGGAAGTGTTAAAGACCCCTCCGTTCTTTGTGTTTATGAACGATTTAGGGGCCACTCTAAGCAGCTCGCTTAGATTATTCGCACATGATGCTGTCGTTTATCCGTTAGTAAAGTCACCAGATTCTCAAAAGCAACTGCCAAACGATTTTTATAAGATGCATGGTGCGAAAATTGTCATTTAACCCTGAATTTTAAAAAAAATTGAAGGAGCCGTAAAATCCTCCAAGAATTCCGTTAAACTTCACTTGCACAAAAACTGGCCGTTAGTTCAACTGTATACCTATCAATAAAAATTACGAACAATTGTAATGGTAAATAACACATAGAAAATATCTAGGAGAAGGCGAAGGTTACGGTCCATTGGTGGTTTTTGTGGTTAAAGGGTACAACGTTTATTACTTATAAGATGCAACACTTCTAGTAAAGAAACTGTTTATACCACTCTTGTCCACACTATTTTTGAGTATTGCAGAGAATTGTGGAATTCCCACCAAGTGGGACTAACGGAGGATATACAGAAAGTTCAAAGAAGGGCAGCACGTTTTGTACTATCGCAACACAGAAGAGAGAGTGTTTCGGATATGATGCACGAGTTATAGTACAAATCTACAAATCATTACACGAAAGGTGCTATTCGTTGCGGTGAGATCTGTTTACGAAATTTCTTTCCCAATTTTCTCATTTGAACGCGAACATATTTTGTTAGCCCTCAACTACATAGGGAGATATAATCTTCAAAATAAAATGAGAAATCATGTCAGAAATGGAAAAAATTAAGGTGTTTCTTTTTCTATCGCGCTATTAGAGAATGGAACGGTAGAGTAATACTATGAAAGCCGTTCGCTGAACACCCTGCCTGGCAGTTAAATGCGATTCGTAGATAAAGACGTAGACATAGATAGTATAGGTCCGCATCGTGAATTTCAGCATTTCAAAGGCTTCTATTTAATTTTAACTAGGATCAGAGTTATGTCAGTTTGTTTAAACGTGTGAAATCTACTTCTTAACTGAAAAGAGAGAAAAATTGAAAGTTTCTTTCCCAGTCATGCCCATGGAGAAGTATACAGGCTGTACATAAAGTCCGGGAACATTTTCAATAATTTATTGCACTAGAACCAAACATTACACAGATATCATACATATGTCACTTTGAAGAGAAACCCTAAAAGGTTGTTTTTTTTCCTGTATACCGCCACAGCGTAGTTTAGTAATCTGTGGATAGCGCTAGTCGCAGACATCACGAGTTCAGGTTACGTACCAACCATGGAGCGGCCCCTGTCGACAGTCAACACTCATAACACAGTGGTGTACCGGGAAACACACTCAAGAGGCTGCAACATGTCCAAGTAGGAATATCTAGCGACAGTGCTCTCGGCAAACAAGAATGGCCCGAACAGTTTTCGAGGTGACAAAAAAAAAAAAAAAAAAAAAAAAAAAAAAAAAAATTATTACCTTTGCGGAATCACGCTCAAATTCAGCGATTCCGTGTGGATGCTTTGTATTCCAGATTCGACAATTATGCCTGATCACTTTCCCATTAGTGTGAAAAGTTGTTTCATCGATAAAATTTGAGCAATCATCAGTAGCGTATCCAGGGGGAGATCGTCTTTCGGGCTGCAGCCCCTCCCCCCAGACCCTGCTGGACCCCTCACCACAGACCTTGTGCAGCCTCCCCTAGAGAGATTAAAGGCGCAGTATGGTACGGCGCGTTTTTTTTTTTTTCCTTCAATTGTTGCAACTGCGAACAAAACTCAAACGCTTGTCTTTGTCGTCGTCATTGAGGTTCTGCACTAGCTCCAGTTTGCATGGCTTCATAGACAGCTTCTGTCGTAGGACATTCCACACCGTCATTGGAGCCATTTCGAGTTCACAGACGCACCGATTTCTTTGGACTCCTTATGAATGTCTCTCTTATCCTCTCCACATTCACTTAACTCACACTGGGACGTCCGCTTCTCTTTCCGGCACAAGCAACCGTTGTAACGAATTTGTTGTGCCACTGGTAACTAGCCATTTATGTTGGTGGCTTCTTATCGTAAGTGGTTCTAAATATCCGTTGAACAAATGTAGCACACTTGTTTCTTCAAAGTCCAACACACAGAGAGATTTTGAGCGGCTATCTGAAGTGGTAAAGACTGCCAGTCTTGCATGCAAGATGAAAGCAGAGCTCATCATCTGCAGCACAGTTGACAGGACCGACTGTGGACCTCTGGTACAGAGCCGAGTGGAGGGTCTGAATCAGAGGCTCAGACTGTTCTGCGACCGTGTAGGCTGCATATTTCTTGACTTGCGCCATCGGGTGGTGGGTTTCCGGGTTCCGCTGAATAGGTCAGGAATCCACTATACGCAGGAAGCGGCTACACGGGTAGCGGGGGCTGTGTAGCGTGGACTGGGCGGTTTTTTAGGATAAAGGACTTCGGGGAAAAACAAAATGGGCTATCTCAAAGGGTGCAGGTGGATCATAGGAGAAATGTAGATCTGGGAACTATCGGTATAATAGTTGTAAATTGTTGTAGCTGTGTCGGGAAAGTACCAGAACTCAAAGCGTTAATAGAAAGTACCGAAACACACATTATTGTAGGCAGTGAAAATTGGCTCAAGCCGGATATAACTTCAGCAGAAGTATTTGCAAAAGATCTAGCTGTGTTCAGAAAGGATAGATTAAACAAAATAGGTGGAGGCGTGTTTGTCGCCGTCAAAAGTAGTATTTCGTGTAGCGAAGTTGAAGCTGATAGTTCCTGTGAGCTATTATGGGTACAGGTTGTACCTGAAAATCGTAAGAAGTTAATAATTGGTTCCTTTTACCGGCCTCCCGACTCTGACGATACAATAGCAGAATGGTTCAAAGAAAACCTGAGTCTAATTACAAAAACGTACCCGACTCACATGATAATAATGGGCGGGTTTTTAATTTACCCTCTATCTGTTGGCGAAATTATATTTTCAAATCAGGAGCTACGCATAAAACATTGTGCGAAATTGTACTCAACGCATTCTCTGAGAATTACTTCGAACAATTAGTTCATGAGCCAAATAGAATTGTAAATGGACGTGAAAACACACTTGATCTCTTAGCAACAAATAATCCTGAGCTCATAACGAGCATCAAAACGGATACAGGTATTAGTGAACACAGAGCTGTCGTAGCGATATTGAAGATCGAAAGTCCCATAGTTACCAAAAATAAACGAAAAGCAAATTTCTCCAGGAAAGAAGACAGAAATAAAACACATTTCTTCTTGAAAGACAGATTCCACTCGTTTCTAACACTAAACGTAGGTGTAGACAAGATTTGGCTTTAATTCAAAGAAGTGGTATCGACAGAAATTGACAGTTTTATACCAAATAAATTAATAAAAAGAGGCGATCCCACTTGGTACACAAAACAGGTCAGGACACTGATGCAAAGGCAAAGGAAAAGGCATACTAAATTTAAACGAACATAAAATCCCCAGGATTGGCGACCCTACACAGAAGCTCGAAATTTAGCAAAGATTTCAATGCGAGATGCATACAATACCTATCACAACGAAACTCTTTCTCGAAATTTGACTGAAATATGGCCAAAGAGATTTTGGTCATATGTTAAATATACTAGGGGCAAAACACAAACAATACCCTCACTACGTGATAGTAATGGCGATCCTGCCGATGACAACGCTACAAAAGCAGAGTTTCTAAACATAGCTTTTAGAAACTCATTCACCAAAGAAGACGAACAGAGGCCGAAATGAGTAACGTAGAAGTAGATATCATCGGAGTAGTGCAGCAACTAAAATCACTTAACAAGAACAAGTCTTCTGGTCCGGATTGTATACCCATTAGATTTCTATCTGATTATGCAGAAGCGATAACTCCTTACTTAACAGCCACATACAACAGCTCTCTCATAGAAGGATCTGTACCAAACGATTGGAAAGTTGCACAGGTCACACCTATATGCAAGAAAGGCAATTGGAGTAACCCATTAAATTACAGGCCTATTTCATTGACGTCAATTTGCAGCAGGGGTTTGGAACATATCCTATATTCAAATATTATGAATTATCTCGAACAGAATGATCTATTGGCCCAAGGTCGACACGGTTTTAGAAAATATCGTTCATGCGAAACACAACTAGCTCTTTATTCACACGCAGTAATGGGTGCTATCGACAAGATTTCGCAAAACGATTCCGTATTCCTTGATTTCCAGAAGGCTTTTGACACCGTACCTCACAAACGGCTTTTAATCAAATTGCGTGGTTATGGTATATCGCCCCAAATTTGCGATTGGGTAGGGGATTTCCTGTCATAGAGGGCACAGTTGGTAGTAATCGATGGTAAGGCGTCGACTAAAACAGAGGTGATATCGGGCGTTCCACAGGGTAGTCCTATTGGTCCTCTGCTGTTCCTTATTTACATAAACGATTGGGATACGTGCGATAGCCACGCATATAACGCCTCTGAATAATGACGTCATTGATCAAAGCTGACGGGTGGTATCCCCATCCCGAATTATGCCCAAGAACCTGTCAACCATGGAGCAGGTATAGCTTGTTTTATTTATTTTATCGTCTGTCTGAAAGTGTAATCAAGGGATTTCGAAAATGAAATAATTGAAAATTCATGTTAAGACGTTAATTTTCACATCCTGTAACCATTGTGCGGTTTCGTATATAAAAACATTACCGCATATTTAATTTCCAACGTCAAAAATTCTTATTTGCATGTTGCGCGGCGGTGAGGTTTGGTTACCATTGGCCGACGACGATGCTCTTCTCTGTGCTGTGATTCGCTAGCCACATAATCACGTGGTCTACAACAAATAAACATCGCGTTGCGCAGCCTCCAATTCAGGCGATCGGAAGCAAATGTGCCGTATTTGCTGGATATTTTATTCATACTTCAATATTACAAATCTAAGTAGCTCTCTTAGGCTGTTCGCAGATGACGCCGTCATTTACCGTCTAGTAAAATCATCTGAAGATCAAAACCAACTGAAGAACGATCTGAATAAGATATCAGTATGGTATAAAAATTGGCAATTGACTCTAAATAATGAGAAGTGTGAAGTCGTCCACAAAAGTACGAAAATAAATCCGTTAAACTTTTTTTACAAGATAAATCAATCAAAAGTGAAGGTCGTAAACTCCACAGAATACCTAGCAATTACAATTACTTCAGACTTAAATTGGAAAGAACACGTAGATAATGTCGTGGAATAGGCGAAACAGAGACTGCGTCTTATTGGCAGAACCCTTAAAACATGTAACAGAACTACTAAAGAAACTACATACACTACGCTTGTCCGTCCATTTTTTGAAGTATTGCTGCCCAGTGTGGGATCCTTATCAGGTTGGTTTGACGGAGCAGTTCTAAAGAGTCCAAAGAAGGGCAGCTCGTTTCGTATTGTCACGATACAGGGGAGACAGCGTTACGGAAATGATACAGGATCTGGGATGGCAATCATTACAACGGCTCTTATGGCTGCGGCGGGGTCTACTTACGAAACTCCAATTACCAACATTCTCCTCCGAATGCGAAAATATATTGTTGACTCCCACTTACATATGTAGAAATGATCATCAGAATAAAATACGAGAAATCAGAGCTCGAACGGAGAGATTCGGGTGTTCTTTCTTCCCGCGCGCTATTCGAGAATGTAATGGAAGATAAATAGTATAATGGTGGTTCGATGAACCCTCTGCCAGGCACTTAAATGTGATTTGCAGATTATCCCATGTAGATGTAGATGTCGGTCCGCACCTGAACGCGCCACGTTTGCGACTAGCGCTCACTAGTTTAAAACCCAGTGATTAACAAAGAAATTCAGGGCGACATTTCTTTATGACAATGGAGCTATTCTCGTAGATTTTCTTGGACATGGTTGTACCGTGAACAGAAACAACTACACGAAGACTCTGAGGAAGCTTCGAGAAGTCATGAGAAAGAAGAGACCAAAAAAACATTTGAAATATATATAAATTCAGCATGAATGAAACCCCACACGTCAGTCAAGAAATTGGCAAATTGGGTTGCTCATTGGTTTCTCACCCACCGTAGGGTCCAGATTTAGCACCTTCTGATTTTTACTTCTAGGACACAAATGTGGTGAAAGTGGCAGTGAAGCAATGGGTTGGATCAACGATGGCAGATATGTGGCAGAAACAACGTTGAACAGTGCCGTAGAGGAAGAATTACTCCAATGAAATGTATAATTTGAAAGGCCTCCTACATGTTTTCACTATGTTACGTCCCCCGTTGCATTACTTTCGTAAGGACTCACATATATGCTTTGGAAAAATATTTATTATTATTATTGTTATTATATTTTATTATTATTTTAATCATGTACGAACCGTAGCGTGTAAGTTATCTCTCTATCTCTCTCTCTCTCTCTCTCTCTCTCTCTCTCTCTCTCTCTCTCTCT
Source organism: Locusta migratoria (assembly GCA_026315105.1). Classification (NCBI taxonomy): domain Eukaryota; kingdom Metazoa; phylum Arthropoda; class Insecta; order Orthoptera; family Acrididae; genus Locusta; species Locusta migratoria. The sequence goes on from CM048744.1 coordinate 459,255,927, forward strand.
CTCTCTTCAGCAGAAAAAAATATCATGTAATATGTCTATAGAGCCTCCTCATTGTTACTATTTCTCAAACTGTGAGGCACGCGAAACAATGTTATATCAACCCCTGCCGTGGGAGAGAGAACGCAGTTTCAGTCGACAATGACAGGAACCCATGGGTGTGTTAGGACATTCCACCCCGATCACTGTAAAATGCTGGCCTGGTTTACAGTGTTAACCATTCTCTGTCACATTACTTTCTTTAATTACAGTTTATAAAAATCTTGTAATACTGATGACATTGTAGTCTGGTAACATGATGCAATTATTCATATTACTACAAGAATATAATTTCCATCATTTTATGAAGTTACGTAATGTACCGTAAATAGTTTGACATAATCAGTTTGTAACGAAAATATACGACTGTTTAATTATTTAACTATTTCAATTATGTAAACAAACCAACACAGCAGTTAAAATATTTTTCAAATATGGCTGGTATATAATTTCATCCGAGCTATAAATATTTGCAAAATTATCTGCTGTTTGTGTTGATTAAACTGCTGAATATATATTTTTGTGGAAACGCCTAATTTAATTACGGAAACATAATTCAGGCATATTATTGTACCAACTTCTTTCTGGAACTCTCTAGAACCTATCATTGTCTATAAATACGAATGCATCTCAGTTAATTATTAGTTTAGTTCAGTCCCAGTTTGGATTGTAACAGCAAGATGTAGTGTCTGTTTTTTTATGCCGATGTATTTACATTTTTGGAAGAAAATAGAAAAAGTCCATCACGCAGCAGGATACTTCCACTTACTTCCAAATACTCCATCTGCCAGGTAAATAAGAAAGTGTCATCACAGTAGTTCGTCTACAGCAGCGAAGTAGGTGATGACATCTGAAACATTCTAACTATTAGAACTTGTGTTTGGGTTGTGGCGGTTCTGCTCTAGCTGTGAGCTAGGATCGTCACACGTTGTGACGCTTAACGTGATTACTTATCTGTGGGGGAGAGTGGGAGTCATTGAACCACGGGACACAATAAATCAGGAGGCACAATTTCAGTAAAAGATAGCAAATAATTTTTTTCTCTGTGGATATGTTAGCAGTACTGCTCTACCGACATCCATTTGTTTTCTGCAAGATTTCTCCTGGAGTTATGCTATTTTCGCTACAATGAAGTAATATTCGGAAAATGATAGTTTAAAATTTGGTGACAAAGGATTGCATTAAGTTCACAGAAACTGTCATTATAACAATATGAATATTGTGTTTACTGATGCATATCTTCAAATATTAACAATGTACATCTACATGGGATACTCTGCAATTCACATTTAAGTGCCTGGCAGAGGGTTCATCGAACCACCTTTATACAATTTATCTCCCATTCCATTCTTGAATAGCGCTCAGGAAGAAAGTACACCTGAATCTCTTCGAGCTCTGATTTCTCGTATTTTATTCAAATGTTCAAATGTTTGTAAAGCCATCGGACCAAACTACTTAAACCTAGGTAAACTAACCTAAGGACACACACACACACACACACACACCAGGACTCGAACCTCCACGGCAAGGAACCGCTCGCTCCGCAGCGAGACGCTTTAGAGCGCTCGGCTACTCCACCGCGGCGTATTTTATTCTGATGATCTTTTCTACCAATGTAAGTGGAAGTCAACGATATATTTTCGCCTTCGCAGGAGACTGTTGGCGATTGGAGTTTCGTAAGTAGCCCACGCCGCAGCGATAAGCGCCATTTTTGTAATGATTCCCATCCCAGATCCTGTATCATTTCCGTAACGCTGTCTCCCCTGCATCGAGCTACTCTTCTTTGGACTCTTTCGATGTCCTCCGTCAAACCCACCTGATAAGGATCCCACACTGGGCAGCAATACTCCTAAAAAGGACGGAAAAGCGTAGTGTATGCAGTCTCTTTTGTAGTTCTGTTGCATTGTTGCATCTTTTAAGGGTCCTGCCAATAAAACGCAATACCTGGTGCGCCTTTCCCACGACATTATCTACCTGTTCTTTCCAGTTTAAGTCTGAAGTAATAGTAATTCCTAGGAATTTAGTGGACCTTCACTTTTGATTTATTTATTTTGTAAACAATGTTTAACAGATTTCTTTTCGTATTCGTGTGGATGACATTACACTTCTCATTATTTAGAGTCAATTGTCAATTTTACACGATAGTGATATTCTATTTAGACCTTCACATGATTTTACTAGACGGTAAATGACGGCGACATCTGCAAACAACCTAAGAGAGCTGCTTAGATTTTCTCCCAAATCGTTGTGTAAATAAGGAATAGTAGAGGACCAATAACACTGTGGAACGCCGGCTAACACGTCTGTTTTAGCGAGCCAGGGTGTGAAACGGACATCCAAAAGTACCACGATCCCCCCTTGAGACGAAACGTTGGGTTTTAATAATAAATCCACTAGACCACAGCATAACAGCCCGGAAATTTTTAGTAATTTTAACACTTTCTTTTTACTTTGCGTCGGCTTTAATACACTATGTTTGCTTTGCTCCGCGAAAATATGGTTGTCATAAAAGCAGATGTGAGTCCACTGTTGCTGTGGAGGGGACGACGGGGAACAATGGTGCGAGGTCGCTAGGCAACGGCGCCATGTGTGACGAGGCAGCGCGCTGCGTGGCGGCAGCACGACAACCGCGCTTCCTGCTGTCGGCGCTAGAGGCGCTGCGGGCGCTGCACCTGCAGGGCCAGCCCGAGTGCTCGGCCACCGCCGTCGCCGACTTCCTGCTGCGGCACACGCCCGTCACCGGCGACGTGGAGGCGCAGGTCGGCATCACGCCTCTCCACCACCGCTACGCCGTGGTGCGAGTAGGTCTACACCTCGTGTCGCGACATCGCGTAAATCATTTCTAAACATTAGCATCAGCTTTAAAAGTGATACTTTTGTGTCTCGTTTCCGCCGGTAGACCTGGGTGTCGGTGGCCGAGTAGAAAGAGACCGACACAGGAATAAAGGATGCACGCGTGTGCAGGTACGGAGGTGACCAGCCAGTGGGACAGCAGAAACTGGAAACACTAGAGTAAATTAGAACGAGATATATATTTCATAGAGATTTAGTAATACTTCATTTTTACATAGTTCTTGAGGAAAAGGTTTCATATACGTAGGCATAATTTCTCAGTACTTAATTACGACATACCTTATCTTAAAATACGCGTTTTGCAAATGTCTTTCAAGCACCGTTACATTTAGGCTGCCAGCTTTTGTAATATTGAAGTATGAATAAAAAATCCAGCAAATACGGCACATTTGCTTCCGATCGCCTGAATTGGAGGCTGCGCAACGCGATGTTCATTTGTTGTAGACCACGTGATTATGTGGCTAGCGAATCACAGCACAAAGAAGAGTATCGTCGTCGGCCAATGGTAACCAAACCTCACCGCCGCGCAACATGCAAATAAGAATTTTTGACGTTGGAAATTAAATATGCGGTAATGTTTTTATATACGAAACTGCACAATGGTTACAGGATGTGAAAATTAACGTCTTAACATGAATTTTCAATTATTCATTTTCGAAATCCCTTGATTATACTTTCAGACAGACGATAAAATAAATAAAACAAGCTATACCTGCTCTATGGCTAACAGGTTCTTGTATGTATCCTTGTCCGGTCAGTAACCGTTACTGGCCTCGGAAAATGAAGATTTGGAATTAGTTGACGACTCTTTCGTACACTGTAGTGAGAGGATAAAGTGATTCTAAATCTTCATTTTACGAGGCCAATTACTGTTACTGACCGGACAAGGGTACATACAAGAACATGTCAACTATAGAGTAGGTATAGCATGTTTTATTTACCCTGTGACCTGTACGAAACAGTACACTGCTCTACAACACTAAAGCACTAGATATTTACTGTATGTAAATGTCACTTCTCAGTACTTTTCCTCAGCATACTTTGTCTTAAAATGCCTGTTATGGAAATATCTTTAATGCGATGTTTCATTTTCCCTCCAAATTTTCGTTGTAAGTAAGATTAAATACGAAATCCGTCAAATACGGTAGAGTACCTTGAATAGAAGGTTATTAATTTAGCTGAACAATCCTCCATTTTGAATCCCAATTCGACGACAGTGTTTTATGCTTCGTGTGGTGCAGCGAAACGATATTATTCCTTTGTTAGGGCTGAGCACAGGCCACGTGATGTAGCCAGCCAACCACAGCACACTGTAATAGCATTAATCAGCGAATAGTAGTCATTCAATACTACATTGACCGCCGCGGTAACATGCAAATACGAATGCCCGCACATTAATCTGGGCAAACCCGTGAGATTTATTTATTTATTTTTTATTTTTTTATTTTTTTATTTTATTTTATTTTTTTTTTTTTTATTAAATGAAACACGAAGATTCATATCGTACTTAAACGCATGCGTGAAAACGCGTGTGTGTAACATTTTTGGAAGCGGTTGAACTTCTATCAAATTTATGGTTTTCCCAAGGCAGTGTTACACGAGGACATGTGGTTTACTAACCGGACAAGGGTACATCGAGAACCTGTCAACCATAGAGCAGGAAAAACGTTAATTAATTTCCAAAAATTTGTCGCATATTCCCAGGGCAGTGTTTCACGAGGATAACCTACAACTGGTATCCTCTTCTGAAATTGACCTATATAAGTCAATTTGAGTTTACGATACCATTTTACTTGGCATTTTTCATTACTTTTAGCCACAGGTATCCCTGTCTGTAAGTGAACTATATAGGTCAATTCGAGTGTCCCATACCGATCACATGTTATCTACCCCGTGAATTATTATTTTTATTTGTTTTTAAAAAAACATCGATTTCTATGAAACAATTTAAATTCGTAAATAACCTACAACTGGTATCCTCTTCTGCAATTGAGCTATATAGGTCAATTCGAGTTCACGATACCGATTTTATTGCGATAACCTCGTTACAGTGTTTTATTTCTTTTTTCCGTGTGATATTTATTTTCCGCAATTTCATCATATGAATATCTACAATAAATTCATAGTATATATCACGTATGTAATATTAGCTTATAAAATTACGTTATTTGCAATATATTTATATATCTTTGGTTTCATCAATACTCAAATTAATTTATGTCTTTGTTCCTAAGAGCATAAATGAACTTCTTTGGTATACATGCGATAGCCACGCATATAACCCCTCTGAATAATGACGTCATGCCAACAGGTGTATAAAAAATGGTAATTTCCTAGAAGCGTTGTCTCTCGAAGTACTAACGATATATATATCGCTAAAATCAGACATATCGATATAGCTTTGCGAGCGAGATATGTCGAAAAAGTGACGCACGCTCGAAGGACAAAAGAAGTCGGGAATTAGACATTTCGTTGTTCGTTGATCGGAATTAATTTTTCGCGTGTTTTGATTATTGTTCGCCAGTCGTTAGTTTGTTGGTATGGATAAATTATCGTGGCGCGAATTGATTCCGCGGATTTCTTCTGTGGAGAAATGTATTCAGTTCTGCTCCGAATTGGAACTTTTGCCTAATAGTGAGTGTAGGCGTTGTGTGGCGGTGAAGGGACTTAAACTTCAGAAGAAAGCTTCTCAGCCTGATTTCCCTTACGAACTCATTTGTTCCAAGTGCAAAAATAGGACATCCATTCGGACGAACACCTGGTTTGCTAACACAAAACTAAGTATTAAGAAAAGTCTGGTAATAGTTGCGTGTTGGATACGGCAATATATATTAGAAGCTTGAGCTACAGAGACTGAAGTTAATATTAATACCGTTTGCGACTATTACGGCTTCTGTCGCGAAATTTGTTATGTGGTTGTGACAAACGACAGTGTTCCTATTGGTAGGACAGGAAAAGTTGTATAGATTGATGAAACCCACATCTCAACAAGAAAATACGGAAGAGGACGAAAGGTCAAGAACGAAACGGAATTATATGGGTTTTCGGTGGCATTGAGAGGGAAACTCGTAAGTGCTTCATTGTCCGTGTGAAATCAAGGCCGAAAGCAACACTTGTACCACTAATGAAGAAGTTTATTTTGCCAAGGAAAAAAGTGATTACCGACGGATGGAAATCGTACCAAAATTTAAAGAAAGACGGTATATACCACGAATTTGTAAATCATTCAGTTGAGTTTGTTTCCTCTGATGATCCTTCAGTGCACACCCAGAACATTAAAAGGCTGTGGAAATCTGTTAAAGAAACAATTAAAAAAGAGGGAAGACCGGCGACAGAGATGAAATGTATCTGTTTCAATTTCTGTATTTCCATAATTTGAGACTTTCAGGGAAAACCAACGCATGTGAAATGTTGCCTATATTCTGCAAAGACATATCAAGAGTTTATCCCGGCTACGGTAAAACACGTCTCACTCCAGCATCATATAGTTCATCCGATAATACAAACGAAGCAGGAACCAGTGACCAGGAAAACCTATATCTGTCATTATTTCAATCAACATTCCAAGAAAACATCACTTATCACTAAGGTAAGCTGCCTGAAAATAGAATTTGTAATATTCTTTAATATTTTGTTCACTACCCGCGTAAAAATTCGAGTTCAGATTCATTCGTCTTTTGTCCAACACGCGTACCTCACTTTTTCAATATATATCGCTCGCACAGCTATATCGATATGTCTGATTGCAGCGATATATATCGTTACCATTTCGAGAGACAACGCTTCTAGGAAATTACCAAAAAAATAACAGCAAAGTGCGCTTAAGATAGGATAACTGCGGATTTTGCATAACGTGCAGATGTTGCCAGGTGCGCGATGATTCTCGGAAAATGAATATGTCACCATTTTCAAGGATGTGGTTAGGCACAAACCCAACAGTACAAATAAAATTGTTGCTAATGAAACGAGCAGCCACTATACAGTGTTACTCAAAAAGAAAGAACAGATTTCAAACATTTATTTCTTTCAAACAACAAAAGATAGAATCATGATTCCAATATTAATGGAAAGATAGAAGTTTACAATTTATTATTACATATTTTTGGAAACATTTTTATTTCGTTTTTTTAGCAACAGCACTCTTATTTATTATTTATATATAAAGAACAGTCTACAGTGCAAAAATTTTATTTTTTCCGACTAGTTTCGGTCTTCTTTTAGTGACGCACTTTAAGTTTCCTGCCAGCTCCACAACATCAATGGAGCTAAATTTCCTGAAGATGGTCTAAAAGAAGACCGAAACTAGTCGGAAAAAAATAAAATGTTTGCACTCTAGTTTGTTACTTATATATAAATTTATTATTAGTAATTATGGTATGCACTCAATATGTGCACCGTGTGTTACACGACAAATTTAATTTCTTGCCACACGAATCAGCTGGTGTCTAATTATCAAATTCAAAGCTTCAACAGTTCGATGTCGTAGACCTTCAAGAGAATCAGGCATAGGATGGATGAAAACGCGAAATCCAAAGATAAAAATCACACGGAGGGGAAGGCCACCGGCGATAAAGTTGATCTTCTGCTCTTCCTGTTCCAATCAAACGTCCTGGAATGGTGTTATTCAAGTAACGTCGAATGTGTATAGAAAAATGAAGCGAAGCACCATCTCGCATCTTTGCTTGCTCGTGATGTGGATTTCTTTGGGCTCCTTTCGTAATGTGTACGATGTGTGTGGACGTCCCCTGCTTTTCCCATTGCATATGCAACCATCTCCTACGAATTTTCGATGCCACTCTTAAATTTGCTTATGATGCGGCGGTTGTTCTTTAAACTGGCGGCGAAATTCTCGTTGAACTGCAACAATGGACTCTAGTATTTCCAATTGCAGCACAGAAAAAGACCTCTCCTGTGGTGTCGCCGCCATTTCACTACAGACAAAACAACAAACAACAGCGCCAATGCGGCCCTGATTGGAACTTCTATCGGAGGTTTCTAAATTGTAAACTTTTCTTAATCCATCAACGTTGGAATCATGTTTCTATCTTTTGCTTTTGTAGTTTGGAGGAAATAAATGTTTGAAGTCTGTTCTTTCTTTTTGAATAACCATGTATTTTATAGTCGTGATTGCCAAAATACTTAATTGTTCATTTTATTTTTTTACGAATACATCACGATATTCAATAATGTGGATGGGGAGGCTCGGAAAACGCTATTTACAATACTATGTGTGAAATGAGCGGCAATCACATTTATAGTCACTCTATGTCAGCTGAAGAAAGTGATGAAACCTGTCCCCTTTATCCAATGACGTCATAATTAAGTCACAAATGCTAAATGTCAAATAGTAAATAGAAATAAATTAAGGAAGTGATTAAAGGAAGAAATTCTGTTAAAGTTTGTTGATATCGGTTGAACTTTTGTACAATTTCTGTACTCCTAATTCAATGGTCGTCCCTTAATCTGAAAATGAGTATAATATATCAGTTGGTCGTCTATGAATTTATTTAACGTAAATGTGAAGCAATGTGATTTACTCAAGTGAACGAAGTATAGAAATTCACAGGTTAGACACGTGATGCGGGGGGGGGGGGGGGTATAGAGCGGGTAATTTTGAAGGTGTGTTACATAGCCCGGCGGCGGCGTCCAAACGATATATATCGAACTGGTTCATATCGAAACGAGAGGTATCCAACAAGCGAATGTTATGATTTTTACGAATATGGCAGGAACCTAAGAGTACTGTTTAAAATGTTTCGTAGTGTCATCGTTGCTAGTACACTCACAACACATTAAGCTGTATCCTTAGGTTCCTGCATAACTGCATCATTTAAAATCGTGACATATTCCTAAAAATCATAACATTCCCTTGTTCACTCGCAACAATTTAAGCTGTACTCTAAGGTTCTTCATTAACCACATCTTTTGAAATGCTGATAATTTCGTAAAAATCTGATCATTCGCTTGTTCGATATCTACCCTTTCGATAAGATCCGCTTCGATATACATCGTTTGGACCCGCCGCTATCCTACGTAACACATCTTCTAAATTGCCCAAGGAACACTATAAACGTGGCATTATGTGTCGCTCTTCTCGTCGTTAGTAGTGACAGTATACTGTTCTGTAGTTTAACTATACAGGGTGTTCGTTTTAACTGAAGACATTCAAATATCACGGAAAATATTTTAATACTAATTTGTTTGTATCGGAGGTGAACATCCAATGATACTACACTCCCCTTCCCCCACCCACACAATCCCGTCCGTCGGACAACTTTGAAATATTTTATAGGAACCCACGGTTTAATCGCAGATTACGCTTGTACGGCAAAAAGTACATTCCTTTCGTCTTAAACATTTTTCAGTTTCGCCATAGATGGCGCCGTAATCAGTAGAATCGATGCCCATTTAATATTCAGTGGCACGGCAGGCCCCATGTTCATGCTTCAGTGGACATAACAAGTAGACATTCCAGTTAGTTTTCTCACTTTTCATTTGAAAATCTTATTTTGTGTTTTTGTATTAGTGTATTTTTCTATTCTTCCTATTTTTCTTTATTGCACATATCTCTCTTCATTTCTATATAATTTAATCGTAACTTTTTATAGTCGTCCTTTTTTGTAAATTATGTACTGGTTTTCGTAAAGTTACTTCATTTGTTAAAGGCTTGAATTGTGCCATAAGGTAAATAAATAAAATATCCAGCTATAGTTACTTATTGGTGATAATGTTCGAAGGAGCTTTTAAAATACAGGGATGTTGATTGCTACAATTAACTCACTTTTCCAATCAATCGGGGACGTTTTCTATAGGACTAAGACCGGGAGATTTAGTGGGCCATCTGAGGTGCGATGATACGCATCAGTGTTCGGCAAACCAGGAACCCATGCATGCATCCCTGATGAACGGAGTCGGATGTGAACCGTTTTCTTGCGGAGTGCGAGTTCCAGTGTGCTAACCACTCTGCCATCTCGATGGTGAAATCGAAATCTGCTAAACTAACATTCAAAATAAATGTGACGAACGTTTTCTTTCTATTGTGCTAGCAAAAATCGGTGTTCTATATGCACACTCTACAAGTAACCTTATGATACGCTGCAAAAGGTACTTTCTGTCCCGCTTTCACATCCTCCTTCTCTTGTTTCAGTCACGTAGATTAGCGAGAAATACGGCTGCTGCTATGCTTGCGTGATGGCTAGAATTTCTGTCATTTTGACTTAGCGCTTATTCGCAACTTACACGTAGAACGAAGCAATATATTGGGTTGACTAATAAATAAACACTTCGTTTATTAAATACAGTAAAGACGAGATTTTCTCTTCGCGACTGCAACACTTTTAAACAGAGTATTTGTTTCCATATTCACTACCATCTTGCACCTTGGGAGCGTTTTTCACATTTGAGAAAACCTTAACTGCCCGAAGTAATTTTGTATTTAATTTCAGAAAAAAGACAGCACTACATATGAAGTAAATGCTACTATTTTAAAACTGAATAAGAAAATACATACGTTAAACTTCTGTTACACGTTTGGCTAGAGGCGGAAGTCTGAAAAATGTTCCAAGGTATTTCTGCGTCCCCTGCAAGAGACATTACACCAAATAAAGTACACAGATTTCTGTCTTCTGTGTTGTGTAAAAGCGTGTTTTGCCTGCATAAGGTGTCTGTCTGTACCATTACAAAGAATTTCGGACATTTAGAGTTGTTCGCTGTACAGGGGCAACACGAATGGTTGGAAAACCTAGACACTTTAGTCTCTAGGTGTATAAGTCACCAGTTTCCGGTTCATAATAAGTGTTAATTCAGAAGTCAGTACATGGAATGATGATGTACATAACAGAACGGCGATAGCTGCCCATGAACACAACTTAGAAGTTAACTCTTTATGAAATATTTAGTTCAGAAACAGTCTTCTTTGATTCTTATTTAAAAATAAGAGTCACGCAGAACGTCTCTCTTTGCTTTAAATCGTATCTAATACGAATCGCGCACTGATTAGTGATATTGAGATGTAGGTTGCACATGTATTTTTGTAAGCTATTTGCTTTGTCGGTGGACTAAATTTCTTGAGGATTCTTCTACTCAATATTACTCGGACATCCGTCTTACCAACGATTAATTTTGTCTGACCGTTTATCGTTAAATTTGTGCGTAATAGAGCTCCCAGATATTTAAAGTCATAAATGTTTCCAGTTATTGTCTTATAATTATGTAACCACACACTAAATGGTGTTTCTCTGTGTACACCATATTTACTGGGCTATAGTACCCGCCTTTTCTCAGATTTTTTATTCCCGAAATTGTGGAGGGTACTATAGGCACAAACGCAGTAAATTCAGTGGTACGACTGGTTCATGATAGGCTAAGTTTGTTAATTATTTTATTACAATTTATGTGAAACAAGCTCTTCTAACGTGGCAGTTAGTGGCTAGCAGAAACCACGTTCAGTAACAAGTATATACCTGAAATACAAAAATTACGTATCGGTTATTTGTTTTCAGTACTGACGTACGACCTATTTATGTTTCATCAAAGAATTTATAATCGAGTAAGCCCACCATTTTTTGGACTGACACCTCATCTTCACTCTCGTCACCGCCGTTCCCGTCATCGGTACTAAATGGATCTGGATAATTTTCTAGGCATCTACATCAATACTCTGCAAATCACGTTGAAGTGCATGGCAGAGGGTTCATCGAACCGTTTTTATGATATTTCTCTACAGTTCCATTCTCTAATAGCTCGCGGGAAAAAGGAACACCTAAATCTTTCAGCTATCTATCTGATTTCTCTTATTTTATTACGATTATCGTGTTTCCTGGGTGCAAACAAAATATGTTCGCATTCGGAAGAGGAAGTTGCTGAAATACATTTCGCTAATAGTTCTCGCCGCAACAAATAACGCCTTTCTTTTAATTATTTCCACCCCAAACCGTGCAACATTTCCGTGATACTCTCTCCCCTATATCGCGATATTACAAATCGAGCTGCCCTTTCTGAATTTTCTCTAAATCGTCCGTCAGTCCCTCCTGATGAGGATCCCACAATGGGCAGCTATAGTCCAAAATAGGACGCACGACCCATCCGTTTTGATGAATGACGTCATATCTCAGTTAAGTATGATAGTTAGTTTGCAATCAGAACATAGATTATAAATTACTATTTTGTGTTTAAAAAGTGATTTGTAGCTTTTCTCCATTGTTTTAATGATTTCTACCCCAACTCTTGCATCATTTCCGTGATGCTCTCTCCCCTATATCGCAATAATACAAAACGAGCTGCCCTTCTCTGCACTTTCTCTAAATCGTCTGTTACTCCCACCTGGTGTGGACTTCGCAATGCGCAGCAATACTGAAAAACAGGACGCACAAGTGTAGTGTAGGCCGTTTCTTTAGTAGAACTGTTGCAGCTTATAATTATTCTGCCAATAAAACGTAGCCTTTGGTTCGCCTTCGCTAAAATGTTTTCTATTTTTTCTTTCTTTTTTTTTCAATTTAAGTTTTTCGTAATCGTTATTCCTAGGTATTTAATTAAATTGACAGCCTGTAGAGTTGTCTGATTTACCGTTGTGAATGAATTTTAACGGATTTCTTTTAGTGATCATATGGATAACACCCCACTTCTCATTATTAAGGTCCAATAGCCAATTTTTGAACCATGTAAATGTCTTATCTAAATCATTTTGCATCTGGTTTTGATCTTATGGTGACTTTACTAACCGATACATGACAGCATATTCCGCGAACAGTCTAAGAGATTCACGTAGAATCTGTCCTACATCGTTTTTAAAAATAAGGAAGAGTAGGGGCCCTATTACACTTCCCTGTGGAACGCCAGATATCGCTTTTGTTCTGCAAGACGACCTACCATGAATTACAACGTACTGTGTCCTTTCTAACAAGAAATCATGAATCCAATCACACAACTGTGGAGATATTCCATGAAGTTCGCAGTTTTATTAGAAGACGCTTGTGGGGGTACAGTGCCAAAAGCTAGAAATCTATAAAATCTAAATAAAAATAAATCTAGAAGAACAGGGTCTATTTGACATCCCTTGTCGATAGCACTTATCACATCGTGTGAGTAAAGAGCTAGTTGGGATTCACAAGAACGATACTTTCTGAATCAGTGTTGACTAATGATCAATAGGTCGTTTTCTTCGAAGTAGTTGAGGAAAATATGTGTTCTACAATCCTGCTTATGACCGACGTAAATTATATACGAAGGCTTGTAGTTCTGCGAATCACTCCTATTGCCTTTCGTGAATACTGGATTTATAGATTTATTTGGGTGCAAGGGTCACAGTAAGAGGTAGTATCGGAATTTGTGTCGGACAGGGTACGTGATTGAGTAGTCCGTGCAGGTTTCATAAGCCCGTGAGCGTGGATGGCGCAAGGGCCAGCACAACTGATTAGAAAGCAGGAGACCCGGTTTCGAGTCCCGGTCAAGATACAAATTTTCAGGTTCTTGTATTTTCATTACAACACCTATCACCAGCTGAGACAAAAATACCCCAACTAAATCTATAACCACTCTTAAGATTCACGGATCCGACATTACGCAGAGAAAAGTTTTCTTATCACAAACTCACAAAAAGACGAGGATATTATTAATAATCACATATGAGATTTGCTTTTCTTTTGCCACTCTCCCCTCTCTCTTTGGAACACAGGCTGCCTAAGCTTCTCCCTTTGATTCTCTCTCATTTTACATTAATTTTTTTTTTCAATTGAGCCTTCATAAGTAAATAATTTTGTCCTTTGTATTATTCTCAAACCTATCCCGTGAATTATTTACTTTATTATGGATTTATTTACTTGTAATTTATGACAGGACTTTCAAACTGCACTACGCAGCATTTCCGTGTATGTAACCTATTAAATGCTAATTACTAACTATTATTCAGACACTTTGTGTCGTTCCTGTGAGCATAATTCTAACTTTTCTGTAACCTCAGCAGTATTAAGGAAGTTCTTACATTATTTAAGCCCTGGAACATAATTAGTTATTTACGAGAGTTCCGAGCTGCCTCGCGTTCCCACTTCCCTCAGCCCGGCGTTACGCTCTTGTTCTACGAATACTTGGTGTTTTCTCTCAGCAGCTGGCCATAATAATAACTAAACTCGTCAGATACTGACTCTCGTTTAAACATAATTATGGCTGTTGCTTCCAATGACGCGTACTAACAGTACTGCTTCACCATGATTTCCTTAAACCACTCCAGGAAAATGCCGGGATGGTTCCTCTGAAAAAGCGCGGCCGATTTCCTACGCCCTCCGTAACAAAAAATACAGGCTTGCGCTCTCTCTCTCTAAAGACCACACTTTCGACGAGGCGTTAAACAGTAATCTCCCTTCCACTTTCTTGGATGTCACCACAAGATCATTTGAGCCATCAAGACATGATTCTCTGAATTTCGGTACAAACCTTGCTCTAATTTCTTTTAAAAGTATGAAAAGGGATGCACTTAATATGCCACAAGATGGCTCACCACAACTTGAGAATCCTGTTGAACGTTTTATTTTGCGTTGTCCGTCGTGTGTGTTACGTCAAGAACTATCTTTAATTTTATATAATTGGTGTAAAAAGTCATTTTAAGCGACTGTTTACAGATTATGAATATTATAATAAATCTGTATCATAGTAATAAATCACTTATCAGTTTCAATTAAAATTATACACTTCCACGAAACGGTTCTGTTGTCATCAGCAGAATGAACTAAACTGGTTCGACGTCTTTTGTCGGTTCTAAGAAGTGAAAACAACAGTACGGTAACAGAGATAGTGGTAATAACAGAAAGTTGGTGCAGAGGGGGTTGGTGTTGATTTGTGTTTACTTAACCAAACGAATTACGCAAGCGGTTAGTTTCAGAAGGTGTAGTGTGCATGTAGTGCAATGCAACAACAACTTGACGTACTGGAAGCTGTGACATGGAGAGACATAGGAAGTTTGGAATCAGGGTGGACGCAGAGGAAGTTGCCTGCTGCTACTGGAGTATCCCAAAGTGTAATTTCCAGAACTTGGACGTGGAGACGATTTCAGGCAACACGAACCATTGAAAGAAGTCAAGGGAAAGGTCGTGTACGCATAACATCAACAAGAGATGATAGTTATCTACGCTTAGCAACCCGTCAGGACAGGAGGCTGAATGCAACTCAGTGGCTGTGCACCCTCCAGGCAGCAACAGGACTCGCAATATCAACACAAAAGATCAAAGTCGTCTTGCGGTGAGCACGAAGACGTGTCGTGTGTGTCCCATTAAAACCACGACACCGTTTAGCCCGCAGAAACTTGGCGGAGGGACATCAGGATTGTAACCGTAACGAATGGCGCCGGGTTCTGTTCATAGATGAGTCAAATTTTTTTGTTCTGCTGGACAGTCGTTGTTTCGTCATCTGGAGAGAACGCGGAACTCGGAACAATGCTGCTTATATCATGTTGGTGGGCGAACTGTGTGGGCAGGAATCAGTATTAGCGGACGTATGGACCTCTCTGTCATTCAGAATGGCTCTGTGGCTGCTCAGAGGCTTTGAAACGAGATCTTTCGAACTTTTGTTATGCCCTATGCTATTTCCACAAAGCTTCGCTTGTGGACAACATGCTTGAGGTTGAGGGAACTGAAGCTTGTTCAGCGGACTTATGCCCAATTGATCATGTCTGGGATGCACATGGGAGGCGCATAGTAGCCAGGAGTCGTTGCAGAGCTTTATATTTCACTCATGGAACAATGGCCAAATATCTCGCAAGAGCTGATTGATAACCTCATACTGGCCATGCCATGCAGGTGTGCAACTGTACTGGCCGTCCTTGGTGATCACACAACATATTAGATGGCACCGATAATGCCTTTATCACTATTATGATAGCCCTATAGTGCCTCACTCTAAATAAACGCCATTTAAACCTCAAGTAAAGAGACCACAAAATATCGTACTGTATCATATACAAAATAAATTGTAATCAATAAAAAAAAAGGTAAAGCAGTCAACAATCCGAAGATTGGTTTGAACATCACAGTGCTTTACTAGGCATGGTCGTGTTTGGAGGTGATATGCCGTTGCCTTCCTCCGACCTTGGAACTGACTTACCCAGCCAGTTATAGGGGGAACTACAGTTTAACGTGGGTTCCGAACCACGGTGCTACTCGGTATTTTTCACATAAGCAATACTGCCAGAGGTGAAAGAAGTGGAAAGTGACAGATAAAAATCCTAGGACCTGGTGTAATCAATATCTGATTAAAATACGTTGTCGTATTAGATTGTGTATGATATTTCATCTGATCCCCGAATTGTTTTAAGCAGTGTAGGTATATCCTGGAAAATGGAAAAAAAACACCATGAATTCGTTGACCCAGCAGAGGGAAATTTTATTGACACATTATTGAGAGTGTATACAATACAGGATACACAGACAGACATACACGCCCTAGAGTACAGCCACCATAGAATGAGCAATGTCGACGTTAGGACCGTGTATATCCTCATTTTGCAGTAATACAAGCTGTAATTCTCCCATGGAGATGATGGTAGAGGTGCCGAATGCAGTCTTGCAGAATGGCTGCCATGCAGTTTCCACCTGGTGCCTCAGTTGGGCCAGATTTCGTGCCTCTTATGCAGACCGCGCAACATGACGTTTCATCTCGTCCCAAACAATCTCTATGAGGAACAGATCTTGGGATAATAATGGACATGTTAGTTGACGTGCACCTATAAGATGACGTTGGGTTGTACGGGATACGTGTGTACGTGCATTGTCCTATTGGAAAAGCACACGCCTTGCTGCAGCGTGAACGGTGGCAAGATGGGTTGAATGATGGTTTCATTGTACCGCGCATTGTTCACTTTTCCTCGACAATCACCAGAGATGAATAGCTAGTGTTGGATATGGCTCCCCACACCATGATGCCAGGTGCCAGCCACGTTTGCCTATGCACACTCCAGATTTTCGCGCTCCCCTGCACGACACCACACACGCGGACGGCCATCATTGGCACTGAAGACGACACTTGTCATTCCTCCCTTCATAAGAGCCGACCTTGACACCACTGGAGGCAGGCTGAACAGTGTTGTGACGTGAGCAGATGACACCCTAACGGCGCGCATGATCGTCCGTCATGGTGTGTGGAGCCACATCCTACACTGGCCGTCCTCCTCTAGTGATCGTCTAGAGAATATTGAACAGTGCACAGTACATTGAAACCATCATTCAACCCGTCGTGCTATCAGTCATGCACCAACAAGGCGATATGATTTTCCAACAGGACAATGCACGTCCACTTGCATCCCGTACCACCCAGCCTGCTCTTCATGGTGTACGTCAACTACCCTGGCCAGAAAGATCTTCAGATCTGCCCTTCCATTGAACATGTTTGCGACTGCATTAAACATTGTGTCGGGCGGTCTGCATGAGCGGCACTAAATCTGGCCCAACTGAGACACCAAGTGGAAATTGCATGGCAGTCCATTCCACTGGACAATATTCGGCCGCCTCTACGATCGTTTCAATGGAAAAATTACAGCTTGCATTGCTGCAAAAAGAGAGTATACACGGTACTAACTCCGCCATTGCGCACGATCCGGTGGCTGTAGTGTTGTGCGTGTGGCTCGGCCTATGTGAATGCTCAAGTACGTGTCAACAAAATATTCCTCTGCCGAGTCGACGAATTCATGGTGTCCTTTTTTCATTATCCAGGAGTGTAGATTCAATTTTTATAACTTTTGTCTTCGGAGATATTCACTGTAAGCCTAATAATGTTCCTTTCTTAAATATACTAATTGGTTTTCCGTGGCTATAATTCTCTCAGTAATTTCTGAAAGTTCAGTGCTAGATTTCTCTTCGAGAGTTTGCAACCTCTCTTGACAGTTAGTTAAGTTGCTGTCTACTGAAAGTAGCCTATCAGATAACTCTTGTGGGACTAGTAATTTCTTGGTGTTTAATAGTGACTACGTCGACAATTTCACCTAATAGACGTTGTTTATGTGCAGAAAATTTAGTTGAGACAACTTTACCAATCATATCTGGTAAATCGTCTTTGGGTATGAAAGTTTGTTCCATAGATATTAATTCCTCCTTTAAATTGTCATAGTTTTCATGACATTTATCAGTGTATTGTTACAACAAAATCTGAAATGTGTCAAATTTTTTGTCCTGTTCTGTAATGTGATTTTTCATATCTACTAAATTATTATGCACTTGGGTTTTTTGTGCATTAAATGAAGCTGAAAGATTATTTATCTGTTTAGTGAAATCAGTTGTAAGTTGTGTAATGTCTGATTTAAGTTCAGCTTTAAGTTCTTTAAAATCCTTACTGTGTTTTCTGTAAAATTGTTAAAGTTCCTCTTTTGTTGTTCTGTAAATGCTTGGAACAGTTTGGTTATAGTTTGTATAGTAGGATTATTTTCTTCTTCCATTTTGTTGTGTGCAAATTGTCGTCTTGTGATGGGCATACGATAGGTTAGTATAATCACACTACACACAGCACAAACACTTTATCACTGAAAACCGAAATGCAAAAAGAAAAAGGCACTCTCGCCACAGAGACACTGCAGGCACTGCTCTCAGTGGTGTAGAAGAAGCCGTTTGCCGCTGCCCTGGAGACCGGAGGTGAAGCTGAATAGAGTTGTACCGGACGTTGCAGGTGTGATGTGGCCAGCCCGCATCATCTGCTCACAAAATCTTCTTTTCTTGTTGTGCTAGATGCGCACAATTTATTCTCCTCTGTCTTCTGGAATATATTGCGTACTTGCCACAAGTTATTATATAGACTATGAAATATGATTTATTGATGATGTCGTGATAGTATTGGCAATTATGCAATTAGTAGGATCTTCTTGTAGTCAGGTTTTTTCTGATTATAGGGTCGCCACTTGAACTATCACGGCTGCCTGACCCTGATTTGAATAATTTTCAACATAAGCAGTGTGATAGGTACCTTTGTAGATGCTTAGTTCAAATGTTCAAATGTTTGTATACTTTATGGGACTTAACTACAGGGTCATCAATCCCTAAACTTACAAACTACTTGTTGTTGTTGTTGTGGTCTTCAGTCCGCAGACTGGTTTGATGCAGCTCTCCACAATACCCTATCCTGAGCAAGCCTCTTCATCTCCACATAAGAACGGCAACCTACATCTGTCTGAATCTGCTTACTGTATCCATCTCTTGGTCTTCCTCTGCGATTTTTACCCCACACACTTCCCTCTAATGCTAAATTCAGAATTCCTTGATGTCTAAGAATGTGTCCTACCAATCTATCACGTCTTTTAGTCAAGGTAGGCCAGAAATTTCTTTTCTCCCCAGTTCTGTTCAGTACCTCCTCATTAGTTACGCGATCCACTCACCTAATCTTCAGCATTCTTCTGTAGCACCATATTTCAAAAGCCTCTATCCTCTTCCTGTCCGCACTGTTTATCGTCCATGTCTCACTCCCATACAAGGCAACACTCCATACAAATGACTTCAGAAAGGACTTCCTTAGGCTTAAATCAATATTCGATGTTAACAAATTTCTCTTTTTCAAAAACGCTTTTCTACCCATTGCCATTCTGCATTTTATATCCTCTGTACTGCGACCATCATTTGTTATTTTACTGCCCAAGTAACAAAACTCATCTACCTCCTTTATTGCTTCGTTTCCCAATCTAATTCCTTCAGCATCACCTGATTTTCTTACACTGCACTCCATTACCCTAGTTTTGCTCTTGTTAATGTTCATCTTATATGCATCTTTCAGCACACTGTCCATTCCGTTCAATTGCTCTTCCAGGTGCTAATTACTATGTCGTCGGCAAAACGCAATGTTTTTAATTCTTCACCCTGAACTTTAATTCCTTCTCCAAATTTCTCCTTGCTTTCCTTTATAGCTTGCTCAATGTACAAATTGAATAACAATGGAGAAAGACTACAACCCTGTCTTACTCCCTTTCCAACCACTGCATCCCTTTCATGCCCTTCACTTCAACTCTGACAACCGCTGTCTGGTTTTTGTCCTGCTTGCTTCAGAACTTGAAAGAGCTTATTCCAATCAACATTGTCAAAAGCCTTCTCCAAATCTACAAAAGCTAGAAATGTAGGTTTGCCTTTTCTTAATCTATCTTCTAGGATAAGCCGTAAAGTGAGTATTGCCTCCCGAGTTCCCACATTTCTCCTGAACCCAAACTTATCTTCCCTGAGGTCGGCTTCTACCAGTTTTTCCATCCTTCTGTATATAATTCGTGTTAATATTTTGCAACCATGACTTATTAAACTGATGGTTCTGTAGTTTTCACACCTGTCTGCACCTGCTTTCTTTGGAATGGGGATTATAACATTTTTCTTAAAGTCTGAGGGTACTTCGCCTGTCTCATACATCTTACACACCAGGTGAAACAGGTTTGTCATGGCTGGTTCTCCCAGAGACTTCAGTAGCTCTGAGGGAATATCATCTATTCCAGGGGCCTTGTTTCGACTTAGGTCTGTCAGGGCTCTGTCAAATTCTTCTCTCAGTACAGTATCTCCTATTTCATCTTCATCTACATCCTCTTCCCTTCCTACAATATTGTCTCTAAGTTCATTTCCTTTGTAGAGCTCCTCTATATACTCTTTCCACCTTTCAGCTTTCCCTTCTTTGCTGAGAACTGGTTTTCCATCAGTGCCCTTAATATTCATAGAGCTGTTTTTCTTATCTCCAAATGTTTCTTTTATTTTCCTGTAGGCTGTATCTATTTTTCCCCTATTTATACATTCTTCAACATCCTTGCATTTGCCTTCTAGCCACTCCTGCTTAGCCATTTTGCACTTCCTGTCAATCTCATTTCTTAGTCGTCTGTACTCCATTTTGCCTGTTTCATTTACTGCATTTTTATATTTTCTCCTTTCACCGATTAAATTTAGTATCTACTGTGATATCCAAGGATTTTTTGTAGGTCTTGCCTTCCTACCTATTTTGTCCTCTGCTGCCTTCACTATTTCATATCTCAATTTTACCCATTCCTCCTCTACTGCTTTATTTTCCTCTGTTTCTGTCAATTGTTGCCTAAAGCTCCCTCTGAAATTCTTAAGAACCTCAGTTTCCTTCAATTTATCTAAGTCCCATTTCCTTATTTTCCTACCTTTCTGCAATTTTTTCAGTTTCAGCCTACAGTTCATGACTAATAAGTTATGGTCAGAGTCTATATCTGCCCCTGGGTATGTCTTACACTGTAAAACCTGGTTCCGAAATCTATGTCTTACCATTATAAAATCTATCTGGTATCTCCCGGTGTCTCCTGGTCTCTTCCACGTATACAACCTTCTTTTGTGATTCTTGAACCAGGTGTTTGTTATAACTAAATTATGTTCCGTGCAAAATTCTACCGGGCGGCTTCCTCGTTCATTCCTTTTGCCCAGACCATATTCACTTACTATCTTCTCTTCCCTTCCTTATCCTACTACCGAATTCCAGTCTCCCATAACAATTAAGTTTTCCTTTCCCTTAATTGTTTGAATAATTTCCTTTAGCTCCTCATATATTTCTTCGATTTCCTCATCATCGGCAGAGCTAGTTGGCATATAAACCTGTACTACTGTTGTCGGTGTTGGCTTCGTATCTATCTTGACAATGATAATGCGATCACTGTGCTGGTCATAGTAGTTTACCCGCATTCCTATTTTCTTATTCATTATCAGTCCTACTCCTGTGATACCCCCAATTGATTTTGTATTTATAATCCTGTACTCACCTGACCAGAAATCCTGTTCATCCTGCCACCGAACTTCACTAATCCCCACTATATCTAACTTCAACCTATCCAATTCCCTTTTTAAATTTTCTAATTTTCCTACTCTATTAAGGGATCTAACATTCCACGCTCCGACTCGTAGAATGCCAGTATTGTCTTTCCTGATGATCACATCCTCCTGAGTAGTCCCCGCCCGGAGTTCGGAATAGGGGACTATTTTACCTCCGGAATATTTTACCCGAGAGGATGCCATCATCATATGTTCATACAGTAGAGCTGCATGTCCTTGGGAAAGGTAACGGCTGTAGTTTCCCCTTGCTTTCAGCCGTTCGCAGTAGCTGTGTGGCAAAGCCACATTAGCTGATGTTACAAGGCCAGCTCAGTCAATCATCCAGACTGTTGCCCCTGTAACTACTGAAAAAGGCTGCTGTCCCTCTTCAGGAACCACACGTTTGTCGGGCCTCTCCACAGATACCCCTCCGCTGTGGTTGCACCTACGGTACGGCTACCTGTATCGTTGAGGCACGCAAGCCACCCCACCTCGGCAATGTCTGTGGTTCATGGGAGTGGACAAACTACTTATGAACTAGTTAATCCTAAGGACGGCACAAATATCCATGCCCAAGGGGGGATTCAAACCCCCGACCGTAATGGACGTGCAGACTGTGACTGGAGCGCCTCAGTTCCCTCGGCCACCGCGGCCGGCAGATGCTTAGTAATTCACCAGTTAATGAATTGCAAGCTGACAGTTCTTCTTTATGAAGAGTGAAATTCAACTTTTACAGCTTTCTTTCTTGTTCAAAATGTAAAAGTCTTGAAACAATAAGGTCCAGCGATAGCTGTGCCTCTAAGTACTTTTAGTCATTAATTAATTATTGTATTGGGGTGATGTCTGTTCTTTCGGACGTATTAAACGCGACGATGACGTTAGCTTCAGTTATTTCACCGCAGATGCGGTCATACGTCCGACCTCGCACGGGAATCGGTAATGGCGCGTGTAAGAGGGCATGGAAGATAGGGGCGCTACAAACATAGCGTGCGACTTGTGAGAATTTGAGACGGACGGGAGGCGCGCACGGGTGGCCAAGTGGCTAAGGCGACTACTGGCCCGAAGCGGGAGACCCGGGTTCGATTCCCGGTCCGGCTCACATTTTCACTTGTCGGCATTGCTTAATATCAATGCCCAAATGCGGCCACTGTCAATCCTTTCTTTCCTATCCTTCTTCCTTCCCTTCCTTTAACAATCCTTTGCAAAAAAATTAATTAAACACCAAATGAATTTATCATTTTTCGCACGTTTGTGTACTTTATAGAATAAACCACGCTTTTATAATTTAACTCCATATTTCTTTATATTCAAGGAGTTATTCTACAAATTAGTACGTAGGAATATGGCACAAATATCTTGGCAGACGTCAGACACAAAATACCAATCAAAAATCAACAACTTTTTCTTCTTAGCAACCGTCTAAGCACACACTTTCTTCAAGGAACTTCAATATATCTCTTTAACTGGGGATACATATTATCTGAGGCCACTTGCTGCTGCCACCACCTCCAGCATCTGAAACAAACAGATTCTGGCGGCAGCTGCTGTTCCTATTATGCCTAATCAATACACTAAAATAAATTGATAACTATTTGGGTATGTGAAGGTTTTGTGTCCCAGCCTTGTCGCCACTTTTGTGTCTCGTTTCCGCCGGTTGTCCTGCTTGTCGGTGGCCGAGTAGAGTTAGACCGACACAGGGAAATAGGATGCACGCGTGTGCAGGTACGGAGGTGACCAGCCAGTGGGACAGCAGAAACTAGAAACGCCAAGCTACATTAGTATAAGAGATATATATTTCATAGAGAATACATTACTTAACTTGGAGAGCAGCAGACTAGTAGGATGTTGATACATAGTTTAGATAGAGGCCTGCCTACTGATGATTCCTAGTGCTTATCCGATAGCCAAGTCTTAACTGGTGCCTATCTGATTCCCAAGTGGCCGATGCAGCAGTCGTGGCCACGAGCGCCCTCTGCTGCAACACCGCTCGTGGCCACGACTGCTGCATCGGCCACTTGGGAATCAGATAGGCACCAGTTAAGACTTGGCTATCGGATAAGAACTAGGAATCATCAATAGGCAGGCCTCTATCTAAACTATGCTCAAATGTCTGTAAATCTATCGGACCAAACTGCGTGGTCATCAGTCCGTAACTACTTAAACCTAGGTAAACTAACCTACAGACAAACACATAAACCCATGCGCCAGGGAGGACTCGAACCTCCACGGCGAGCAACCGCGCGCTCCGCAGCGAGACGCTTTAGACGGCTCGGCTACTCCAATGCGGCTCTAAACTATGTATCAACATTCTACTAGTCTGCTGCTCTCCAAGTTAAGTAATGTATTCTCTATGAAATATATCTGTTATACTAATCTAGCTTGGCGTTTTTAGTTTGTGCTGTCCCACTGGCCAGTCACCTCTGTACCTGCATACGCGTGCATCCTATTTTCCTGTGTCGGTCTCTCTCTACTCGGCCACCGACACCCAGGACAACCAACGGAAACGAGACACAAAAGTGGCGACGAGGATGGGATACAAAAGTGGCGACGAGGATGGGATACAAAAGAATGTACTGGAGAAGTGGGGGAAGTGGCTTGTATCACTTCAAGTTTCTAGGGTGTGTTTTACGTCTGAAAACTGGGGAAATGCGAAAAACTTTCAGTGTTGTTTCAAGATGGTTGATTTAGTCGTAGTAAAGTTGCCGGTGTCAGCATGCCGTGTGCTGATCAGTGTGGGTAGTGACGCGTGGGGCTGTCTGTGTCCAGAAGGTGCGGACGTCGCTGCGGTCTGCCGAGACGGCGGGCCTCGTGGCGGAGGGCAGCCGGGGCTTCTGCCTCGTAGGGCCGGCCGCCGTGCCGCCGAGGGACAGCCCCTCCTGCTCCAGGTCAGTACAAGCACAGAGTAACATATACAGAGAAGCAGCCCCCCCCTAAACCATTGTCCTACGCTCCTCTCGTAGTTCCGTAAGATGCTAGCAGGTGTCAGGCGGTCCCCTGGCTTAGTACCGGTAGATCACACTAGAGGCACTTCTGAGGGTGCCTCGCGCACATCAGAGGGTAGCGTGGAGGGGAGGCTGAGGGGACAGCTCGTGCCACCTGCCATGAGGCCACAGCTGTGTCCAGCTTGCTGGCGTTTGAGGGGAGGTGGTGGTGGGGACAGCCGCTACCTGCCGCCTGCTCTGGCCAGTTTAAAGGGCTGCTTCTGACCGCAGCGCCATCATGGGACATCTTATGGAACTGCTTCAGATCCCCCGCCCCGCACCCCTGAGCATGTGGCGGGGCCCTTACGGAGGTTTCCCGTCTGTATATATTTGTCTGTGGTACAAGCACAGAGTAACACATACAGAGGAGAAGCCCCACCTAAACCACTGTCCTACGCTCCCCTTGTAGTTCCGTAAGATGCTAGCAGGTGTCAGGCGGTTCCCTGGCTTAGTACCGGTAGACCACACTAGAGGCGCTTCTGAGGGTAGTGAGGAGGGGAGGCTGAGGGGAGAACTCGTGCGCCTGCCATGAGGCCACGGCTGTGTCCGGCATGCTGGCGTTTGAGGGGAAGTGGTGGTGGGGCAGCCGCTACCTGCCGCATGCTCTGGCCAGCTTAAAGGGCTGCTTCTGACTGCAGCGCCATCATGGGACATCTTACAGAACCTTCCCTCCCCGCACCCCTGAGCGTGTGACCAGGCCCTTACGGAGGTTTCCCGTCTGTATATATTTGTCTGTGGTACAAGACAGCAGCAAGCAAGCGCACGGTTTTAAAACGTCCTGGAGGTAATGTTTTTAAGGGTTGGAACAGTTGCCCAGGGTGACACTTGCCCAGAGTGACACTTGCCCAGAGACCGGGCTTCTGCCGGGTTAACCGGCTTTCCACAGGTACAGGAGCACTGAAGTAGTCCAGCAGTTCAGCACTGCCGCTCCAGCCTGCTGGCTGACGCCCACACCGCTCCAGTTGAGCAACCGTATATCGCTTCAAGGTGGCTTACTAACGCGTGTCGTGGCAAATTTATTTCTAAACTGTTGTATTAGTTTCGATCACACGCAGACAGGGGAGCATCCAAGTACGTAACGTCGTATTTCTTACGAGTGTTACAACCTTAGGAAAATTGTCGTTTTAGTACGAAATTTAAATTGACAAATTTATATTTCATTGTCATTTTATTTCAATATTAAACTTAAAAATACACACAATATCAGTTCATATTGTTTTCCTTTTCACTAAAGAATCAATGTCTGATACCACTATTCCAGAAATGCTAATTCGAAGACAAGCTCTTAAGTTGAAATCTGCCAGTGAGCTTCTATACGTGAATTTACTACTTTGCGTAAAAGAAGCAGCATGCACATGCAAATATGAACATTATATAAGGAACTCATTGTTCAATGGGGCGATCTATAATTGTTTAATAACGATTTTGCAGCCAAGATCGCATTTTTCATTTATTATGTTACCGGTTTCGGCGTGCTCGACGCCATCTTCAGACCTGTCGTATTTTATATAACTTCCCAACATTTTTTACATACTAAAAGAGTACATCCAGGTTGAGGCGTCACCAAACATAAAATTTCTAGTCACAAATAAAATACATACATCCATCTTCCAATGGTTCTGAAGCGAGGTATTTCAAAGTCTAAGTTCAATATTAATTGAAGTACAGTATAACACTATACTTCAATTAATATTGAACTTAGACTTTGAAGTACCTCGCTTCAGGACCATTGGAAGATGGATGTATATATTTTATGTTTGGTGCCGCCTCTACCTGGATGTACTCTTTTAGTATGTAAAAAATGTTGTGAAGTTATGTGAAATTCGACAGGTCTGAAGATGGCGTCGAGCACGCCGAAACCGGTGACATAATAAATGAAAAATGCGCTCTTTGTTGCAGAATCATTATTAAATATAAACTTTGACATAATCGTACATGCAAATTTACACAGTAAAACTAAAGTCTAAGCAATTCATTTTG
Organism: Locusta migratoria; assembly: GCA_026315105.1. Classification (NCBI taxonomy): domain Eukaryota; kingdom Metazoa; phylum Arthropoda; class Insecta; order Orthoptera; family Acrididae; genus Locusta; species Locusta migratoria. The sequence goes on from CM048744.1 coordinate 459,282,526, forward strand.
CAATGAAACTAACTGCATCTTCACGCTGTAGGTGTATAACTTCTAGTTGTAGACAAGTTTTCATACTGCGAACATAACGCAAAAATCAGCGAAAAGGCACAATTTTATGCAAGCTGAATAGCAATATAGTAACTTGATCTTACTACAGAATAGTTCGGTTGGGTGGAGTCTCCCTTTAAACTCTTTGCTGTATATACTGAATATAAGTGTACGACGAACATAATTATGATCATTCTCCTGAGGACGGCACATTCTTACACTTCTCCCGCGCTTGCACTCGGCCGTGCTGTTCTACGTAACGACGTCGGGCCGTTCCATTTTACCGCGAGCTCTCACAGGGCAGACGGCGAGCGAGTCTTTAAAGCTACCTGCGGTGGACAGGCCGGTGTATCCTACTTGTGAAACACACTGTCCACTACCTGCAGTGTCCGGGACTCTGGGCCAGTGTCACTCTGGGCAACTGTCACAAACTCATGTTTTTATACTAAATATGGTTCCCGGACGGGATGTCGGGTGCTATTGTCGTAACTGCACAATATTTCGTCAACACATTTGGCTGACACCTTCATCTGCGATGGACAACTGCTGGACCTTGACCGACGAATTCGTATTTAAAACATACAAAGAAGGGAACCCGTGTTCGTGACCGCACATGCGTGAACGTGCCAAAAACAGTGGCCAATAGTGCACAAGGACCGATTTTGGGAAGTTTCGTTTAACATAAACAGGTGCGATATTTCTTTATTTATTTTCATATTATTTTTATTAGCAGGTTTCAAAGCTTCTTATTAAGTTTCATTCATTTTATTATTCTATATCTGATGGTAATAATATTCAGTGTTATAGATTTTTCGTACTGCATCCATAAACCAAGAAGCCAGGTACGCCAACTATTCGACTGTAAGGTAAACATTTCGACACTCGCGCAGAACTGTCCGCATCAAAGAGATAGACTACCGTAGAGAGGCAGCACCGCGACCAGAGTGAAGCAAATTGAACACTCGTTTGCCATGTTATCGAAAGTCTAGAAGGGCGTGTTACATGACAGTAGGTGAGAATATTATTAAAATATAACTGTTGCGTCTTTCAGTTTTATCAAGAACTATTTTACCGCCGTGTATGGTGCATAAACGCTTTATACACATTGTCTCTCAAAAGTGTCAGCAGCTTTATTTTAAGTACAGTACCCACGACGATCAGCTGCATTTGCAACTAAACGATATGGCCTGGGAATTTAAGACCAATCTACGTTTATTTCTGTACGCCGTTTCCAAAAGAAAATTTTCGAAGAATACTAGGCGTTTCAGACACTACCTTTTTACAGTAATATTACGTTAGTTTCAATTCATTTAATTTTAGAAGCAAGAACTATTGCTTAGGCCAAGGAAATACAATCCCCCACTAGAGTTTTATACATGAGCCACCCAGTCCGCAGAATATCCAATGAAGTTTGTAGTTTGTCGTAGGTTTAATGAAGTAGTAGTCAATATTAAGGTTGTTTTTCTCATGAATCAGATTACGGTACTCTGAATCAAAATACAAGGAAACTGCCATTAGCGAATGCCCTTATTCGGAATTTACCTTGCCGTTTCAGCTTTTATGATGAAGAGCACGTTAAATATATTTAACCTAACTTCCTTCACTTCATACATCAATTTTGTTTCAAGATTTAAAGGACAAATACGAGTGCTTTGTGTCGAGAACCAACTGTCTTCTCATTGCAACAACCCATTTCTTCGTCAGCACCTTGTTTTCAACGGAAACCTTGAATAAAATAATGTGTATTTAACTTTGTCAACATTTAACTCAAATGCGCAAAATAATTAATATATAACATTTGATATTTTAAACAGTACTCTTTTGAAAAAAGAAATATTCGCAGTATTTTTGCTTCTGCTGGTACAGTAATACGTTACACAAACATTAGGCATGATAATCAAAAGATCCACTGGTGTACTGCCGGTCTATAGTGTCCAACGGACCCGTCGGAAACTGTAGACCGGCAGTACACCCGTGGATATTTTGATTATCAAATACGCCGGGAGAAACTGAAGAATCACAATAGGCATGATTTCTAAAAGAACTGCTTATCTCACTTGTTCGCACACGTACCATCTCGATTTCAGAAAGCCACTGCTTGACTTCCGAAAATTGGCGATTAGTAGTACAACGTGGCACTGCAGGGAGCGCTAAAGATCGTGTCACCGCCCCTCTATGTATATTCTATCTCTTTGGTCCACACGCTAGGCGCCGCAGCCGACTGCCCCAACGCCCTCTCTCTGCAAGCCGATGTACTGTGTTTCCATGCTGGCCTGTGGCCATCTCGCCATAGTCAACTGATAAAACTATGTCGCTACCGATGCCTCTTCATCTGCACACGCAGTCGTTTACCTCGGTGGTCTGTGGTTTTAACAGATTCAGTGCAGCATCCCATGATGTGCTAAGATGGTGTTCCTGTTGAGCAGATTCGAAGAGCTGCGAATTTGCATCGCCTCTTTAACAACACCAGTACGAGCACGTCGACGAATTTTTTTTTTTTTTTTTTTTTTTTTTTTTTTTTTTTTTTTTTTTTTTTTTTTTTTTTTTTTTTTTTGTAATCCATACTGTGCCCTGTTCTGAGGCAGTGTTCCGCCACTCCAGACTCGTGTGTCGCCGATGTTCAACGCATCTTTCCTCCACGGTGTGACACGTCTGTCCCAAAGAGACAGAAATGCCTAAGTTCCTCGATTCTTTTTGCAGGAGCATCGTGCACTGTGAAAATGTGAGCGCCTTCTCTCTCTCTCTCACACACACATACACACACACACACACACATACAACACACACATAGAGGGGACTGAGGCGCTCCAGTCACGGTCTACACGGCCACTACGGTCGGGGGTTGGAATCCCTCCTCGGGCATGGATATTTGTGCCGTCCTTAGTAATAGTTAGTTCATTAGTAGTTTGTAAGTATAGGGACTGATGACTCCGATGTTAAGTCCCATAAGCTATACAAACATTTCATTTCAAACACAGATATAATCTTCATGAATGACTTTCCAGCTAGAGCGGTCGTACACACATGATTATTTCTCGAAAATCGATGTTTCAAGTACTTATTACTGAAGGAAAATATGCTTTCTAGGAAGAGCATTGCCAAAACAGAACACAATTCTCAGTTGTTGTTCGATACCTCCAAATTACTTGACAAAAGGTTAAACACATTTTCGTCTCATTAATCATCGTTGTTCATCGTCGAAGGAAAACAGTGTTAAAATGTCAAAACGATCATTGCGGCTGATATAAAACTCTAAATACATTTTCTACTCCTCCCGAATGTCGCAATGCGACTGCGGGCCCGAAATCAGTTCGTAGAGCATGATTCGGCGTTAATACTGATGCTAAATATGAAATGGCAATGAATGGTGTAATTTATTATAACTTAATTACAGCTAGTGTTTACTGTGCGTGAATAGTGTTACACAGTCTCGTATTTTTTGGTGGTGGATAAAAATAAGCAAATGTCAAAAACAGCAATCATTGCCATGCTTTATAAAGTACAGGAAAAATGTTAGCATTCAAAACAATTTCCAATTGTCTGACAGTGAATAAATACTGTTTTTGTATGGTTATTAAGGGATTCGTATGGAATTCTTCGTGGCATTATAATATTGAGATTTTTTTTGGCTGTATTGTTAAGGGAAGGGCTCACAAAAACAGCGCAGGATGAAACGGGGACTGCGAACAGGGATCTTCCCGTCTTGGAACACATCTTATTCATTGGAGAACAAGGACTCTACCACCTGACGGAACTGATCGCCCAAAACAACAGTAATGCTTTCAGTCAGAATAACGATGTAACCCTTGGAATACCACAATATGGGTGGCAAATAACGAACGCTCGCCAAGTTTGACCCATGTCCATTGCGATATAGTACAGTTTTTATAGTATTTGGACACGTCTCCTGTACGGGAATTTGCACCACTGAAGAATTATTTTAAAATTTCAACTCGTCCTATCTTCCTTCGTGTTTCTTTGTTACTGATAGGGATGGTGATTGTGACATTCAGTTCTGCGGCTCTTTGGCAAGTGTCACTATTTTTTTTTTTTTTTCGTCACAACCCTCTGCATGGACAGCTTGCGGATATCACTCAATACACAGGTTCGTTCGCGTTATGATTTCACGGATGACTTTTTTTTCACTTTTTCTGTATGCCGTATAAATCTTTGTAGTGCCCCTCGGTCATGGATATTTGTGCCGTCCTTTATGTTAGCTAGTTCATAAGTAGTCTGATGACCCCGTAGTTAGGTCCTATAAGCTCTACAAACATTTGAACATTTTTCTTAGTCGTGGTGCCTCTAGAAACTCCAAACAGTTCATACAGTCTTGCGTAATGTTCGCGTCTCCCAAACACGATAATTCTACTTCGTAATTAGGCGTCTTCATCAGGTGTTTCTTGAGACGTTCCCTTTGCTGACAGTGTCACATATATGCCTCGGCGGGGCCTGGTGTTCACTCTTCGATACTCTTTCGTGAGACGAAACCGTTCTGTGGTGGGTGTTCCCTGTTAACATCCGCAACCCTCGCGGCCGCCTGCTGTAGTGGCGACCGTCTCGAGGTGTTCAGTATTGGGTTCGCGTTCACAACGCGCTGTCCTCTCGCGATGCTGCTGCCCTTCTGCATGCTGTTCGCCTCCTGGCGCTCTGGATTCGGCACGCTCCCGCAAGGCGCACTTCCTGTGCACCGCACTGTTGGAATTGCATATTATGTCCGCGCGTTGCAGTAATCGCTAGTGGCGGCACTGCGCTCTGCTGTACCGCATTACGTCTGCTCACAGGCCAGTGAATGTCCTAAATGCCGTAATTTCCCTAAATCACTGCAGGAAAATGCCGGGATGCTTCCTTTCAAAGGGCGCGCCCGATTTCATCCACAGCCCGTACCCAAAAATCAGAGCCGGAACTCTAATAACCATGCTGACAACGGGACGTTAAACCTTTAACTTCCTTCCTCCTTATTAATGCCAGAGAAATTTATGGGACACTCTATTAACAACGGTTGGAGTAGCATTAAAAACCCTGTTCTCCGCGACTTGACATATTTTCTTTTTGTCAAAGTCTCCCTTCACAGTTCATCTAGTAAATGCGTCGATGCTCTTTGATACAGATTGTTAGATTGCTGTTTACGGGTGGATTTACCAAAGTAAAAATCGCAAACGAAGCATTCATAAACATCTTTCGTCATTTGCCAAGTTCACAGCACTACTGGTTGTCGGTAGTACTTTGTCCAAAATGAGGTTATATATTTATATAAACTATTGTGGCATTTGTTCTTTCAGGAATTTGCGACTGTACACAACACCTAGGTACTTATATTTATTTCTATGGTCAATTACTTCACTGCAGATGTGGTAATAACGTAAGACCTCGTGCGGGAATCCAAAATGGCGATCATAAAAGGTCATCGACGATAGGGACGCTATAGCGATAGTGTGCAACTCGTTGGAATTTGAGCCGGATGGGAGACGAGCGCAGTTACCAAGAGGTTAATGTCACCGCAGGCCCGAAGCGGGAGATACGGGTTCTAATCCAGACCCGGATCAAATGTTCATTTGTCGCATTGAGTTATTTCAAACCCCCAGGGGGCTCACGGTTCTTTCGTGAGTACGGGGCCCGAGCTAATGCAGTCTTCCTTCCTTATTTACTTCCCGGACTACATTTCCTTTCCCCCTCCCCTCCTATCCTATCCTCAGTCCTTCCCCTTCCCACCAGGGGACTAATAACCTCAGTAGTTTACTCCCCTATGCCAACCAAACAACTACAACCACCACAACGACAGTTATTTTAATTCCTAGTACAGGTTAAATCATACCCTCATTTAAAAATTCGCAGATGCATAATTTTTAATATACCAATGAGATATTAAGTTTCATGTATCAAACATGTTTCAACGTAAAACGGTTTCACTATGCTTCACTTCGTCAATGTTTTATTTTTATTCCATGAATTAAATTCCTTCCCTTAACTGTGATTATGGAATGTGTACAAAACTTCCTCCACGACAGCCATAACATCTATGGGACGAAATAGTGATAGTGCTGTATAAACAGTCTACAGCGCAAGTTTGTTGCTTTATTATCAACTACTTTCGACCTAATGTTCGACCATCTTCAGGATGTTGCTCCGAGATGATATGAAACGTAGCAGAAGCTGTGATTTCCTCAGGTGATGTCACTGATTGAACAACAAATTTGCGCTCTAGACTGTTTTTATAATAAAAAAATGTAAGGACGTTTTTCCCAAAGTAAACAAAAATGTTTCTAAAAATTAGCTATTTGAAAGTAGTCGTTGAATTAATTTAAGTAATACCACAGATCCCTTGAGGTCGTGTATCCCTCTTTCAAAAATGCTATCTCCTACCGGAGTTCGGCGGTCTACGTACACAGCTGTGGAAGTGACGTTGCAGCATAAGAAACATGTTATGACGTGTAATTACATTATCTCCAGCCACGAATTAATTCGCCTCCAGCAGTCCTTGTATTTTCCCTTTATTGGTGAGTTGTAGCAACTGGTCTGTTTCTTCTCTTAGAATGTGTCCTACATATTGAGTTTCCGTTTGTTTTATAGCAAGCAAAAGTTCTTTCTACTTTTTTGTCCTCGTCTCAAATTTGCAGCAACGCAGGTATACGTAAGATACGGCGATTCAGGTTCCTTTCAGATTCACCATGTTTATTCTCGAGCTATTGATTAAAGCTCCACGTTTCGCATGTAGGGTAACTGAAGCACAATTACCAAAACAGGTTGACGACTAAGATCCGATCTTATGAAAAGTCTTTTCATGGAAATTGTCTTCAGGCCTATAATATTCTAGATCTGAACTCTTTGTTTCTATCACATTGCTCATCCATCACAATGCCCAAGTACTTCGAGGAAGATATTTTTTCAATATGATTTTTATAGCCTTCAGTTATGTACTTAGAAGCTGTAAGACATTACCTAACAAAATATCGTTTACACATTATGCAAATTGATTTAAGTGACTACGTAAACGAGCTCTAACTATAATATGGTCTCCCAAGTATGGATCTGGTGTTTTCATAAAATATCTTATATATTTAAAAGAATCTTCGAAAATTAAAGTCAGTCGCTTGCAATGATTGATTCTGAAGAACGCTATGCCTGAACATTCCACTTCCATTTTTTTCCGAACTAAAGGCAGCTCTATCCGACCGATTTCCTTCAGTTTTGCTTTAAAGGAAAGGTATTCATGCGCAGATTTGTCATCAATTATCAGAATTAACTTAAGTCTCTACATCCTTTATTTTTAATCAAACGCCGTATCCTTCTGTCCTTGCACTGAATATTGTAATCAGTTTGTTTTACGATATCTTCGGTTCTATTTAAGGTACGCAGTTCTTTTTGGCATAACAACATTCAGCGGATCAAGCTCTTTCATTTTCACTTTTAAATACTTGCATTGATTGATTCTGAAGAAAGCTATGCGTGAACATTCACCTTTACTTCCATTTTTTCACATTTTTTTTTTTTTTTTTGTCATTCTGCTAACGGTGCGAAGTATAGTATAAAAGTGGCTAAAATTCGAAATTTTATTTCTTTGTCTGTTTTTGCTTCCAAACGTGGCTGCGCATCATGTTCGATGGGAACTCATACCACTTCCTTACTTCCTATAGCATTTGAACACATTTAAGTTACAAATGTGGCCTAACCGAAAAGGTACTTGTGTACACGTATTAGTTTTTTGGGTCCCAGGAGGATTCAGTCTGTTTTGGGTTTAAGACGTGGTCGCACACCACGTTGTGAGAGTACTCATTGCAGTTCCTTTGACGTCAAGATAACGAAATTACTAAGTTCCACACGCGGACTTTCGTTTAGAGAGAAATTAGTCTCCAAGAGGATTGAATCTCTGGAGCGTTTCACTCTGCAACGATGTGAGCTGATATGAAAATTCTTGGCAGATTAAAGTTGTACGATGGATCGGACCTCGAAATTGTTACCTTTGCTTCTCGCGCGATATTGTCCAGTGGAGTTGCTTAAGCACGATTCACGAATCATCCTTAGGGATAAGCTTGGGGATAATTAATGAATTAAAGCTTTGAAGACTGATCGTGTGTCGTATTTAGGTAGCTTAGTTGGTACAGCACATGCCCATGGAAGGTAAAGGTATCTGGATTTGAGTCCCGGTCGAGGATACAGTTTTAATATGCCAGGAAGTTTCAGGGGTTTCAGGAGGCGACCTGTTTCGAGTTCTAAAATTCCGCACCGAAGGTCAGGTGGATACTCATTCATCTTTTGTAGTCCTCAAGACAATTCAAGCTGACTAGTTCCCAAACGTGTAATCACACCATCTTTGTTTCGTACTTGTTCCATTTCCTTAGTCTCCATACGTTTGAAATTTATACCACTTTATTAGTCTTGGACTGTTCGGACGTACTTCGGTTCCAAACTTAGCTTAATATCACATTACGATGTTACTCAGACTACTTTTTTTATTCTCGTGGAGTAATCAGTCTTACCTAGACCCCAAAAGTGACCTATATCAGATTAAGTGAAAACTGGTACCATTTACTTAGTCCCTTGCAGGATTCAGTCTTTTTTGCGTTCCAGAACTGGCCACACTTTGAAAATGCTTTGTTTTTTAGGTAAAAAAAAAGTCGTAATTATTCTCTCAAAAGATGTATCATACTATTGAAACCATTGTGTCCAACATTTTCAAATTAAAGTAATTATTACATTTTGCTTGAGATGAAAGTTATACTGTCGTATTCACCAATGTTAATTACGGTAGTAGGTAATATTTCAGTATAGTCAATTTACAGAATTTATTGATTCGTTGTAATAAACCAGCAAGTACATGGAATCTTAGGTCAGTATAGTGAACTATACAAAATATATGCAATTCAGTATTGTGGCTACAAAACTGTTGTAGGCCCTTCTATTTCCAAAGTATTTTACAAATTTTTCCTTTAACATCTGCAAATTCTACCTAAACAATTTCCTTCTGTCGTGCTAGATTCTCGTCTGATCTATAGAATTTTTTTCTTTTATAATGTAACTGTATTACTCCATGTAATGTAATGCAAACACAGCAACTTTGTTTCAACAATCCAGGCACTGATATTCTACATAAAAGCATTTGATATACTATACTGTATCAGAATTACGCACACAAAATAATTCTCAGCTTTCATAATCTGTGTGAAAACCAAGCGCATCTGACTTGGGTGTGACTGAATTTGCTGACTAAACTGTTGTATTAGGGCCGTACGACTGAATCGGTTTGTACTATTGCGAAACCGAATAAATTCGTACACACACATTCTTTTTGTGTAATTAAATTTTTGAAATTATTTTAATCTGACGGCGAAGTTAATTAATTTTTTTACTTTGTCATCTACACGTCAGCTTGCTACTGCATCACCAATTTTTTTCTGGATCTGTTAAGCGCCATGTGCGATACAATTTTGTATTATATACTGCGACTGTTTGCTCCTTTAAGAAAGTGACACGGAACGTGTGAAGTGCAATGAATTATTATTATCAGCGGACAAATTCCTCACTTCTAAAATCTCGTGGCCAAAAGCAAGAATATTTCTATCAGCTGAAAATATTTACTCCAGTAGCGAATTACTATATTTGAAAACAAAATTACTGCAAACTCATTATTGCTAGAAACACACTTCTCTTCCTACAATAAAATTTGAATACTTAAAAAAATATTCGCCAGCACTGGAAACTTAACCTATTCCTTGTTGCATTTCCCATAGTCTTTATTTGCATACATTTCATGATCGAACTGTACAATTCTATTTGGTATACCACCACTAAGAATGATCCCTTTTTAACATTACTCACGTCGTAATGATAAACTCTCCTCGGTCGATTAGCACAAAACAACTACCAGAATATAAAATGTTCATATTACAGCACAAAAAGACAGATACGTCCTCCCAAAAGGCAAAGATATACTACAGGGCAACGAACATCTCGGCTTATCCGTCAGTTTAAAAAACATTTAACTCAAAAAAATGTTGACTTATTCGCACATTTGCACGACTTAACTGTAATTCCCCAGTGATCTCTCGAACCAATTGTAATAGAATTAGTGTAAGTGAATGGGAATGAAAGGATTCTAAACTTCAATGACAGGTAGTGTAATATTGCTGGACATGAGAAACGCCATAATATTAGAAGACATTATTTCTCGTGTCATGTTATGTCGTATGACGACATCTTTGACTTACTTAAGACAGTGCATAATATTAATTGAAATGGTGTGTCACATGACATCTCACAACATGATGTATTATGTGACATGAAGTAGAGTAATAATTCATTAAACACGACCTGATAACATTGTGTTCTGTTATGATATACAGTGTGTATCTAAATATTTGGGAAAGCTTTGAGGATTCGATAAACGACTGCGGTTAAATGAAGTCCTTCATACATCTACATCTACAAGGATACCCTGCAAGTCACATTGAAGTGCATGACAGCGGATTCATAGACCAATTTTATGATATTTCTCTATAGTTCCATTCTCTAATAGCTCATGGGGAAAAGGAACTTCTAAATCTTTCTGTTTACGATATGATTTCTCTATTTTATTATGATGATCATGCCTTCCTATGTAGGTGGATGCTAACAATGTATGTTCACATTCTGAAAAGAAAGTCGATAAGAGAAATTACGCAAACAGATCTCACCGCAACAAATAACGCTTTTCTTTTAATGATTTCCTCCCCAAATCGTGCAACATTTTGGTGATGCACTCTCCCCTATATCGCGATAATACAAATCGAGCTGCCCTTCTCTGAATTGTCTCTAAATCGTCCGTCAGTCTCACCTGATAAGGATCCCAGAATGCGCAGCAATTCTCCAAAACAGGACGCACTACCCATCCGTTTTGACCAATGACGTCATATCTCAGTTAAGTACGATAGTTTGTTTGCTAGCAGAACATAGATTATATATTACGATTTTCTGTTTAAAGAGTGATTTGTAGCTTTTCTCTGATAATTGGATGTAGGTTAACAGAGAGGGACTTTTTTTTTTCGCAAGTAAGATGAGACCTATTATCGATGGTACATTCTGTTAAGGTTATATGTAATTTACGAGGATAATCACAGATTATTTATTATCTGCAGTACATAAGTATTACGATATTATCCTGTATGTTTATATTCGTTCGTAGTGTTTGTTTTGCTAGTTGGTATATCTGCGTAGCGTATCTTGTGAGACTCAGGATGACGTTATTGGTCAAAGCCAACGGGTTGTATGGCGGGCTTCAATCACGCCGAAGACCGAACAACAAGCAACAGATATCCTATAAACATGTTCGTGTGGATGGTTATTGTCTTGCTAACGTCCCCATCTGTTGACTCAGGGATCGAGACGTGGCTGCACAATCTGTTACAGCCATGCGGATAAGATGCCTGTCATCTCGACTGCTAGTGATACGAAGCTGTTGGCATCCAGCACGGTGTTCCGTATTGGCCTCCTGAACCCACCGATTCTATATTCTGCGAACCGTCATTGGATTGATACGATAAACCACGATAGGCTATAATCCGACCTTTATCAAAGTCGGAAACGTGATGGTATGCATTTCTCCTCCTTACACGAGGGATCACAACAACGTTTCACCAGGCAACGCCGGTCAACTGCTGTTTGTCTATGAGAAATCGTTTGGAAACTTTCCTCATGTCAGCACGATGTTGGTGTCGCCACCGGCGCCAACCTAGTGTGAAGAATGCTCTGAAAAGCTAATCATTTGCATATCACAGCATCTTCTTCCTGTCTGTTAAATTTCGCGCCTATAGCACGTCCTATTCGTAGTTAGCAATTTTAATGGCCAGGAGTGTATAATGGACCACAATACGACATGTCTTTTTCGACATCACAGTACAGTATCATGACATGATATGGCACTTGTTAGAACATGGCATGGTACGTTCTCATGATATGCGAAGCCACACAACAGATTGTACCCAGTAGAAGCACTGTGTATGGTGCTGGGGATTTTCCCAGTCGATATAGCCATCAAATACCGGGCTGCGACGTACTGATTAAAGATGATCCGACTAGACGTGGTGAATTTAGTAACTGGAACTGCTCAAAAAAGTATATAGCTGAGACGCTGCAGAATAGACGCCTGGAAGTAGGAATGGGACACAAGTGATAAGGGTCGGAGGGTCCATTCATTCTTTCCCGACATAGTAAAGAGAGTAAGAATGAAACATGCCTATCCTAGCTGCGGAATTGTCCACTTATAGACAGCACACGGCCGTTATGCCATGCACTTAAAGCGCGTGATTCTCAGAGACACCGAACTCCACATGTTGGGAGAAGGGTATCTCCCGAAGACATGGTACTATTCTTCGGAACCTACGACCACCTTGCCTTACCAGCATTACATGCTGACACAGAATAACAAATATAGGATGGTTGACGACTTGATGATCACCCCAAGTCCTGGAACCGCAATCATCACAAGGTGTCAAGCTTCTAACGTCCATCACCCCTTTTCGGAATGATTCAAACTGAGCCCTAATATTTTCCTGAATCACGGAAATTTTTATTAGTTCACAGTCTATAACAAAGTCATTCCACTGTAGGTGAAGTTGAACTTATCTTATATGCTGGCTGAGGTCCATTGCGTTGTGAGCTGTCTTCGGCATTCACTAAAGCATTTGATTTTACAGGATCTTTTCGTAAATTAAAACCATGTCAGTTGATATGGAAACGATTTTATTTCCACTTAAACAACGTTTAAATCAATCACATTGTTTCCATAATCAAAAAATGCAGCGGCAAGCCAACAGAGCTGCTTACAGGTTTGTAGCTGCTAGAAGACTCTCTAGAAGACCCCCAAACAATGGTTTCTCTCAAACATCTTTCTACATAACCACGTAATAAGATTGATGACAAAGTTTTGTAATTCACAATTAAACAATATTCTTTTACATTAAATTTGCGAAAATACAGAAATTAAAACATTACATTTAAGCTTTGACTATTTATGTCAATGTATGTACTTGTCTCATGAAATTTGTATTTAAATGTGGTACACAAATTTAAATTCATCCTTTTGACTAGTGTTTACTGTGCTCAAATTATTTACATTATGCATATTTTCGAAGTGCACACATATTTGTTTTGCCAATAGTGTGTAAGCGTAATATTATTGTGACATGGAATTTTAATGAGTTTCAGTTTGCGGTCAAATTATTTATTAATACGGATTTGTATATGGTTGTCGTAGTTTTGTTAATTTCGAAGATAGTTTCTTAGTACCAAACGGATTATTAATTTTAGTGCATGAAAAATTATCAATATTTAATTTAGGATCTAGTGATATATAAAACATGGTCTGCCCTAATTTATTTAAACAAAAGGTATATATGAAATCATGTTGTGCAACAGTTATAACATGTAGCATTGTTGTTTTTATACAAATTAGTATCTATATAGGTTCAGCAATTTCCGAAACTAAGTGTAATGCATTTTTAGTGTTTGCAGCTATTATTTACGAAAGTATTAAAAACTGAAAATTACGTAAAGGGACAGCCAAAGTTATATTTAAATCAACGTACTATTTTTTAAAGGTATTTTACTAATAGTGTTAATAGAATTTCAAACAGAAGGAGAAAATGTAAAATCTCACATGTCCGGTAATGAAGTTTTACTTTAGGTGTCAGATATTTCGTGTTTCTATGTTGGCAACTGATTTTTAGGAGTTTGCAACATAGCAGAAACGTTACAAGCTGCATGTACTAATAATTTCTCTTTCCTATCGTCTGTCTTCTATTACATATAAATGTGTTATTTTTCATTTTCCGACCCACCATAAACTATTAGTTGGGGTTTATAATGATGGGATAGCAAAAAGGAATTTTGAAAGATCACTTATTCTTCTTATACCGCCAACAGTCACAAGGTAGCGTGCCCCTGTCATCGGAATACTGTGCTAGGCAGCAGCACGTGTGTTTGATGTGCCTAACACGCACAGTCCTCATGAACACTAGCAGCAACTGCATAATGGAATGGGGAGCCGACTATGGGAAGAAGTTTTAATTAGTAATTGACACTGTACAAGATAATGATGCACAAGATACTACAGCGAGATGATGTGCAAAAATTAGCTTTCTCATTGTGTTTTCAGTCTGCTCCCTTCGAAAGCCCACTGCCTGGCGACTAGGGATGCAAACGATACATCGATGTTTTCGTCAGTAAACATCGATGTTAACATCGATGTTTTGAACAGCGATGTATCTCCGATGCATCGACGACAGAAGTCCAAAACTATCGACATCTTTCAACAATTGATTGGCAACTCCATTATTACTTTATTAGTTGCTCAGCCAGCGTCAGCTCAAGTGTGGTGCTCCTGCTGTCGTCACTCGTCGCTCGTCGCTGTTTTCATACTTTTGAAATAGTAGGTAAATGAAATATGAAACAATCTTATGTTTGTCCAGCACGGGCTGCTGGCATTGCTGAAATTTCACCCTCCAACATCAGTGGAATCAAATCTTTGACAGTGTTACCCAGTCAGACTGAGATCGTCTTGTCAAAACGTCAGTTAAAACATCAAACAAAAGTCGACGAAAAATCCGAGTTACAAGCCAACAAGCCAAATATAACATAGATTTTCGTTTCAGCAAGGTACATGATTTGATAAACGTCATTGATGAATATTCATTTTAAAAATACATTATTAAGTAATAACTGAAAGATGCATAGTGTTTAATTTTCTCCACGTCGACAGCTAAGAAAAATGCAGTACGTCAATAAAACACAAGTTATTTCGCATGTAATGAACATATCGATGTAAATCCCAAGTAAAATCAGCGCAATAGGTAGCGAAACCTTATTCCTAACTTCTTTTTCATTCTAATCTGCCATTTCGCTGTGTATTCGTAGCCAAGTGAAAGAACAAAAATAAGGCAGATACTTTCTGGCAACACAGCTTCGCCGGACGCGATGGCCGAGGGGACTGAGGCGCTTCAGTCCGGGCTGCACGGCCACTACGGTCGGGGATTCGAATCCCCCCTCGGGCATGGATATTTGTGCCGTCCTAGTTCGTAAGTAGTTGATAAGTAGTTTGTAAGTTTAGGGACTGATGACCCCGTAGTTAAGTCCCATAAGATTTACAAACATTTGAACATAACAGAAAATGCAGGTCTCACTGGTAGCTACAGTCTCTTGAAGTTAAAAGGTAGATCTGCCTGAAATAACGGGCATTCATTGGATGTACACTGTTTCATTCTCTTCCTTTCCCTGCAGCTCTATAGAAGTCTCTCGCTTTCGCTATTTCTTTCGCTTTCTTATAAAAATTTGGACAAGTTTCCCGGAAAGTTGGAAAATTCAGAAAAAAATAGATATTTTTGTGTGAAATATCAATACCAGTCACCTGATTGCGATGAAATTTTTCACATTCGATGTTCGAATTACTCATCTCTGTCGTGCGAATAGTCAGTTATAGTGCTGAGTTCAATAAGAAACACATTGAAAAACCCTGTAGTTAAGTTCCATAAGCTTTACAAACATTTGCACATTTGAACACAGCTTCATTTCAGTGTGTTTTTCCTAATATTTCATAAATGTATTGAAACATCGGAAAAACATCGATGTATCGTTTTTCAGGAGCGATGTTTTTTAACATCGATATTTTGTCACAGGAACATCGATGTTTCTATCAACGATGTTGCATCCCTACTGGCGACGCCTTTGATCCTTGGGTATATCTTCCCAACAGTACTGTCTGAGAGTATCGTTTGGTAAGTGGTCTGTTTACATTGTGTGTGGGTGTGCAGGGACACGACTTCGGGGTGCCGTTATATCTTCCCAACAGTACTGTCTGAGAGTATCGTTTGGTAAGTGGTCTGTTTACATTGTGTGTGGGTGTGCAGGGACATGACGTCAGGGTGCCGTTATATCTTCCCAACAGTACTGTCTGAGAATATCGTTTGGTAAGTGGTCTGTTTACACTGTGTGTGGGTGTGCAGGGACACGACATCGGGGTGCGGTTATATCTTCCCAACAGTACTGTCTGAGAGTATCGTTTGGTAAGTGGTCTGTTTACACTGTGTGTGAGTGTGCAGGGACACGACGTCGGGGTGCTGTTATATCTTCCCAACAGTACTGTCTGAGAGTATCGTTTGGTAAGTGGTCTGTTTACATTGTGTGTGGGTGTGCAGGGACACGACGTCGGGGTGCCGTTATATCTTCCCAACAGTACTGTCTCAGAGTATCGTTTGGTAATTGGTCTGTTTACATTGTGTGTGGGTGTGCAGGGACACGACGTCAGGGTGCCGTTATATCTTCCCAACAGTACTGTCTGAGAATATCGTTTGGTAAGTGGTCTGTTTACACTGTGTGTGGGTGTGCAGGGACACGACATCGGGGTGCGGTTATATCTTCCCAACAGTACTGTCTGAGAGTATCGTTTGGTAAGTGGTCTGTTTACACTGTGTGTGAGTGTGCAGGGACACGACGTCGGGGTGCTGTTATATCTTCCCAACAGTACTGTCTGAGAGTATCGTTTGGTAAGTGGTCTGTTTACATTGTGTGTGGGTGTGCAGGGACACGACATCGGGGTGCTGTTATATCTTCCCAACAGTACTGTCTGAGAGTATCGTTTGGTAAGTGGTCTGTTTACATTGTGTGTGGGTGTGCAGGGACACAACGTCGGGGTGCTGTTATATCTTCCCAACAGTACTGTCTGAGAGTATCGTTTGGTAAGTGGTCTGTTTACACTGTGTGTGGGTGTGCAGGGACACGACGTCGGGGTGCCGCATGGCGGCGTGCAGAAAGCGGCGCCGGCGGGTGTTCCGGCGGCCGCGCGACTGCGACCGCTCCAGCTCGTCGTGCTCGCGCAGCTCGTGCTCGTGCAGCTGTTCCTGCTGCTGCAGCTGCGACCGCGACGACGCGCCGCGCAAGAAGCGCCGCCGGCGCCGCAAGACCCGCGCGTTAGGTGACTCCCAGCTGCACGCCACTATAGTCCGCCTCACGTAGGAAGGCGGCCCACTTGTCAGCCGTTCTGCGCATCCCCCTCCATTACTGCACTGGCAGCCAATAGCATCCATCCTCTAGACGAGTGGCAGGCTGCGAGTTACCGCAATGCTTCTCCTCCAGGCTCCACTGTTGGCAATCGGCCGTAACTCCTCCCCTCCACACTTTCCCTTATCACTCCACCACTACATGCAGAAGCGCTTTCTTACATGACGCAAACTATAGTCACAAGTGCCTCCGGAAGCTACCGCGCCAACACTGCAACAAGTGCACGCATATGACACACAGTAGACACAGCATCTTTCCAAGCTCCACTTAGCAATATGCACCACTCCTACTAGCACTAGAGGCAGGCATTTCTACCGGTTAGCTTATATGGGTCAAACTGAAGGAAGAAGAGCATTTCTAGACCGCCTATAATAACACTATCCCCAAAAAATTGGTGCATCCAGAAGGTTTGTTTACAAGTGTCTCACCTACATACACTCCCTCTTACAGTTTTCCAGTTCACTCAAAATTGATTACAACCTCATGGACTGCAACCTCTGACAATAAAGTTCAGTGAATAGTCTCGTGACATAGACGTGAAAGCCAATGGCACTGTTGTTTTTGTATGAATCCTCCCTGAATCGTATTGTGAACTCCCTGCCTGTTTTCCCTATTATGAGAGGAAACAGGAACCATAATTTTATACACTCCTGGCATTTTAAATGTACTTTTCCTTCCATTCATGTAATGGCGGAGCAGCAATCTTGGTCTCCTGTGCGTTCGGAAGCCAGTGTTGACACTAGCCTTTCTGAGCATGCTGCTGATTTTACCTGAAAAAGGACTCTAGTGCGATATAGATGCTAATTTAGATCGTTCCTTTGTGGCGCAATAGCACCGGTGGTGTAGGCAATGTCTCTATTGGCTATGGTTAGGGATTTTCTCGCCCATGATGTTCTCGTCATATTAATTTGCAAGAGCAACCTGTACACCAATGTCTGTCTGTCTTTGTACAGCATCGTAGATGAGATTCAGTTTTTTTTTCAGTCTAGAGAACACGGATAAAAAGTCTGCTCTCGCTTAATGATTAAATCAGTCGCGATCGGTATCCTACAGGCAGTTTGGAACCGTCCCTCCTAATTGTAAAGTCCAAAAAAGCGCAATGGCTTTCCATATCAACTGCGAAGAGTATATTAGCATGCATATTGCACGAGCCAATGGTAAAATCTCCTGTAGTCGTCATCAACCTTGAATAAAATTCAGATATCGTCAATATATCTCTGCTCCCACAGGTAGGCTCAGAGTCAAAAACCGCATTCTCTGTGTTACTGAGGTCAAATCTTCTCCATTATCCCTGAGAGGGAGCTGCCCATAGGTAGCCCATCATTTTGAATATACACTTTCTCATTGAAGTTGAAGTACGTGAATGAAAGACATAGCTACAAGAAGTCGAGAAGGTCACTGATCTCCCCGATACATATTTTGTTATATTTAACGAGGTTTATGGTTGCCAGGGTTTCTCTGACATGAACTTTGATACACAGGTTCTTTATATCTAGGGAGGTTAATATAGCATTCTGAGGAGTAACAAGCTCTCTGACGGTCGACAGTACGTCAAAACCGTTCTTAAGCGTGTAGGACTGTGAAAAAGTGAAAGCCTCTTTTTAATTGAGAAGTGTATTTGGCTCGCAATGGGAATCCACAATCGGGCGTACTGGGTGGTTTTCCTTGTGCAACGTAAATATGAACGTAGTGTGGATAGTTGTGGATTCATAACTAAGAGGCGTTTCTTACTGAACAGGGCTTGTATCAGCAAGGTAGATGCAGTGATGTGTTCCTTCAGGTCTGCTTGGAATTGATGTAGGGAGTTCATTTTGACTTCGACAATCCCAATCTCATAAAAAAAAGACTTGTGCTTTGGAAATACCTGAAGCTGAGAGATCTGCGCTGAATCGCCGTTGAGGAGAGGGACAGTCTGGACCAACAGTCCTTTGATGATCCAGTGAAAAGTATCTACATCTGCATGTATACTCCGCAATCCATCGCAAGGTGCTGGCGGAGGGTATACTGTGCAACTACTTGGTATTTTCTTTCCTATTCCACTCTCAAATAAAACAAGGGAGAAAATAATGCCTATATACCTCTGTACGAATCATAATAATTTCTCTTCGTGATCTTTACACCAGTAAGAAGGCGGCAGCAAGATCGTTCTGCATTCCTCTTCAAATTCCGGCCCTCTAAATTTCCTCAACAGAATTTCTCCAAAAGATCGTCTCCTTCCTCGAGCGATTCCCATTTGACTTTCTGGAGCATTTCCTTGACACTCGCGCATTGGTCGAACCAACCAGTAACGAACCTAGCTTCTCGCATGTAAAGTGCTTACATGTTTTCCTTTAAACTGATCTGCTTGTCCCTAATACCTGAACAATACTCAAAACGTGGTCGTACAAGCGTTTTATACACGGTCTCCTTTACAGATGAAATAAATAAACTGATGACGGCTGTCCGCCTCACTCATAACTGTCCTTACATGTTCGTTCCATTTCATACCTCTCTGCAATGTTACGCCCAGATATTTGAACGACGCGACTGCATAAAGAAGCTCACTACTTATGCAATATTCGAACATTATGGGATTGATTTTATTACTCATGTGCATCACCTTACTTTTTTGTATATTTAGAGCTAGCTGCCATTTTTCACACTAACTAGAAATTTTGTCATCCTGTATGTTATTACAGTCAGTAAAAGACGACACCCTCCCTTACCCCACAGCATACAGCCTCAAATTACAAGTTACTCTGTCCATCAGATCGTTTATATCGACAGAAAATAATAGCAGGCCTATCGCACTCACCTGGGGCACGCCTGACGATACACTCTTCTCTGATGAACACTCGCCGTCGAGAACAACATACTGCGTTCTATTACTTACGAAGTCATCTAGCCGTCACAAATCCGTACACCTATTCCATATGCTCGTATCTTCGTTAGCAATCCACAGTGTGGCACCGCGTCAAATGCCTTTTTGAAATCGAAAGAAACACAATCTGCCTGTTGCTCTTAATCCAGGTCTCGCAAGATGTCATGTGCGAAAAGGGCAAGCAGAGATGTTTTATAAATCCGTTCTGATTCGTAAAAAGAAGCTTATCCGTTTCAAATGTTCAAATGTTTGTAAATCTTATGGGACTTAACTACGGGGTCATCAGTCCCTAAACTTACAAACTACTTATGAACTACTTACGAACTAGGACGGCACAAATATCCATGCCCGAGGGGGGATTCGAACCCCCGACCGTAGTGGCCGAGCTGACCGTGACTGGAGCGCCTCAGTCACCTCGGCCACCGCGGCCGGCTTATCCGTTTCGAGGGATATACAATGAATACATGAATGACGTGTTACCGAGTATTTGGGGTAATGGTGCCTGCTGTAATCTAGTAAAACAAATTCGTAATGTCTAGGTTACTGACGTACAACTTGTCAGTTTCAATTTTTATGAGCAATAAAAAGAACTGAAATGTTGTTTTTATACAGGGTGTTACAAAAAGGTACGGTCAAACTTTCAGGAAACATTCCTCACACACAAAGAAAGAAAATATGTTACGTGGACATGTGTCCGGAAACGCTTAATTTCCATGTTAGAGCTCATTTTAGTATTTGGATTGTTGGATGAACCATTCGCAGAAGTGTACACGTGGAGGGTAATCAGCTGCTTATAGTGCCTGCATACGCTGTACATGGTACGGAAACAACTGGTTCTCCTGTAACACTCTCCATACTGTGACGTGGTCAACTTTACCTTGTACAGCAGCAACTTCTCTGACGCTGACATTAGGGTTATCGTCAACTGCACGAAGAACTGCCTCGTCCATTGCAGGTGTCCTCGTCATTCTAGGTCTTCCCCAAACGCGAGTCATAGGCTGGAATGTTCCGTGCTCCCTAAGACGCCGATCAATTGCTTCGAACGTCTTCCTGTCGGGACACCTTCCTTCTGGAAATCTGTCTCGATACAAACGCACCGCGCCAAGGCTATTGTCCCGTGCTAATACATACATCAATTGGGCATCTGCCAACTCCGCTTTTGTAAACATTGCACTGACTGCAAAACCACGTTCGTCATGAACAGTAACCAGTTGATGCTACGCACTGATGTGCTTGATGCTAGTACTGTAGAGCAATGAGTCGCATGTCGACACAAGCACTGAAGTCAACATTACCTTCCTTCAATTGGGCCAACTGGCGGTGAATCGAGGAAGTACAGTACATACTAACGAAAAATCAAATTTTCAAATGTCTGTCAATCTATCGGACCAAACTGCGTGGTCATCAGTCCGTAGCTTACAAACTACTTAAACCTAGGTAAACTAACCTAAGGACAACACACACACCCATGCACCAAAGAGGACTCGAACCTCTACGGCGAGCAACCGCGCGCTCCGCAGCGAGACGCTTTAGACCGCTCGGCTACTCCACCGCGGCACATACTAACGAAACAATTGGATATATTGACAATTATCTGCACGAATTATTTCAATTTGCATTTAAAGAGAAATAATAAAGTGAGCTGTAACATGGAAGTTAAGCGTTTCCGGACACATGTCCACATAACATATTTTCTTTCTTTGTGTGTGAGGAATGTTTCCTGAAAGTTTGGCCGTACCTTTTTGTAACACCCTGTAAATCTCTCTTCCACTGTTGGATGACGAGGTATGGACCCCTGGAGTCGTGGTGCTGTAGCCGTATTTTTTATGTAAACGAAGCTGTGTGACCGTGAGCCGGTGTAAGACGGTGTGGTGTTTGCCGCAGCGGCGCAGTCGGCGTCGTCCTCTAGTTCCCCGGACCGGCCGCAGCACAAGCGGCGGCGCCTGCGTCGGCGGCGCACGCCCAGCGAGCACAACTCCAGCTGCCCGGTCAGCGACTCCTCCTCGTGGGACGTGCCGCTGCCGCACCAGGGCTGCCCGCAGCCGCGGTGAGCCCACAGCCGTCTCCGTACCTCCACCTGTACTACCCCACTTACTGTTACATGTGCTTACATGCGCCATGTAAAGAGCACAGCGACGTGCCTGCTGTCATCAAAAACTCCCACTGCCTTGTTTGACGACCCACCAGTTATGAATCCAGCATTTTGGTCTGTAGCACTGAGCGCATGGAAGTTTCGTACCTCAAACTGATTTCCAAAAAAAAGAAAAAAAAGTTGTTGCATGTCCAGATCCATGCTTGGTTACGACATTTTCGGGATAGGCATAAAATCATTGACCTAATTCCTAAAACGGAATAAAGAACACATACGAGGTGGTTTTCCTCGTGCTCCCTATGGCCCTCTCCCCCCCCCTCCCCTGCCCCTCTCGATTCGTCACTGCGGCCCACTATCGGATTCCCTGTACTTTTAATATTACAATAAAGGTAACAGCTACCAACCACATTTGATTATGCTATTTACTTACGAAATAGCGCCTTTACCGATTTCAAACATTTCATAATATGACATTTTATTATTTGACAGCTGTTATGATGCTATGTGTTTACAAAAATCTTATATTTCATTATATCTTTGGTAATGATCTAGATTCTCTGAGATGATTAATTTCAAATTTTGTGTTATCTTTGAATGTCAATTTATTCACAAATTTACTTTTCAGTTCATCGTCTGGCGATTGTTCACGTCCACATACATGTAATTTACATTTTGCTTATGCACATAATTTTGCTTGTGGCAAAACGTCCTTGGTTATGTGGTGCCCTACAATACAAAAAGATGATTGGAATTGCTTACTCGAGCGCATATATGACTCGTCGTAGTGACAAATGTTGTAAACAAACTTTTACGATAAAATTTTTCGCGTTATTCATTTACTTACGTCGAGAAGTCGGTTCCATTACGTTGTACACAGAAACACGAAAAATTCTATCGTAAAAGTTTGTTTACAACATTTGTCACTACCACGAGTCATATTTGCTCTCGATTAAGCAATTCCAATCATCTTTTTGTATTGTAGGGCGCCACATAATCAAGAATTTTTCGCCACAAGCAAAATTATGTGCATAAGCAAAATGTAAATGACATTTATGTGGACGTGAACAGCCGGCTGACATTGAACCGAAAAGCTAGAAACCAAATAGCATAATCAAATATGGTTGGTTGCTGTTTTCTTTATTATAAGAATCATCTTGTATTTCATACACAACCACGGGCTCAAAATGTCAGTTATAATTACTTTTGCGAATATATTTCGGAGAAAGGAGATTAAAAAAAACATGATGTTATGTATATAAAAACTAATACATCATATTTTGTATATTTCATTATATATCAGTTGTATTTCTATTTTTTTTTTTTTTTTTTTTTTTTTTTTTTTTTTGCCCGAAATACTTTAAAAGTGGGTCGTAAGGCTAGCCATAGCCTCTTTCACTCTGTTTTTATTTCTTTTACTTTTCGCCCTTTTTGTAAGAACTTTTCAAAGAATAAGAAAAAAGTATTTTCCTGCAATATATTTATCCCTAGATCGAATATCAATCTCAGACCATTCTTCTAAACTCCATTAAATGACTTACACCAAAGTAAATGACGTTACAACCATATCTACTTCTACATCTACATGGACACTCACAAGTCACATTGAAGTGCATGGCAGAGGGTTTATCGAACCATTTTTATGATATTTCTCTATAGTCCCTTTCTCTAATAGTTCTCGGGAAAAACGAACACCTAAATATTTTTGTTTTCGATCTGATTTCTCTTATTTTATTATGATGATCATGTCTCCCCATGTGCTAACAATATGTGTTCGAATTCTGTAGAGAAAGTTTCTAAAAGAAATTTTGCAAATATATTTCGCCGCAACGAATGTTTTTCACCCCAACACGTGCATCATTTCCGTGACGCTCTATATCTCGATAATACAAAACGAGCTGCCCTCCTCTGAATTTTCTCTAAATAGTCCGTAAGTCCCACCTGGTGTGAATCCCACAATGCGTAGCAATACTCCGAAATAGGCCGCACAAGTGTAGTGTAGGCAGTTTCTTTAGTAGAATTGCAGCTTCTAAGTGTTCTGCCAATAAAATGTAGTCTTTGGTTCGCCTTCCCTACAATAGTTTCTACCTGTTCTTTCCAATTTAAGTTGTTCGTAACTGTTACCCCAAGATATTTAATAGAATTGACGGCCTGTAGGTTGACTGATTTATCGTGTAACTGAAGCTTGACGGATTTCTTTTAGTGGTCGTATGATGAATGACAGCTTTCAGAGTCAAAATATCAACAACAACAACAACAAAATACCAACAAAAATTACTCGATATTAAATTCTGAAAAAGTTTTACTTGAAATTTTCTTCGATCCAACGCATAATAGCCGAGATACGGCAGAATGCCGCCAGAGACAAGTTACGGTCGCCAGCGTCCAACAAATGCCCCTATAAAATTTGATGCCGATCGGTTCAACGACGCGACCTAAAGAGTGGGAAAACGTTACAGAAAGATACACATACAGTTTCTAATCGCTGTTACTTTTGTAAATATCTTTGAAACGATGTCAGATATGGAAAAAGCGTAAGAGTGTACATTTGTAGAGAATTTTCCTATCTACAAATCCGTTCACTCATTTTTGTCTCATAAAGAGACGTGCCAGTCTCAGAAATTCAGTTCCGAATGGGACTTCACAGGATAGTAGTATACTTTAAGGGCGTCCACTCAAAGAAGTCGTAAAGCGCACTGTCCATTACATTCCCAAAAGAAAGGAAAGGGCTGAAAAGTTATCAGCGCAGCACATATACATGGTGAATCATAAATGAGGGAAAAGATTTCGTTCAAATTGTCACACACTGAGCTACAAACATAAATTCATTTTCCGCATGTTGCTATGTCAATAAATGACAATGCAATTGAATGGTAAAAACTTGAAATATGAAGTGAACTTTTGGGTGTTACTGTGCGCCGACATTGGCCAAGGAGACACACCGGCAACAGAGCACAAGTTCCTTACCCTATGCCAACTAGCCACAATACATAATACCGACCAGCGAAACGATACGAGACAGATATGAGCGCTGTCACTACTCGCAGACCGTCGCTTGACGCCGCGTGCCTCGCCTTCTCGTGAGCGGCTAGACTACCTACAACACTCGCTTGTTGTGCCTTGTTGCCGATCTGTCCCTTTGGTCAATGTCGGCGTACAGTAACACCCAAAAGTCCACTTCATATTTCCAGATTTTTACCATTTAATTGCATTGTCATTTATTGGCATAGGAAGATGCGGAAAACGAATTTATTTTTGTAGCTCAGTGTGTGACCATTGGCACGAACTATTTTTCGTCATTTATGACAGCCCTGTATAACTGATACACTTCTCAGTGAAGGCTGTGCTGCAGCTCGAACCAATAACTAATGTGGCAGTATATTGCTCGGAATCTGGACGATCTTGGTTCGACCCAACTTTCCAGGAATTTTTTTTTATTTATTTATTTGGTTCTTTTTGCGTGTCTGCCAGTTTGTATATATTCAATAGGGCTGGCAACAACTATCCTCTGCTTTTCTATAAAGAACCCAGTTCCTCTAAATTAAACAAATGTTTTTAATTTTTCCACAGCAGACAATATCGCCTAATCTTGTAATAAAATTGTAATGACAATAGCAGTTAACGTTCTAATTTACCTACATTAATTGTAAAAGCATTTGGAATTATTCGACTTTCTTAAAAGAAAATATTGTAATTGAAAATTTAAACAGCGTCAATCGTCATTACATAAATAAAAATGTAGTTACGTATGATGTAATTGAACATATTTTATATCATTAATTTTATTTACAAATTGTTATAAATTTTAAAACAAGTAACAAAATAAAATGTTTGCTGCAGGTAGAATGAATCCTCACCATCCACATGACAGGCCAACAGGCTGCTGCCTGAGCTGCTTCACCATACTACCGTAAAGAACGCATTGACTACTTTATAACGTGTACATCAGTTGAGCCCTTTTTCCTCGGAATTTCCTGAATAGTGCGCTTTAAAACTTCTCTGCGTGAAGTAAACTACTAACATGTGAAGTCTCACCCCAAACTTAATTTCCGAGACTGGAAGGTCTCCTGATAAGACGTTATTTGCAGTTGAATTTCGAGTTGTCAAAAGGCTATTCCAAACGGCCACTTTTAGTGTTACTAACCTACAGTGGGCCGAACATTGGACAGCATGGAGGACATGGTTGGAGTTTAATGTAATTTTGTTCATATATACGTCATCAGCGGGTATATAATTTCTCTGTGTCAGGTAGAATGGCCGCAGAGCGTATTAGCATTGTTCGCGTGAAGTGTTGCTACCTTTCCCGATAGGATATACAAGGTATCTCAGTTATCTTGGTCACCCAAAATAACTCTGCAATAACAACAGCTACTGTAAAACGACTTTCACCGGTATAATTGTAAGGCAGGGGCTCATGAATGTAAATACTTTTAAACATTCCAAAACGAATGCGTATGTGTTTTTAAAACAAACGTATGTTTTTCAAATGGCCCCCCTTCAACGCGGAAAGCGAAGGTCGAAAAAAGCACGCCAAGTTCGATCAACTGTAAAAGTTTTGCTCAGTGATTTTTAAATTACCGTGGCGTAGTGCATCATGAATTTTTGCCTCAAGCTCGTTAGGTCGGTAAGGTGTATTACGTTGACGTTATGCACCGTTTGCGAGAAGCTGTAAGACTAAAACGTCCTGAATTGTGGTAAAACAATACATGCTTTAGCATCACGATAATGCACATGCTCATTCATCGTTGCTTGTTAGAGATTTATTGGCGAAAAATAACACGACAATCATGCCTCAGCCACGAAATTCACCGGTTTTGATCCCCCGGCGACTTTTTCCTGCGAGAGGACGAAGATTTGCAACGATTGAGGAAATAAAAATTGCATCGCTGGAAGTTCTCAAGGCTAAACCAAAGAGTGCTTATGAGAAGTACTTCGTGGATTGGGAGAAGCGTTGGCACATAAGTGTTTTCCGTCTGAGGGGGTTACTTTGAAGGGGACCACATGAATACTGTTGAATAAATATATATTTTCTCATAAGAAGATAAAGCCATCTTAGTTTTTGAACACACTTCGTATGGCCCGCACGGCAACACCCAGAACGCCGGCAGTTTAATTATAAAAACACTGTATTTGCGATTGGCTGATTGTTCCAATTTAACAAATCTTGAACTGCCGCAGACCATGCACCATATTACACTCCTGGCCATTAAAATTGATACACCACAAAGATGACGTGCTACAGACGCGAAATTTACCCGATGTAAGAAGATACTGTGATATGCAAATGATAAGCTTTTCAGAGCATTCACACAAGGTTAGCGCCGGTGGGAACATCTACAACGTGCTGACATGAGGAAAGTTTCCAACCGATTGCTCATACACAAACAAAAGTTGACCGGCGTTGCCTAGTGAAACTTTGTTGTGATGCCTTGGGTAAGGAGGAGAATTGCGTACCATCACGTTTCCGACTTTGATGAAGGTCGGATTGTAGCCTATCGCGATTGATGTTTATCGTATGGCGACATTGCTGCTCGCGTTGGTCGCGATCCAATGATTGTTAGGAAAATATGGAATCGGTGTGCAATATGGAACGCCGTGCTGGATCCCAGCGGTCTCGTATCATTAGCAGTCGAGATGATATGCATCTTATTCACATGGCTGTAACTGATCGTACAGCTACGTCTCGATCCCTGAGTCAACAGATGGGGACGTTTGCAAGACAACAACCATCTGCACGAACAATTCGACGACGTTTGCAGCAGCATGGACTATCAGCTCGGAGACCATGGCTGCGGTAACCCTTGACGCTGCATCACAGACAGGAGCGCCTGCGATGGTGTACGCAACGACGAACCTAGGTGCACGAATGGCAAAACGTCATTTTTTCGAGTGAATTCAGGTTCTGTTTACAGCATCATAATGGTCGCATCCGTGTTTGGAGACATCACGGTGAACGCACATTGGAGGCGTGTATTCGTCATCGCCATACTGGCGTATCACCCGGCGTGATGGTATATAGGGTGTCATTGGTTACACGTCTCGGTCACCTATTGTTCGCATCGACGGCACTTTGAACAGTGGCCGTTACATTTCAGACGTGTTACGACCCGTGTCTCTAGCCTTCATTCGATCCCTGCGAAACCCTACATTTCAGCAGGATAATGCACGACCGTATGTTGCATGTTCTGTACGGGCCTTTCTGGATACAGAAAATGTTTGACTGCTGCCCTGACCAGCACATTCTGCAGATCTCTCACCGATTGAAAACGTCTGGTCAATGGTGGCCGAGCAACTGGCTCGTCACTACTCTTGATGAACTGTGATATCGTGTTGAGTCTGCATGGGCATCTGTACCTGTACACGCCATCCAAGCTCTGTTTGACTCAATGCCCAGGCGTATCAAGGCCGTTATTACGGCGAGACGTGGTTGTTCTGGGTACTGATTTCTCGGGATTTATGCACCCAAATTGCGTGAAAATGTAATTACATGTCAGTTCTAGTATAATATATTTGTCCAATGAATATCCGTTTATCATCTGCATTTCTTCTTGGTGTAGCAATTTTAATGGCCAGTAGTGTAATTGTGGATCCAAATCAACGAGTATAGTGGTGACTTGAGTGAAAGTCCCGTTCTCGGAGTCTTTCGGAAAGGCACAGTGGTGTTACCTTGGCGTCTTGAGTAAACGAACCATCGGATATTGGTTTAGGTAACAGTTGGTAATGATTAAGGGGACACTCGACGTCATAGAGATGGCCATGGACAACATTCGTGCTCATGTGCCGCATCACATCTCAGACGACAATTTTGTGATGACCTTTTTTTTCGTTATGAAGTTAAGCACTGGTGTGCTTGGCTAACTCTTGAATGAGTCGCCGTCCGGATCTGCCGAGCGTTGTTGGCAAGCGGGATGCCTTCAGCCCTAGTGAGACCAACTGAAGAGGTTTCAGATTGAGAAGTAGCGGCTACAGTTAGAAAAGCCGACACAACGGCCAGGAGTGCGGGGCGCTAACCACGTCCCACTCAATACAGCAGCCGTTTTTCTGCATGCGTGATATAGATGTGCTACTGTGGCCAGGAGGAATACCAGATCTCTCCGTGACAGAGTGCGAACACATTTTGTTAGCACCCACCTACGTAGTAATACATGATCATCAAAATAAAATAACAGAAATCAGAAAGATTTAGGTGTTCCGTTTTTCCAGGAGCTATTAGAGAATGGAACTCTAGAGAAACACCATAAAAGCGGTTCGATGACCCCTCTTCCAAGCACTTCAATGTGACTAGCAGAGTATTTATGTAGATGTAGAAACATGGTTGGGACGAGAACGGCCGTCAACTATATCCTTGTTCCAGTATCCGGGACAACGAACGCCAGTTATAACAGTTATAGACCAGTATTGATACAGGAAAGTATACAACGACTTTACGATATCTCTCCTAAACGAATCACTACATGCATCTAGGCCAGAGGGGGTGGGCTCATTCTAGCAAGTTCTTCATAAATGTTACTCAGTTTTATAATCACTGAAATTACATCGCATACCCTCTCAACCTCTGAAGTGCCATTTTGTTTTATCGTCCCCTTCTGACCTGTTCACTTCTTTCGGCAGGCACAGTATTTAGGCACTGCAGCGGGAAAGCATGAAAATAATCAAAGCGGTATTACTGCACTGATCAGCCAAAAAATTATGACCACCTGCCTAATAGGCAGTATGTTCAGCCGACAACAGCGGCAATGTGTCTCGGCATAGAAGCAATGAAGTCTTGGTAGATCGCTGAAGGGAGTTGGCATCACGTCCGCACAATATCCGGGAGGGAGACGATGAGCTCTGACAGCACATTCAATCACATCCAAAATACAGTGTGACCGCAAAGTCTCTCCGCAGTGGCGAGCTCCGTGTGTCTCGCCGTGCGATGCGCATAAAGATGGCAGCACATTCATGTCGTTGTACAAGGGTTTCACTCCTACTGGCAGCAGTTATGTTGCGAGATGGGATTAAACATTATTACAATTAAAACAATGAAATTAATAGTTATATTTATTACAAGAAAATACACTATACTCACCATTATCACGGTGGGTGCTGGAAATTATTTCCTCTTTCTTGAAGGCATAGTTCAACACGTTTACTTTATTTTCGAATACCTTTACCAATGTTTCGCGTGTAATCGAATGCTAATATTCAGTTATCGCTGTCTTAAGTTCATGTATTGTCTTTGGGTTATTTTGATAAACAAATGTTTTAGCCGCATCCCAAAGGAAATAGTCAGGAGGAGACAAATCCGATGAGCGAGGGGTCCAGAGACCTTTCGTAATTATTCTGTCTCCAAACATTTCATCTAAAAATCGTAGGGATTGGTGTGCTGTATGAGCAGTAGCGTTGTCTAGCTGGAAAAATGAATAATTGATCTCATTTACATTCAGCAGCGCAATAAATTGATAAATTATCTGGGAACAATAGTTTTCGGAGGTGACGGTATTTCGAAAAATATCGGCCCTAAAATTCGCGCTCGTAGTATGGCAACCCAGATCCCAATTTTCTCTGCGTGCAATGTCGTTCCTTTTAAGGCAAGTGGATTTTAGGATGATCAAATAGAATTTTTAGAATTAATGTAGCCAGATAGGTGGAACCAAGCATCATCAGTGAAAAATGTTCAATCCAAAACACTAAGTCCATGTCTGTTAATCAGTCGCTGAAACCATTCACAATGTGCTATTCTTTTCGCATGGTCCATACAATGTAATTGTTGCACTGCAGTAATTTTACACGGCTACAGCCCCAGTTCTTTGGTTACGGCCTTATGTGCTGTCGTACGAGAGACTTTAGCCTCTTGTGATAATTTCCTTTCGGTTTTTGTTGGACTCCGCAACATGATGTCCGAAATGTCGTCCAGCTTCCGTTCTGTTAAAACCGTGGGCCTGCCAGTTCGTGGTGCATCATGAACTGAACTTGTCGTCCGGAATTTGCGAATTAAATCACGTACAGTGTCGCGATGTGCACACCTCGACGTAGGAAAACGCAATCTAAATTGTCGACTCACACGCTCCGTGAAGTTACCTCCCGCCCGTAAAACCTCTTCCGGTAAAAAGGCTCTCTCTGCAGCAGTAAGCATTCTCACTACACTCAGCGTACGCAAGAACAAGACAATAACACAAGTAACAGTTGTAGCGCACACGGAACGGTACCCTCACCCTATTACCACTGCAGGTCCACGGAACACGTGCAGGTGCGCTTTGTCTGCGCCGCCAACTTTACACGCCTCGCAACGCTGGACATACGGAGATAGCCACTGCGGAGAGACTTTGCGGACACACTGTATGTTGGATTGGCTTCAGAGTTCTGGCTAGCTGGAGAGCCAGCACGTCAATTGCAGGTCGCCACTGCGTTCCTTGAACTACTTCATCGCACTAATGGGTTATGGGAATGCGCATAATATTGTCTAAAAATATCACTGTCGTTGAGAAACATGATCGTCTTGAAGGCGTTTACGTGGTCTACAACCAATGCACGTAACCTCTGGCCATCACAGCGTCTTGCAGCGCTGGTGCCCGCTTGAATGTTCCACAGAGAATTATTGGGTCGCCGCCAGCTTGATTCCATGCTGCAGTAGAGGTATCAAAGAGCTGTTCCCCTGAAAGACGACGGTTACGCAATCAATCTCCCATCGGCATAACGAAGAACGTATTGGGATTCATCTGACCATGCAACGTTCTGCCACTCTGCTACTGTGCTAACGTCCAGTAGCGATGGCCATGGGCCTACTTCAGTCTTAGTTACCGATGTCATTCTGTTAACATTCACACAAGCATGGATGAGGAGGTCCATCAGTAGGAGTGTTCAGACAAATTTGTTCTCTGCCCAGTCTGATGTTGGTATCAGCAGGATTTGCCGATTGTCCTGTTTTTACCAGTCTGTCCGGCCCACGTTGTCCAACATTTGTAATCAGGAGTGATCGCCCAGCCCCTCGACGTTTGCACATGGTTTCGCCTTAGTTTTCCCACTTGTTGAAGGCACTCACCACAGCTCTCCTCAAACACCCGACAAGTTGTCCAGTTTCCTGCATGCTCATGCCGAGCCACTGAGCCACCACAGTCCTCCATCGGTCAGACTCAGTTAGTTCGAGCGTCATTCCCAGTCTACAGATGTAGAGCATGCTCATTGATACAACATGCACTGTACGTGTTTCTTACTAGCAATTATAACTCGACCGGTGACGCACCTCTACAGGTTAACATCGACAGTCAGTTGGTGGCAAAATGTTCTGCTAAAATGTTCAAATGTTTGTAAGACTATGGGACTTCACTACTTTGGTTATCAGTTCCTGGCTTACAAACTACACTCCTGGCCATTAAACTTGCTACACCACGAAGATGACATGCTACAGACGCGAAATTTAACCAACAGGAAGAAGATGCCGTGACATGCAAATGATTAGCTTTTCAGTGCGTTCACACAAGGTTAGCGCTGGTGGTGACACCTACAACGTGCTGACATGAGGAAAGTTTCCAACCGATTTCTCACACACAAACAGCAGTTGACTGGCGTTGCCTGGTGAAACGTCGTTGTGATGCCTCGTGTAAGGAGGAGAAATGCGTACCATCACGTTTCCGACTTCGATAAAGTCGGATTGTAGCCTATCACGATTGCGCTATATCGTATCGCGACATTGCTGCTCGCGTTGGTTGCGATACAATTACTGTTAGCAGAAAATGGAATCGGTGGGTTCAGGAGGGCAATACGGAACGCCGTGCTGGATCCCAACGGCCTCGTATCACTAGCAGTCGAGATGACAGGCATCTTATCCGCATGGCTGTAACGGATCGTGCAGCCACGTCTCGATCCCTGACTCAACAGATGCGGACGTTTGCAAAACAACCATCTGCACGAACAGTTCGACGATGTTTGCTGCAGCGTGGTCTATCAGCTCGGAGACCATGGCTGCGGTTACCCTTGACGCTGCATCACAGATAGGAGGAGCGCATGCGATGGTGTACGCAACGACGAACCTGGGAGCATGAAAGGCAACACGTCATTTTTTTCGGATGAATCCAGGTTCTGTTTACAGCATCATGATAGTCGCATCCGTGTTTGGCGACATCGCGGTGAATGCACATTGGAAGTGTGTATTCGCCATCGCCGTACTGGCGTATAACCAGGCGTGATGGTATGGGGTGCCATTAGTTACACGTCTCGGTCACCGCCTGTTCGCATCGACGGCCGTTACATTTCAGATGTGTTATGACCCATGGCTCTACCCTTCATTCGATCCCTGTGAAATCCTACAATCAGGAGGATAATGCACGACTGCAAGTTGTAGGTCCTGTACAAGCCTTTCTGAATGCGGGAAATGTTCGACTGCTGCCCTGATCAGCACATTCTCCAGATCTCTCACCAATTGAAAACGTCTGGTCAATGGTGGCCGAACAACTGGCTCGTCACAATACGCCAGTCTCTACTCTCGATGAACTGTGGTATCGTGTTGAAACTGCATGGGCATCTGTACCTGTACACGCCTTCCAATCTCTTTTGGCTCAATGCCTAGGCGTATCAAGGCCGTTATTACGGTCAGAGGTGGTTGTTCTTGGGTACTGATTTCTCAGGATCTATGCACCCAAATTGCGTGAAAATGTAATCACTTGTCAGTTCTAGCATAATATATTTGACCAATGAATACCCATTTATCATCTGCATTCCTTCTTGGTGTAGCAATTTTAATGGCCAGTGGTGTACTTAAACACCCATGCCGGAGGGAGTACTCGAACTTCCGACGGGGAACAACCAGGCGGCGCTTTCCGCAGCAAGGCGCCTTGGATCGCTCGGCCTTTCCACCGCGGTAAAATGTTGCGACTTATCAGTGTGTAACACCCAAACTTTGCTATGCCCACCTCCGTAAGGTAACTTCAAGCTCCGATTCTCTAACATCGTCACATTTCGTTCTTTTTCTTTCTGTACTGAGCATATGGCAAAAGATAGTTACAGACGAGATTTTTCCAATCAAAAGAACGTACCAGCACCAAAAATATGAATTGTAAGTTTGTCCACTTCTATACTTTATAATCACTGGAAACCGATGATTTTCTGCCTTATGTTTTTAGAAGATATTCTCGAATTACTATTTTAATTTTCTTTTTCGATATCTTCGTCTGTTATCAACATCCAGAGTTTCAAAATTACCGTAGTTATGCACAATGCAAAAACCGGTTTTTAGCTTCTTGTTACTTTCCCCTTTTTCTTTTTCATCTTTGGTCGCAAATACCTAAGTAACTAACCGTATAAAATCGCTCAAATTTTAACTGTATACCCTTTAAACAGTTTCCTAGAAAAGTCATTTTCCTATTAAAAACGTCTTTTACAGTTACAAAGATACACTCGGAGACAGGGATGTTCGGATACCAAAAGTGCCAACTGTATTGAGAGAAGTCGCTACGCCCGCTTTGAAACTTGCTATTCGATTAAAGAAATCTACGCAGCGAAAAAATATTATTTTAGCACATCTTATAATTTGATATAATCGTCCAATAAAGGATTGATTTAATTTCTTTATTCCTCACAGTTACCACGGAGCATGAAATTAAGTCAAGTATCGTGTCGTTAGTTAAAGAGTTTACAGAGGTTATAACTCATTCTGTTGAGTTTGCAGACGGTTGATTTTAGCTCATGAAATGAAAGTCAGAATAGGCATCGACATTTTATTGAAAATTGAGAACCCAACAATATCCCATTGTATTTGCAAGATATTCGTTTCATATGTGCAAACGAACCTGTGCGGCGTTGCCATTTCTATCCAAGTGAACTTGGCACCCATTAGGAAATACTTGTCGTTCCATTTTCAGAAAAGTATTGTGTGAAAAATTTGTTTTTGGATATCATACAGTCTAATATCGTCTCTCGAGTAATGACTGAATTTCTTTTTGTTATTTGTCACACCCCGTATAAAAATGTGTAGAAGTGTATATTGATGTACAAAATTGGTCTTACATGGGCATCACACCCTGCCCTCGCAAGTAAAAGAAGGGAACCAACTGGAAAAATGTCCTGCGGAGCTTAAAACAGGCAAATATGTTCCTGTTTAAAAGAGACTGAAAACTGGGGAACCTCTAAATAAATAAATAAAAATGAAGCATGTAGACATTTTAGTGCTGTAAGAGAATAGCAGAATGAGACAGTGGAAGACTAATGAGTCAGTGCCATTGGGAGAGAAAGAGAGAGCAGAACGTCATGGTTGAAGAGTGTAAGTAAAGAAGATGACTGGATAGAGATAGTAGCAACGGAAACAAAATAAATAGAAGACAATGCAAATGACAAAAAGAGGGATGATTGGAGACCATAAATAAGCTTTGATAGTCTGCATCCCCCTCACAGGCTAACTTTAACAACAAAAATGGTGTCTCTTTCTCCCATCTATAATACGTACGTGTTAGCCTAGAAGTCACAAGTGTTAGCAAACTACTTACAAGGACACTCGTAGAAAGGAAAAAGATTTTGATTGAAAAGACCAACAGCAGACTGTGAGAAAGACAGACACAGTGACAAAGTCAGTGAAAAATAATAAACAAAGACAATTGCACAGAGTCAATAAAAGTGGCAGAGAAGGAGACAGTAGAGAAAATCGAAAGAAAGTGCGAAGACAGGGACATGGTGAAGATCGAAATGAGGAAGTTCTGATGGAAGAAGAAGAGGAAAGGGAGAGAGATGTATTTGGACAGTGGCAGTGAGAGGGAGACAGAGCGTATGATAACTTCAACACGAGGAGATAAAAGATAAAGATTTTAGCATTTTATGTGTAAAAAGACCATATGCCAGAATTTTTGTGGAGAAAGGCAGAATGAGGATTTTGGAAGTTGGTTGCCCACTTTTGTGTCTAGGTATTTTAAACAAGAACATATTTGCCTTCTATGTGCTCCGACAGGACCATTTTTAGCTGATTACATTATTGTTGGTCTACGAAGAAATTTCGCCTGTCTCATACATTTTGCACATCGCGTGAAATAGTTTTGTCATGGCTAGCTCTCCTAAAGACATTAGCAGCTCTGAGGAAATGTGCGGCGGCGGAGTGGCCGAGCGCATTGAGGCGCTATGTTGCGTTGCTCGAGGCCGTTCCCCGTCGAGAATTCGAATCCCCCCTCGGGCATGAATTTTTGTGCTGTCTTTATGATAAGGTAGTTAGTAAGTAGTTTGTAAGATTAGGGACTGATTACCCCACAGTTAAGTCCCATAAGCTGAACAAACATTTGAACATTTTTTGAGGAAATGTCGTCTACTGCAGAGACCTTGTTCCAACTAACGCCTTTCAGTGAACTATCATTCCGTCAGATTCTTCTCAAGGTTATGTATCTTCTATCTCATCTTCATCTAGCTCCTCTTCCCTTTCTTTAATAACTTGACTTATTTCCAGTATTTCCTAAGTGGAGCAGAGGGCATCAATGAACTTAAGCCACCGGACTCTGCGCTACTGTCTTGATCTTAATCCAGGTCTTCCCTCCTTTCTGCTATTACAGTCCTCCTCCATGTATTCCTTAGTCCGCCTCTTCTCTTGCTACCTTGTGGGTTCCAATCCAGGGATTGTCTTGCCACGTTGTCTTTATCACGCCGCAACGTATGCCCAATCATCTTCCATTTCCTACAGTGTATATCAAGATCAATGGGTGTCTGATGGGTTCTTCTCCATAGTTTTTCATTGGAGATGTTCACAAATGTTTGAAGACTGCTAATCAGCTGTTTGTTATTTTTCCATGATTCACACTCATAGAGCAGTACTGAATTGACATTTGTATTGAACATGCGTAGTTTTGTATAGGAATTAAGTTCCCTTGTTTTCCTGATTGGTCTCAGAATTGCAAATGCCCCTTTAGCCTTATTTAGTCTGCTTTATTATCCTAGATAGTTCTTCCCTCTGAGGTGGCTATACTTTCCAGGTAGCAAAACTGCTTGACTTCCTCGATCCCTTGGTTCCCTAAAAAAAAAAAAAAAAAAAAAAAAAAAAAAAAAAAAAAAAAAAAAAAGGCGGGGCTTCATTTTTGTTATTACAGCGCATCTCCTTAGTTTTCTTTCCATTTATCTTCAGTCCCACCTCTGATGCATCGATTTTCAAATAACTCAACTTTGCTTCCACATCCTTGAAATTGCTGGTCAGCAAACACAGGTAATCTGCAAAA
This sequence comes from Locusta migratoria, assembly GCA_026315105.1. NCBI lineage: Eukaryota > Metazoa > Arthropoda > Insecta > Orthoptera > Acrididae > Locusta > Locusta migratoria. The sequence goes on from CM048744.1 coordinate 459,319,694, forward strand.
TTCAAGTTCTCCAACCTGCCTGTCAATCCCCATACCATTACTCTTAGTCGATTCATTGCCATCTTCATCACAAGATCCAGCAACATCAGAAACACAATAGGTGACAGCAAACATCCTTGTTTAACTCCTGTGTCTACTGAGATGGGATACGACAGCGTCCCCTGTTGTAAAACTTGACATGTGTAGTTGTCATACATTCATTCAGTTATCTTTATAATTTTCTTTGGGATCCGAAACTCTTTCATGGCTTTCCACATCTTCTTCCTCATTACAATGTCAAACGCCTTTTCAAAGTCAAAACAGGAGAGATATAATGACGATTGGAGCTCCGTGGATTGTTCTATAATTATGCGCAGCGTGTTGATCTGGTCTACACAGGAATAACCTTCTCTAAATCCTTCTTGTACTTTTCTCAGCCTTAACTCTCTTTTTTATCCTTTCTAGAATTACTCTTGAGAGTACCTTACTTGGTAGTGAAAGGAGGGTAATCCCTCTCCAGTTATCATATTCTAATAAATCTCCTTTCTTCGGAAGCTTAGTCAGCATTGCTTTCTTCCAATCTGCAGAGATCTTCTCTTCTTCCCAAATCTTTTCTGACTTCAATTTTCTGTCCCTTGTTTAGCCCCTACCTCTTCTTGTCAGCTTTCACTCTTCCTACAACTGTTATTCTTCTCGCAAGACGTCTCATTAAATTTTCCTGCAGGTGGTGTCAATTTTCCATCTATGTATACATCCTTCTACGGACCTGAATTTCCACTCTACCCACTCTTGCTTCGCCAATTTACACTTCCTGTCAATCTCTTTTTTTTTCTCTTGATAAATTACAAAAACTAACTCGAAAATGAAATATCGTAAAAGTTCAAAAATGTTCAAATGTTTGTAAAGCTTATGGGACTTAACTGCGGGGTCATCAGTCCCTAAACTTACAAACTACTTATGAACTACTTACGAACTAGGACGGCACAAATATCCATGCCCGAGGGGGGATTCGAACCCCCGACCGTAGTGGCCGTGCTGACCGTGACTGGAGCGCCTCAGTCACCTCGGCCACCACGGTCGGCAATATCGTAAAAGTCCAGTATTTCACGAGTTGCACGTGCATGAACGATGTCAGGTATGGAACGGCCACAGTATCGTCTGCAAGAAATCGGACAACGATGACTCTGCAGCAGTAACTACAATGTTGACAGAACCACTCTCACACGCCGGAACATTTTTAAAGTCAATACGGTACATTTCAAAGGTTATGATTATAATTTGTGCTGGCGGATAAGATATACAGTGTGTAAAAAAATGTAAGGTACTAACTGCAGGACACATTCCTCACATGTAGACGAAGCCATGTTATATGTATGTCTACTATTCGACTCCCTTCACCACACAGTACGAAAACTACACATGTCGTTACGTGCTAGTGTAGAAGTAAGTTAGGATTTTGTACCCAGGATAGCGGACAGGGAGATAGCCCTGTAACCCACGAGGTGCTGGTATTCACTCCCTTGACCAGTTTAATTGGATGCACGTACTTGGTGACGTCTAACAGCCCCCTTCGCGCTAATGAAGAGGTCGTGTCGTCGCATGGGTTCCACGAGACACCGAAAGTGTGAAAAAGACAACGTCATCCATAACACCTGAGAAGCCACCCACATCACAACGGGCATTGGACGCAGAGCGTCACACATGTGCTTGCTGGAAATAACATAGTTCAGGTGATTTGAGTAGCTACAGAACTACCCCAAGTTCATGATGTTTCTCTCGAACGATTACGGCATAGTTCACTAGTCGTGGAATAGTGAATAGTCTTGAAGAAGAAGCAGGCAGCCTGTGGATGCCTTAGAATGAACAAACATATGCACAGAATAGAACAGTAGACTTTCGTCTTGTTTAGCGGTGACAGACCATAACAAAAATATTAAAAATTGTGTCGTATAACACCTAGGGGAAAGTCGGGTAAGATAGCGACATTTAGGTATATCATATTTTTTCTGGCTCTTACGTTGAAATCAGATACTTAATTTATGGAAAAACGATTACTTAATGTATCTCCTTTGAAATAACACAGGATCCAGGAAGTTTCAACGTTGGTGCGTACTAATGGCTTCCATTCTATAGACGCTTTCGCATCGGAGCTATGGTACTTGGCACAAAATTCTAACAGACGACCTCAACAAGTCTCGTGTTACCCATAACATTGGGCAACGCTATGATCGCACGACGATTTGTGGTGATCTCATCAGTTGTGTGGTCGATAATCCGACATTTCTCAATTGCATAATAACTGGATATGAAATATGGTGTTTCCTTTACGACCTGCAACTGAAATGACAATCAGCCACCTAGTTGTGGTATCGGGTGGAACATACATAGTAACGCGGGTGCCTTTGCTCTAGTTGTCAAGTCTCAGAACTTATTGACTCTGACACATATATCATTAACCTCGTTTTGGACGAAGTACTACCGGTATCAGTAGTGCTGTGATTAACTTGGCTAATGACAAAAGATATATGTGAATTCTGGGTTTGCGGCTTTTACTTCATGTAAACCGTGCATAACCAGCCATCTGTATCGAAGAGTATTGACGCATTTACCAAGTGAACTGTAAGGGGGGACTTTGACAAACAGAAGGTATTTCAAGTTTCAGAGAAAGGAGATCACTACTACAAATAATACTCCAAACATTGTTAATAAAATGTTCCAAAAATATCGTTGGCATTTATGAGTTTCATTAGCCTGGGAGCAGACAAAATACGGTACACCACACCGCGCTATCGACGCGAGCATCTACTGTAATGAGCGCGAACATAATATGCAATTCCGACAACAGCTGGATGCGGCAGCAAGCGCTCCTCGCAGGCGCGTACCGAATTCAGGGCGCCAGGAGGCGAACAGCATAAGGCAGGGCTAGGACTGCGCATGGCGGGAGCGGACCAAATATTGAACATATTGAAATGGCCGCCACCGTGGAAGGCAGCCGCAAGGGGCCTGGGCGTAGATGGGAACGCCCACTACAGAACTGTATTGCACCTCACGAGAGCTTGCCGAAGAGAGTACATCAGGCACCACTGAGGCATAAATATAGGACGGTCAACAAAGCGACCGTCTTCAGAGACACCTGACGAAGTTTCTTCGTTACGATACCGAAATAACGTGTTTAGCGTGTTTATCGGATCTTCACGAGTGACTACTCTTTTCAGAAAGTCATGCCGTTCTACAGCGTTGCCCGTAAAGTGATCCACGCTTGTTGTCATTCTCTGGACCTTGTGATTGTCTGTCAGGTTCTCAGGCACCCAGCCAGCATTTTATGGAAATTAAATTATGAACATTGCCATACACCAGACCTTTGGAACTGTTAAACTTCTGCTTTAAGATTCGCAATACTCGTAATATTCGAATACAGGGTATGTTCCAAAACCCTGCTGCATATTGACGTCAATGAAATAGGCTTGTAGTTTAGTGGGTTACTCCTACTGCCTTTCTTGAATATAGGTGTGACCTGTGCAACTTTCCAATCTTCTGGTACATATCCTTCTTTGAGAGAGGAGTTGTATATGGCTGTTCAGTAAGGAGCTATCGCATCAATATAATTCCGCCGGCCGCGGTGGCCGAGGGGACTGCGGCGCGCCAGTGACGGTCTGCACGGCCACTACGGTCGGGGATTCGAATCCCCCCTCGGGCATGGATATTTGTGCCGTCCTTAGTGTTAGCTAGTTCATAAGTAGTTTGTAAGTTTAGGGACTGATGACCCCGTAGTTAAGTGCCATAAGCTATACAAACATTTGAACAATGTCAAATTTTGCACCCCGTAGTTAAGTCCATAATCTCTACAAACATTTGAACTTTTTTTTTTTAATCCGGCAGAAATCTAATGGTTATACAGTCCAGACCAGATGTCTCTTTCCACTATCTGCAGGCTTCAACTCTTGCGCAATTTGAATCTCGCGGGTAGGGTTACTGTAGAAACAAAATAGGAGGTAGATGAATAAGAGATATGATACCGAAACTGGGCTACATTCCTTCAGAGTTACTTAGGCCTACGGGAGTACCAGACGTGACAAAACTATAGCCGGCCGCGGTGGCCGAGGAGACTGAGGCGCTCCAGTCACGGTCTGCACGGCCACTACCGTCGGGGGTTCGATTCCCCCCTCGGGCATGGATATTTGTGCCATCTTTAGTATAAGGTAGTTGATAAGTAGCTTGTAAGTTTAGGGACTGATGAACCCGTAGTTAAGTCCCATAAGCTTAACAAACATTTTTTTTAACAAAACTATACTACCTGGTGTGCAAAATGTTTGACACAGGCGAGATACCCTCAGACTTCAAGAATTATGTAATAAACCCAATTCCAAATAAGTCAGGCGAAGACTTGTGTTTAAATTACAGAACCATTAGTTCAACCGTTGGCCTGGGTGGCCCCCTTTTATTTCTTTACTGTTATATAATTCCCTCCGTCTCATATTGCCGGAGTGGTCAGTCAGCATTACAATTTCCTGCTCACATCTGCCAAGAGTTACTATACATAACATGAAAAAATTGTTCAGCGCTTGTAGCCCACGGAAAGGTATCTCTTCTTTCAGAATGAAAAATAACAGCCACGTTCGCAAAATATTACTGCAATTTATGTGATAGTAGGATGACCGGTTTCGATCTACTCCGAGATCATCATCAGACCGATTCGTCTCACCGTTGATGCCGAGGCGATGAGCGTGCGGTGACTGTGGTCTCTCTGTTATCAAGTAAAGTGTAGTAACATTTTGCGAAAGTGACTGTTATTTTCATTCTGAACCAATTACCAGTTCGCTGACTTTCCAATAGGAAACTTTTTTTTTTTTCAAAGTCATTATCTCCTCTTTACTTACTTGCAGGGAGGTTATATTTCAGGAAGAGGTTTAGAGAAACTGTGCTACTAAAAAAATTAAATTTCTCACAATTGACAAGTTCTATTTGCTTTTGCAGCTTAGTTACTTGCAACATGCAAGTTGCCCAAGATGCAACAGATTGTGCATCCCTTGACAGTCCGACTGTTCGTACCAGTAGTTATTTATTTAACAAACTGACTATCGCACATGCATACTACCGCAAAGCATTGCAGAAGCGACGTCCCTTGGTTCGCCCCGGGGTTTCGAATATTCTGTGGGCGTTAACACTACGCCGCCTGCCGTCGCAGGTAGTTTCTGATCCGTGAGCTGCCCGCGACTGCAGACCTGTGCAGACACACGTAGGGTGCACAGTACACGCCCTTTGATCTCCCTGACGTCTTGCCTCAACGCATGCGTACTTGTCATGGCGGGAATATATCCTCAGTGCAACCGTGAGTCGGCGCCCGGAGAATGAAGAATCACTAAAGTACATACTGCCTTCTTGGGAGAATGCTCACCACGCGGAGACATTGTTACGGTACATACAGTCGTCCCCGTCCCCGTCACGTATGTCTCTGTGAGTTTCACACCATTTATTTCCTTTGGTCGACAATAATCTCGAAATAAACTTCGTTGCTCTTCACAAGTTGACGACAAAAAATGAGAGCCATTTTTGTTTCGTAGTAGTTCAGGCATCTCTCGCTAGAGCTTCACATTTTTGTAGTTGTGGTCTTCAGTCAGGAGACTGGTGTGATGCAGCTCTTCTCTTTACTTTATGCTGTAGAAGCCTATTCATCACCGCATACAAAGCAAATGCATATGAACCTGCTAATTGTATTCATCTCCCTGAGCTATTTTTACTTCCCTCACTCTTCCCTCCAGTGCTATACTCGCTTGCCCATTATTTGTCTTACCAATCTATCCCTTCTATTAGTCAAGATAAACCAGAATTTTCGCCCCAGAATTCTCTTCAGTAACTGCTCATTAGTTGCAAGATCTACCCATCTAATTTTCAGCAGTCGTCTGTAGCACCTCATTTCAAAAGGTCCTATCCTATTCCTATCTGAATTATTTAACGTCCATATTACTCTCAAGGCTAACTCCACAAAAACCCCATCAAAAAAACTTCCTAACACTTAAAATTTATATTCGATGTTGACAAATTTCTCTTATTCTGAAACGCTTTTCTTCCCAATATCATTCTGCATTTTTTATCCTTGTACTTCAACTCTATTATTGCCTCGTTACCTAATCTAATTCCTTCAGTATCGCCTGATCTTATTAAACTACATTCCATTACTCTCGTTTTGCTCTTGTTAATGTTCATCTTATACGCTCCTTCCAAGACACTGGCCATTCCGTTCAGTTGCTCTTTCAGGTCCTTTGCTGTCTGCGAGAGATTTACAGTGTCATCAGCAGAGCGCAATGTTTTTATTTTTCTGCTTGAACGTTAATTCCTTCTCTAAATTTCTCCTTGCTTTCCTTGATAGTGTTCTCACTGTACAGACTGAACAACTTTGGGGAAAGGATACAGCATTGTGTCACTCCCCTCCTAACCACTGTTGCCCTTTCATGCTTTTAGGCTCTTTATAAATACGGTCTGGGTTATGTACATTCGTGCTCAAAAGTATCCGAACGACCTGAATTGCTTTTAGCCTGATTCGCATGCATCCCACCTAACGTACCTGTCTTACGGGTACTCTAATCGCTCCTCGGTACCGTCGTTTGACTACTGAAAATCGTTCCAACAAGTCACCACCAGAAAACAATGCTCTGTATCGCAATAACTCAAGATGTAAAGTAAACCACGATACAACAAATGTGAGAGAACACAGATAAGACTGTCGTTAAGCCTTGTCAGTTCACATTTATTACAAGAAATGACATACCTCAATTGTTGCCATTCTCATTATACCATCAGATAAGTAATGCACGTAGTAAGTTCGTCGTATTCATGAGTACTTGTTCAAAGTAACATACCGTACTTATTATTTAACACAAAATGACATTAGAAATTTAAGTTACTCACGAGCAGCTAGTTGAGAATATGTATGAATTTCAAATGGCACGACGAACCGTCTCGTTCTGCATATGAATTCAAACTCAGGTCTTGCAAACTAAGCAAGGATTTCGTGACTGACGGAAACTAACAGTCATTACTGACTAAGAATACAGAGAGTGATATATCTCGACAGAATCAGTTAGCAAATATCACCATTAAATCACATAACGTAAAGGGCAGGAATTCCTACCCAGCATCTATTGTCCTCGTTAACGAACTACGAGATACGTTAAATACTGCTTCTACACAATTAACTTACTTGAATTGCCGTGAGGTAAAGCTTTGTGTTGGACAGAGATTCGAACCCAGAACCTTATCGGATTGTTATCGAAGCACAATCAGCTGTAGCTAGCAGTAGCTAGATATTTTAACTGAAATGACGAGAAAAACATTTTTTTTCCTTCCCAGGACTCCAACCCGCCACCTAGCACAGTTATATTCTAGAGAAAACGAACGTCAAATATGGGTTTGTTACACCAGCAGGGACATGTGAGCATGTTTGAACTATAAATAATATGACGAAGAGTTCAGAGCTTACTGGGAATTGTACTCCACACATATCTTTGTTGACTACACACAAAGAGACGTCAGATACCGAATTTTTCTCCACCAGCAGCTCGGAATAATATCCTTCAACTTATAGTGATCTCGCAAATAGTTCCGTGTCTCGCAGTTCCGGAATCAAAAACATCAGATAACATTAGTGATGACAACAAATGAAAATGTGGCGTAATACTAATAATAATAACATAGTTTTCTGTTTCGCAGAACGTAATTGAGAAGTAAGACTTCATAGAACAAGACAATACATTAAGTTTAACACAAGAATTGTAAAAGAAGAACATGAAGTAGTACTGTGCACACGACAATATTAAGACTAAGTAAAACAATTCAATAACGAAAAATTTAAAAAATTAAAAAAAAATAAAATAAAAAATAAAGAAAAAACAGGAATTAGCTTGACAGAATAAAATTAGTGAGTCATGAGGTAATTGTTCAATTTAGATTTGAAAGCGCGTGGGTTAGTACTAAGATTCTTGAGTTTTTGTGGCAGCTTATTGAAAATGGATGCTGCACAAGTGTCAAGGTGGTGTGATGCAAATGTAGATTCGACTTCTGTATAGTATTCACCGAGTAAAAACTACTAACTCGTGGGAATACGCTGAAATTATTAACAACAAACGACATTAAAGAAAATACGTATTGTTACGCCAGTGTCAGAATTCTCAGACTACTGAATAGGGCTCGACAGGACGTTCGTAAACGTACACCACATATTGCTCGAACCGCCCGTTTTGAGCTCAGAATATCCTTTCTGTATCAGTTCTAATGGTAAATAAAGCAGAATTTAGTTCTGGAACAAGATCCTGAACATGGGCTTTCCATGACTGCTTAATGTCTATCTGAACACCTAGAAATTTGAACTGTTCAGTCTCACTCATCATATGCCCATTATGTGTAATCAAAATGTCAGCTTTCGTTAAATTATGTGCTAGAAATTGTAAAAATCGAGTTTTTCTATGAATTCACATCTATTTGTTTTCTACAAGTCATGAACTGCACTATTTGACACTGTTTCAATATTACAAACAACATCCTTCACTAGCAAGCTGGTATCATTAGCAAATAAAAATATTTTACAATCATCGGTCATACTCGAAGGCATATTATTTATATAAATAAGAAACAGCGGTAATCCCAAAACAGACCCCTGGGGCACCCCAGACCTAACTGTGCCTCATTGTGATTGTACGTCATAGCCACTTTCAACACTGCGGAGAATTACCTTCTGCCGTCTGTTATTAAAGTAAGAGCTGAACAAGTTGTGAGCTACTCCTCGTATTCCATAATGTTAAATCTTTTGCAACAATATTTTTGATCAACACAATCAAACGCCTTTGTTAAATCATATACGACGCCTAATGTACGTAGCCTTTTATATAATGCATCAAGTGCCTCACAGAGAAACGAAAATATAGCATTTACAGTCGTTAAACCACTTCTAAAAGGAAACTGTACGTTTGAAAACAAATTATGTGCAATGAAATAATCAATTAATCTTGAAAATACAGCCTTTTCAATAACTTTAGAAAGAACTTTTTTATAAAGTGGTTTCACTACCGAGTACTTTATTCTGTCAGGAAACTGATCATTCTGAAAGGAAAAATTACAAATATGGTTTAGTACTGGGCTAAAATATGGAGAACAGTACTTTAGAATTCTACTAGATACCCCATCATATCCACGAGAGTCCTTATTCTTTAGTGATTTACTAGGTACTAGAAATAGGACAGGTTTACCAAGTCCATCATGTAGTACACCAATCTCTAAAGGATTGAAACCACAGGCATGGTGAAAAGAAAGTATGAAGCAAAACACATGCATCAGCATAGGCCTTCAAAGCATTGTGCATTGTGTACGAAAAAGATCCTTCATACATCCAGATGGCATTCTAAAACATTTTGTGTAGGCTTACGTTTGTCATCTGACTGGAATTGTTTCATTCTTTTCCGGAAGTAGTTATTTTAAAGCTATTCATGGTATGTTGTGTGTTTACATAAGTAATATGAGCACTGACATTATTTGCCACAGTGGCTTCAATTGAAGCCACACCATAATTTTTAAACAAATATACAAAACAATTCATAAATTGTTATTTTCATTTTCTTGTAGTGTATTTGAACAATTTCAATCAGTTTCCACATGAAATTCAGTGGTTTTATATTCTGTACCTCAAAGGATTGGCATGATAACAAAATACCCGTGTATCGCATACATCAATCTAAATGGTCGTGAAATTTCGGAGTCAGTATTGCAATACCAGGGAAGAAAGATATTAAACACTATTCAACAAAGGGGATAAAGAGAAACCATCAAACTACAGACCTATTTCACTTTTACCGGCAATCTCAATAATACTAGAATAGGTAATGTACAAGCAGCTTCTCAACCAACTATCCTCAAATGACATATTTTGTAGAACACAGTTCGGCTTTCTGAAAGGTTCTGATATCGAGAACCGTATTTTCACCTACAGTGAGAATGTACTTAATTCATTAAATAATGAATTACAAGCAGCAGTTATTTTCTGTGATTTATCAAAGGCATTTGATTCTGTGAAGCATAACATCCTTTTAATGAACTATAGTTCTATGGTTTCATGAGAATTGCTGCAAAATGGTTCAAGTCGTACCTTGCTAACAGGAAACAAAGGGTGTCAGTTCAAGGGACTAGTGAATTAAGCCAACAGACATCATCAGACTGGGATCCATCTTAGAACCATTGCTTCTTTTTGTGTACATTAATGACCTTTCATCAGTTACACTGCCAGAAGCAGAGTTCGTTTTGTTTGCAGATGATACAAGTATTGCAATAAATAGTATGTCGACCTTAGTTTTAGAAACGTCTGCTAATGATATTTTTGTTGACATTAATAAATGGTTTAAAGCCAACTCATTGACATTAAACTTTGAAATGACTCTCTACATGCAGATCAGAACATGTAAGAGATTCCCATCCAGTATATGCATAAATTATGAAGAAGAGCAAATAGAAGAGATTGACAGTATAAAATTCCTGCGATTAGAGCTTGATAATACATTCAGTTGGGAGGGGCACACCAGACAACTGCAGAAACGAATTAACAAATCTGTATTGGCAATACGAGTGGTATCAGACATAGGAGCCAAAAATGAAAAATCTTGCATACTTTGCTTACTTTCATTCCATAATGTCATATGGTATAATATTTTGGGGTAACTAAGTCAAGCAAAAGTTTTCAGAGCACAACGGGTGTAATACGTATTATTTGTGGTGTAGATTCACGGACATCCTGCAGAAGCCTCTTCAAAGAACTGGGTATATTACCTGCTGCCTCTCAGTATATTTATTCCTTAATGAAATTTCTCATAAATAACTAATCCCATTTCCCAACAAACAGCTCAGTTTATACCTAGAATACTAGGAACAAAAGTGATCGACACAAGGACTTGAAAGCACTTACTTTAGTTCAAAAAGGGGTCCACTACTCAGGATCACATATTTTCAATAATTTACCAACAACCGTAAAAATTTAGCTACAAATAAATATCAGTTTAAGAGGAGCGTAAAAGACTTTCTAGTGCCCAACTCCTACTACTCCATTGCGAATTCTTAAATAAAACAAAATGATGCATCTTCTGTTGTCATACTATTAGCATTATTATATTATCAGCTCGTAAAAAGTGTATGTACCTGTATTAGTAACATTATATTATCAATTTGTAAAAAAAAAAAAAAAAAAAAAAAAATCGCACTGGCGTGTTTTACGGCCCACTTTAAATTCATAGTTTTATCATTTTTTGCAAACATTTCGGACAAAAATAATAATGTAAATAATAAAAAATTATAGTGATATGATTACGACTCTACTAGTGTGATAAGATCTATGCACCCAAAACGTAACCCTTTTATGAGTCCACTATACGCAGGAAGCGGCTACACGGGTAGCGGGCGCTGTGTGGCGTGGACTGGGCGGTTTTTTAGGATAAAGAGCTTCGGGAAAATAGAAAATGGGCAATCTGAAAGGGTTCAGGTGGATCACAGGAGAAATGTAGATCCGGAAACTATCGGTATAACAGTAGTAAATTTTCATAGCTGTGTCGGGAAAGTTCCAGAACTGCAAGCGTTGATAGAAAGCACCGAAACACAAATCATTATAGGCAGCGAAAGTTGGCTCAAGCCGGAAATAAGTTCCGAAGAAGTATTTTCAAAAGATCTATCGGTGTTCAGAAAGGATAGATTAAAAAAAAAATAGGTGGGGGCGTCTTTGTCGCCGTCAAAAGTAGTATTTCATGTAGCGAAGTTGAAGTTGATAGTTCGTGCGAGTTATTATGGGTAGAGGTTGTACCCGAAAATCGTAAGAAGTTAATAATCGGTTCCTTTTACCGGCCTCCCGACTCTGACGATACAATAGCAGAAAGGTTCAAAGAAAACCTGAGTCTAATTATAAAAACGTACCCGACTCACACGATAATAGTAGGTGGTGATTTTAATTTACCCTCGATCTGTTGGCGAAATTATATTTTCAAATCAGCAGGTAGGCATAAGACATCGTCCAAAATTGTACTCAACGCATTCGCTGAGAATTACTTAGAACAATTAGTTCATGAGCCAACTAGAATTGTAAATGGATGTGAAAACACACTTGATCTCTTAGCAACAAATAATCTTGAGCTCATAACGAGCATCAAAACGGATACAGGTATTAGTGAACACAGAGCTGTCGTAGCGAAATTGAATATCGAAACTCCCAAAGTTACCAAAAATAAACGCAAAGTATATTTGTTCAGGAAAGCAGATAGAAACAAAATACATTGCTTCTTGAAAGACAGCTTCCACTCGTTTCTAACACTAAACGTAGGTGTAGACCAGATGTGGCTCAAATTCAAAGAAATGGTATCGACAGCAATTGAAAGTTTTATACCTAATAAATTAATAAAAGAAGGAGGCGATCCCCCTTGCTACACAAAACAGGTCAGGACACTGTTGCAAAAGCAAAGGAAAAGGCATACTAAATCTAAACGAACACGAAATCCCCAGGATTTGCTATCGTACTCAGAAGCTCGAAATTTAGCGAGGATTTCAATGCGAGATGCCTACAATATTTATCACAACGAAACTCTTTCTCGTAATTTGACTGAAAACCCAAAGAGATTTTGGTCATATGTTAAATATACTCGGGGCAAGTCACAAACAATACCTTCACTACGTGATAGTAATGACGATCCTGCCGATGACAGCGCTACTAAAGCAGAGTTACTAAACTTAGCTTTTAGAAACTCATTCACCAAAGAAGACGAAACCAATATTCCAGATTTCGAATTACGAACAGATGCCGTAATGAGTAACATAGAAGTAGATATCATCGGAGTAGTGCAGCAACTAAAATCACTTAACAAGAACAAGTCTTCTGGTCCGGATTGTATACCCATTAGATTTCTTTCTGATTATGCTGAAGTGATAGCTCCTTACTTAACAGTCATATACAACCGCTCTCTCATAGAAGGATCTGTACCAAAAGATTGGAAAGTTGCACAGGTCACACCTATATTCAAGAAAGGCAGTATGAGTAACCCACTAAACTACAGGCCTATTTCATTGACGTCAATTTGCAGCAGGGTTTTGGAACATATCCTGTATTCAAATATTATGAATTTTCTCGAACAGAACGATCTATTGACCCAAGGTCAACACGGATTTAGAAAATATCGTTCATGCGAAACACAACTAGCTCTTTATACACACGAAGTGATGGGTGCTATCGACAAAGGTTCGCAAATCGAATCCGTATTTCTTGATTTCCAGAAAGCTTTTGACACCGTATCTCACAATCGGCTTTTAATCAAATTGCGTGGTTATGGTATATCGCCCCAAATTTGCGATTGGATAGGGGATTTCTTGTCAGAGAGGACACAGTTCGTAGTAATCGATGGTAAGGCATCGACTAAAACAGAGGTGATATCGGGCGTTCCACAGGGTAGTGTTATTGGGCCTCTGCTATTCCTTATTTACATAAACGATTTAGGGGAAAATCTAAGTAGCTCTCTTAGGTTGTTTGCAGATGACGCCGTCATTTACCGCCTAGTAAAATCATCTGAAGATCAAAACCAACTGCAGAACGATCTGAATAAGATATCAGTATGGTGTAAAAATTGGCAATTGACTCTAAATAATGAGAAATGTGAAGTCGTCCACGTGAGTACGAAAAGAAATCCGTTAAACTTTGTTTACAACATAAATCAATCAAATGTGAAGGCCGTAAACTCCACAAAATACCTAGGAATTACTATTACTTCAGACTTAAATTGGAAAGAACACGTAGATAATATCGTGGGAAAGGCGAACCAGAGACTGCGTTTTATTGGCAGAAACCTTAAAAGATGCAACAGAACTACTAAAGAAACTGCATACACTGCGCTTGTCCGTCCATTTTTGGAGTATTGCAGCCCAGTGTGGGATCCTTATCAGGTGGGTTTGACGGAGGACATCGAAAGAGTCCAAAGAAGGGCAGCTCGTTTCGTATTGTCACGATACAGGGGAGACAGCGTTACGGAAATGATACAGGATCTGGGATGGGAATCATTACAACAACGGCGCTTATCGCTGCGGCGGGGTCTACTTAACAATACCCCTATCACCAACATTCTCCTCCGAATGCTAAAATGTATTGTTGACTCCCACTTACGTAGGTAGAAATGATCATCAGAATAAAATAAGAGAAATCAGAGCTCGAACAGAGAGATTCAGGTGTTCTTTCTTCCTGCGCGCTATTCGAGAATGGAATGGGAGATAAATAGTATAATTGTGGTTCGATGAACCCTCTGCCAGGCACTTAAATGTGATTTGCAGAGTATCCCATGTAGATGTAGGAAAAAAGGAGAAAAAAATATTTGGGGTTGGCGGGTCTCGAACCACGCACCATGCATCACAATCCAACACGCTGCCCACTACGCTACAGCGAACAGCTATAAAATTCGTCCTTTATTTTCTTACTATTGGTGGCAGTTGTTAACTGAAGCTAATATGGCATTTTTAGACGCTGGATTATCATTTATCGTACGGAGAACGACGTGTTTTTGTTTATTCTTCAGTGCGCCGTTGCTTTGAAATAACAACGTCTAAGTTGTAATAAGAAAATCATCAAATACGCAACGCAAGATGGCGTATGCCAGAGAGAGTTCTGGGAGTGGAATGTCACGTGACATCTGCGAACGGCTGGTTTTCGTAAAATCAATGGACGGTGTTAAATCGCCGTCATTTTTGCAAATATCTCTCAAACGATACGAGATATGAAGACAACATAACAGAGCAAAGTTGTAGACAATTTACTCCTCTACAAATTCGGTTAGTCAAATTTCGTGTCAGATGAACGATACATTTCCAATTATTACAATTATATTACAAAAGGCTTTTTTTTTTTTAGTATTACTGCCGTATTTTTGCCCGCAAATTTTTAAAAAGGGTGGTTCTGGTCTCTGGCGGCCTAAAATTATCTCTGTAAAATTTGGTGCTGATCGGCTGAACAGTTAGAAAGTGGGAACACGTTACGGACAGACAGACAGATATCTCAAACTCGCCGTTATTTTTGCAAATATCTCTGAAACGATACGAGATATGAAAAAACACATAAGAGAGCAACGTTGTAGAGAATTCTCTACAAATTTGGTTATTCAGTTTTCGTGTCAGATGAATGGTTAAGCCGTTATTTTCATTTAAATTTCGAGCTGTCAAAAAACGATCGCAAAGGCCCACATTTAGTGTTACTACCGTAACTTAAAGTGGGACAAAATTACTTGTTCCACATCCACGAGGATCACCTCAACACCGATCTACGGAACGAACCAATTAATTAATCTAATCCAATCTAAAAGCAAATGCTACTTTGCGATCCTCCCTTGTTCGTGCAGTTATCGTAAGACGTAGCAGCAACTGTGACGGCATTGGGCGGTGTTACATCTACATCTACATAGATACTTTGCAAATCACATTAAAGTGCCTGGCAGAGGGTTCATTAACCACTTTCATAACTTTTCTCTACCGTTCCATTCTCTAATAGCGCGCGGGAAGAAAGAACAACTAAATCGTTCCGTTTTCGATCTGATTTCTCTTATTTTATTGGGGTGGTCATGTCTTCCTAAGTAGGTGGGTGCTAGCAAAATATTTTCACATTCAGAAGTAAAAGTCGGTGATTGAAACTTCACAAACAGATCACGCCGCAATGAATAACGTCTTTCTTTTAATGATTTCCACCCCAATTCGTGCAACATTTCCGTGACACTTTCCCCCCCGTAACGTGATAAAACAAAACGAGCTGCCCTTCTCTGAACCTTCTCAATGTCTTCCGTCAGTCCCACCTGGTGAGGGTCCCACAAGGGGCAACAGTACTCCAGGAGAGGACGCACAAGTGTGATGTAGGCAGTCTCTTTGGTGGAGCTGGTGCATCTTCGAAGCGTTCTTCCAATGAAACGTAACCTTAGCTTCGCTTTCCCCACAATATTTTTTATGTGTTCTCTCCAAGGTTGTTCGTAATTGTAACTCCTAGGTATTTGATAGAATCTAAGACCTTAAGGTTTGACTGATCTATCGCGTAATTGAAGTTCAGCGGATTTCTTTTAGTGGTCATGTGTATTACTTCACACTTTTCTTTATTTAGTGTAAATTGCCAATTTTCGCACCATGTAGAAATTTTGTCTAAATCGCTTTGCAGTTGCTTTTGATCCTCTGTTGACTTCACTAACCGATAAACGACAGCATCATCCGCGAACAGTCTAACGGAGCTACTCAGATTGTCTCCTAAATCGTTTATAAACACGAGGAAGAGTAGGGGACCTATAACGCTTCCCTGTGGAACGCCGGATATCACTTCTATTTTACTCGATGACTTACCGTCAATTACAACGAACTGTGTCCTATCTGATAGGAAATCGAGAATCCAATCGCACAATTGGGGAGATATTCCATAAGCACGCAATTTCATAAGAAGCCGCTTGTGGAGTACAGTGTCAAAAGCCTTCCTGAAATACAGAAATATTTATTTATTTATTTATTTAGTCTGACGAGATTAGGGCCATCAGGCCCTCTCTTACATCGGACCAGGGTTTTACACATACAGTATTTCTTTACATGTGAGTTACCTATAAAATAACAATGATTTTTGCAGTAAACAATTAATAACATAATTTATACAAGTTGATTACATGTAAAAGAATGTAAATAAAAGGTATTGACTTAATTCTAATAGGATTAGTACTAGTAGTACCACTGAGACACCTTCTGCTGCTGTTGATGTAATAGTAGAAGTAGCAACATTGATATCAGCAGATACAATATCTACTTTTGAATATATCGAGACTGGTTAAGGCATGGCGAATTCTGACAGAAGGAAGTTAAGAAAGCTGTACTTGGCGAGAGCAATGGCAGTATGAGAATATCTGGGAGGAGGAATGGATGTGACGTAGGACCGTAGGGTATTAAAGACTGGCGTAATTATTGCTTTAGTAGATACTCCATTAACTGTCGTTTGAAGCTGGCAGTGTTATCAGTTCTCTGATATACTGAGGTAGATTGTTCTAGAGCCTGGTTCCTGCAACTGAAAAGGGTTTTGAGAAACCGGCTGAGTGATGGATAGGGACAGTAAGGGTTTTGCTCTGACAGGAATGAGTAGTTCTGTTATGCTGATCAGATAAGAGTCTTAAGGTCGAGGAAAGATATGAGGGACAGCGTACGTCGATAAGAGAGTAGAGGAAACAGAGTGTATGAAAATCTCCTTGCTTGTCAGCACGGAGCCAGGATAGTTGCTTATAAGATGGTGAAATGTGATCAAAGAGACGGATGTTACGTATATATCGAACGCAGGCATTCATGATTAGTTCCAGACGTCGTGAACTTTCCCAAGAAAGACCTTGCAAGATAACATCACTGTAATCAATAATTGGAATTACAAGTGTTTGTATAAGTTTCTTTTTAAGATCGAGAGGAAAAAACTTTTTATAACTCTGTAGGGCATGAAGAGATGCTGATGCCTGCCTACATACGGCGGCTGTGTGCTCAGCCCAATTTAGTTTGTCGTCTATTATCACTCCCGCCTGGTTCATTGACGGGTCGAAATCAGACCAAGGTGTTGCGTCGGGGTATATGGGGTGCAGCCAAGACTGGAGGGCATCTCTCTAGGAAAACTGGCCTCAGTATTCCAGGCCGAAATCACTGCCATCAGGGCGTGTGTGGAGGAGAATTTGCGTAGGTGCTACAAAGATCGTAGCATTTATATCTATTCAGACAGCCAGGTAGCCCTGAGATCACTGGCAGCTCCTGCAACAAAGTCTAAAATTGTTGCAGAATGTCACAGCGTTCTGGTGGAGCTAGGGGAAAGCAATAGAGTAAACCTATTGTGGATCCCTGGCCACTCGGAGATCAGTGGCAACGAACATACCGACAGATTAGCCAGGATGGGGGCAGAGACTCAATTTATTGGACCGGAACCTGTCCTGACAATCACCAATGCAATGATCAAATTGGAGCTACGTAACTGGCTCAGAAGACAGCGTGTAGAATATTGGACCAAAGTCCATCGACAAAAACATGGCAAGGTAATGATGCCAAAGCCATGTTTTAAAAGAAGCTCTGCAATCCTGGGTCTGAACAGGAGAGAGATTAGACTCATGGTTGGATTGCTGACAGGCCATGGGAATTTCAAAAAACACATTACGTACAATGGGGAATAACAGAAGAGGACCCTAAATGTAGGATCTGTGATGGTGATGAAACTGCATCACATCTAATCTTCGAATGCATTGCATTGGAGAGTAAAAGGCACAGAACATTTGGGACAACCAGACCCGAAGAAATTGTGTCTAATAAAGAACTGGTAAAGGGACTGCTTGCACTGTTCAAGGGCATTGGGTGGCTTTACTAGATATACAGGGAGCGATACCGCACAATAAACTTAGTTTCAGTGCGGGCAGTGGCGGGTTGGACCAAGACTGTTTTGGCTTCCCTGGAAAAATCAAATCAAATCAACACTACATCACAAGCCACAATCACAACTTTGGTGGTGTTTGCATATCAGACGACACACTTGGCAGATGCTAACATCAGCCCTCTTGATGGAAGCAGAGCATCATACAATCCATCGGATCCGGCTGTGCACTCCAGTGCAGGGGCTGAAGCAACCAGCTGCGGTAGTGACCTTGGACGTGTAGGTGCTTAATCCACCTGATAATGAACTCTCACTGTTGACATGGTTGATGGAGTTTCTGGTAAGATAGATGTAGGCACAAGACTGCAATTATTTTTTTAGAGTTTTGTCTAAAAATTCATCTCCATTGTAGAAGGAGTTGCCATTCAGAAATTCCTTTAATTTCTTTTTAAATACTAGTTGGCTATCTGTCAGGCTTTTGATGCTACTTGGTAAGTGACCAAAGACTTTTGTGGCAACATAAATCACCCCTTTCTGAGCCAAAGTTAGATTTAACCTTGAATAGTGAATATCATCCTTTCTCCTAGTGTTGTAGCTATGCACACTGCTATTACTTTTGAATTGGGTCGGATTGTTAATAACAAATTTCATGAGTGAATATATATATATATATATATATATATATATATATATATATATATATATATATATATATTGTGAAGCTACAGTAAGTATCCCTAGATCCCTAAATAAATGTCTGCAGGATGCTCTTGGGTGGGCTCCAGAAATTACTCTGATTACACGATTTTGTGCATTGAATACTTTTTTACTCAATGTTGAATTGCCCCAGAATATGATCCCATATGAAAGCAGTGAATGAAAATAGGCGTAGTAAGCTAATTTACTGAGATTTATATCACCAAATTTTGCAATGACTCTGATAGCATAAGTAGCTGAACTCCGACGTTTGAGGAGATCTTCAATATGTTTCTTCCAATTCAGTCCATCGTCCCTCGTCTATTATCACTCCCAGACTTTTTGCCGAGGGTCATTTAATATTAATGATGGTTGAGAAATATGGAATCGATTTGAGGTCCCTTGTCGATGGCACAAGGGGACGCTTACCGTGTGTGTGCAGCAGTACGTGTCGGACGCGCGTGCGCGGGCCAGGAGAGCTGACGGGCCGTCGCGAGGACGGGACGCCGTCGTCGTCTGAGGGCGTGATGGCGCCCAGCCTGGGCCACCACATGGCGGCCGGGGAGGCGGCGCGGCTGGCGCCGGCGGCGGGCCGCGGGGGCGGCGGGGGCGGCGCTGGCGGCAGGGGCGGCGGGGGCGGCGGGCGCCCGCACACCTGCCTCTAGCGCCACATGTCACCCACACGAGCCGGCAAATTCCGCTTGACAAATAAATTACTCTCCAGCATAACTGATATGTGTTGTCATACCACTGGTAATCAGTGCTACTACTGTGCTGAGGTATTGCTTTTCAAGTGGGTTTTCATTACCAGTATGTGCTCTGAAATTGAAAGGAATAGATAATCTAATTCCTGAGCGGCAGTTGGAAAATTAAGCCAAGCAGATTATTCAGAATTAGCCCTTTCAGAATTAATTATATCTCTGGCACACAGTGTTACAGATATCATAGAGTGAGGTAATTGTAATTTGTTGGACCAGAGCGATGGAATATATTTCTTTATTTTCTTATTCACGATACACGAGGCGCGTCCAGAAAGTAAGTTCCGTTTGGTAATAAAATGAAATGGTACACAGATACAGAATAAAATTTTATTGCACCAAATTCTACAACTCTTAAACTACTTTTCCACATAACTGCCGAAATTTTGAAGGCACTTGTCATAGCGTTTTTGTATGCATCCTTCACAGAAGGTTGCCGCCTGTGTATCCAACCATATGGTAACAGCTCTGTATCATCGTTGAAGTGTTGACCACCAAGGACAGATTTTAGGTATAAGAAGAGATGAAAGTCGCTAGGAGGATGATCAAACAGGTCCCATTGAAATTTCCGTAAGAATTGTTTGGTCACATTCGGTGTGTGAGATGAGGCATTATCGTGGAAAAACATCTGGCGAAATTTTGTAGGCACTTGTCATAGCGTGCCACAAGTTTTTGCATGCATCCTTCACAGAAGGTTGCCTGTGTATTCAACCATATGGCAACAGTCTTTATCATCGCTGAAGTGTTGACCACCAAGGACAGATTTTGGGTGTAAGACGAGATGAAAGTCGCTAGGACAGAGATCCGAGCTGTATGGAGGATAATCAAACAGGTCCCAATGAAATTTCCGTAAGAATTGTTTGGTCACAATCGGTGTGTGGTGTCAGGCATTATCGCGAAAAAAAAATCTTTTGACAGTAATCCTCTTCTTACACCTAAAATCTGTCCTTGGTGGACAACACTTCAACGATGATGACGAGCTAAAAGAACATGTTACCATATGATTGAATACACAGGCGGCAACATTCTATGAAATAGGCACACAAAACCTTGTGCCATACTATGAAAATTGCCTACAAAATTTCGGAAGCTATGTAGAAAAGTAGTTTAACAGTTGTAGATTTTTGTACAATCAATATTTTTTCTATATCTGCACCCGTTCGTTTTATATAACCAAACGGAACTTACTTTCTGGACGCGCCTCGTATATCTTTCGGCAAAACTGCTGACGTCACATGTCTTTCTGCAAAATCATTTTTTCCGTTATCAATACGTAGCTATGTATTATATAAATAAAATTTCAAAATATATATGGTGCAGTATAGACGGTAGTCATAGGCAGTAGCTTGCTTAAACAGTCATGTAAAATATTTATGAGGTGGTCACCTAATAATTATAGCCGGTAAAATTTTACGACGCTTCTCGCCGAGCTCCAATGCTTATGTTGGCAACAGATGTACAATGAAGTGCAGAATCGCTCTAATATTTTTCGTAAATGTTATTGCTGCTCGTTTCACTCGCAGCAAAATAAATATTGTACCTGCTCTAAGGTTGACAGGTTCTTGTACGTACCCTTGTCGGTTCAGAAAAAAACAATTTTCGTTTTAATTGTAGTTGTCACGAAAAAACATTTATTGCTCATCTGAGTTGCTGTCATTACCACTGGTGCCAACATAACCCCTGCAGCCCGGCGAGAATCGTCGTACAATTTAACCATTATAGTCAGTTATCTACCAGCGCCTCAGAATACTATACATTAATTTTTTTTCCAAAGAGATTATATTAAAGTTAACAGAGATGGCATAATTGTATTTATATTGTGTGTATGTTATTATGTAGAGTGGTGCTGTTAAAATGTATTATACATTTTAGGAAAACATACAGGGTGAATCTAAATTCGCGCACTCGGGCTTCGCAGCGCGATTCCTCGCATGCTAGCAATAAAAAAATGTCTCTCACAAAATTTCGTCCTGCACATATATCCGGCCGTAAATGGACGTCGAAGATTGAGATGATGGTGTGTCCCATAGTCAGTGTCTTTCAGAATTACTCTATTACACCCAACAAACTACTAGGGTATATGGGAGGTGTCTTGAAGAACAAAGTGAGCATAGAAACCCATGCCCGGAAAAGTCATCCAATGACGCTAGAAAGCGTCAGTGTTGCTGGAAGGGAAGTCTAGTGGCAGAAACTGGTGTCTGTAACTTGGAATCTCCGTAGCGTCGTTGAATGGCGTTTCCGGGCATGGTTTCCATGCTAATTTTGTTCCTCAAGACACCTCCCACATCCCCTAGAAGTTTGTTGGTGTAGTAGTGTAATTCTGAAACACACTGACGTATGGGACTCACACCCATCTCAGTCTTCGACGTTCATTTACTGCCGGAAATATGCGCAGAACGAAATTTTGTCAGAGGCATTTCTTGTTGCTAGCATGTGAATATTCGCGCTGCGAAGCCCGAGCTCACGAATTTAGATTTACCCTGTATATAGACAATAAATTTATGTTGACAAAGTTTTCCTTAGTTAGTCTTTGGTTAACCTTAGCATTATAGTAAGACCTTTGATCAGTGGTATGTTGAATTATCCTTTGTCCAGCAGCGTTAAAGCACAGTCTAACAAATAGTCGCGACACTTCCACGGATTTTTGTTAGGCGTCACGACAGTAGCGCTCCAAGCGGATGGGGAGGTATATTTCTGAATACTGTACCAGATGAGTGTGAATAGTGTCGTTTAAATTGGTTTTAACATAGTTTTTACAACGGGGAAGATATGTAGTGCCACAAAAATAGGTCATTACCAGAAAATAACTCCACATTTGTCTTTTTGAGTTTTCGTAAGAACAATTGGAAGTTATAAAACGGTACTTTGCAGCACAATTTATTTAAGATTATCTAGAAATCTACCACTTTTTAATCAATAATTTTAGTTTCTGTCAAGAGCAAAAATTGCTAAGAAACAACAGAAAGACGTAGGTTTTCTATTCAGAAATTTCAGAATTTTCTTCACTACAATTCCAGCCAAATCAGTAAGTTTTGAACTTACATGAAATGTATTACCTACATTATTAAATGTACCAAATCAGACACTACAGCTGTAGCTGAAGGGAAATCCTCAGAAACGTGACAATAAAAAATCGAAAGCAAAAATACTGCTTTCCAACAAAGTAGAAACCAATTCCAAAAATGTTACTACAGCTCAATCACAAACAGTAAGAATCGTCAAGACATTCGTTTTATAATCAAAAGTAACTATACCCAAAAGTAAATGGTTTTATGACAAAGAAAAATGTTCGAATCACTAGATTCCATATCGAATTTTTACATGTCAAAGAAGGTTCCTTTCGTATTGGAACAGACAACCACAGGAATTAGTGTTTCTCATCTGTTTACAATCTCTCACTTTTAGTGGCGTAGTATACAAAATATACATATATTCGAAAGTATTTCCTCACGAATAAGTTGATGTTTATATCACTGAATCATGGAAATTCGGCTGTTTTAACATTTATTTCAGGATTATTTATGTCTTTAGATATTTTATTAATGTTTGGAACGGAAAAATCACAGAAGCTATTTGGTTAATTACGTAGAAAAGTAATTACAAACAAATATTTCTCTTACGGCACCTTGCCCACCACTAGGAGCGCTAGTTTCGTTTCAGCTGTCAGTTGGTAACAACTTTCACAGCAGTGTGTGTCGCGACTGTGTATGTTAAACTGGAGTTAAAGTATGAATAAAATTGTCGATAAAATTTTTGTGTTTAAAATCGGTTTGATGGTTTAATAAAGTATTTGCGTCGCTAGTCGCAATTTCATTTCATAGTTCATTTCAATGTTCATTTCATAGTCCTTCTGTATTATATTAGAATATAGAAAATGCGCTCGAAATGTTACATATAATACAGAAGGGATATGAAATGAAAATTCTAGAAGAATGTTCATGCGAATTTAATAGAAGGTCCCGGGTTCGAGTCCTGGCCATGGCATAAATTTTAATTAAATACAGATTAATATCTATAGTAGATATCGAGACAAAATATATCTCTGGGTAATATTTATTTGCTGTTTATATTATAGAAGAAATTGAAGTATGTATCCACGCAACTAGCGATGCAAATACTTAATTAAACATACATTATTCATACTTTAACGCCAGACGATGGATAATACAGCTCAACACTGATCAAAGATCATACTATAACGCTAAAGTTAACCAAAGACTAAATAAGGAAAACACTGTGAAACATAAATTCATCGTCTATATACCCTCCTAAAATTTCTAATAAATTTTTTAACCCCAAACCCCTACATGATAACATACAGAAACCTAAATAAAATTATCCCATCTCTATTAACTTTTTTATTCTTTTTGGGAAAAAATTTGTAAACATATAGTATTCTGAGGCACTGGCAGATAACTGACAACAATTTTTAGATGAACACCTCATAAATATCTTGTCTGTCAGTCAAAGCTAGTTAAAGCCTCTAAATACCGTATGTACTGCATCATATATTTTGTAAATTTTATTTATATAATACTTAGCTACATATTGATAACGAAAATAAATGTTTTTACAGAAAGACACCTATCTGATGACGGCAGTGTTGCCGAAAAATATATATCGTGAATAAATAAATAAATTACAGTGTTCTGGTCCATAATTATGTCAACTTTTAAGAACTGATTTTTTTCCTTGGAGGAATGATATATAAATCTTCTCTTAAGTGAGTTATTCAATCATTTTAGAAACAAGACTTACACAGGGTGATTCACGAAGATATTTCAATGTTATTCGACAAGTAAAAATATAGAAAAAAGTTCATATAAACGTAAGTCCACAAATATTTTGTTAAGGTGTAGTGATACTTCGTGATGTCTGTACATGTTCAAAATGAAACCCGCTGAAGAGAGAGAATAAATTTAAGGTAATGAAATTAAATTTAAAAGCAGAAAAGTCAAAACAAATTATGAATGAATCCGGCATTAGAAGATGGCGGAAGTTATTGTTGAGGTCACGACAACACACGAAAATATCAGTACACAGGAAAATAGGGAAAATTTACCTGTTATGCAACATTAACCGTGTGAGGTTGTGATGAGCTGAAACTGATCGTGGTGCATGTAACTAAATGAATCAGATAACTTTCCGGCGTAGCAAGGTTCTTGGTTAGTATTACACTTCGCGACCGTGTTTAAAACTTATCACAACAGGAGAATAAATCGAAAAAATCTTGGGCTTCGGAGGAAATAAACGTTGATTGAGGGCTCTGAGAAAAGATCAGTATGAAACGAATGTTGAAAAGAAACGAAATTGAGTGAAATTTGAGTGCAATCACGAAGCTAACTGTAATGTCACCCAAACATCTTCTTCACATTCAAGTCAGGCTTCATGAAAACAGTGAGAAATGGCAATTAATTAGGAAATGATGGGTCATTTTTAAATGAGAAATCAAAAGCACGAATTGATCTTGAAAAGGGGGTTTTATTGCAATAAAAAGAGGACATACGGAACATGATTTAATCGTAACAAACACGTGGTTTAAGAATCACAAAAGAAGGTTGTATACGTGGAAGAGACCAGGAGACACAGGAAGGTATCAGATAGATTTTATAATGGTAAGACATAGATTCCGGAACCAGGTCCTAAACTGCAAGACATACCCAGGGGCAGATATAGACTCTGACCATAACTTGTTAGTCATGAACTGTAGGCTGAAACTGAAAAAACTGCAGAAAGGTAGGAAAATAAGGAGATGGGACTTAGATAAATTGAAGGAAAGTGAAGTTCTGGAGAATTTCAGAGGGAGATTTAGGCAACAATTGACAGAAACAGGGGGAAATAAAACAGTAGAACAGGAATGGGTAGCATTGAGAGGCGAAATAGTGAGGGCAGCAGAGAACAAAATAGGTAGGAAGGCAAGACCAACAAAAAATCCTTGGATATCACAGGAAATACTAAATTTAATAGATGAAAATATAAAAATGCAGTAAATGAAACAGGCAAAATGGAGTACAGACGACTAAAAAATGAGATTGACAGGAAGTGCAAAATGGCTAAGCAGGAGTGGCTAGAAGCCAAATGCAAATCCGTAGAAGAATGTATAAGAAGGGGAAAAGTAGATACCGCCTACAGGAAAATAAAGGAGACGTTTGGGGACAGGAAGGGCAGCTCTACGAATATCAAGAACTCGGATGGGAAACCAGTTCTCAGCAAAGAAGGGAAAGCTGAAAGGTGGAAAGAGTACATAGAGCAGCTCTACAAAGGAAATGAACTTAGAGACGATGTTGTAGGAAGGGAAGAGGAAGTAGATGAAGATGAAATAGGAGATACTATACTGAGATATGAATTTGACAGAGCCCTGAAAGACCTAGGTCGGAACAAGGCCCCAGGAGTAGATGACATACCCGCAGAGCTATTAAAGTCTCTGGGAAAGCCAGCTATGACAAGACTATTTGAACTGGTGTGTAATACTACAACGGCTAATAAAAGATTTTTCCTGAAATTTAGCAACCTCGCTAATATTAAGCCATCGCAAAACTGTACAAGGTTAAAGTAAAGCACGATTTTCATTTATCTCTTGTTATTGGTCTTATGAATCTAATAAAACCTGTCCCAGACGTGTATCTGCAGTAGTTTTTCAGAAATTCCAAAGATTGTACAAGTGAATCCGTATATTATACAAGTAAAATTAAAATATTAAAAGAATTTTCAGCATTGGTCATAAATTACCATTTATTTATTGCAAATCGATTTCAACTATGGAATAGATACAAATCTGGTATTACATGTCAAGCCCTATGGCAATGCTGAAAATTCTTTTAGTATATGTCATTTTATGATCGTGGTGGACACTGCTTCTTATGGAATCTTCATTTCACAAGTAAATTTGTTTATTCCAATAACAATGTTGGCAACCGTTAGCGAGTGGTTTCATTTGTTTCCTAACCTCGAAACGAGTTACTTTTTTGTATTGTTCAGTGAAATAATATAACAACTGTGTGTTAAGCGAAATCACATAGTGACTGTTGTTACTAGGGACACGAGGAGAAGGAGGAGAATGGCCAGACAGGGAAAGTGGATGAGGTTGGAGCAGAAGAGTCTGATTCTGTCGGCGAAGGATGGAAGGTCAGAGGGAAGAGGAAGAGGAGAGGAGAGGAGAGGAGAGGAGAGGACAAGCTCGCCGGTGAGAGGCAGTTTTTATCCATAGACGAACTCCACCACTGTGCCGTTCAGGTCTCTTTTAAATGTTGAGTGGAGACCTAGAAGGACCAGGGGGAGAGCATCCAGCCATAGTGAGTCATGGCACAAGAGACGCCATGAGTGTGCAGTGCCATCATTTGACTAAGCCATTGCCTTGAGGACGATAAGCGGTAGTGTGAATGTGTTTATTTCCAAAAAGGTGGCATAAATTTTGGAAGAGAGCTGATTTAAACTGCTGGCCCTGGTCAGCGGTGATAACAGCCGGACAGCCGAAACAGGAAATCCACGATTGCATGAATGCACGATCGATGGTCTCTGTATTGATGTTCAGGAGGGGCATGGCTTCTGCCCACCAGGTGGTTTGATCAACCGAGGAGAGGAGGTAATGGAAACCGTCAACCAAGAGAAGGGGGCCGACTAGGTCAATATGAACATTAATTTGGATAACGTTGTTGTAGGAGAAAACAGCGTCTTCCTTGACGATATTTGTATTGTAATAACAGTCTTGATCGTAGAGGTAAATTTTTATTTTATTTTACCGGTTTCAACCTAATGTAGGTCATCTTCAGAAATAATGATAATACAGCCCATATGGCCGGTGGTGGACTCTGTGGGCCGTCGTGACAACTTACGGTCAGAGAATAGCCACAGCGGCCCTACAGAGTCCACCACCGGCCACATGGACTGTATTATCATCATTTCTGAAGCTAACCTACATTACGTTGAAACCGGTAATATATATATATATATATATATATATATATATATATATATATATATATATATATATATATATATATTACCTCTGCAATCAATACTGGTACTACAATACAAATACGAACATGCTGGAAGTGGCCAACAAGGAGAGAAAAAGAGCCTAAGAAAGGGGTGGTGTGAGTCTGAACCTTACTTTTTTGACAGGGGACACAGGCGCAAGCCCAAGCTTGGCAATCGTGCCTCATGTCCCACCAAACGAAACGGTTGGTGACTAGTTTGGTGGAGGCTTTAATGCCAGGGTGAGCAAGATTACGGTGTTTATTGAAGATCTTGCGCCTGAGGCAGCAAGGAATATAGGCGAGGCATGGGCCTATTGATTTGTCACACCAAACTTCACCTGACACGCTAGGGAAGATGGTGCGGATGGGTCATAGAGGAGAGGAAGTGTCATGAATAAGTTGCATTGGGTCCTCGTTCACAGCTTGAAGAGAGGCAAGATTAAAGATATCTAACAGAGACAAAATGGGATCAATTCGTGATAGAAAGTCAGGCACAACATTGTCCGCACCCTTGATGTAATGGACGACGTTAATAAATTGAGAAATGTAGTAGAAACAAGTGGAATCTGTGGGGAAAGGGGTTTACGAAGGGGTTGGTGATAGCAGATACAAGAGGCTTGTGGCCTACAGGCCATAGAAGGAGCGATCATCTACAGTAGAACGGAAGTGTTTAATGGACTCATAGACGGTCAAGAGTTCCTGATCAAAAGCAGAGAACGTCTTTTGTGCATTGTTAAGTTTCTTCAAAAATAAAATGCAAAGGAGACGTCACATGGTCGAGGTATTAGGTCAGCACTGCGCCAATGGCGGTATCACTCGCAATTGTGGTAGTAAAAAGTTCGGCATCTGGATGGGGGTGAGCAATAGTGACACCTCGAGCGAGGAGATCTTGATTGTAGAGGATGCAGAAGTTATAGCGTCCGTCCAAGAAATGGACCGATCGCCAAGGTGTGCTTGCCGGCTATGGCGTCTGTGTATGGGGCTTGACGCTCGGCCAGGCCAGGTGGTTCCAAGGAAGCGGCGTAATTCTTTGAAGGTTGATAGAAGCGGTAGGTTTCTGACATAGCCAATTTTCTCTGGAGGAGGGGGCGTTATTCCATTAGCAGAAACCGCGAAACCAAATATTCCATTAGCAGAAACCGCGAAACCAAAGAAAAGCACCGAGTGTTGGTGTAATTGTCATTTGTTGTCGTTACATTCGATGCCAGCTGGAGCCAAAGTCTCAGGAATAGTTGTAAAGTTTCTTGTTCTCCTCGGTGGAAACACTGAACACTAATATGTCGTCAAGGTATGCAAAGCAATGTTTTAGGGGAAAAAGTATTTCGTTAATCAAACGTTGCCAAGTCTGAGTAGCGTTTTTAAGACTGAATGGGTAATGAAATAAACCTATGGGAGTGGTGATGGCAGTGTTTTCAATGTCTTTAGGATCCAAGGGAATCTGTTAGTAAGCACACTTGCAGTGATGGCGTACACATCGTTGTAGCAGACAGTTCGACCAGTGGAGTGGGAAAAAGTGAAACAAGAGGCGATCGCGATGCAGAAGAGGAAGAGGTAACACTAGATGCGGTTACCAAAGTGGGACACTGAGTGGGTGGAGCGTCCAGGCTAGGCATTTGCATGATAACAGAGTTTTGTTTAAAAAACATCCATGTACAAGCAGCGTGGAGGACCACAACTGTCACAAGCACTAATAACATTGTGCGTGGGTGCAACGGCACTGGGAACACTCGCAGAGGTAACACTCGTACTAACCTTGGAGTGGTAGTCTTTCCAAAGTGAGCCGCTGAAGAGATGACAGTTGGTGCATTGCAGACGCCAGCTGCGACTCAGTATCTACGAGGCGGCGAGTGATGTCTTCATTCTCTCGATGAAGACGAATCACATGTTCATGTTCGTTTAACCACTTTTACAAAAACGACTCCGACTGTTTAATGGTGTCGAAGCACTCGCAGACCATATTTTCCTTCTCGCAGCACAGTTTAATCACTTGTTACGTTCACGAGACCACTTTGACAACAGTTGATCATTTGATAACACTTGTGGACAGTCAGTGCACAAATGGAGAAAGAGTCAGAGCTCGATGGACACAAGCAAAATGTGTGTTTGAAGGGTGGTGGAACATTGAATGTCGCACAACATTGGGGGAGATTTTATGTTATGTTGTGATAAAAAATCCATGCCCACAATGGGTTCTGGCACATCAGCTACCAAAACATTCCAAGAGAGTTTACACTTTATTGACAAGCAAACAGCAAATGTCATTGAAACCAAACATAGCAGCTGAGTGGCATTGACAACATGAAGTATAGCACTGTGAGGGCATAGGGGGGCTAGCCATCGACAAAGGCAGTAGAGATACATCAGCACCAGTGTCAATGACAAATCGCGCATACAACTTTAATCTGCCAGGAAGTTTCATATCAGCGCACACTCCGCTGCAGAGTGAAAGTTTCATTCTAGTTAAATACTATTCGGCAGTTACGCAAATACATTTTATTTACTGATGATGCACAGTTTACTAGATATAGTATAAACAATTTACATAATATGATCTGAAGCAAACCCACATGCAAGAATGCAAAGTAATTTCCAGCAGCGATTCATCATAAATGTGTGGTGTGGTATAAGTAACACACACTTTATTGGACTATTTATTTTTGAAGGACGTCTAACTGGCGAGACGTACTTGCACCTCAACATTTTACCAACAGATGGACAAGACATTTCAATGAACATTTTCCCCAAAATTGGATTGGCTGTTGTGCTATACGTCTGTGGCCACCCAAACCGCCAGATTTAACTGCAATGGATTTTTGTGTATTGGGATGGATGAAACACAGTTTATAAGGACAAAGTCAATTACACGTGAGGCATTACTTATGCGCATTATGAATGCAATAGACAAAATTAAGAACAAACATGTGAGTCTGAAATGAGCAACAAAATCTATTCATACACAAGGAGCTAAATGCATTGAACAGGGTGGCGACAGTTTTGAACATTTTTCTAATGTATTATTAAATTGTATGCACACTGTACAACTTCATTAACACTGAGCTTTGGTTTTTTTCGGTTTAACATGAATTAATATGTACTATAGTATTAATAAAAGCAGATTTCTAACACATTCATTGAGTTTTCGTTAACTTCATCTACATCATTTTCCAAAATTAAATTCTCTATAACTTCTGTTGAAAACTTTGTGCAAGTGTCTGTATTTTTTTAATGGACCTAGTAATTACTAAATTACAAATTTTCTCAAATTATTTGTTTACGTCTCCGGAAATTTTTCAAAACTACGGCAGATACACATCTGGTACATGTTTTTTTAGATTCGCCAGTTCAATAACAACCAAATAATTGGAAATCGTGCTTTACTGTAAAGAGTTTTGTGATGGCTTCATATCAGCAAAGTTGCAAAATTTCTGGCAAAATCTTTTATTAGCCTTAGCTATACAACTAAACATTTGTCGAGCTACGTTAAGTGAAATTTTTTCTTTAGTTTTACTTGTAAAGTAACATATTAAAATATTTGCCTGTCTTCGTGAATGTACATGGACACATTTCAGTATTATATAATTGTATACACTGAAAACATTGCTTCA
The DNA here is from genome assembly GCA_026315105.1 of Locusta migratoria. Classification (NCBI taxonomy): domain Eukaryota; kingdom Metazoa; phylum Arthropoda; class Insecta; order Orthoptera; family Acrididae; genus Locusta; species Locusta migratoria. Next base: position 459,351,102 of record CM048744.1, read on the forward strand.
TTTTCCTAACTAAAATAATTTATTTTGGTGTATCGTCTGCTGTAATTAAGAAATAGATCAATCAATAATAATCGTGCCTCACAATTACACTCAGTTATGCGGTAGAATATACCAATCAAATCACTACCATGATCGCAAAGCTCAAGAACTGTTTCACAATGCAACATTCACTTGTTATTTTTATAGTGTTCCACAACAGGTGGCAGCACTTGGGCATAATTGAAAGATGGAACACTCACAATCATGAACATGCAGTTTCCGTTGAGAAAAAAATATATTTCTCTTGTGGCTGACACAAAGTAAAATTAAATTACACAACTGTACCCAATAGGTTTGAAGGGATTAAAACTGAGAGAATTTATTGGAGTTGGCTCTAAATCAGACACCAAACTTCAATTTTGTTTATGGAAGTGGTGGAAAATCGTCACTCGAAAGCACGATACTGCAAGACAAGTATTTCAAGAATTGGTTATCAATTTTGCTGCGAAATTATTTTTATACTGAATCAGTAAATCTTAGAGACCATCATCTTTCTTGTCAGGTTACTTAAGAGTCATTGTTATTGTATACATAAACTTCAACACAAGTGTTTATAATAATATCAAAGGCACTGTTCATATACCGGAATATACAGCATAGTTGTGAAAGCAGAAAAAATGTTCAAGACTTATATTCTTAAACACTGCAATTAAAATATGGTGCTGCTGGATACATTGAATACACGAAACAAACAAACTTAAAAAAACATTGTTACAATCAGTCTCTTCTCCATCAAAGAGTTTATACTTCAAGGAGAAGGCAAGTCAACACAATATAAGCACAACACAGATTCTATACATATCCCCCCCCCCCCAAATTAATCAATAAGATCAACCTAAACAACACTAATTTGCAGGTAGTGGAACAAGATTGTGCACTGGTCGTCGGATTTCCGCCTCGGATGTCGTACAACGACCACACGAATTAGTCCATCCATTCCAGGATGGGTCTATTACTGACGTGACGGAAATTATGAAATATCCACTGGAGAAAATGTATTACAATTTTTATTTGGCTTATTTACGAACACTCTTTTTGTTATTTACAAAACAACTGAACACACACAGAACTCAGAGATATCGTGTTAATATTTGCAACGAAGTTATTTACACAGTTATATCACTGTCCTGTACACTACTCCCCCTCCAGTAACAAAGTTATTTAGTAATACAGGGTGGCGAAGTCTGACATTACATTAATTCAAAACAAACAATATCATATTAGAATAACAAAAGTGCAAATGGTATAAAAGTGATAGATATAACACAATTAAAAATCTCTATTTCCAATGTCTAATGTGATTTCATTTATTTTCTTACAGAAATAACTCAGCTTAAGAATCGAGCTGGAACTCTTATAGTTCTTCCTGACTTTGATACTCTGTCAGCTGGGCATGGTTCCTCTGTGGACTTCTGTGGTTGAGTATCCTTTCCAAAATTTTGGAAGAACCTTTGCTAATTCCCTTTCTTCCTGCAAGAGATAGGCTGGTTTAAGCCTGTCCACTGACACATTTATGTTTTTGCACTTCTTCAAAATAGTGAAATATTTTTCATGCCTTGTTATGACAAGAAAAGGACCATCATATGTAGGTTCTAATGGTTTTTTAATCCTGTCACATCTTAAGAACACATGTGAACAAACCTTCAGGTCTTTTGGTACAAATACTGATTGTGCTGTATCATAGTTTGTTAGGTTTCAGCTGTAACATTTGCTTTTGCAAATCAGAAGTAAACGAATCAGGGTAAATCTTTGTAGTTGGCTCTTCAAAAAATTCACCAGGAAGTTTGTTTTCCCATATACCATCTGTGCAATAGAATAGTTTGATCTCTCTCGTACTGCAGTTCGCAACCTAGTAGAATAGTAGGTAGAGTATTTGTCTAGTCAGAAGTGTTGTGAGCCTTGATTGCAGATTTCAGAGTTCTGTGCAACCTCTCAACTTTGCCATTGCATTGAGGGTGATACGGTGTTGTGTGTTGAATTTTCATTCCACAGATGATGTCCAGTTTATTAAACAGTTGTGATCTGAACTGTGTTCCTTGGTCTGTGATTACTTGTGATGGAACGCCAAATCTTGCAATCCAGTGTTGGTAGAAGGCTTTTGCTACTTTTTTCAGCAGTGATATCCTCAAGTGGTATGACTTCCATCCAGAACGTGAAACGATCAATACAAGTCAAGCAATATGTCATGCCATTAGATGGAGGCAGAGGTCCTATGATATCAATGTGTACAACACTGAAACGTTCATCTGGTTCTTCAAATTTTTGTAGCGGTGATTTTGTGTGGCGAGTAATTTTGGTTTTCTGGCAGTTAACACAGGATTTCGTCCATTGTTGCACGTCTCTTTTTATGTTAGAGTAGATAACTTTACTGGTTAACAGTTTCACTGCAGTCTTTATTCCTGGATGAGCTAAACCATGAAAATGGAAAAATATCTGATGACGAAAAGCTGGTGGAATGTTTTTCCTGATGGAAGTTGATATGACTTGAAGTTTAAGGAGTTGTTCCCAGTTCGGAGTTGTTATAATTCTTGATCTTGCAGTTGGGTCTTGGCTATTTCATCATAGTCTATAATTGCTATTTCATTAATTCTGGACTGAGCATTGGCAACAATATTGTCATGGCCACCGATGTGACGAAAATCAGTTGAAAATTGTGAGATATATTGCAATTGTCGAGGGGATGCTTTTTCATTGTTTTGCTTAAAAGCAAATGTCAGTGACTTATGATCAGTGAATATAACAAAATTTCTTCCTTCTAGTAAATGTTTCACAGAAAGGTAAATTCCCAGCAATTCTCGATCATAGGAACTATAAACCTTCTGTTACTGACTCAGTTTCTATGATAAGAATTCAACCGGTCTCCAAGTTCCATTTTCTAATTGTTGGAGTACAGAACCAACAGCAACATCTGATGCATCAGTGCATAATGCTAAAGGTAGCTCTGAATTAGGAAAAGCCGATAATGCAGAATTTGCAATATCCTGTTTGCATTGCTCAAACATTTTCTTCGCTTCCTCAGTCCACTGAATTTCTCTGTTATCCCTCTTTTTAGCTCCCTTGAGATATTCACGCAAAACACCTTGAGTCTGTGCTGCATCCTTAAGGTAGCGACGATATTGGTTAACAATGCCAAGAAATGTACGGAGTTCGTGCAGTTTTTCAGGTAACTTATATTCCAAAATAGCTTGAACTTTTGCAGGTAATGGACGGGATCCCTCGGGTGTTATCCAGTAGCCCAGAAATTCTATTTCATGTACTCCCAAAACTGATTTGGAGATATTTATCCGTAGTCCATATTTAAAAAATCTCTAGGACTAATTTAAGGTGTGAGCGGTGTTCTTCAATAGTGGATGAGGCGATCAAAATGTCATCAAGGTAAGGGAACACAAAATCTAGTCCAAACAAAACTTCATTAATAAATCACTGGAATGTTGAAGGTGCATTCAGCAGGCTAAAACTCATAACATTAAATTCATAAAGACCAAATGGTGTAATTATGGCTGTCTTATGTTTATCTTCTTCAGCAATGGGTATCTGATAATAAGCCTTGAAAAGATCAATTTTAGAAAAGATGTTCTTCCCTTGCAGAATATATTGGAAATCGTCTATTCTTGGTGCTGGATAACAGTCAAGAACTGTTATGTCATTTAACCGTCTGTAATCTCCATATGAACGTATTGAACCATCTTTCTTGGTTACTAGATGAAGGGAACTAGCCCATGCAGCTTTTGATGGTCTAATGATGCCATTTTCTAACATGAATTTAAATTCTTGTTTCGCCACTCTCATACGGTTTGGGTCTAACCTGTCTTGCTTTTGAAAACACAGGTGGACCTTCAGTGGTAATGTAGTGTTTGACATCATGTTCAATTTCGCCAGGTACCAAATTAGGCTTAGCTATGTCGGGATACTGCAGCAATAAGTCGGTAAATTTTGTGTTTTGACTCATAGTACTTATGACATTTTCAAACGACCATTGAAATTCACGTCGCAGTCCCAAATCGATAGTATGAAATTCGATCCCATTTGTAGGAATTTCACTTCCATTGGCAGCATACAATTAATATGGTGATTCACCTTTAGCTCTTGCATGAGTTGGAATTACCGAAACATCAGCTCCACTGTCAGATAAAAATAGCAATCCCGTTTTTTTGTCGGTCACAAATAGGCGGGTTTTGCGGCACTGGTGTAGAGCAGCAGAATTCGCCACTAATTCAACTGCTGATTCGAGTTTCCTTGTTCTGTCCATTTACAAGGAGGTGTGCATTTTTCAGGTTTGCAGTGCTGTCCGAACCGAAAGTGGCAGTAACAGTATTTCCCGTTGGGGTTGTATTTATTTCGTGATTTACTGCAGCTTTTATTGCGTCTGCGGTCGAAGCTTCTATTGCGAGACCTGCCTCTGTAATTGGTTGACAATTCAGCTATTTGTTGCTCTAGCCCCGAAATTCTTGTCATTACGTCATTCATTGTTACCGGAACATCTTGTTTGTTGCAAGTGTCACTTTTCATAACGAACAATTCGTTACGAGGATTCAGTTCTATTATTCTATCAGCCATTACAGCCACCTTTTCGAGTCCTTCGTCACTGACAATTAAAATGTTCTTTATAGAATCCGGAAGTTTTTCTAACCAAAGTGTCTTAAGAACCTTTTCTGAAACATCTGCGCCTGCCAATGATTGCATTTTGCGTAATAATTGACTAGGCTTTTGGGCTCCTAGATCAATTCCAGTGAATAGTCTTTTGATGCGCCTATCTTCGCTTTCTTTAAAAATATTGAACAGACGTTCCTTAGCCGCCGTATATTTATTCACTTCTGTGCTGCAGATAATGTCCCACATATTCTCGATATATTTTGGCTATAACTGCGACACTAGATGGTTGAATTTAGTCTCTTCCGTTACAATTTTGCAAATGCTAAATTGTGCCTCAACTTGATAGAACCAAATTTCGGGGTTATCACTTCAAAACGGCGGAATTTTGACACTGGCCTTATTCGCTTCCAGTCGATCTTCTGGCGTGCTACTATTTGTTATCGTGCTTGCATTTGTCACCATTTCCTCTTCTTGTCACGTCGGGTCACCAATTATTACTGACGTGACGGAAATTATGAAATATCCACTGGAGAATATTTATTACAATTTTTATTTGGCTTATTTACGAACACTCTTTTTGTTATTTACAAAACAAATGAAACCACACAGAGAACTCAGAGATATCGTGTTAATATTTGCAACGAAGTTATTTACACAGTTATATCACTGTTCTGTACAGGTCCTTTGGATCACTCCCATCTTCCACTGCATGGGACTGGTTCTGTCATCCTTCAGTAACACAACGGTACAATTACGGATGGTGGGCTGGGATCACTACTTCCATTTCAGACGCTGCTGCTGACTACTGAGATACTCCATAGAGCATCTCCCTCATAGATGCTGCAAGATCTGCTGTGAACGTCTGCATCTGGACAGCTTATTGATAGGCACATTAGTGACCTCAACGTCAGGATAGCTTAAAAGGGAAGAACCAATAAGGAAGTTACCAGGAGTTAGAGGTGATAAATCATCAGAATTAGCAGAAAGAGTGGTTAAAGCTCTAGAATTTAAACAGACTTCAACTTGACACAAGAGAGTACTGAATTCTTCACAATTTAGTGAAAAAGGACCTACTACACTACGCAGGTGATGCCTCATCGACTTAATATTAGCCTCCCATAAACTTCCAAAATGTAGAGAACTTGGTGGGATAAAAGGCCAAGTGAACATCTCAGTAGAGGCAAATTCCTGTACTTCTCTTTGGAAATCATTAGCTTGTAAAAAATTTCTCATTTCCTGCAACTCCTTGTTTGTACCTAAGGAATTCAAATGTTCAAATGTTTGTATACATTATGGGACGTAGCTACGGGGTCATCAGTCCCTAAACTTACAAATTACATATGAACTAACTAATACTAAGGACGGCACAAATATCCATGCCCGAGGGGGGATTCGAACCCCCGACCGTAGTGGCCGTGCAGACCGTGACTGGAGCGCCTCAGTCCCCTCGGCCACCGCGGTCGGCCAACGAAATTAGTCCCATTGTCTGACAAGAGATGACACACTTGCCTCTTCTAGCGACAAATCTTCGAAATGCTACAATGAAAGCCTCAGATAATAAAATTAGTCACTATCTCCAAATGTACAGCCTTAGTACAGAGGCAAATAAACAAAGCAAAATAATCCTTCTGTGTAGATTTACTTCGCTGGGATCCAAGTTTCATGATTAATGGTCCAGTATATGCCATACATTGTGAACAAATCTTTTACAGCACGCCAGGACTCTAATCAATCGCCTCAGTGCAGAAAATCTATGTAAGATTTCATCAGAAATGGTACTACACAGGGATGTTGTTGACATCTTTCTGGAACGCTGTCTTCGTTCATCTTCATGTTCCCCTCAGGCCACAAAGAAGATGGGTTCTTCAAATAGGTTGGTCCTTGTCACCACAAGAGTGAATCCTTTAGTGTTTCTGCATTCACCCCTCGCAATATAAGATCAGCAGAGTTTTCTGCAGAGGAAATATGTCTCAACTGTTGCACATCAGTCTTCCACTGAGATGATGGTGCACTTAGCCAAGCCGCGGTGGAGTAGCCGAGCGGTCTAAAGCGTCTCGCTGCGGAGCGCGCGGTTGCTCGCCGTGGAGGTTCGAGTCCTCCCTGGGGCATGGGTGTCTGTGTTGTCCTTAGGTTAGTTTACCTAGGTTTAAGTAGTTTGTAAGCTACGGACTGATGACCACGCAGTTTGGTCCGATAGAATTACAAACAAACAAACATTTGGCACTTAGCCAAGACAAAACAATGGTTGAATCAGTCCAATAGAACACCTTAGAAATTCTTAAATTTAAGTCACGGAGAGTTTTGCTAACCAGTCTTGCCATCTTTTTGATAGGTGCTACCCTTGACTAACAATCTAACTGCAACATCATCTTGATTGCTCATTGATCGAACATAGATAGAACAACCATAAGCAACCTCACTAGCGTCCGAGAAGGTATGCACTTGAACATCCTTTACATATGAGAAAGTCAGCACATATCTATCAATCTTAATGTCCTTCACATGAAACAACAGTTTGACCATGCTGTGCCACTGATTTAACAAAGGTTGAGGTAATGGTTCATCCCACTCCAAGCGATGACACCAAAGCAAACGAAGAAATATCATAAAGGAAATTACAACAGGACCTATAATCCCAAGAGTGTCAAATATAGATGATACAATTGATATCACTTCGCGTTTAGTCACAGGATCTGGCGAGGAATCCTCAGGAAAAATGGAGCTGTCTAACACATTGGATAATATCGTAAAATTGTCTGACACAGAATGCCACAAGATACCTAACGTTTTGACTCCTTCTTCCTTTCCAAAGGAGATTCAAAGCTGTCTCTCTCTGCTTTGTGGTGGTACTGCTGTTGGCAATGCTGTATGCAACAGAATTTTCTTAATGGGAATCCTCCACTAGCAAGCAGTTCAGTCAACTCAGATTGCAACTGAAGAGTTTCCTGTAAGTTTCTTCCTCCACTTAGTATATCATCCATATAGAAATCTTGTCTTAAGGCTCTTGATGCTAATATGTATTCCTTGGCTCGTTCATCAGCTAACTGAATAAGACATCTTGTCGCTAAGTAGGAACTTGGAACCATTCCGTATGTGAGGGTCTGTAACTCATACACTCGAAATGACAAATCTGGGTTTGGCCTCCACAATATACGCTGCAGCTTCAAGTCATCTGGGTGTACAAGAATCTGCCGGTACAACTTCTCTATGTCGGCGGCGAAAGCAATGGGATGAGTTCTGAAACGGAGTACTATTGAGTAAAGATCTTCCTGCTGGATAGGTCCAACCATTAGCAAGTCATTTAAAGAAGTTCCTGTAGTAGATTTACTGGAACAATCAAATAAAACTCTGAGTTTTGTTGTGGTGCTATGCTCCTTGAAAATAGCATGGTGAGGAATGTACTAGCTCTTATGGACGCCACAAATTTCATCTACTGGTTTCATATGTCTTAAATCTTCATACTCCTTCATGAAGTCACAGTTCTGTTGTTGCAGGATTGGTTGCTTCTTGAAATGCCTTTCTAAATGATGGAATCTGTTCAAGGCATTGAAATAAGAATTTCCGAGCTTTCGTTCAGTTTCCTTGCGGGACAAGGAGTTGTTTTTCTATAATTTCAAAATTGATAGCGATATCTCGGTGAAGTTACGAAAACCAAAAACGTCTTCCAAATTCAGTTTGCACAGCGTGCCATTCAAATTTAAATGTTTGTAAACCTACTGGACCAAAGTGATCAGTCCCTCCCCCAGAGGGCTCACGGTTCTTTCGTGAGTGTAAGTGGCGAGTACGGGGCTCCGAGCTAATGCAGTCTTCCTTCCTTCTTTACTTTCCGGACTCCATTTCCTTTCCCCTCCCCTCCTTTCCTACCCTCACTCTTTCCCCTCCCCTCCTTTCCTATCCTCACTCCTTCCCCTCCACCAGGGAACTGATAACCTTAGCAGTTTAGTCCCCCTATCCCAACCAAACAACCCAACCCAACCCAATCCCCTACAGTCCCTAATTAAAGTAGATTACACTAAGGATAACCGACACACCCATGCCAAGGGAGGACTCGAACCTCCGGCGGGAGCAATGGCTCAGTTCGTAGCATGATGCCTCAGACCATGCGGCCACTCTCACGTGGCAGCGTGTCATCCCGCCACATCTTCTATTGTACCGAACGTATTTTGTCCTCCTCCGACAACTATGTCTTCTTCGTCTGCTTGAGTAGCCTACTGTTAATGCAGTGCTTCATATCACTAATTTTTCCTCTTCACCTGACATTGTGTAGCTCTCGACACAAATACAGTACATAGTTTGAAATGTTTGTACATTGCATCCATTTCAGCATAACAGACGATGCGAATGTAAAGTAGACAAGAAAGTTGGCAGTTTTCACGGAGACACGAATAACAAGGAACGGACCTTTCATGAGATGGAACGTTTGAAAAACAACTTTCACTGAAAGTGAACAAACTGTGCAACAGAGAGAGAAGATGCTGTGGACAATTTATTTAATAATGCCATAATTAGGTATTATTATTAATTATGTAGGTATTGATGTATTTAATTATTCATTGACATTAAAGCTTATTTCCTTTCTTTATGTGTAAGGTTCATTACGGATTTACAAATGAGTTACAATTACAATTTTTAAAAGTAAATGTAAACATTACTGTAAAGATACTTATAACTGATACTGTTACTTTCGATGCATAGTAACTATAACTGTAACCAAGTTACCTTCCAGGGAAGTAACTTTTACACAACGAGCTCTGTACGGAAATGCTGATTCCCCGCACGCCTCTTGAAGACGTTGATGACACTGTCGTGCTATACAACCTCTGGCACATTCAATCTTGATCGAACTCCATTGTTTCCGTTTCAGAAACATACTGACACCATTACGTTAGACCACTCATTCACAAGTGACTGTTTCCTTCGATTGTGCGCATGCTGTGATGTGTGAGGGGCGAGTCCATTTGCTCGCAGGTAATGTAAGTATGTCAACAACGTGTGCTATCAGTAACAATAGATTCCATTGCATAGTGTCTTTATAGCAGTGTTGCCACTCTTTAAGTTCCAACCCTCGTATTACCTAAACTTCAGAACCTGTTGAACTCATTTGAACTCACCACGAAAAGCTCAAAATGTCATTTCAGTTCAGAAGTTGTCATCGGGCTTCACCAAAACTAGCAACTTTGCCAGTCTACTGAACGTTTGTTGTTGTCATGGTCTCTTCTATGAGTGACAGCGAAAACAAAGCACACTTCCTTACATAGATAGGTCTAATTATAATACATTTCCCATGACAGGTTAATTGTTGGTCAGACCGATGATCAACTCTTGTTGTCAAGTGGCTACCTTGAGTAATCTTTATTTCAATTTAAATTAAGAGGGCGATCACGGATCTCGGAGCAGCCATCTGCTTGGATATGGCGTAATTTAATGACCGAAGCCAATGTGTTTGATCGTTGCACCTCCCAACAGTTATGTCGCCCTCGCAATTTCAGTAAAAGCATACAGTTGAAAATAAAGACAACACATGTAAAACAATGTTCACTTTGGAAAGGGATGACCAACTTATAATATAATGTGTACAGTTACCTTTACTTTACAGTGTAACCGTAATTTCAGTACTATTGACCACATTTTGACCGTTACTGAAGTGATAAGCTTAGCAAATTAATACCAAATGCCTCTCTGCATAGCGTTTGTTGATTTTGAAAAGGCGTTTGACTCCGTTAGCCATACAGCTGTCCTCCAAGCCTTGAGAGAGCAAGGAGTAGAAGCAGCGTACATTGAAGTGCTCAGAAATATCTACGAGACTTCTTCAGCTTATGTCAATATCGGCGAATCAACTCAAGAATTCTGCATCATGAAGGGTGTCAAGCAAGGTGATTCCATCTCCCCAAAACTGTTCTCGGCAGTACTGGAAATAGCTATGACAAAGCTGAGCTGGGAAGGCAAGGGAATCAGAATTAATGGAAGAAGGCTTACCAACTTGAGATTTGCTGATGATATTGCCATACTGGCCAACGACTTCACAGAGCTCCAGAACTTAGTTACGGATCTTAAGCCGGATTGACACGCTACGATCTGTCTGCGCAAATGTCTGCGCACACCTCGCAAATCGTTGCGTGTGGACAGCACATTTGCGCAGATACGAGATGTGCGCAAACCTGGAAGTTGGAGTTGGAGGTTTGAGCAAAATTGCTCAAATCTGTGGGTTAAAATCACATCTGCACAGACAAGTTGGAACGTGTGGACAGTAGATCGCTGCAAATCTGTCTCAGTGTATGCTTTTTTCGTGTGTTTACTATGTTTGGATGAAAATGGCTGAGAACTGAAAATTCCGACTGGGAAACAAAGTTAGCCGCAGCGTATTGGCCACATATATAAAATAAAGTGAAGTAGGCGTACAGTGTTTCAAACATATCTAAAACTAACAATTTTATTTGTATCTTGTTAGAAGGTAGGCCTACTTTACTTGACTTCATGAAATCATTCTTCTGGGCAGCGTAAAAGCTTGAAAAGTGTTGGAGATGATTTAACTCAATGCTTGTTTAGAAATTGCTGTTGAAAATTCGAGGTCTTTGTAGGTCCTTAATCTTAATGTAACTGTCAGCCAATCATGTGGAGAAATATATCTCCTCATACAAGTGTCTTTACGTATTATACGAGGAGTTACCAGTGTCAAAAGATAATTATAAGTTTCCACATCCATTCGCAAATAATTACGCCAGTTATCGAGTTTGCACCCCAACTCACGATGTACAATCACATGTGACAACTTCATTCTTTTAAGCAGCCAATGCCTAGACCATTTCTGTTTATTGCGGTTTGTTTGCACTTTTTTTTCTTTTTTTGCAAGACACGTTGCAAATAGTGTCCTTAAAAGATTTCCTCTATCACTGACAAAAATAAATTTCGTAAAAAAGCTTATCGTATTCGTTTTCCAGTCAGATTGCAGTCTGTTCTACCTACTTTCTTTTATCACCGAAAGATGTCGAGCGCGAGAATTTGCAGCGATATGAACACCCGTCCACACGCAACGATTGGTGTGCGCAGACATTTGCACAGACATTTGCGCAGATAGACCGTTGCGTGTGGACCTGGCTTTACTTCGGAATGTCAGTTAGTTGGCTTGAATTTGAACCTCTCCAAAACAAAAGTAATGTCAAACAAATGGGTTCCAGCTGGTGATGTGAAAGTCAAGGACAGTCCATTAGAAGAGGTCAGTGAATATATCTACCTTGGCCAGATTATAAACGTGAAGTGAGATGTAAGGCCCGAAATCTATTGGCGCATCAAGCTTGGCTGGCAAGCATTTGGGAGGAATTATACAATATTCAGATAAAAAATGCCGGTAAATCTGAAGAAAACAGTGTTTGACAATGTATTCTTCCTGTGCTGACGTATGGCTGCGAGACATGGACACAGCTCATTTACAAAAGGGAAACTTAGGACAGCACAGAGAGCCATGGAAAGAGCAATTCTGAGCTATACAAGAAAGGACAGGAAAAGGGCAGATGACATCCGATCTGTGACCAAGGTTAAGGACATCTTAGAGACCGTAGGCTCTTTGAAATGGCAGTGGGCCGCCCACATCGCGAGAATAGAAGACAACAGATGGACGAAGATAGTACTGGAGTGGAGTCCGAGAGAGGCCTAGAGGACAGATGGGACAAAGATATCTGGAAGATCGCTGGTAGCACCTGGCAGAGAACTGCTCAAGACCATTCCGCTTGGAGAAGACTGCTGAAAGCCTACCTACATCCACGACTCGAAGAGGCTACATCATTAAATGATTGAAATGGCTGATGATGATGATGATGATGTACAGTAACCTAACCTACTCATCAAAGTGAGCTATCGAAATGTAAATGCAGACCAATATATAACATATTGGAAACTTACATTAAGCTTCTATACTTATTTCGCAGTAGCAGGAAAGAAAGTGGCTTCTTGTCAAAAAATATTTGAAGAGAATACATCTGCCTGCAGTTAGGTAAACAGCATGGTAACGCTCCTTTGCTTCGTTTTAAGTAAAATTCGTATTAAATATCTTATCTGAAATACATCTATAAAATTTACATTGCACTTTCTTTCAAAATTTTACAATTTTGCGTATTTTAACGTAACAGATGAAATGTAATCAGCATACTTGGAAGAATATATTTTTAGTTTCATGTAGTTTTTTTGACTTATCTCAAGCTGAATGAAAGTAATATTATAGTTGTCTCTGACACACATACATCACGTATGGAGTGTGTTTTACCACATAAAATGTACAACTGAACTAAGTACAGTTTACTCAAGGGAAGCTACTGACTAGTTTATATACGGAATTTCAAAAATAATTTTAGAAAATTTGCAAAGAGGTTCTTTAAATCAAAAGAAAGCAAACATTCCTGTAAGCCTAACTTTAAATATATTCAGTTTTCAAGTTATTAATGCATGTAGCTTGGTGGCAGAGTGATAGAGGTCTAGACTCTAAATCCCAAGGTTGTAGGTTCGATACCTGTTAAGTTACAAGAATTTTTCTCTCTCATCGTTCACTTCTTTCCCCTCTGGCAATTTCACTGGCGTAAAAAAATTCCCAAGTTAGAAACCCCCATTAAACTGTACGTTCCTCTATAACTGCCTGGGTACGTCAGTTCAGAATGTCTGAAGAAGAAAAAGGCATACCACCTCCAAACAGAACCATGTCTAGTAAAGCACTGTGATGATCAAATCAATCTTCGGATTGCTGAGTGACTGCTTTACAATTAAGCAGTCAACAATCTGAAATTGGTTTGAACACCACAGTGCTTTACTAGGTCCTGTTTGGAGGTGGTATGCCGTTGCCTTCCTCCGACCTTCGAACTGACTTACCCAGCCAGTTATAGGGGGACCTGCAGTTTAACGTGGGTTCCAAACCACGGAATTTCAAAAATGCTACTCGGTATTTTTCACATGAGCAATACTGTCAGAGGTGAAAGAAGTGGAAAGTGACAGATAAAAATCCTAAGAACTGGCGGGGATCGAACCCGCGACCTTTGGATTTGTAGTCTGGCACTCTACCACTGTGCAACCAAGGCGCACATTCTATACAATATTCTATCTATATATATATTGCCTTACTGCACCCTACATGGCGTTGAGTAGCCAAGAAAGCCGTTTAACTTGTTTACTTTCATGTTTTAATGTGTGTCACCCACTGTGAGCACATGTGATTCATAACTGTCATGAAACTACACGACTGCAATCCGAAGATTGAGTTGATTGAACTGCTTGCCAGTGGAGGATTCCCATTAAGAAAATTCTGTTGCATACGGCATTGCCAACAGCAATACCACCACAAAGCAGAGAGACACAGCTTTGAATCTCCTTTGGAAAGGAAGAAGGGGTCAAAACGTTAGGTATCTTGTGGCATACTGTGTCAGACAATTTTACTATATTATCCAATGTGTTAGACAGCTCCAATTTTCCTGAGGATTCCTCGCCAGATTCTGTGACTAAACGCGAAGTGATATCAATTGTATCATCTATATTTGACACTCTTGGGATTATAGGTCCTGTTGTAATTTCCTTTACGATATTTCTCCAGTTGCTTTGGTGTCATCGCTTGGAGTGGGATGAACCATTACCTCAACCTTTGTTAAATCAGTGGCACAGCACTTAGAGCAAATGTAAATGAAGACATTTTCACTGATTGATCCGGCGGTTCTTGGTAGTGCGACATCACACTGACTTCAAAGTAGAATTTTGTCTATGTGCTACACGTTCATTTCCACTTAGTTACCTGGTATTCGGCTTACTAGGACATATTCAGACTTTTAAAGTACGTTGATAACCGGTTGTTTATATAAAAATAAACATGGTGGTCTACCAAGAACCGACGAAAGAATCAGTCAAAATATCCAATTTTGAATGTGCCTTTAAATTTGTTGTACATACCAAGAGCTGTATCTCTGTACCCAATAAAAACTGGACACACGTTATATGAAATTTTAACTGCAAATCGTCTTTATTACCATCTTTTAAAATATTTCATTTTTTTCCTGAAACATTTTGTAGTTAATAGATGAAATATCTGTTTTTGGTGAGCATTAGTTGAAGCTTTACCACAGTTAATGGTCTATGTATAGACAACTGAGCTTGTTCATCATATATATATAGGTGCCTCAAACTACAGGGGCTGGAGGTATGTAGTCACATTTTATAATGAGGACGTTAACACATGTGAGCGACGTAGTTACGCATGAACTGCAAGAAAACAAATACAGTATCACAGTGGCATTCTACAACACAAATAAACGTTGTAATTATCACAATAATCATAACATATCTTACAGTTTCGAAAAGTGATCTTAACTCGGCGATTCATTTGCTGTAATTTGACAACAAACCAAGAAGACACGTGAAGCAGTGTTTTCTTCTATGCCTGTTTTGCAAGAGTTTTATTCAGATTTCCAATGTTGAAACGACGTTCATTATAATATTTGTGTTCATTATGTGTTGTTTGGTTCTTTTTATAAGGTAGGTGGGCCAAATATGGCCACCCCCCCCCCCCTTCATTTCTGAAACTTCCATTCAAATCCGTCGGATGGCAGCACCTAAATGACCGGAAACGGCGTCCAAGTAACAAAAGAAAAACAGAATCGTCATGTTGTACGTTATTCAGTATGCAGTTGTGTATCTTTGGTTTTAGAGGTTTTTGTTAAGCTACTAAGGTAAGTTTTTCCTAAGCTCTGGAGTAATTAATTTTTGTGACTGCTTTATGAACTGGTGAGTCTTTTGAAGCCTATTTATGGTACATTTGAAACCTTCAAGTCATTTTTAAATGAGCTAGTTAGAAATTGCAGAAAAATGAAGGGGACGGACGAAAAACTATGTGTAGACCAATAAGGCGAGGGTGGCCTTATAAGGGCCAGGGTGGCCTTATTCGGCTCTCACGCCTGTTTTTCCCACCGATGACTTGTTAATTAAATTACAATTTACTTAATTTTCTCCTATGATTACTTTAGTATCTTTGACTGTGAGTTTTTATTACTACATTGCTTATTGTTATGTTTCAAGGTGATGGCTCGTACTAGAGGTGGAATAGGAGGGAAGAAAGGTCCTTCAAAAAGAGGACTTATGGTCCGAGGGATAACTGAAGCGAGCTATGACTGCTGTCAGGAATGGAATGAGTGTCAAACGTGCCTCCAGTGTTTACAACACTCCTCACAGAACCCGAAGAAATCACCTGAGTTCAGGATCTGAGGTGAAAAGGGCAGGCCGCTTACCTTACCTCACTCTCGACCAAGAAAGTCAATTAAGTTCGCGAATTATCAGGACAGCTGATGTCGGAATGCCCATCACACCGAAGTTTGTTCGACGGTCAGTGTTCACTTTCTGTGCAGCAAGTAACATTCCTCATCCATTTTCAGTTGTAAAGGGTTTGCTGGGAGGAAATGGTTTCGTGGGTTCATGATTTGCATTCCAGAAATAGCCAAGAGAAAGGCACAGAACCTGAACCCTGCACGAGCAATGAAATTGAATCTATGGATAGTTCATGATCATTTTAACAAATTACACGAGGTGATGAGAGAAACAGATGTGATGGACAAGCCACAATGCATTTACAATATGGATGAAAAAGGGTGCCGACTAGCACTACACCATGCACCAATGGTTCTGGCCAGAAGAGGATAAAAAAAAAAATGTGCATTTAGTGGCTCCAGAACACGGAGAAAATGTAACAATTGTGGCTTGTGCAAATGCTATTGGTCAGTCCATCCCTCCCATAATATTGTTCAAAGGACAGAGACTAAAACCTGAATAGACAGAAAACTTACCAGCTGGATCAGTAGCCTTGATGACATCTAAAGGCTCTATGACGTCCATGATTTTCATTGAATGGGTTAAACATTTTGCCAAGTATAAAACGGCTGGTAGGGCTTTGCTAATTTTTGATGGTGCTTCATCACATCTCGATGCAAATATTGTTGATACAGCAGAAGAGAATAATATTACTCTTTACTGTCTTCCAAGCAACACAACTCATGCCCTCCAGCCAATGGACAGATCTGTGTTCAAGCCCTTCGAGTCATTTTGGGATGACGAAGTCTTTAGATACTGGGAAAATAATCCTGACAGAAGAATAACGAAAGCATAATTCGGAAAACTTGTCTCAAAAGTATGGCCAAGAGCTTTCACACCAAGCAACGTAACTGCTGGGTTCTGAAGCACAGGAATCTACCCCCTTTGACCCGAATGTCATTCCTCCTGAATTTTTTGCTCCCAGTGAAGTCACTGATAAAGAGGGAACTTTCACAGACAGTAACGCAAGGCATGCAAGATTTCATGACGAGGGTAATGGAAGATGATGACTCCATAGATGGTGATGAAAACGCTACTGATCTGGCTTGCGGATCTGAAATGCAAGCTATGCCTGCGATGGACTCTGGAAAAACCGATATAGCTGATGTAGTGAAAGTGAACGAACTGACCTCACAAGACAAATGTGAGACGCCTCTTGAAACGGAACTGTCAGCTCGCCTTTCATCATCTGCTGGAAAATCCTTTACCGACATCTTAAAAACTCCTAAAATCAAGAAGAGCCACACCCAAAGGAGAAAAAGTTTGAATTATGTACGGAACAAAGTAACCCAAAGTTTATTCCAAGAGAAACCTCAAACATCAGCATGGGGCCAACAGAAAACAACGTCAAAAACTTTGAAGAAAACCTCTCAAGCAGCCCCCAGCTACTCAAAAGGCGATGCGTCTTCGTCTTGTTTTATCTGAACTTAGGACTTGGTAGAAGATATGATTCGCTGCTCACATTGTGGACTATACGTTCATGAGCTTTGTGGTGGAATCGACAAAACAGACACTGTTGAGAAATATTTTTGCCCCAATTGTGAAATAGAATAATTAGTCTCTGTTTGAAAATCTGAATTTTTTTCTTGTACTATGTAATAAATTTTTTTGACTGTTTATTCAGCATTTTACTGCCCCAAAACACTCCTTTTCTAGATGTGGCCTTGTTGTGGTACATGGGGTTGCATTTTCGGGTACCCCGTGTATCCCAAAAAGGCCATTTGCTACCTTTTTCAAAATTCATTTTAGAATATACTTCTTTGAATGGTTTGAATTTATTTTTCTTAGTAGCTAAAGGGCTATTCCTAAGGAATGTGAAGTTTCAAGTCAATTGGCTGACTAGTTTGGTGGTGAAAAATTGTCAAACCTTAAGGTGGCCTTATTTGGCGCACCTACCTTATTTATTTGCGCATTTCTTGTAACGATAAAGTACAAACATGAATGCAAATGTTAGACTAGTTATGACACGTTAAGACATGACTAAAATTGTCATCCCTCCCCTCTGTATGTGCAACGATCCTAGTGATCATAAATGGGCCACTGTGCCACGACTCTCAACCTTTTGTGCCAAAAGCTTGAGGTATGCCGGGAACTGTGTAATATTTCCGACAGTGACGCTTTTGTTCGGTGATTTTGCCGATGACAGCATTAGTCCACACCACGCCAGCACGCCTGCCGACCCAACGAGTGGTGGGACCGGCCTGAGGGAGCGGCCCAAAATTCACCTTCAGCACCGACCGCCTAACCGCATCCTCTTGCCAGGGGGCAGCATGGCGAAACCAGCATGACTTTAGGAGCATCCAGATAAATGGCGACACTGGACGAAGGGCAGAGAAAGCCCTTATCTGCAAGCACCAGAAGAGTCGTTTCCAAAAAACAGTGATGGCATCGAAGATAAAACGTGGACCCCCGCAGACGGGAAGAAGACAAGCAAACCCCTGCAGTGCACACATATGTGAGTGGGAGAGAGTCTGGCCTGCAGTATAGATAAAGCGGTTCCACCAGAACAATGTTTCTGGTCAGAGAGTAAGACCCTGATAAATGGCTTATCAGACAGGCCTAACATATACAGCAGCTACAAAGAAATTTTTTTTTAGAACCAAGAAAGGATGCAGAAGATAAAGACAACATGCTTGCAACATGGGAAATGTGCCAGTTTGCGAGTCCCGTCTCATCCCACAGAAAATTTCCACCGGAGACTGAGAGGTGTGATAGTGAAAACGGCGATCAGCAAAACAAACCCACCAATTACCAAAGAGACGCAAAATTAGAGGAGAATCTGTAGGTGGAGAGCGAGGGGGATTTGGTGAGAAACCACCAAAGAGAAGAATTAGTCTGTCACCTGAGAGGCGAGAAGACATGCAGGCAGCTGCCACCTGGGCAGACGTGGGACTTCGACTGTGACGCTTTCACTCTGGGATCGCACTGCGCTGCAGTGTGCAGAGCAGAACAGGGCGGGTGTGAGATGCTGCCGCGACCGCTCCCACTGCCGACATATGCCGATCCATTGCCTGATGCCCACATGAATGTAATGTTGGTGAGACAGGAAATTACCTTCCCCTTTCCTGTTCATATCAGAGTCGTGCCCATGCCGAGTCAAATCGGCGCTGAGAGATTATTGTTTTTGCAAACCTTGTTATACATACATCTGAATTACATGTGGTAATGCTCTGTGTAAACTTGTTATGTTCTCAAATCAATCCCTTGAATCAAATGTCCCTACCAGCCTAGTTCCATAATTAATCATTATATTTTCATTTAATTCTACTGCAGTGTGGGAGTTATTCAGGGAGTATTATTACCACAGTATTGTAGGCCTGCAGAGGAGTGAAGTATTTTTTACTCATGAGTCACTGAACAGTTGTACAAAACTATAAGCGTGTACTTATAATGTTGCTTTGTTGTAAAATTCTGGGATG
Source organism: Locusta migratoria (assembly GCA_026315105.1). Classification (NCBI taxonomy): domain Eukaryota; kingdom Metazoa; phylum Arthropoda; class Insecta; order Orthoptera; family Acrididae; genus Locusta; species Locusta migratoria. The sequence goes on from CM048744.1 coordinate 459,370,478, forward strand.
TTTTATGTCCATGCATTATGGCATTTCTGGAGGCCTAAAATCTCCTATGTTCAAATCAACATGGTTTCTGACTGTGACATAGAAACCCAGCTCAATCTATTCATCCACTCGACCCAGAGAAGAGTAGTTCAGAATCCAAAGGTTGATGCTATGTTCGTCGACTTCGAGAGGGCATTTGGTATGGTTCTAAACTGTCACCTAATAAATTATTAGAGTACAGAATATCAGACCAACTATGTGACTGGACTGAAGATTTCCTGGAAAGCTGAACACAGCATATCTTTCTCAATACAGAGAAGACTTTGATGTGAAATTAATTTCTGGCATACCCCTAAGGAGTGTTCTTGCTGCTGCGGCTGCTGCTGTTGTTGTTATATTATGAAGATAAACAAACTATAAAATTGAAGAGCTTGATTTGTGCTTCCTTACGTTCTTGGCTCAATAAACATTTTTAGTGACAAAATCGAGGACTGGGATCTCACAGGCTAGCATTGGATGACATGACACACTGCTGTCTTCTCACCATCAACAGTAGATCTTGACAAATTGACACACTAATAGCCAGAGATGTTTGTACGTACAACATGTTATAAGTGATGAAAAATATTTGATAGTTTTGCACAATAAAATTATCCTTTTCGAGAAGACAAAACAAGGCACTTCCTAGTGTTATTTCATTGGCAACAAGATCATCTTCATACTGTGATTACCTTTTTACTCTCAGATTCAGATTCGCTGGCAGCGACAATAATGCTTTAAGTAATGCTTACTTTACAGCATGCAGTTTTGCATCACAGCTATGATTCAAAACTGCATGCTGTAAAGTAAGCATTACTTAAAGCATTATTGTCGCTGCCAGCTGGTCTTGAATCTGAGAGTAAAATAATCACAGTATGAAGATGATCTTGTTGCTAATGAAATAACACTAGGAAGTGCCTTGTTTTGTCTTCTCGAAAAGGATAATTTTATTGTGCAAAACTAACAAATATTTTTCATCAATTATATAATGCTGTACGTACAAACATCTCTGGCTATAAGTGTGTCACTTTGTCAAGATCTGCTGTTGATCTTTGCTGGCTTATAACAGTGGAATAATTTGACAGTGATTGCAGATTACTTGAAAGCTATGAACAACTATGTCCCATGCAGAGTTAGAAGGTTTCTAAGAAACAATATATATAATTCTCACTTATGCCAATAAACAATACACAGAAAACAGTAAGAAACACAGTATTCTTGTGGCTATCGTATGAGCTGACAGCTGTAATTCACTTTTCACACAGATAATACGATGTCACCAAATAAGTCTTATCATGCATTGCACAGTTGTTCAGTTGTCAGATGACAGTCTTCTAGAGGATATCATATTTAGCTAAATAGAGCACATTGTATTATGATTTAACATTTCAGTACTAATGAGGACATTTCATTTTAAAAAATCCTTTATTCACAGTAACATTGTCTGAATCTGTTGTGTTGGTAACCAGTAATACTGCATGGAATAGCCCATCACTATTATTCACAAATCCTTCATGAGTGAGAGAATGTGATCAAACCTCAGTAATTGATAACCTGTCAGAAACAGGAATAAAACCAAAAACTACAAAACATATAAAAAGCATATAAAGATTCTCACTTGAAATAACGCACAACACAAAGAAAACCTTAAAAAATATAGCATCCCTTTGGCTAACATATAATATGATTGACAGCCGTAATTCACTTTTATTGCACACACAACACTACATCAAAAGCCACAATCACAACTTCTGTTGGTGTTTACATATCAGATGCTAACATCAGTCAGCTCTCTTGATGGAAGCAGAACATCATACAATACATAGTATCCGGCTGTGCACTCCAGTGCAGGGGCTGAAACAACCAGCTGTGGTAGTGACTGTGGACGTGTAGATGCTGAGTCCACCTGACAATGAACTCTCATTGTTGACATGGTTGATGGAGCTTCTTGTAAGATAGATGTAGGCACAACATTGCAATTTGCTCTCCATTCATGGTAATGTCTAGCATGTGTGGACCTTTATAAAAACCATGGTATTATCTGGTGTATAGGCATTGCAATGGAGGTTTAATAAGTCTGTTGAAAGCATGATATGATAGCAGCTTTTGAGACTGCAGTGCACATATGTAAGTGGTTTGCCATGCCTTCATTCCTTACAAGGTTTAATTTTGGTAATGGGTCTTGCAATCAACATAGTAGTTTCAATTGGCCACAGGTTCTCGTTGTGAAATAATTGGTACTGACAGACAATCCAGATAGGAGCAGTGGCTTGCCACTTATGAGTCAGTGTCTGGCTTCTAAGTTGTGATCACTTTAGTGACAGATACCATTGGTCAACCATTTCATTGCTGGCGGGATGGTAACTGGTCATTTTTTAGTGCACATACCCACAAAATTTCACCAGCTGTATGAACAAGTCAGATTGAAACTGCTGGCCACAATCAGGTGTAATATGCAGAGATCAGCATAATTGCAAATGCATAATGGATGTTTCTACCACAATATGTCTATTAGGACCACTTTCAGCCAGTGTGTGAAATGGTCAATGATTGTTATCAGATATTGAACATTAGGTAGAGGATGCTACCCAATGAGATTAGGGTCAACACTTGCAAAACACGATGCTGTCTCTGAAAAGTTGCCGATCAATGCATGCAAGTGTGTGAGCCAGTGACACAGATAAATGCAGTCACTAAAGACTTGACTTACCTCTCCACCAGGAATATAAATCACATGACACACTGTTCAAGATAAACAAAATAAACAAGCAATAATTTCATCTGAATTGGGCCTACTGTAAACCCAGTGAAAATTAATGATTTAATTTCAGATTCTTTTTAATTAGTTTCTTTCAATTAAACTTTTGTGATTTCTGATTTTCTGAGCAATCACTTTCTTTGGGTTCTTAGATAGGTAAGGATAAAGAAATTGAAATATATCATATACCTGGCTGGGCAATGTGTGAAGGAACACCATTTGGTGTAAAAATGATCTTACCCACACATCAACACTGTTGAAGGGTTGGACTGATATTGGTGCACAAAATACTCTTATAGTATTTACCAATTTTATTACAAGTAACAGAGCTGCAGGACCTATCTCTTCAAAAAGATATGCCATGTCACAGTTACCTTTGCAGAATGAAGTGGTACCAAGTGATGTGAGAGTAGATATTCAGTTTCCCATACTCTGCATACTGCATTGTTGTTGGGGATGCAAACAGGCCCACAGAATGTTTCATGGCCATTCACATTTTTTTTAATTTAGTCATTTGTGTGACGTGTCTGCAAGTTAAATGAAAAAAGGGGGGTAATTGTTCACATGTTCTTACAGTGTCTTATGTGTTGAGGAGCAGAGGAAAATATCTAGGTTACTTGCACAGACTGCCACAGTAAAGAGATATGTTTTGCCAGTTCCAGGTAACATAAAGAAATGCTACGCAGAGGATTCAACAACTGCAAGAAGTTTGTTTAAACCACCTGTAATTGTAACATATACAAATAATTATGCTTAGTCAGCAATATTATTGGTTGCTGAGTGAGATAGAATTTCAGCACCAGTTATGGTTCTGAATGCTTAACTGCAGAGAAAAGACAGACAGAAATGTTATAGATTATTTTGAATAGTTATGGCATTGCAATGTGTGTACAATTATACTAAACCAAAACATTCTTTATTACAACATTAAAAAATAAATTTTACTTCCAGTTCCTCTGGGTAACAAATGATATATACAAGGTATCTTGAGCACATAATGTGTAAAAACAACAACCATATACATTTACATCATTCTACATACAAAATACAAAAGTCAGTACAAAAAAAGAGAATGAAACAAAACATTTGCATATGCCAAGTACAAAATATAGATCTTAATTAACAACAAATCAACAAGAAATTAGTATTTTCATTTCCCAGCTTGTATCCAGTCTATTTCAAGTGATGATGTTCCAGACTGTTTGACTGGAAGATACACACCACCATAAACTTGAAGTCCAACTGAAGTTATGCTGCTTTTGTCTAATGGTTCAGCTTCTGATGAATTCAGAGCTCTTCCACGAAAATAAGGTTTAAATTCACTCAGTGGAAGTTCTACTGTGGCAAAGGAACCCATAGGTGCCTGAAATATCCAAAACTACATGTCAAGGTGGGGAAAAAAGAAACACATTTACTTAAATACTTAAAAGATGCAGGAAACTGAGGGTTATTTTAATGACAATGTTACTTTGGATCAATCACTCTAGTAACTATTACTCAAAAACAACAAAACACACACACACACAAACACACAGTAAAGGGCCATACACCACTGTGGAAACAAGTGCCTTGCATGGTGCCTTGCATGGTGTTGTCTGTTTTGGCAAGAAATATATTGGCAGAAACTAACATTTGTCAGACAGCATTAAGGTGCTGATACAGGACTACACATACAGAGACTCAAGAGTGTTGCTTTTGAGAGGGTTACAACTATTCCTTGAATGTGTAATCTGCTGTGCTAACTTTGCTGTATGAGGCTTATGACATAAAACATGACCATGGCCCATAATCTAATTGAATATGATAACTCATCTATCACTTTCATTTTGCAACTTTATTCTCGTTGTCACAAGGAGTATATTTGCTCAACATGAACTTTGCTAAACAATAACTCAATGTAGTCGATTCATCTTTGCCATTGTGTTCACAATGCACGTCACTTGGATAATTCTTCGACCACACAGGATTAGACGAGCGATCTGGAGCTTCATGTTACAGATTGTGCCGCCTCCACATTGGTGGTTCGAGTCCTCCCTCAGGCGTGTGTGTGTGTGTGTGTGTGTGTGTGTGTGTGTGTGTGTGTGTGTTGTCCTTTGGTTAGTTTCACTTGGTTTAAGTAGTTTGTAAGCCTAGGGACTGATGACCACAGTAGTTTGGTCTCACAGAATTACAAAAATTTGAACATGTTCTGATCTCACAAGTAGCAACAATCATATGATGCCAATTTATGCAAGTATACTAGCTAAAGGATTATAGAAGAGCATGTACATCATAACAGGTTTGCATTTCCTGTTTGATGTTTGTCTGAAATTGATAGATGCAAAATTTGAGGCTGGAGGCAAATGACATGCACAGCACAAGTCATAATGTATGCATGCCTTTCATCACCAATCTGCTTACTGTATGATGGTAATTAAACATAATTATTTTTAGTGATTTGCATTTGTTTTCATGTAAAAGAAGTTTATAACTCCGTTATTAAAGGATCTTCCACTGTTACTACGAGGAGCAATGACATATCTACATTTTGAAGATAGACAACTACCTGTGAAAGAAATTATTCTGAAACCTCATTCAATAATATACGAAGTTTCCCTTTGTTCTTTGTTTTTGACACTGACATTAACAATTTGTTCAAATATGCTGATTGACTACAAACCAAGCCATAAACAAGCCTAAAGTAAGTCACTGGAAGATGAGGAATTACTTAGTGTACATTTTAGTTCCTAAATATAACATGACTCTCATAAAAATGCCTGAATCATATTACACCATTGTTCAATTATGGCTGTTTTATGGTGAGCAGCTTGATAATATATTCTGATACACTTCAGACAGACTAAGAGTGCAATGAAAACTTACCAGCTTAGTTGGAGAGAAACAGGTGAATTGCTCTAATTTTTATCTGAAACCGCACAGATAATATTTTTAAGGTATTTCTGTCATCTGCTTTCATGTCTGTGTCAGCAAACAATTTGAGCTGTGACTGAGTATCCTCATATTTCTCTACAAACTTTGGCAACTGTTCTAGCCTGATAATAATGCCTGAGATAATGCCTGAGATGTCTCATTTGCTTGTTTGTCAAATTAATCTGCAAACTTTAACAACTGCAGGTGGCTTGTTTTTGGCGTAGAACATGGTGCCATGGAACACTGACCATAAAAAATATACAAACCAGGTACTTATATACATGCCTTGTTGATACAGTTGACTATTACATTCAGCTTTACTGAAACTCACAGTTGTCATTTCAATGAGACATAGCTGCTGCTGCTGCACAGATTCATTGGTAATGCAGCTCTGAAGGAACAAAATATTTGTAACTGTTGACAGAAATGTTAAACTTTAACAAGAATGTCTGTCAGTGATACAGATTTCACAGTGTACAATATAGTTTGAATTCTTTCAGATTAATGGTTGATGAAAGATGTTATTCAAGCACTTATTTTTCAAAATTACAAGAATATTTTGCAAATCAAAATACACATGCTCACCATTTAAAGTACAACACCCTCAGCTATGTGGTGTCATGTGTAGCATGAGCTTACGAAATAATGCAAAAGGCAACAATCACTTCTGTTCTCTTGAAGGGTGAATGTTTATCATTAGGTCCTAGGCTGGGGCAACCTGCTACCAACTCTCAGCTGTATATAACTACGCAGTGGACAGACAGCATGATCCAGTGTCTCACATAAATGCATCACAGAATGCTTATCTCTCTGGCAAGAATATATATCATATGACACACTGACTCTTTACTTACATGATGTGATGAATGCTATCAACAAGGAATCTCAAATCAATTCCTTATTTCTATATTTCCAGAACACTTCTGACAATGTATCTCACAAGCGGCTTCTAATCAGTTTGCATGCTTATGGAATATCACCGTAATCGTGGGATTGGATTTACGATTTCCTGTCAGAATGTAAATGATGTAAACTCGTAGAGTAAAACAGAACTGATATCTAGTATTCCTCAGCAAAGTGTTATAGGGTCCATATTGCTCCATACCTTTATAAATCATTCCAGTCGCAACAGCCAGAGACAGCAGTTGGATTGTGTGTGTGTGTGTGTGTGTGTGTGTGTGTGTGTGTGTGTGTGTGTGTGTGTACACATTCTCTGTGGTAGATGAAGGCTTAACATCCGAAAGCTTCATTTTTTGTTATGTGTGCCTTTCTGCGGCTCATCATGTGTCTCTTTCCAAAATATTGTTGAATCCTTTAAGGTATGTCTATTGTTTTATACATGATTTAGGAGACACTGTGAGCAACTCTCACTATTCATGAATGATTCTGTCATTTATTGGTTAGTAAAGTCACCACAAGATCAAGCAACTGCTAAATGATTTAGATGAGATATCTGCATGGTGCACAAATTTGCAATTGACCATAAGTAATGATAAGTGTCAAATCATGCATATGATTACTAAAATAAACCCATTAACTTCATCTACACCATAAATCATCAAACCCACATGCCATAAATTCAACTAAATACCTAGGAATAACAATTACAAGCAACTTAAATCAGAAAGAACATTCAGAAAATATTGTAAGGAAGGTGAACTAAAGGCTATGTTTCATTGACAGAACACTTAGAAGATGCAACAGTTCTACTAAAGAAACTGCTTACACTACACTTGTACAACCTATTTTGGAGTATTGCAGTGCCTTTGGGATCCCCATCAAGTGGAACCGACAGAGGATATAGAGAAAGTTCAGAGAAGTGCAGCTCATTTTGTATTATTAAGATATAGGGGAAACAGAGTCATGGAAATTATTCACGGGTTCTGGTGGAAATCATTAAACAACAGGTGCTATTCATTGCAGCAAGATTTATTTGCAAAATTTCTGTCACCAGCTTTCGCTTTTGAATGGGAACATATTTTGCTAGACCCATCTATTTAAGGACACAGGAACACCATAATAAAATGTGATAAATCAGATCAAAAACAGGAAGTTTTAGGCTTTCCTTTTCCCATGATGTATTATAGAATGGAGCAGTAGGGAAATATCATAAAAGTGGTTCAATGAACCCTCTGCAGTGCACTTCAATGTCATTTGTAGAGTATTTTTGTAAATGCAGAATTAGAAATAAAACATACAAGCAATAGTTTCATCCAAATTGGGCCTCCTGTAGATCTGGTGCATTCTAATGATTTAATTTCCAGTTGTTTTTAAATACTGTTACTTTCAATCAAACTTCTGTGATAATTTTATTTTCTGACCAACCAGTTTCTTCGGTTTCCTATGAGATAAGGTTACAAAAAATCTTCTTTTGAAACAAACAGTTTTCCTGTTAAGAATAATTTACTCTTAAAAAATTATCTTTTTGGTATCATTTCTTTAACCATTTGGAGCATTAAGACTTTTTCATCACTTGACAAATTTGATAGTCCTCTAACATAGCCTGTCACAAAAATGGAAAATTCACTAAAACATCATCTAAAGACACTTTTTTATTAATTAAATTATCTCTCAAATGTTATATAAATTAAATATGGTCATTGGTGAAAAAGTATAGATTAAAATTTCAGTGTGAGTTGAACTGTCAATTCATCCATTTTACAAAGCTTGAATCCTAACTACTTGACCACTATTAACACTGATGTATAGCACCTAAGCACAGTTGCTCAAGCTTCATAATCTCTATATATAAAAATGTTATGTTGGTTTGTGTATGTTTGAAAATCTCAAAAAGTTCTTCACCAATTGAGCTCAAAGTTTGTCAGAACATTACAATGTAACACAAGAAGTTTTTTAGACTCCTATTTGTTTAACATATTACTCATAACCTATATAAATGGCACTTCGGCAATTTTTGGCCTCAACGTTTCCACATTGTAAAATTTATATAAATTCGAATTGATATATATTTAAATAATAGGTATGTAAAAACATCCGCATAATCCAGTAGTATGTTGTATCAGTATTTCAAAGCATTTGGTCAAGAACTTTTGGAGATATCAGATTTTGAACATAAGACAAAACAACATTGTAAGTTAGATTTCTAAGATGAGACGCAGGAAGGGTAGGCAATGACAAAGAGGGGAGAAGAGATATACATGTATTTTTTTAAATTGTAACCAAGACTCCAAATACCAATTTTTGTAGTTCAGGCTGCAAAACTAGCTTAATACCAACATTTTTCAAAAATCTTTTCATTCCCTATTTCGCCCCCTTAAAGGCTGATTTTCAGAGAAAGCTGAAAAATGCCTTTTTTTAAATTCTAACCAAGAATCCATATACCAATTTATGTACATCTAGCATCAAAATTGAGTGGATAACAGTGTATTTTCTAAAAACGTTTAATCACCTATTTCACCCCCTTAGAGACGGAATCAAAAAATGGCTTCTTAAACATCGCCAGCATTGTAAGATGAACACACTCTCCAAATTTCAAGTTTTTATCACCAGTGGTTTTGGCTAAGCAATGATGAGTCAGTCACTCAGTACGTTTCCTTTTGTTTATAGTTATTGTGCATTGCAAGCTGTTGTGAACTCTCTCGAAGGTGGTCTATGCAGTGTTCCCTGTTATATACTGAGTATTATCAAGTGGAGTGCATCAGAGTCACTTACTAAGTTGGACGACTGGGAGGACAACCCCTCTGCTCAAGGAATTGCTGTACGATGAACATATGGACTCCCTGAGTGACAAATAATAGCCCTCCCCCCTAGTGCAAAGAATCATTGGTGATACTGGATAACAAACATCAGAGATATGAATGCAATGATATAATTTTGTCGTCCTTACAGTTTTGAGGCAATGATTAAATTTATCCAAAGGCGGCAGCGCAGCTTGCCATATGTTGGCAACGAAATGTTCATGTGGATAATTCATTTTCTCTCAGAACAAACTTTCAACTAGAGTGCAAGCACAGACTCAATTATCTGTTAAATTCTAAGCACAAAAGCATGTTCCTCTCAGTCTTTACTTTGGGTGTCAGTAGCGGAGAGTAGTAAAGTGGGAAGGAAATCTTCAGTTTAGAAGTATAACTGATTTATTGCAGGTGGTTCATACAGGAACATATTAACAACAGAGCGGAACTGCCTTAAACGGATATTTTATAATGAAAAAACAATTTATTCTGATAAGCATCTCCTTCGAATTACCACTGCATTATAGAGGACAACATTCCCGAGTAATACTCGGGAACCAGATGCTTTATAATAATGCTTGCAATTGACATAGCCGGTCCTCTAACGACATATATCAAATGTGTGCTTCTAAATTCATGCTGACAAAACTGGACATTTACCATCATAGAATTAATTAAAAATGAAGGGGTTATTTTACTTATGGCAGATGCAGCATTCCGTGCTAATGTAATATTTCAAGGTAAATGCAGAATATTATTAGCCTCATTGTAAGTAACTGAGTTTTAAAAGAGCAGTCAAGAGATTATGGCAACATCAGCTGCTGCTGCAAGTGAAATTTTACCAAAATTATACAAATACATCAACATTAAAAATGACGTATCGATGTTTGATTATAATTTTACAAGGAGGCCAATAAAACTTACACAATTCAAAAGGTGCTTTGCCATATGTGCATGTGAGACGAAAATCACGTGTATATTTATCCTTTAAGAAAGGAAAAAGGAATCAGATGTTTTCATATCTATATCTCTGATCATGCTTTAAATTCTCCAGTGTCGAAAATTGGTACCAAGTTCTGCCTTGCGTAGTGGTCAGGTGCTATGGTAAAAATGCGACACTAAAGTAACAACTTTTCATGGAAATGCATTTTATATTCGCTCATGTGAAATGGTTAATTTTCAGTAAGATAGATCGTGATACTAGCAGTGAAAATCAAAATACCATAGAAATGAATTCTGAACAAAATGTTGTTTATGTGCATCATTATATCATTTTATTTTATGTAACAGTAACTTTGTGATAGTTTCTAGCAAATAACACATAATTTGAAGCAATTCCCTAATTTTAAATTTATCGTTTTATATCCACCTCCATGAACCACAGACATTGCCGAGGTGGGGTGGCTTGCATGCCTCAACGGTGCAGATAGCCGTACTGTAGGTGCAACCACAGCGGAGGGGTATCTGTGGAGAGGCCAGACAAACATGTGGTTCCTGAAGAGGGGCAGCAGCCTTTTCAGTAGTTACATGGGCAACAGTCTGGATGATTGACTGAGCTGGCCTTGAAACATCAGCTAATGTGGCTTTGCCATGCAGTTACTGCGAACAGCTGAAAGCAAGGGGAAACTACAGCCGTTACTTTTCCCGAGGACATGCAGCTCATGATGATGGCATCCTCTCAGGTAAAATATTCCGGAGGTAAAATAGTCCCCCATTCGGATCTCCGGGCGGGGACTACTCAGGAGGATGTTGTCATCAGGAAAGACAATACTGGCATTCTACGGATCGGAGCATGGAATGTTAGATCCCTTAATCGGGTAGGAAAATTAGAAAATTTAAAAAGGGAAATGGATTGGATGAAGTTAGATATAGTGGGGATTAGTGAAGTTCGGTGGCAGGATGAACATGATTTCTGATCAGGTGAATACAGGATTATAAATACAAAATCAGTTGGGGGTATCACAGGATTAGGACTGATAATGAATAACAAAATAGGAATGCGGGTAAACTACTATGAGCAGCACAGTGATCGCATCATCACTGTCAAGATAGATACGAAGCCAACACCAACAACAGTATTACGGGTTTATATGCCAACTAGCTCTGCCGATGATGAGGAGATCGAAGAAATATATGAGGAGCTAAAGGAAATTATTCAGACAGTTAAGAGAGAAGAAAACTTAATTGTGATGGCAGACTGGAACTCTGTAGTAGGAAAAGGAAGAGAAGGTAAAATAGTAGGTGAATATGGACTGGGCAGGAGGAATGAAAGAGGAAGTCGCCTCGTACAATTTTGCACGGAACATGATTTAATCATAACAAACACGTGGTTTAAGAATCACAAAAGAAGGTTGTACACGTGGAAGAGACCAGGAGACACCGGAAGGTATCAGATAGATTTTATAATGGTAAGACAGATTCCGGAACCAGGTTATACGCTGTAAGACATACCCAGGGGCAGACTCTGACCATAACTTGTTAGTCATGAACTGTAGGCTGAAGCTGAAAAAACTGTAGAAGGGTAGGAAAATAAGGAGATGGGACTTAGATAAACTGAAGGAACGTGAAGTTCTGGAGAAATTCAGAGGGAGATTTAGGCATCAATTGACAGAAACAGGGGGAAATAAAACAGTAGAAGAGGAATGGGTAGCATTGAGAGATGAAATAGTGAAGGCAGCAGAGGACAAAATAGGTAGAAAGGCAAGACCTACAAAAAATCCTTGGATATCACAGGAAATCCTAAATTTAATTGATGAAAGGAGAAAATATAAAAATGCAGTAAATGAAACTGGCAAAATGGAGTACAGACGACTAAGAAATGAGATTGACAGGAAGTGCAAAATGGCTAAGCAGGAGTGGCTAGAAGCCAAAAGCAAATCTGTAGAAGAATATATAAGAAGGGGAAAAGTTGATACCACCTACAGGAAAATAAGAGAGACATTTGGGGACAAGAAAAGCAACTCTACGAATATCAAGAACTCAGATGGGAAACCAGTTCTCATCAAAGAAGGGAAAGCTGAAAGGTGGAAAGAGTACATAAGAGCAGCTCTACAAAGGAAATGAACTTAGAGACGATGTTGTAGGAAGGGAAGAGGAAGTAGATCAAGATGAAATAGGAGATTCTATACTGAGAGATGAATTTGACAGAGCCCTGAAAGACCTAGGTCGGAACAAGGCCCCAGGAGTAGATGACATAACCTCAGAGCTACTAAAGTCTCTGGGAGAGCCAGCCATGACAAAACTATTTGAACTGGTTTGTAGGATGTATGAGACATGCCAAATACCCTCAGACTTTAAGAAAAATGTAATAATTCCCATTCCAAAGAAATCAGGCGCAGACAGGTGTGAAAATTACAGAATCATCGGTTTGATAAGTCATGGTTGCAAAATTTTAACACGAATTATCTATAGGAGAATGGAAAAGCTGGTAGAAGCTGACCTCAGGGAATATCAGTTTGGATTCAGGAGGAACTTTGGAACCCGGGAGGCAATACTCACTTTACGTCTTATCTTAGAAGATAGATTAAGGAAAGGCAAACCTACATTTTTAGCTTTTGTAGATTTGGAGAAAGCTTTTGACAATGTTGACTGGAATACTCTCTTTCAAATTATGAAGTCAGCAGGGGTAAAATACAGGGAAAGGAGAGTTATTTACAACTTGTACAAAAGCCAGTCCACAGTTATTAGACTCGAAGGGCACGAAAGGGAAGCATCAGTTGGGAAGGGAGTAAGACAGGGTTGTAGCCTTTCTCCGATGCTATTTAATTTGTACATCTAGCAGGCGGTGAAGGAAAGCAAGGAAAAATTTGGAATAGGGATTAAAGTTCAGGGGGAAGAAATAAAAACATTGTGTTTTGCTGATGACATTGTAATGCTGTCAGAGACAGCGAAGGACCTGGAAGAGCAGTTGAATGGAATGGACAGTGTGTTGAAGAGAGCGTATAAAATGAACATTAACAAGAGCAAAACAAAAATAATGGAATGTGGTCTAAGAAAATCAGGTGATGCTGAAGGAATTAGATTAGGTAACGAAACAATGAAGGTGGTAGATGATTTTTTTTACTTGGGTAGTAAAATAACATGCAATGGTCGCAGTACAGAGGTTATAAAATGCAGAATGGCAATGGGAAGAAAAGCATTTTTGAAAAAGAGAAATTTGCTAACATCGAATATTAATTTAAGTGTAAGGAAGTCTTTTCTGAAGGCATTTGTGTGGAGTGTTGCCTTGTACGGGAGTGAAACATGGACGATAAGCAGTACGGACAGGAAGAGGATAGAGGCTTTTGAAGTGTGGTGCTATAGAAGAATGCTGAAGATTAGGTGGGTAGATCGCATAACTAATGAAGAGATACTGGACAGACTTGGTGAGAAAAGGAATTTTTGGCATACCCTGACTAAAAGAAGGGATCGCTTGGTAGGACACATTCTTAGACATTGATGAATCATAAATTTAGCATTGGAGGGAAGTGTGTGGGGTAAAAATCGCAGAGGGAGACCAAGAGATGCGTACAGTAATCAGATTCAACTGGATGTGGGTTGTCGTTCTTATGAGGAGATGAAAAGGCTTGCTCAAGATAGAGTAGGGTGGAGAGCTGCATCAAACCAGTCTCCAGACTGAAGACCATAACAACAACAACGTTTTATATAGGTATGATGAGCAAAAGACGAGACATGCATAGAGATAGCTGGAGGAGGAGATTGAAGATGGGTGGAAGGAAAGGGAGTGATGAACAGAGGCTGGGGATTAGATAGAGGGAGGATGAAGAGGTAGATAGTGTGGAAGCAGGAAACAGACATAGCGGATGGGGAAATAGATGGAAAGAACGAAGAAAACAATAGCTTTTTACTAAAATGGTCCACAGTCGGTAAACTGATCTGTATGTTTGTGGAGAAAACGAATGACTAAAAAAGTAACCTATCTTAAGGGTTTAAAATAATGTGTATCTGTGAAGCTAACCTTTCATTTTACATACTATACTTTCGTTTTATATAGCCACTGGAGCCTATCGAACGAACAATATTGATATGATTGAAGCATTCTGTAGGTGATTCTATGTTCAAATGAGTTACAGTATTTTCTTTCCAATTTATTTCATATGAGAGTGAGCCCCTGCGAAGAGTGACTGGGTTTAGCTAGTTGATGCATAAAACTTTTTTTTGTGAATTTCTCTGAATTGTCATAATACACCTTATTACTTGCACATTATGTTGTCTTAAATGTTTACTCATGATCTCAGTATCATGTCCTCTCTTGTCAGCCATATCAGATGGCTGTAATGTGTTATTCTGCATTTTCTCATGGTTACATCCAGGGGCAAAGCCAATGAATGTGACTAACCACATTATAGTCATTATGTGTTCTATTTTTACAATACTGTGCACTACAGTACTAACAAAACAATTCATTTAGAAATGTTGCTTGGAAAAAATGTAGAAGTGATATTAGGCCTATAGTTTTAATACTAGAAACTCACCGTAAAAAACTGTTCATATGATGGATTTGGCTCAGAATTAAGTCCTTTATGATGCAGGACTACTTTGTAGCCCGAATTACTTCCTTGACCACGAACATGCAGTAAAAGCTTATTATAATCCTGTAGATTAATGTCAGTTCTTGTCTGCACACCAGCAAATCCGGCACCATTGGGTTGAGGATTCAGCATTGTAAAAAATACAGCACGCTGAAATATCTGTGTTTTTTGCAATGCAAGCACAGCTTTTGACATTCCCACAGTTCTTACTGTATCAGATACTTCATACCAATCTTGCAGGGATTTACTTGTTGTAAAGTCAAACAGTGTCATATTTTCTTGTCCAGATGCTGCAGATACACTTGTTATACCAAGTCCCAAAACAGACCTGAAGAGAAAGAAAATATTTTTATCTTCAGGGCATAACTGTTATTTAAAATAAAATTGCTTAGTCCTATTAAATATTTTAGTTGCGAAAAGTCAGTGGAACAAGAATAAATATAAAAACAGGTGACTACCATAACAAACTTTTTAAAAGCAATATTTATAAAGTAAATGTCGAGTAGCCGATAGGCCCTATAAAAAGACTACTCTCTCCAAATGTCCACTTGTGTGTGTGAGGGTTTTTTTTTTTTGTTTTTTTTTTTTTGTTTTTTTTTTTTTTGTTTTTTTTTACTGAGAGCATAAATGTTTAGCAGTCTTTTATTGTACCTGTCTGCGACTCAACATCTCCTTCATGTGATGAGCAGCATTAGATCCTTTTCATAATACTGTTGTCAAATAATGAAAATTGAAACTATGGCCATAAAAAATAAGGGATTTTGTTACATGAATAATAATCTTTGAATTTGGCAAATCATCTTATATGCATGAATATTTATTTATTTGTAAACAAAACAAAAATGCTAGTATACGAAAAGCAAGAAAAAGAGAAAACATGACTTATTACTTTCAAAACAAATTAACTTTATCTCCAAGAGCACGTCTCACCACAGTCTAATGGAAACAGCAAAGAAATTAATATAAGTATACATACAAACTAAAGTGACAAATGAAAATTTGTACCAAGGTTGGGAGTAGGGATGAGCTATGAGCGCTCTCAAGAAATGTGCGACGCTAAGGAAAATTCTCGAGAAATTCTCAAGTACTCTTGAGAAGTTGTCGACAATGCTGCGCTCTCTGGAAGTTGAGCGAAACTAGTCTACAAGGAAGCATTGTGACAGAGGAATAGTAATCATTGTCTTCTGTACATGCAAGGAAGAAACTTAATTAGTAGTAACAGTAATAAAATGTTTCGCAGAAGACAAAAATCATTGGACTATTATTAAAACACGTATATTACATGAAACAAGAACTTCATTTGTTACCAAAAGCAAATATGCATATTGCATATATTTATACTTACATGAGAGAGATAAATGCTACAAAATGTTACACGCAGAAGCTGCTTACATATATTTATTAATTGCAGAAAAAAATTTGGCAGAGCTTACAGTACTAGCCAGCGTTATGTAGCGAAGATTCCGTCCTTATAGCGGCTTAATATTCTGGTGATTTCTCAACACAGCCACCACAATTTACAACTACAGTACTGACTGTTGGTTGCTATGCCCTCATTCTGTTCAAAAGTTTGGGTAGTGTTAATTTTGATGTATTTTGCATGTTATTGCAGCCAAATTAGAAATGACAGTTTTCAGATAATGGCAGACTGTTTCAGACACTGACCAACCTTTTTACTGAATTTCCTTTTAATATAGTTTGAATGGATAACATACACAATAGCTGGGTATTTTGTCTGACATGTATTAATATAAGAATGCACTTTTGTATCCGTGATCGTAGCCTATGTTTGACTGCCAGATACATTGTATAACTTGAAGTCTCTTACCACATCTGTGGTAATTTTTGCTACACTATGGAGCTTTGCAACAGATGTCTCCATCTTCTGTAAAGTACTTCCAGCTCCGTGACTTTGGTTTTCGTGAATCCAATGCTCATATTTAAACGATAATCACAGCGAGTTGCGAGCATTGCAAACAACCACAGCGCATGGCGTGGTGTAGCATGGTGTGCTGCCCCAGTCAACCGCCGTCGGACAGCGGCACGCGCCGCTTCTCGAGAATCGCTTGAGTGCCAGCAGCTCGAGAAATTCTCAGTGCGCTCGAGTCCCTGCACCTCACAGTCCCATCCCTAGTCGGAAGACCAAGTTGAATCTTCTGCATTCTACGCAGTCATGCTAAGCACTATGCCTCACTGGCACAGTAGCTTTTCGTAATTGCATGGACTTCCGCTGGTATGATTCCCAGCTCCATAAAAATTCTCATTTTCGCCTCAGCCCATTTAGCATTCTCTAAAACTTAAGTAACACAGCAGAAGGTCTGCAATTCTGAAATAGCATATTAGCATTGAAAAAATCTTTTAGGGGGAACATCAAGTGGGATGAGGCAAAGCAGAGAATTAGAACTGAGGAGAATAAGTGCTAGGATAAGTCCGTGCAATTACGCAAAGCCATTGTGCCATGGTGGCCTAGTGGTTAGGAGACCGTACTTTGCTAATATAGAATATATAGCAGGTGACACGTAAATGCTCTGTACAAAACATTACTTCATATGGACTGATACTTCAGACAAGAAGAGGATAGAGGCTTTTGAAATGTAGTGCTACAGAAGAATGCTGAAGATTAGGTGGGTAGATCACGTAACTAATGAAGAAGTACTGAACAGAATTGGGGAGAAAATGAATTTTTTGCATACCGTGACTGAAAGAAGGGATCAATTGATAGGACATATTCTTAGACATCAAGGAATCATAAATTTAACATTGGAGGGAAGCGTGTGGGGGGAAGGAGGGTGGAGAATCACAGAGGGAGACCAAGAGACAAATACAGTAAACAGATTCAAATGGATGTGGGTTGCTGTTCTTGTGAAGAAATGAAGAGGCTAGTCCAGGATAGAGTAGCGTGGAGAGCTGCATCAAACCTGTCTCTGTACTGAAGACTACAACAACAGCACTTTAAAAAACTAAGTTAAAACAATTTTTTTGAAGTGGCATAAACTGCCTGTAAGGATTATTAAGTGCACAGACTGTTCTTTTGGCATTCAAATGCCACTTAAAATCTGTGTAAGTTCATTTACAGAGATTCCTTGTCAAAATGCACTGTCTGCCACTACATTAACCTCAGAGAAATGCCAGCTGTTCATATAATAGCACACAGGCCCACAAGAAATATGTACCTCACACATACACATTCTCGATACATATGCAAATACTGGACACTTTAATACTGGTCATCAAAATACTTGTCACCAAAATAAGTGAACTGTGGACAATATGACTGCCTCGAAATATGTCTTACATACAGTGTATCTGTTGCACTGTACCAGTGCAGTGAAAAGGTGTCACTTCAGATCTAGAAAAAACACACACAAACCTGGAGTATGATTTTCATTACCAATGTTGTGGTAAAAAATACAGGGTGTAAAAGCCATGCACATGGAACTTTGCCATTTTAAGGAAGATAAAATGAAACACTTTTCTCTGTGACAAAATTTCACATGTGCATCACTTCCCCACATGGAGTCCATGAAAGCATAGACACTACTGTTGTTCAGAGATGCTGTTCAAACCGCGGTATGATAAATACTGCTTTAGAGATGTTACTGAAAATGTTGTAAATTATAACAATGAACAACTAGATTATAATAATAAACTACTAATGTCTGGGTGCTAATTGTTTTCTATCTACACAAAACAACCAGGTATTTCATGAATAATGGCTGCAGCTGCAGTGAGAAAGGCAAACAGTTCTTCTGTAATGTGTATTCATGTCTCACATACCAAATGTTTTCTCCATCCCACCACCACCACCACCACCACCATCACCAAAAAGAAATACCTGTTGGTAGTGAGAGAGGAATAGTGTGGTAGCCATACTATTGGTGTAATATTGTTTAAATGTTATTTGACATGAAAAGCAATGAGTGGTAGGGCCCGTCACAGTGCAGCTTGAATAAATGTTAAACTGTTAACAAGACATCATTGAACATCACCAGAGAAAGATATGGCAATTTTCTCTATGACATGTTAGGCAGAGATTTTGGCCCTAACAAGTGCTCATGGACGAAACCAGGGAGAAAATTGGGGAGGAGAAGGAAAGAGGAAAAATGTGCTACACAGTTTGAAAAGAGACATGAATTGGAAGGATAAGTAGAACAGGAGGACCTACTGGGTGGAGGAATAGCGAGGGGCAGGGGGGACAGTATTTAACTTAGGTTGGGAATTGGATTATGATTATGAGACTGCATAATGTGTTGTAATGATAACTCCCAACTCTGCTGCTCAGAAATGCTTGTAGTGGAAGGGGGAATCCAGATAGCCCAGGTTGGGAAGCAGCCTTTGAAATCAAGCATGTTATGTTCACCTGCATGCTTGTACTACAGGGTGGTCTACATTGCTCTTGGCCATTCTTTGGTGATTGTCAATTATTCTTATGAACAGCTGGTTGACAGCCTTATCAATATAAAAAATTTGTGCAGCATTAGCAGCAGATCTGGTAAATGACATGGCTGCTTTGACAGGTATCCTGGTCTCTGGGGGGTAGGATAACCCTTTGACAGGAGTGGAATATGAAGTGCTGGGTGGATGGATTGGGGCAGTCTTGGATCATAATATCCACTAGGATATGATCCCTGTGGCAGGGGACTGAAATTGGGAGTGGCTTAAAGATAGATTAGTATGTTGTGGAGGCTATGTGGGTGATGGAACACCACCACAGGAGGGGAGGAAAGAATCTAGGGTAGGATGTATCTCATTCGGGACTTTGTGATAGATAATAAAAGCATTGGTTAAGGATGTATTTCAGTTATTAACTGATTCTTTACTTATACCATAATTTCTCACCATGCTGTACATCTTGTAAAATAGTCCACAGGCAATATTCCTAAGAGACATCCAGCAACACTGGCAGCTCCTATCAGAAGTCTGGTTGACATTGTAACCTAAAATACACCAAAGACAGATTACAATGTTGATTAAGCAGTAATAACTTTCCATAGAGAATGTACACAGCAGTAGGGACAGAAAAAACAAGAAAAGCTGTCTCCCCCTTCTTCCATCAAAACCAGATTTTGTTAATATGGGACATCTCCCAGCCCCTATCTTTAATAACCCCTGACTTTCCAAGTCCTTTCACCCCATTCCACTGATGTAGTTCCAAAGCAGCTTTCCAATCTCGACATTACATATCTACTGTAGTGTCATTGTTACACATCACACCTGTGGCAGCAGTGGTAAAGCACGGCAGCTCTCTTAAAGCCAGCAGTGCATTAGTATACTGTGAACGCTTCAGGGCAAGGCCAGTGAGCTTCAACTGCCTACCAGGAGAGGTGAATCCCTGTCTCTCTACAATCAGCACAATTGCTCCCTACCATACTACAATTTAGTAGAGATGGGTAGGTCCGAGATTTTAAAGGAGTCGGGTCCGGATCTGCATCCAGCACTGCGGACCTGCATCCAGGTTCCGTGTCCGCCTGACCCATATGGGTCCGGCTCTGCAGCCGGCCAGCCGGACGGACCATGTCTGTCGGGTGGGTCCGTGTCCACTGGACCTGCACTGGTACAGCTGCTCAGCCGGCGTATCTATCTAGCGAATCTTGTCTAACCGAGGAGGATTCCAGTTGCGTTACACAGCAATATGTAGAAATTTATTAATATATAGTAATGATGTAAAAGACAAAGTTAACTGTGATAAAAATGTTTTATTGCCAGAAAGTCACGAACACTGTCGCATTATAAAATCACAGTCATCATTTGCTATACATGACACCCAGATCACATTAGTATTTTTCTAATTATTTGTAGAAAATTAAAATCTTTGTGAACTAAGCTCTTACTGTAAACCACTGCAAGATTGTGTTTTCATCAATGAAGTGAGCTGTCTTAATAGAAATTATTCTGATTATTTTATGACGCCTGACATCTGTTCCTCCTGTCAATAAATTTCGAGTTTCCTCTTTTAATTCGTTGTGGATGGCAGGCAACAAACTGCACGATACTGATTTTCTAGTTGGTATCTTATATGATGGACAAATTAGGATGGATGGATGTTTAGGGTTTAACGTCCCGTCGACAGCTTGGCCATTAGGGACGGAGCTAACGCTCGGAGTTTTTGGGTGAGGATGAGGAAGGAAATCGGCCGTGCCCTTTGAAAGGAACCATCCCGGCATATGCCTGGAGTGATTTAGGGAAATCACGGAAAACCTAAATCTGGATGGCCGGAGGTGGATTTGAACCACCATCCTCCCGAATGCGAGTCCAGTGCGTTACCACTGCGCCACCTCGCTCGGTGATGGACAAATTAAATTCATTTGTTTTCGGAACACTGGATCTTCTATAATCTTAAATTGATGGTATTCTTTTACAATCATTTTAGTCACTGATTACCAATTTCCTTGGAACGATAAATTGTAAAGAAATTTGATCTGATAAAGGACTTGAATGATGAAGTCGACGGTAATATTTGTGCTGAACTGGATGGCACAGATTCAGGTAAAGAATTGTGATTAATTTCATTAGAATTGCTACTGCTATTGGTGAATTCTTCATTGCTAGGTTAATTTATTTCAAGTGTTTTACGTGTTTAAGTGTTTTTCCTCTTCACATGTCTGACGAGATTTCCTGTTCGAGTTCTTGGATTGTACGAGAGATCCAGACAGCAATATCGGCATTTAGCTTTATTATCTCGGACTGTAAATTGATTCCAAACTTCACTGTTCTTCGGTGGTGGGATAATGAAATCTACGAAAACAAGAAAAAAAAACTGTTCTATGACACCTGGCCAGCACAGGCACACATACATGAGTGTATCACTAAAAAGCTTAATTCGTTTGGTAAATAAATCACTGGACCAAGATTAGTGTCCATAATATTGTACGCAATGGTCAAAATCAACTTGCAATGTTTGCTTGACAGACATGAGTGCATTGTCCATTCCTTGTTGGCACGCTTTAAAACCATACCATGAAATACACAATAACCGTGAACTCAAATGTTACTACCAACTTTTTTTTTTTTGGGGGGGGGGGGGGGGCACAATCAATAGTTAGTGTTATTGGGAATAACCTTACAATAATAATCTTCTGTTGAACAATAGTGCAGCACAAATTCAGAAAATCGAACAAAATCATTATGTTTGTTGAACTGTTTCAGCCACACATCTGTTAGTAATGCGACTCCTGTTAGATGACGCAGCCCAAGGCCAGTACAGTCTCGGACAGAAAAAGTACGCCTGTGTGCCAGCCTCGCCTGTTGTGCAGCGAACTGCCAGACCAGTGTCACACAGAGCTGGCGGAATTCGGCGAGCAGGTAGCCACCCAGCCACCCCAGCAGGTCGCCTCGGCCTGACCACCCTGCTGTGTTTATGGCGGGATCCTCATCCGGCGTGGGCTTTACAACTGTCTCCCTGCCACTCCGCCGCTGCGTGTCCAACTCCGGCCGCGCCTGACCTGTTTGCAGGCCTGGACCCACAACCAATGCGTGTCCGAGGATGCGTGTCCGACCTGCACTCGGATTTACATCCATCACTAGCGCAGCTGATGCGGGTCCAAGGAACCGTTTCCATCCGGACCTACCCATCTCTACAATTTAGTGCCACCATTGCTGATATGTGATCCAGCCTAGTGTCAATATTACAAGGGACTATATCATATTGCTACTCAGCATCTGTTGAGAACCATAACTAAGAAGTAGTTTTTATTTTGTATTACCTCAAGAAGTGTATTTGTAAAATCTTCATATCGAAGTTAATTAAAATCAGTATCTGTTCCTTTTATCAGTGTCTACTAACACTTTTGATTTATGCCCAGTCTTCCTTGTTTGCATACTGTTTCCTGTATCCTTAGCACATACCACTGCCTATTGAGTTCTGTTTTCTTCAGCCCGGAGAACATGACAGGATGGCAACAAGGATGTTCCTTTGACTGACAGGATGGTGAAAAGGATATTTTTTTAACAATAGGATCAAAACATTTTTGCTTTTCTCCAGCAAATTTTGGTCTTTTATTGCAATTCCTGCACTTTGAGCTGTTAATTCAACTTTGCCTTGCTTGCCAAACCAGTATTGTAAAAGTGACATACACGACTTAAGTGTACAATGGTCAGAACATCCTGTACTTGGTGTATGTACCCTTCCTGTAGCATGGCAAGGCATAATACATCAGTGACATTCACAGTCCCTCATTCATGAGAGTGTGAACATTTTTGGCCATAATGCCTTTGTCTTGTTTGAACTTAGAAATCAGATTAATGTGCTTTGTATCAAGTCAGAGTGTTAATAAGTTATGTGCCAAGTTTGAATCTTTGTTCTGCAAAGGACTAGGAAAGCAAACAATTTCGTCATACACATCAACAAGAAAACCAATATGTAGGTGTGCTTTTGCAAAGTTTATGCAGTTCTGGATGCTCTCATGGAAAAAGTCACACAGGAACTACAAAAACTGCATGATAATGAAGTCATAGCCCTAGCCAGAGCTAGTCAGTAAGCTTCACCAATTATACTTTTATGTAAACCTTTGGTAGATTTATATTTTGAGCAGACTTTGAATCTGAGAATCCACAAAGAGTGACATACACTTTTCCACTGCCATGTCTGGAGAAATTAATGGACAAGCTGTGTGCCGGAGACTTCTTATCTAAGACTGACTTGTGTTTAGCCTATTTGCAAATCTCTCAAGATGAACAGTTGCAACAAGTGTTTACAGTAAATATTCATCCTGATTTGTTCAGGATCTTGTATTTTCCAGTCAGTAGTGCTTCTGCACCAGCTGTATTTAAGTGCTACTTGCAGCTAGGAAGTTGCGTTCTCTTCAACTTGGAGGACATGACATCTATTGTACACAAACTAACCTGTTCTCTTAAATCCTCCTCTCACTCTAAATCAGTTGCAAGCATCTTCAATACACGTACAGTCTTAGACAAAAAAAATTGATCACTGACCGGTTGCCACAGAGGCTGACTCTGAGTCATTCACTTAAGGTGGCCAATAAAGTCAACCATCCCTCAGAATTCCAATCCCAGCGATTTCCCAATCTAACAACACTGTAGGAGAAGGAAGTGTCTGGAGAAAGTGTTTTGTGAAGCAGCTATCGAGCTGTTTAATGTTGTGGTCCCATGGTAAGCCTCTTGCAGTTTTATTATAAAATCAGGAGCCTGAATCCACTCTCTCCCATTTTTAACAGCATATAGCTGACTGCTTGTGTTTCTTTATGTGTACAAGTAAATTTCAAATACCTCATATTCACCAGTAATATTCTTTCACAAAATACCATGTAGCTGCATCAAGATCATATCTGTTTATACTCACTACTCACCTCGCCAACAACAATGGCCACCACTTGTCAAATGCCAAACGATCATGTGACAGTGGCACAGAGCTGTGATTCTATTTATCAACAGTTAGTTCTCTAATTGAAGTTCTAGTACTTATATCCCAGTTATGTATTGGATTTTGGGTCTTGAAACGTTTGTATTGTGTTTGTTGGGTGCTTTTGGGCAGAACACACAGGAAAATGGGTAATTTGCAAGAAAGCTTACACTCAAAGTTGTACGTCCAGAATTGATATATATTATTGCTTGTTCACACACAACAATTTAATATGTATTCTTAGGTTCCTGCCTAACCACATCCTTTAAAACTGTTTAGCTACATCAGTTCCGGCCATACAACTACAAGTGTAAACTTTATTGTAAATTACCGGAAAATATATCACTTGTTTCTGAAACATTGACTTGACATGAAAGATTTCCCACATTCAAAAAGTCTTGATAATGGTCACACTTGATGAACTGTGACCATTTATTTGCAATGTAGCAACTGCACTCACTAGTTAAGGTCCAGAAGTCAGTGTAAGTGGACTGCATTTTCTAACTAAAAGCAACAAAAATCACAGTGGTGACTATTATTGCGTTTTTCCTTTAAAGTCATCAGTTAGCTCTTTGAGCATTTCTATTCAACATAGTCATTAATGAAAAGTAATGATGACTTTACAGTAAATTCTTAAGAGTAAATTAATGACCAACATGATTTACATATTTCATCAAAATACAGGTGGACATATCATCTTGCATGAGATGGCTCAGAAATGGGGTTTGCAGTATGAACTACATACAAGATGAGTGTACCTCTCAATTGGTATCTGGTGCAAACAACTCGGATGCAGTTCAATCATACTGTAGGAAGACAACCTGCATCAAACCTAGGTTGTACAAAGCATGAATTATTTTTGTCATTCTATATGGAAGTCAATGCTGGAGCACTAGAAAACAGAAATGGGCTCACAGTTTTTGAAAGGAGATACTAGAGGAAAATATTTGGACTGGTTCAAGACAACACAACAGGAGAATTCAGGAGAAAGAACAATGTAGAATTAGAACAACTCTATAGTGAACTGAACATTGTGGGCTTGATGAGAAGTAGTAGATTAGAGTGGGCAGGGCACGTGGTTTTTATGAATGAATAATGATGACCTAGGATGGCCATGAAGTTGATACTAATACAAAAAAAGGCTATTGGGGACAACCTAGGACGAGATGAATTGATGGGATAAGAGAATACCTGCAAAAACTTAAAAGTCTGGAAAAACTGGAAGCAGACAGCAGAGAACCACAATGACTGGAGAGTCTTTGTTATATCATTGTGCAGTCCATTGGGCCTATCGTGTAACATAAAGTAAGCAAAACTCACATATTACTAGTGCATGCTAACACTTTCTACTGATCTCACAAACAACACATCCCATAGTATGTTTGGAGTAATCTCTCTCTCTCTCTCTCTCTCTCTCTCTCTCTCTCTCTCTCTCTCTCTCACACACACACACACACACACACACACACACACACACACACTTATTCTCTTTCGCCTTCGAATATTTGTCTTTTTAACACCAATGGACAAAAAAATTTCTTTCCAGACAAAAATGCACTGAAAACATGGTTTGATAACATATTCCTATCAGTATCAGTTGCTTTCTAGAGGCATGGAAATGATTAACTACCTGACTGTTCCAGATAATGTGAGAGAATACTGAAAATAACTAGAAGTCTTTTGATGGGGGTAGTGTTCTTAATTAAATATCCCCTATATATGGATACTTGTAGCTGCTGCCACAGAAACAGCCAAAAATAATTTTAACTCCAACCATACTGGAACCAGGACCACACCTCTACTTCAGAGATGACCACAAAACCACAGAGTTAGGGAGTAGCTATGCGACTCCATACCTTCCATATTGGTCAATTTTTCAATAGAATAAATACAGCACTATGTAAGAGACCAAATTAGTAGCAATTTCCACATGGAACATCTTTTCTAGCCCCAAAAACATACATTAATAACATTAAGTTGCCCCATGAGTGAAAATCGCCAGATTATTCAATGTAAATTACACAAGATATCATGTGAATTTATGGACCTAATTCTGTGCCAACCAGGAAGTAATATGTAGGTAACAGAGTTGTCAAATGTGTTCTGCGGTGTTTCCAACTTCCAATCATGCCATAAGCAGGAAGAATACCAGCCAAAGTAAAAGTTGAGTAGGTTGGAAAATCACCACAGCTTGTGCGGCTGCTGAGATCAGAATGAGGAGTATATGGCAATGAACCTTTCAGAAATAGAATGAAAACACTAATAACAGCACACAGATGCACTGATCGCTAACATCGTAAATCAATATCTGTCACAATTATTTGCTTTTTTCTCTCTTAAGTGTACTGAAAACCAAACATCTTTCACCAGATGCGATTTACATTTTTCCAACCATCTCCCCAGTGTTATACTGTAAACTTTATGTGTAAACAACAGTCTTCTTTATAATTATAGACTTAGAAAATATCTATTTTGATATGGCTCTCAATGACACAATCTCCAAAGAGAAACATACAAATGACGAGACAGTTACACAGCACTGATTTCATAAAGGAACATCTGTGGGAAGACTACGTAAGTTACAAATAACAAAGTTCCAAAGCAAAAGAGGCTTCTGTTGTCAGAACATGGAATAAGTAACACATTATGCAGACAGTAATGTATAGAAGAATTCATCATTAAGCCAAACTGTCATCTAGTGTACAAATATTGACATAATGACAAGTTTTCACCTACTGGTTACTTTTACAATAGATCCGCTACTGATAAAGGTAAACAGCACATATATTTAAAACCTTTTGAATGTTCAGAACATTCAAGGCAGCAGGAATCTAAAATAACAACAGCTTCCCAAGCTGAGTGTAGTGGTGGCTTTCTATGCAGAGATTGTGCAGTGTTAAATCTTAACCCCTGATATTTTTATATGAATACTACCTCCAGCCTTCCACAATATTCATCTGAAAATTATCAGGTTGTAATTAAGGGCACAGATGTTCAAATGGACCCAAGATTTGCAGAGACTATCAATATGTTGTTGATGGATAATGCCAAATTATTTACTATGTCAGATCACAGCTCAAGATATACTGAGTTGTACAAACAACCAAGGTGTTTATTTTCAGTCCCACAATCCAAAAACTGGCATGTATGATAATTGCTTTTTTCAGACAATAATTTGAAAATTTTATTTGCTCTCTGATTGAGTCTTAATGGCATCATTTCATTAGTCACTGTTTTGTGATGTTGCTATTCTGTCAAATTCTTGTGAATCAGTGTGCATAGTGAAAATAATTTCCAATATGTATCATATATTTGAAATCATAGTCTTTTCTTTGGTTCTAATTGTGATATGAAAGCAGTGGCAGCAGCTTGAAATATCTGTATTGTGCGATTGTTTTTAGGCAAATAAGGCCATAATGGGATTTACTCATTTCAAGGAAGATCGCTTTTGTAACAGTGACCTTCACACCTTTAGGAAATTCAATAACTGGCGTAGGTCAACAATGAGTTGACCATCATACTACAGTTCCTTTCATAAGTGAGATTCAAAAGATGGGATTAGGAGTACTACCTGCTATGTAGTTTCAAAGGGACAAAATTCAAATACATAACTAATAACCATTATTGCACATTTGCTTAAACATATCAGTTTAGTCATTGCGCCCACCTATAATGCTGTAAGGGTGAAGAATTGTGATGCCTTTATGTTACCTTCCTAAAAATAAGTTTTAATGACTGAGTTCTAATGAAAGACAATGGCAATTTGAACATAATATTTTGCAATTGGTGATATTATGCACTAGTCTTCAACATTGGTATTTCCATCGCTGGTGATATTGTTACCAATAACTGAAGCCCCGCTTTTGCCGTAATGTATCAAAAGTGACTGGCAAAACTGCAGACATGTTTTTACAATAAATAAAAGTATTTGGGACTTTGTTTTGTGAAATCATCACTCATAAAATTATTATTCTGGCCTTCCACTGTCATTGGTTTACTTATCCCACTCCATAAGGAACAAATGTCAAAAAGAGCTATTGGACAAACCAGCATTCCATATATTAATGCCATCTTTAATGCAGACCCAGGATTTTTCTAGTTGTGCAATTGACAAACTACCTGATTGTTGCCACACACTTTCACATAACAATACATAGTGTTGATGCTTAATTTCTTTCTGATTCTTACTGTTATGTTCAATAGTATGTAAATTCAGCATTTAATCATTATAATTTATTTTTTGATTTTGGATCTAACTACCTGTAGCTCTATCACAAAAACATTAAAAATTTGGCCTACAATGAGACTGTAGCCATAATCAAAGGCAGCTCTCACTTCAGAAGCCAACACGTTACCACTGATTGGCACAGCACCATGGAAACTTTTGTGTAATTAACTCTTTCTTACGGTTTCAATGGTGGCTAGTGTTGATAAATTGCAGCTTAAAATCCAAGATTAGTTGCAATTTCAGCACGGCATGACCTCCCTGGGCTCTAGAGCTAACCAATGATGATCAAGGAAAACTGCATTATTAGTCACACATTGACTTTTGTTTCTTTTAGTTAGGGCATTCAACTACACCAACTTCTGG
The DNA here is from genome assembly GCA_026315105.1 of Locusta migratoria. Taxonomy (NCBI): domain Eukaryota; kingdom Metazoa; phylum Arthropoda; class Insecta; order Orthoptera; family Acrididae; genus Locusta; species Locusta migratoria. The sequence goes on from CM048744.1 coordinate 459,399,336, forward strand.
ATCTTAAGTAGCAAATGGTCATAGTTGAGTTATTGAGACTTTTTGTTTGTGTTAAATCTTTCATGTCAAATAAATGTTTCTTGAAACAAAAGAATCATTTTATTGTGTGTTTTGCCCAAAATTATTCACCAAACAAAGTACAAAGGTGACGAAAACCAAAATCCAATACATAACTGGAATATTAACTACTAGAAATTCAAGTAGCTACATCACTACTGATGAATGGACTCGCACCAATGAGCTGCTATCTTCCGGTCATTAAGCATTTTGTGAGTGGCAGCCAGTGCCATTTAGCTACATAACCAGTAACTCCTGGCCACTGTCAGTGAAAAGAATCCCAAGCATAAACAGTTGTGATCCTTACACAGTTTCTTGACAGGAAGCAACACTTCCTCCATAAACTTCAGCTTCCTATAGTTTTGCCAGGTTGTGCAAATCTCCAGATTTATAATTCTGAGGGGCGATAGACTGTATTAGCCACCTTGGAGTTAGCCTCCTCGGTAGCTTCCCCCCCCCCCCCCCTAAGATGGTATATACATTTAAGCTTGATGTATCAGTATGATTTTATGTAACACTTTCCATTATACCTTCTTAACTGCCAATTTATCTATGTTCACAACACTCAAAACTGAATCATATTGCAAAATGTTCCCACAGAAGAGTATACCGAAGCCAAGTGAAGATATTAGTTCAAAGCCTTATAATTAATTATAAAGTTCAACATTAAAATCAGGTCTATACTATAAACATAAACTAGTTAAATTTATAATTACATTAAAACATTTCACATTTCACATTCCCATTTTTTATTTTTTTATTTTCACAACATTTAATTTATTTACAGTTGGTGCAGTCATCAACCGTATGCTGAAATTTAATTATTTTCTACCATTAAAAACTGGCAGTACATAACACTGCCCACATTTTGTGCTTTTTATCACCTACCACAATTTCAATATTGATTTTAAGATTTATTTACATAGAAACTACATAGTGTACATTTTGAAGTAGATGATGAAAAACAATATTTTGTAGCTGAACACACACACACACACACACACACACACACACACACACACACCATTGTATTAACTCTTAAGCGGTACGGTGGTTGGAGGCTAAATAGATGGTACAGTTGGGTCAGATCCAACCCTCTCCATTTTAGATGAGGTTTGTGTGGATACATGTATACAATAAGTATTATTATTGAATACAAAAATGATAAAATGTTTGGGATTTAACTACTTTGGTTATCAGTCCCTAGGCTCGACTTCCTGCACGGAGCGGGTAGAGCAGTGTAAGGTAAAACTGAACTGCAGGGTTGGATCCAACCCACACCATACCATTTGAGGGTTAAAGACATATGACATATAATGTGTATCTACACGACATGTGCACTGTAAATGATGAAATGGTGTCACCAGTGATAGAAGTTTCTGTATTACAGTCCCTTTCAGATTTCTGGGAGAGGTCTAAGAAGAGTACACTACCCATGAGAAGAAGACTGAACAACAAACAAAAACATTTGATGATATGGTAGGAAAGCTAGGAAATTTGAAAGGTGAACAAGGATATGAAATGGACAGAAGGTAAAGGCTTCTGATCAGACAAATAGACAGGTCAGAAAATGAGTTACTTTGAACAGTTTAGAACCAGGTTGTTGTTATCCAAATGGACAGTAAATCAATGTCAACAACAACAGTTAAGGTAAACATATGAAAGTTACAAGCAAAGATAACTTCCTCAAGAAAGAATATGAAGATACTGAATGGGTAGTTCAGTATGTAAAGGAAGATAAGGTAGGTAATAAGCAATGAGGAATGTGGTTGTAGGAGAACAAATAGAAGACAGTTACAGGAGAATATAGGCTAAATATTAAGAATGAGAGGAAAACAAGAGTAATAGAATTATGTGAGAACATTCAGCAAGGAATGCGAATACAGAATCGCAAAAATTAGAAGAAAGAGCAGGAATAATTGTGAAAGGCCACGAAACAGATTCCAACTGGATTACACCATCTATAATAGCCATAGATTGGGAAAGCAGATACTGTCATGTAAGGAATTATCATGGGCAGATAAACTGGTAGCAGTGGCGTATCCAAAAGGGGGGGGGGGGGGGGGGGCTGTCGGGCTGCATCCCCTCCCAGACCTTCCTCGAACCCTCCCAGACCATGCTGTAGCCCACCCACCGCCACCCCTCCCCGCGACCTTCCTCGAAGCCCCCCAGACCATGCTTAGAGAGAGAGGGGGAAAAGCAAATACAAAGAGGAAGAAAGGCGCAATACCAGACCATGATCCTGGATACGCCACTGACTGGTAGACTTGAGTTACAGAAAGAAAGAGGGGATCTGGCCTCTACCGGGTGACCCCCTCCCATCCCCCTTTCCCTCTGGTTGGTTAGCGAGGGAAATTAACTGAAGATATGCAGGTTAGAGGGGAAATAAATTCCTGCAGAACCAACACAGATACCAAAACCCAAATGTGCCTGTTCCCAGATGGGGCAACTTTTGGTCACTGTCTGTTCCACAGGTTATGGGTGGCTGCAAGAGAAAACTCTAAGACTAACAATCTTAGGAAATAACAAATAAGGAAAGAAACATCAACAGTTCTTAGACAAGACAAAAGGAAATATTATAATGACATACTTAATGAGGCGGAGGATGATCTCACTCACCATAAGATTAGACAAATGTAAAAAAAGATACCAAAAAGTATGCAAAGAAAGAACAATTTATTGAAGATCAACAGGGAAGAATACTAGTGAATGAAACAGAGATAGGGCATAGATGGGCGGAATATTTCTCCCAGCTCTTAAATTGTGAAGACCCCAAAGAACTTCTACCTTTTGAGTTCCCACAAACTGTAGATACAGATGTGGCAACTCCTACTGAAGACGAAGTAATACAAATACTCAAAAAAATTAAAAAACAACGAAGCAGCTGGGGAAGACTAAATTGTTTCAGAGCTAATAAAAAAATTGAGGGCCTGCCCTTGTAAGAGCCATGACAAGCCTCATAAAGAAGGTCTGTGAGCAAGAAAGTCATCCAGAAGGTTGGAAAACAGCTATCATCCGTACATTGCTGAAAAAGAATGACCCTCTGGTATGTGACAATTATAGGAGAATATCTCTGCTAGATGTCAGCTATAAAAGACTGTCTTTGCATCTCCTAATAAAAAATGCTACCACTGGCTAAAGAAGTCATAGGAGACTACCAGTGTGGCTTTAGACGTAACTAATTGACAGTGGATCACCTATTTACCCTATGGCAAACAACTGAGAAATGCTGGGAGTATAATACAGACATGCATATGCTCTTCACTGACTTCAAAAAAGCCTATAATCACATACACAGGGGCACAGTAATCAGAGTAATAAAAAAGAACTACAGTTTCCATCTAAAATAATCCACTTGCTGGCAATGTGTCTAGGACAAACATTCTGTAAAGTGAAGACAAATTCTAGTCTACCTGAAAAATTTGAAGTCAAAAATGGTCTCAGACAGGGAGACGCCCTCTCTGCTATATTATTCAACCTTGTGCTAGAAAAAAATAGACCAGGAGTTTACGAAAACTGACCCCATTGGATTACCTCTAGACAACATGTCACTGTGAAATTTGAAAATTTCCCAGCAAATCAAATGTTCAAAAAGATTTCGGGTTTGCAGCCGGTCGTCGTAAACTTAATTCCACGATATTACAACTGGGCACCTAACAGTCATGTTCAGGTGAACCAACAAGGACTGACGAAGACGCTCTCAGCTCCGCCTTATATAGCACGCTGGTGGTATTACCGCACATGCATCAAAGACGCGGTGATGGTGACAGAAGAACCACACAGCCTGGCGGCAGCACCCTCACTGGTGGAACTGCAAGGATCAGCTGTCTTCGACAGTGCCGCTGGCCACAGTTATCGGAGTCTTCTAGCATCTTCGTCTAGAACAAATCTCAAAGGTGATGGGATCCCATGCATTATTCAGCTGGTAGCCACTGTCACGGTTCATCAGATTTTCCGTAGTGCATATTTCAACGGATTCTTTTATAATGGAGTCCCAGAAGGATGTTGTTGTGCCCAAAATTAATGTTTTGGCATATCCGTTAGAAATACAATGTTCTGCAATTGCAGACTTGCTTGACTGCAGAAGGCGACTACAACGTTCTTCCACGGTGTGTGTTGTCTGTCCTATATAGGCCATACCACACTCGCAAGGTATTTTATGAATTCCCGCCTTCTGCAGTAACAAATCATCTTTTACTGATCCCAACAAGTTATAAATCTTAGATGGTGGACGGAAAATCACTTTCATGTGGTAACTATTAAGTATTCTTCCTATATTGAAGGAAAGCTAGTGACTTAGCTGGCGAGTTTTGCTCTTTATCCACTATCCGGTTCCTGGTTTTAGGAGAGAAGGCCCTGTTAATTTGCCGAGTCGATTATCCATTGTCTCTTAATACTGTCCTTAAATGGGCAAGTTCTTTTGGTAGATTTTCTGCAACGGAAACGGTATGGGCCCCGTGTACGAGGGTTGTAAGCACACTCATTGTTTGGGATTGGTGATGGTAACTTGAGGAATGCAAACACAAATCAGTGTACGTGGGCTTACGATAAACAGAATGTCCTACACAGTCATCACTCTTCCGTTTAACCAAAACATCAAGAAATGGAAGGCAGCCATCTTTCTCTAATTCCATAGTGAATCGAATGTTCTCTTGAATGGAGTTCAGATGATGCAGAAACTCCATTAACTTATTTTCTCCATGGAGCCACACTATGAAATTGTCGTCGACGTATCTCCAAAATACAGTTGGTTTACAAACCGTTGATTCTAGTGCTCTTTCTTCAAAGTCTTCCATAAACATGGAGTTTCTGCATCATCTTAACTCCATTCATGAGAACATTCGATTGCACTCGCCTTCTGCAGCCTAGCAAGTCTCCAATTGCAGAGCATTGTATTTCAATGGATATACAATGGAGTATGATAAAACATCAATTTTGGCCACAACAACATCCTCCTGGGACTCCATTATAAAAGAATATGTTGAAATACGCACTGCGGAAAATCTGATGAATCATGACAGTGGCTACCAGCTGAATAACGCATGGAATCCCGTCATATTTGAGAGTTGTTCTAGTAGACAAAGACGCTAGAAAACTCCGATAACTGTGGCCAATTGTACTATCGAAGACAGCTGATCCTTGCAGTTCCACCAAGGAGGGCGCTGCCGCCAGGCTGTGTGGTTCTTCTGCCACCGTCACCGTGTCTTTAACGCATGCGCGGTAATACCACCAGCGTGCTATATAAGGCGGAGCTGAGATCATCTTCGTCAGTCCTTGTTGGCTCACCTGAAGATGACTGGCAGGTGCCCAGTTGTAATATTGTGGAATGAAGTTTACGACAAACGGCTGCAAACCCGAAATCTTATTAAAAACACGTCACTGACTCGACTGGCCTATGCAGATGATCTCATCAGCAGTAGTAGATAACAGCTCAGTCAGTGAAGATAATACGGAATACATGGTCCTGAGTGAGGCAGCAAGTGACAGGAACCCGCTCGCAGTGGACAGTTTCTATTTCAAAAGAACAAGTACTTTCAAATACCTTGGTAGCCTTTTCAGTGATCAGAACCACTCTGAAACTGAGATAAATGCAAAATTTCTGGAGCCAATAAAGCATACTTTACCCTTCCAGATGCGTTGGGGAAAAAAAAAAAAAAAAAAAGAGCGTTGTCAAGAAGATTTAAGATCAGGATTTAGCAAAGTATGGTCATGCCTGTGGTAATGCATGGATGTGACCCTCACCTTTAGGAGAACTGATGAACAAAAACTACATGTTTTTGAACAAAGATCTATGATCCTGTGATGGACACACAAACAGGAGAATGGAAAATTCGGAACAACCAGGAATTAACAGAGCTTTACACACAACCTGCCATTATATAAATGAAGAAGAGGAGAAGGCTGACTTCAGCTAGACATGTAACCAGGATGAGTGAAGGAAGGGCACACCGTAACGTGTTTCTGGGAGCTGTAGATGGAATGAGGGGTCTGGGACAACCCTGGACAAAATGGAAGGACAACATCGACGAGGATACTGAGGACATGGGACTAAGAACAGGCGAATGGTGGCAGGAGGCTCACAACCACGAGCGATGGAGAAGTGTGGAGCAGGCATCTGGTCACTAAGGCCCAAGCCACGGATAAGTTCTTAATACCAATTACTTGCCAAAATAATGACGCAAAGGAAAATTTCTTCATGTCTAATGGAAAGTTTTACGAGTTTTGTTGTGTGTTTCTGTCCCCTACATTTTTTTGCGTTTAGTACGTCTACAGACATGAAGTCACACACCAAATTAGACAAGTGGTATCGGGTCCTTCAATATTCGGCATTATAAGGTTTGTTATCACCTGTACAGTGAGAATGTCTCAATTTCATCAAAATAAGATAGGCATTTCTATTTGTATTAAATGAATAAATGTGATACTCATGGAATGTATTACGCTAACTGTGAATGGGTAAAGTTGAAAATGTGCACCCAGCTGGGATTCAAACTTGGGTCTCCTGCTTCAATAAATAAAAGTAAAGAAAGAAATATCTGATAATTGTACACAACACAAATCAATACTCAACATAGTTACAGATAAGACTTCTAAGTTTTAAATTATTGGTGCATTATCAGTTGTTTGCAGATGAGGATTTGCATTCAGTAAAGACAATGATTTGTTTATGATCAGTGACATGATTACATATTACAGGCCTGTATTGACATTTCCTCATCCGCAAGGATCTCCTCAAAATGGAGCTTTGGAACAAAAAGATATATAATCCAATTACGGCAAGGCAAGATATATTGGAAAAGTCATATCAAGCTGAATCAGTTTCTTAAACAGAGAACCCCCCCCCCCCTCCCACCGCCACCAACATCACTATGTATTTTCTTCACGTCTTTTCAGTGCTTTTGGAAAAAAATATCACTGTAACCCCTCAAAATCAAAAAAGGCCTATCTACACGACCAACAAGGTAATAATTTTGGGTTACACAATACTTTTTGCAGAGAACAAACTACAAATTTGCAACTACAACTTGCTTGCATGCAATTTCGATTAACACTGTTCCTTTCTCCGTGCACGTTGGTGCAAAAAAAACTACGCATAATGCAATGAAATGCGATACACCCGGGTAATTGACTTTACGTCAATGTTTCGACTTACACTATTGATAGCCCTACTGTAGATTTTGTGTGTAAAGAGTTATATAATTATAACTATTAAACACTTGTATTAAAACACATACTGTAAATCGATAATAAAGACCAGCGGGCTTTAAGATTTACATATATCAACGCATTATTCTCCAAGTTTTATTCACGCAAATAACACACATCATACAATAATAAATACTTTAATTCAAATAATAGCTTGTCAACATAAAGGCCTGCGCTCTATTAAATCAAAGCGTCAGAAGATTTTCAATTCTACTAATTGATATTAAAGAAACATAACAGAATGGATACATGTAGGTTATTATAAAATTCAGCGGAACCGGACAATGCATACTAATTGCATATGAGGAAAAATCACATTCACATGACTTCCTCTTCGGCAATCTTATCGGTTCACAGGTATATAAAGAAATTTTAAAAAGAATTGTGTCAGATAACACTGTCGTAACACAGGTATGTCATTACCAGTATCTATCTGCGCGGACTTTAAGTACACTATTAGTATGCTCTGTTAAAGTCTGTACTTAATACAAACAAGGCTATAAAACAAAGGAGGGTGGGAAACAAACAACAGTGGGACTACTCACACGATTCGAAGAATCTTTGAAATTTTCGTCTTTCGAGCGCTTTTCACAAATAATATTTATCCGCTTAACTTTGTATAAATAATGTGTGAAAAAAACGAGAATGTTGACCTGGTACACGATAACCTATTTCAATAACCTATATTTCAGTGTGTGTCTAATCTCGTATGAACTATTGATGTTTCAGACAACCATACGTTTCTTAGAAACGCAATTAATTTTTTTGTAACCTTTCACTGAATGATTGTTAATCTCAATTCCTTTCCTATTAAAGCAACGCGATTTTCTACATTGTTTGAGGCAGTGACATGCAACTGCCTATGCAGTAGTATTATTACGGCTGCATTAACACTCTAACACTTACGTATTTTATAGGCCTACCATCCGATTACCAATAATTATTCCGTGTTAACACCACTAAATTTTATTATTATACAACATACAGTCACAAAATAATACAGAATTTGAATTATTAATGCAGACTGATGGTTTATTAAAAATCTGCAGCAATATAGATTTTAGGATCCAATGTGTATTTTCAAATTGCTATCAGAACAGAAAATCGTAATTATAAATAATCCAATTTCGACTTTCCCGATGACTTCATTTAACACTGAGAACAGTGAGACATAGGCCTAATTGTCTCTAGTTTTGGCACACTGTTTTGTTGCACTTTAGACACTTGAATGTATTTTGTCTGTGAATATTTCTTGGACACAATGGACATCTTTTTCCTATCAGTAACTTTGAAGTCACTTCTTAGGTACCTAAATTCAATTGAATATATTATGTTATTCAATTCCAATAGCTTCTGTGGCTTCTACAACTTCGTAATTGGTCCAGTAGGAACTCTTTACAGGTTCTGAAGAAATGCCTCTTCTTGTGGTATCTTTCTACTGGGAGTTTTTCTGACTACAGAATAAATGCTTTGAGAGATACAATGTCCAACAGTTTCATGAATAATTGACACAGTCAACAATGTGTTTTTTATACATAGTTGTATTGTTTTCTCATCATATCATTGTAAATAATGACAAAAATTGGTGATCTCTTACAATCAGTGTGACTAAACCAACTTATTGTTCAGTACTGTTAACTTCCTTATTTGTTGTATATCCACATGTAATTAAACCTTGTAAGGCTAGATATAGGTTAAAATACCTTTCTAAAATACTTGTCACACATGCTACAATAATTGTATATTTGTCAATTATGTATATCACAATTTATATATATTCACTGATGATGCCTCATACAACAACAGTTCTCAGGCTAATATATGAATCAATAAATCAGAATCAATATCTATACTCCCTTTAGTCTCATTTTCTTTTTCTTCTTCTACAGTCATCATAGTGTTAGGCCTACATACAAGACAATGGTCATCTTTTTGTGAAGCCAAGTAATGAATACTTTTTCCTCTTATGCTGCATTAGGCAAAAACTCTTAGGGTATTTCTCTTTTGTTTACTCTAAGAGTCCCAATTAATGTTGGGATACCGGTACACAATTGTGATAGGCTACTGTACACAATTTTCAAACTAGCAGTATGGGAGTAAAAAAGTTATCTATAGTGGTTCTGCTTCCAGCTTGAAAATATGGTAAAACCGCATCCAACACAACAGTTGCCCTTGATTAATTTCTCTTGGGTTGTCCTTCATGCCTGTATATACTGGTACACGGTATTACATACAAATCAATTTGTAGTATGTGCCCATACCAATATTTTTATTTCTTACTTGCCTGCTTTCAGTTTCATTTATAAACTCTGAAGAAGTACTTGCCATGAAAATTTGCAAGTCTTTGATCAACAGTTATGGAGATACTCATTAGGGCTGTAATTTTATTATGCATGCATTCACAAATGTATCAAAATACTCTTATTACCTGAAGCTTGTCATTTATATCTGTGATTCTGATTTTGCGAGACCTTATGTCATCAATCCTCAAAACTGCTGATATTTGTTGAAAGCTTGTATCAAGAAAACTGGATTTTGAAAAGCTGGATGGCACACTACTATAGTGTGATTTCCATGAGTCTTTGCTGCAACCAGTCATATGGAAATAAATGGTAACAGCTCCTGTTGTGCCATTCCCTAGGTTGTTGTGGATGAGATTCATTGTATTTATGAAATACTTGTGGACCTTTGTCATCAATGTGCCAACATGAAATATCAATCATATTTTCAGCAAGAAAGGGAGGGAAAGTATTTACAACTGAATGTGTAGTTTTACGGTCACTTATAAGGCTAGGAATTTGCCAAATAATATTTAGAACTGGCCCCCTTTTCCAAAGAAACGGTGTAGAATACCATTATAAACTACTTTTATATTTGAACATACCTAAAAGTGTTGAATCTTCATTCTCAGTGTCACAATAGAAAAAATTTCTGACCCTAGTGGCTCTGTCATTTGATGCATTTCATTCATTTTTACGATTTCATCAACTTCTTACGCAATTTCAGTATAATTGTAATGGTACATATCACAGTCTCTATTACATATATTACCAGGATTATAAATATTTATAATCTTTTCAAATGGCTGAATACTGTAACCATTGTCCAAAGTTACAATCAGAAGTACCATCTAAGAATGCCATAGATAAAAATAACAATAAAGAACAGTTATAAATTCTTTATTGAGAGTGTTTCTGTATGCCAGCAATGAAAATCGAAGTATAGTAGATAACATTACTTGTGACATTATAACTTTCATTGCTTCTGCATAGAATAACAAGGCTACAAATGAAATTTTATGGTATTAAGCAAAAATTCTACCAAGAAACACTAACGAGGGGGTGCCAAAGACAACTTAAATGATTCATGGAGAAGAAGAATTACATTACTCTCATCGGTAGCAGTATTGTAATATGCTTCTGTTCATAGCATTTTTTGCAGACAAGGTTCTGCCATTTCACCCTTATTACAGAGGTACTGTTTCCCTTTGATCTTTATGACCATTTGGCCTAAAATAAAAACTTGTCAATTAAATAATAATAAAAACTCTTTCAAATACATAAACATGTCTTCAATCATTCTACAGAAATATATTTTATAGTGCTATAACAGACTTCCAGTGAGTTTTACCCCTGAATTTATTGTGATACCAGCTTCATAACATGTTGTGATGGGGTGTAAGTTACCGTATATATTGATGCCTGTGCTCTCGACTGTTGGAACTGGAAAATGCACTCACTGATTTAAGGCCAGCATTATTTTGATACCACATGAACCAAATTCAAGACTGACACAACAACAATACCTTCCTTACTTGTTTTTCAGAGTATTTGAGATACATTTGTGGATTATTACAAATGCTTCTCAGGTTCAAACATATTAATTTCTGATGTAATTCTATCATTATCTTAAAATCCTCCATAAATTAGTCTCATCTATCACTGATCAACAAAAATCCTTGCAAGGTTACAAATATGCAACTCAAAATTGTACTGCAAGGTGTATATTTATCACTGTGTTTAAAATGTAGGTATTACTTGCACTACACACACTTGAGGATATGCACTACAAAGTTGCACTGCAAAGTATACTACTAAAACTTTCTTTATGCAATATCTTGGCCAAAACAACAGAATTATTAAAAACCTGTCATATTTCTTTGCTGCAAAGTGTGTGTGTGTGTGTGTGTGTGTGTGTGTGTCAAAAAATAAAGATTGTTTGACTTACCCAAAGCACGGGCTCGCCGATAAAAATAAATAAATAAAAACCCACAAACATTCAAGCCTTCGCCACCGCTTGCAGCTTCTTCAGAAAAAAAGAGGAAGGAAGGAGAGGAGAAAGGGAAGGATACAGGTTTTAAGGAAGTGGAAAAGGAGTCATTCCAATCCCAGGACTGGAAGGACTTACCTTAGGGGGAACACACAAACAATATTTGCTTACCTTCCATCCCCCCCCCCCCCTAGGTAAGTCCTTCCACTCCTGGGATTGGAATGACTCCTTTTCCACTTCCTTAAAACCCATATCCTTCCCTTTCTCCTCTCCTTCCTTCCTTCCTTCCTCTTTTTCCTGAAGAAGCTGCCAGCGGTGGCGAAAGCTTGAATGTTTGTGTGTTTTTATTTGTGGTTTTTGTTTCTATTGGTGAGCCTTTGCTTTGGGTAAATCAAACAACCTTTATTTTTATACATATTTTTCCCACCAGGAAAGATATATGAAGCACCTTACAGGCTAAGTAATGGCGAAGCTCTTAGCAAATTCAAAAGATTACAAAATAACAATCCAAACTGTATCTAATAGGCTTCCATTTCCATAGCTCTATCATTACATAGAATTGTTAACAATCAAATCTGCACATTACATTATTATAAAATTTAGAACTACAGTTTACAGTAATTTTGCAAGTACTTTATTTATTTTGTTTGCATTTCAGTTACTTTTCTTTCACCGTGAATCAAGTCACAGCTACTTAGAAATTTTCCTTGATTAGATTAATACTTGTTTAATGGGCCATGAATACAACATTTTGTGAACAATGTGGAACACATCAGTTTAAAAAAAGCTGACTTTACATGATATTACACACATTCAATTATTTATCTTGTGAAATTACTAATGCACCCCCAATACAAAATTGGCCTTTTTTTGACATAGTAAGTCTTTACACCAATTTACCTGTAGATTTGACCCTGAAAATTATTGAATAAAATCTTTTACAATGCAATAAGTTAGCTGGTGCACATATTGCTGAACTGATGATGTTATTACAAGTCACACTAAAATACAATTTCTTCACCTTCAATGGCAAAGTTTATGAGCAATCATTTGGTTTGGCAATGGGTAGTCCTCTTTCTGTATCATAGCAGACATATTTGTCAATTCATTGGAAAATGCTTTTTTTGCTTCTAACTCAAATTTGCTCAACAAGATAAGATTTTATCCTTGGTATGTGGATGACATAATTATCCTGTTTGATGGCAGTGACTGTGAATTAGACAAGTTATTTGCTGTATTTAACAACTTTCATGAAACCATCAATTTCACTAAAGAAGTTCAAAATGAACATGCTGGGCTCAACTTCCTCGATCTAAAATTAGCCATAGTAAATGACAATATAACCTTCAATATTTACCGTAAGTCAACATACTCTAATATGATTATTCCAGCTCATTCTGCACAGCCACAATCACATAAATTTTTCATTCTGCTATTAATCATGCTTTCACAATTCCCCTGTCGCCTGCTAACTTAGAAAAGGAAATTAAACAATAAAGTCCATAGCCATCAATAACGGGTATGATACAGATGTAGTGTAACATATTGTTGATAAAAAGACTTCCCAACAGTTTTCAACATTACCCAGTAGCAAATCGTACCTTGATAAAACTGACAATGTGAGATTCATTTCTATTCTGTTTTTAGGCAACGTATCATACAGATTACATCTATTGATGAAGAAATATGATTGCAAGGTAACTTTTTCTACTAACAAAAATTTAAAGAAAAACCTTGTCCACACACTGAAGACCTTTGTAGATCCTTTTTCCAATTCCAGTATTTACAAGATAATTTGTAACAACTGTCCTTGTTATTACATAGGACAGACAGGAAGAGCGATCAAGGTGCAGTATAAAGAACATCTGATAGGGAGGACAGGACGCAATGTGCATAATTCAACCTTTGCCAAGCATTTGCTCATAGCCAATCATGTTCCTAGATCGTTGGAAGACACTGTGACTTTGCATAGGGAGGCTAAGGGAAGTAAAATAGATTTATGGAAAGAATATCAAATTTTTAAACACCTCATCATCGAAGATGCCATATGCTTAATGACCAACTGCAACTTGCAAGTAGACTATACCTAGAAGGCTTCAAACCTATACTGTTTGTAGACATTTGTTAATGTGATCCTTGTTCCTGCACAGAGTTTGTTGTCCTCAGAATTCTGTCGGTGCACTTGTTTATAGTTTTCTAGTGTGTGATGCATGATGTTTGTCCCTTTCCCTCCCACCGACTACTTGCTGTTTGTTCTTAGTTAGTGTTTCATGCACCATGCACGATTCAGCTCAAGATTTCTTTGTGCGTTTAAGTCTCATCTGATTTCCCATCTTTCTTTACATTATCTGTTTTCTGTCAGTGTTATATACACATAGTTTTCTTCTCTTCAAATTCTTTCATGTCAGCAACTGCGCACCCATCAGCTCTCTTGGTGCCACCTAGTGCGGGCGCACATTACTAGTGTTCTTACGCCTTTACCAGTACGCAGTGCTCACTAGACCTGTGGCCATGCTCCACAATTTTATATTGTAGACATGTTTTAAATTTTACATTTTATTTCATGACATGGAGTCAGCCTCATTTTATTTAACAATTATTTTAATGTGAACTAAATGTAAGTACATTCTCATTCAATACTGTAATTTTAATTTCTTACTTATTTTAGAAACATTTGTGTATTTTACTACTATTCATATGATTTGTGTGTTATATTTTGTTAGTAAATACTTCCGAAGAAGGCAAAATTACTTTTGCTGAAACCTTGGTCAAGGTTTATGCATGTAAACCATTTTTATGCAACTGGTCGTTTGAAATTTTGTTGACTTTTAGATTTTAATTACTTTTTAAATTTTAGTTGGTTACCTATCAGAGTTTTGATACTATTTGGTAAGTCACCAAAGACTTTTGTGGCACCATAATTAACCCCTTTCTGTGCCAATGTTACATTTAACATTGAATAGTGAAGATAATTTTGCCCAGTGGTGTAGGTTGGGTTGTTATAACAAATTTCATAAATGAATATAACAAAACTAAATATTCATTATGAGCTAATAATGAAAAGTGTGTGTATTTTACTTTTATTTATTTATTTTGAGAATTGACCACTTAGGATCAAGCTACAACTTATATAGTTATAGTATTTGACTTAAGTTTTCTCCGTCTCCATCACTCCTTTGTGAGTTCATGGGCCTGCTTCTTTTGATTTTCTGTCCAAGTTTGCCCATTTTCTCTTAGGTCTTTCTTCAGCTTGAAAACCTCATTAATCTTCTTTCATTCATTCTATATAAGTGAACGAGAAATGCCAGCCATCTTTTCTCTGAGATTCTCAACACATTATATTAAACTTCTCTGTTCCTTCACAGTTTTCATCCTTCTTCAGTCTGAACTGCAACCATGCTTTTTCTTATAATTGTGCTGGAGTGGCCAGATGTTGTGGTTGTGTGTGTATAGTTTTCTGAGTGACTGTGTGAATGTGTGTGTTTCTTTTTCTGATGAAGGTCATGGCTGAAAATATAGGTTGTGTGAATGTGGTTGTCTACTTTTCATGCCTGTCAGCAACTCAGCGAGCCTCTTTATGGTGAGTTGTTATGTATCCTCCTTTATTTACATTGCAATTGGATTTTCCATTGTTAAAATATACTTTATCAATTTATGATATCATCCTCTGGGTAAAATATGATGTTGTTGTTGTTGTTGTTGTTGTTGTGGTCCTCAATGCGGACACTGCTCTCCACCCTACTCTATCCTGAGCAAGCCTCATAAGAACGGCAACCTACATCTATTTGAATTTGCTTACTGTATTCATCTCTTGGTCTCCCTCTGCAAGTTTTTTCCCCACACACTTCTTTCCAATGCTAAATTCACAATTTCTTGATGTCTAAGAATGTATCCTACCAATCGATACCTTCTTTTAGTCAAGGTATGCAAAAAAAAAAAAAATCCTTAGCTCCCCAATTCTGTTCAGTATCTTCTCATTAGCTATGCGATCCACCAACCTAATCTTCAAAATTCTTCTGTAGCACCACAATTCAAAAGCCTCTATCCTCTTCCGGTCTGCACTGTTTATCATCCAAGTTTCATTCCCGTACAAGGCAACACAACACACAAATGCCTTCAGCAAGCACTTCCTTACACTTATACTAATATTTGAAGTTAGCAAATTTCTCTTTTTCAAAAAAGCTTTTCTACCAATTGCCATTTTGCGTTTTATATCCTCTATACTGAAACCATCGTAAGTTATTTTACTGCCCATGTAACAAAACTTACCTACCACCTTTATTGCTTCGTTACCTAATCTAATATCTTCATCATCACCTGATTTTCTTAGACTGCACTCCATTACCTTTGTTGTGCTCTTGTTAATGTTCATCTTATATGCACCTTTCAAAACACTGTCCATTCTGTTCAACTGCTCCTCCAGGTCCTTTGCTGTCTCTGACAGATTTACAATGTCACCAGCAAAACACAATGTTTTTATTTCTTCACCCTAAACTTTAATTCCTTATCCAAATTTCTTGTTGCTTTCCTTTATAGCTTGCTCAATGTACAAATTGAATAACATTGGAGAAAGGCTACAAACCTGTCTTACTCCCTTCCCAACCTCTGCATCCCTTTCATGCCCTTCAAATAACCTTTCGTTCTCTATATTTTACTCCTGCTGATCTCAAGACCTGGAAAAGTGTATTCCAATCAACATTATCAAAAGCCTTTTCCCAAAACTACAAAAGCTAGAAATGTAGGTTTGCCTTTTCTTAATCTATCTTCTAAGATAAGCCGTAAAGTGAGTATTGTCTCATGTTTTTCTATATTTCTTCTGAATCCAAACTGATCTTTACTGAGGTCAGCTACTACCAAGCTTTTATATTCTTCTGTAAATAATTTGTGTTAAAATAGTGCAACCATGGCTTATCAAACTGATGGATCTGTAGTTTTCACACCTGTCTGCACCTGCTTTATTTGGAGTTGGTATTATTACATTTTTCCTAATGTCTGAGGGTATTTCCCCTGTCTCATACATCTTACACACCAGGTTAAATTGTTTGATCATGATTGGCTCTCCCAGAGACTTCAGTTCTGAGGGAATGTCGTCCACTCCAGGGGCTTTGTTTCAACTTAGGTCTTTCAGTACTCTGTAAAATTATTTTCTCAGTATGGTGTCTCCTATTTCTTCTTCATCTACTTCCTCTTCCCTTCCTACAGTATTATCTCTAAGTTCATTTCCTTTGTAGAGCCCCTTTGTATACTCTTTCCACATTTCAGCTTTCCCTTCTTTGCTGAGAACTGGTTTTCCATCTGAGTTCTTTATATTCATACAGCTGAAAATATTCCAGACGTAAAATAGTCCCTCATTTGGATCTTCAAGTTGGGCTACATAGGACGAAGTGCCATCAGCACTGTCATTCTACAGATTAGAGTGTGAAATATTAGATCCCTTAATTGGATAGGGAGGTTAGAAAATTTAAAAAGGAACATGGATTAGTGAAGTGGTGGAAAGATGAACAGGAGTTCTAGCCCAGTAATTATAGAGCTATAAATACAAAATGAGCTCGGTATATTACATGAGTAGACCTAATAATAAATTAGAAAATAGGACCAGCACAGTGCTCACATTATCATAACCAAGATAGATAGGAAGCCAACACCCTCCACAGCAATACAAGTTTATATGCCAAAAAGCTCTGCCAATAATTAAGATATCAAAGGACAGTTAATGGAGAGGAAAAATTGATTGTGATGGGGAATGGGATCCAATAGAAGGAAAAGGAAGAGAAAGAAAAATAGTATGTTTATATGAAATGGGCCAAAGGAATGAAAGTGGAACTGCCTGGTAGAATCTTGCACAGAACATTATTTAGTCATAACAAACACTTGACTTAAGAATCATTAAAGAAGGTTGTATACATAGAAGAGACCAAGAGATCCCAGATTGATTTTACAATGGTAAGACAATGTTCCGAAACCAAGCTTTAAACAGTAAGACATTTACTGGGGCAGATATACACTTTGACCATATCTTACTGGTTACAAACTGTAGATTGAAATTGAAGAAACTGCAAAAGTTTTAAAAATAAGGAGCTGAGACCTGTATAAATTGAAGGAACATGAGTTTCTGGGGAGTTTCAGAGGTAGCTTTAGGCATCAATCGACAGAAATGAGGGGAAATTATACAGTGGAAGACAAATGGGTAGCTTTGAGAGATGAAATAGTGAAGGCAGCAGAGAACAAATAGGTAGAAAGACAAAACCTAGAAAATCACAGAAGATACTGAATTTAATTGATGAAAGAAGAAAATATAAAAATGCAATAAATGAAGCATGTAAAATGGAGTTCAGATTACTAAAACAAGAGATTGACAAGAAATGCATCATGGCTAAGCAGGAGTGGCTAAAGGGGAAGTGCAAGTTGATAGTAGAATACATAAACTAGGAGGAAGATAGATACTGCCTACCTGCCTGCATGAAAATAAAAGAGACATTTGAAGACAAAATAGCTGTACGAGTATCAAGAATTCAGATGTGAAGCAAATATGAGCAAAAAAGGTGCAGGAAGGTGTGAAAATTACAGAACTATCAGTTTAATAAGCCATAGTTGCAAAATTCTAGCATGAATTGCTTATAAAAGAATGAAAAAAAGTCAGGGAAGATCATTTTGTATTTAGGAAATACATAGGAACACGTGAGTCAATAGTGACCTTATGAATTATCGTAGAAGCTAGATTAAGGAAAGGCAAACCCACATGTCTTGATTTTGTTGATTTGGAGATAAGTTCCAACAATTTTGATTCAAATATACATTTTCAAATTATTTTGTTATCAGGGGTAAAATACAGGAAATTGCAGATTTTTTACAATTTGTACAGGAAACAGGCAGTAGTTACAAGAATAAAAGGGGCGTGGAAGGGGGACAGTGGTTGGGAAGGGAGTAAGACAGCGTTCTAGCCTGTCTGCTCCCCTCCCAATCACTGTGTCACTTCCATGCCCTTTGATTTTTATAACTACTGTCTGTACAGTGGACAAGATGTGAAGGAAAGCAAGGAGAAATTTGGAGAAGGAATTACAGTTCAGGGAGAAGAAATGAAATCTTTGTGGTTTGTGTGTTTAAATTGTCACACTGTCTCTGGGATGTTACTTCCTTATTTTTGTTTCATGGGTGTTTTGTATGGTCACATTTCACACTGTGTTTTCTCAGTCATAGAATGTGTGACTGTGCCAGCCACCAATTCAAGTGTGTGTGTGTGTGTGTGTGTGTGTGTGTGTGTGTGTGTGTCGACCATAGTCAAGAACCGAGTGGCACATCTTTGATGTGTTTCCTTGTTCTTATCCACCATGTTTAAACCAGTGGTGTTTGCGCTTATAAGGACAGCATCAGTAAAGATATTGTTCTATATTGCCGCAAGAGACGACGAACACCAACTGCCAGTGTGGCGCAGGGGATAGCGTCACGGACTGCAGAGCAGAAGGTCGCCGGTTCAATCCCGACCCACCGGCAAAAATTTATTTCTTTGTAATTTACAATTCCAGAAGGTTCTACATCTTTCTTATGTTCACTTGTAAATTCTACTTGTTTCTTATGTTAACTGTTCTTCTAATTTCTGGTAAATTCTGTCTGTGTATAAATAACAGAGCACTCTGCCTGAGAGGCAGTCAGTGCTGCGTGTATGTTGAGTTCGTAATAAACGTGCTTTCAGTCTAAGTGCTGTGTTTAGTTGCCTTCGAAGTCTAGCCTGCTCCCATTGCAATGCGACATTGTTTGGTGGAGGCGCCAGGTACACTGTGCAACAGCTCCATCACCGTGGCTCCGATTAGGCAACGTAAAAGCCGTCGCTTACACAGACTGGAACCGGAATACAAGGGATACACCGAGTACATCCTTCCAAAAGTCCGTATTATCAGAAGAACGATGGAGACGAAACCAGCAATAAGCCAGCTGCACATCAGACACCCGTCGGTGTTCTCTGGAGATGCTGGACAGGACCCCAAAAAATGGCTAAAAGGCTTCGACCGAGTCGCCAAGTACAACAGGTGGGATCATACGATGTGCTTGGCCAACGTTTATTTCTATCTGGACGGAACAGCCCAGCAATGGTTCGAGAACAACGAAAACAAGTTGAATGACTGGGAGATGTTCCAGGAGGAACTTAAGAAGACGTTTGGAGACCGCCAGCGACAAATCCGCTCGGCGAAAGAACAACTGAAGAACCGGGCCCAACGACATGGTGAGCCGATACAATCGTACATACAGAGTGTTTTGGCCCTATGTAACGTAGTCAATCCGAACATGACTGAAGCGGACAAAATCACGCACCTGATGAAGGGAATTGCAGAAGATATGTACCAAGCTCTTCTGATAAAAGACGTCGCTACGACAGAAGAGTTCATCAAGTGGTGCCAGCGTATTGAAGAGATGCAACAAAGGAGGGTTGGATGCAAGAAGTATGACAGACTCCCAAATGTAGTCCCTATGGCCGTTGTGGAAGACCAGCAGGACTTGGCTTCTCTCATACGACAAATCGTGAGAGAAGAATTACAACAATGCATGGCAGCCGGGACTATTAGACCAAGCGAGCATCAGATTATGGTCATGGATGTGAGCCCTGTAAGTCATGAGGGAGCCGACGCCGCTGAGGACGAGGTATTTTAAACACACCCGACGTGAAGAATGGCGTCGCCCTGCTATGACTTACGCTGCAGCCGCCAAACGGCAGCCCATGAACCGACCGATGCGACCACAGCCAACTCCCCCGGTAAATATGATGTCCCACAGAAGAAAAGACGTCTGGAGAACAGAAGACAACACACCACTGTGTTTCCACTGTGGACGCCCTGGACATGTCGTACGCAACTGCAGAGAGAGGAGGCGAGTATTCGATGATTATTTTGCCGCAAGACGTCAGCCGTCGGAGAAGTTCTATCCAAGGCAGTCACCTGCTGTTGAGTTCAGTCGACCTATGGGAAGAAGCCCATCGCCGTACCCTAGACGAGGTCTCTCCCCGACGCGCTGCAGCCGTTCACCGTCACCGTACAGAGGTACCAGCCACTCCCCTAGCCGCCGCGCCCAGGAAAACTAAGCGAGGCGACCATCTACGGAGGTGAGTCCGCCGCAGATGAAAATCCTCCATGGACGACAGTCGCCAAGATGTCGGGAAATCTCATCGACGTCATAATCGATGGCCAACCTGTCCGGGCACTTGTTGATTCAGGAGCCTCCTTTTCTGTATTATCGGATAATTACCGCCGCACACTAAAGAAGACAATGTTCTGTGATACGGGAGCAACTGTGCTGAAGGTCGCGAATGGAAAGTACGTCCATCCAGCAGGAACTTGTGTCGCAAGAATAACCATTAACAACAGGACGCAGCCGTTTGAATTTGTCGTGTTAACAGAATGTAGTCACAATGTCATCCTCGGATGGGACTTCCTTCAGGCATCCCAAGCTATCATAGACTGTGGAAGATCTGAGCTGCTAATTGAAGAAGTTGTTCTGCCAGATACACGTAATACAGAATTTTCTGGGAAGTTATTCGTCGTTGACAATGTGACGATACCGCCGTTGACAATGAGAAGAGTGGCAATCAAAAACACAGATGACTGGTTAAACTGTGAAGTTCTTGTTGATAGTAAAAAGTTTATCAGGCTCACAAAAGAAATTTACATACCAGCGGCTATCATAAGCATTACCGGTGGTCAAGGAGAGATTTGGATCACAAATTGTCACGAGCAGTCACAATTTATCCCCAAGGGAATGTGTATCGGGACAGCTGAACCAATCCAGGACGGTGAGCTCAACTTCATCAATGAAGACCCACGCCCTGCTATTAGTACAGACAGCACGCTGGAGGGAACAAATGTGGAACTGCCAATTGGGCCTGAACTGACCAAGGAACAACGCCAGCGGGTGTTAAGTATACTACGCCAATTTTCGGGTGCATTCACACCTCAGCTGGGGAAAAGTCAGACGAAACGGTCCACGATAAAGCACCGTATCAATACTGGGGATCGTCCGCCAATTAGCCAGAGTTCGTATAGAGTGTCGCCAGCTGAAAGACGGATAATTCGGGAGGAAGTGGAGAAGATGTTGCGAGATGACATTATTCAACCTTTGGAGAGTCCTTGGTCGTCTCCGGTGGTCCTCGTAAAGAAGAAGGATGGCACGTGGCGATTCTGTGTCGACTATTGGCGGCTGAACAGAATCACAAAGAAAGATGTCTACCCATTGCCGCGCATTGACGACACCTTAGACTGCTTGAAAGGAGCAACATACTTCTCAACTATGGACACGCAGACAGGTTACTGGTAAATCGAGATTGATGAAGCTGACAGGGAGGAGACGGCTTTTATTACACCTGACGGTCTCTATGAATTTAAAGTAATGCCATTTGGATTATGTAATGCTCCAGCCACATTCGAACGCATGATGGACAACTTGCTTTGACACCTTAAGTGGACGATGTGTCTTTGCTTTTTAGATGACATTGTCGTTTTATCGAAAACATTTGAAGAAAATCTGAGTCGCCTGTAAACTGTGTTGAAGTGTGTTCAGACTGCAGGACTCTGCCTCAATCCAAAGAAGTGCCTCTTTGTCGCCAAAGAGATAAAAATCCTGGGGCACCTAGTCAACGGAGATGGCGCCCCTCCTGATCCAGATAGAGTAAGGGCAGTCACAGAATTTCCAACTCCTCAGCACAATCGTGATGTGAGACGTTTTCTTGGGCTGTGCTCATACTACCGACGTTTCATAAAAGGAATATGTAACAAGGCACGTCTATTACAAGAACTTCTGCAGGGATACGCCAAGTTTTACTGGGATGAGACAAAAGAAAGAGCTTTCCGAGCACTAAAGGAGGCTCTAAATTCTGCACCAGTGCTAGCTTTGTACGACGAGAATGCAGAAACGGAACTTCACACAGACGCCAGTGGCTATGGGACTGGTGCAGTGCTTGTACAAGTTCAGGAAGATGCCGAAAAAGTGATTGCCTATGCGTCAAGAGTACTCTCAAAGTCTGAGATAAACTACTCTACAACTGAAAAAGAATGTCTCACGGTTATCTGGGCTATCAACAAGTTCCGGCCATATTTATTTGGCAAACCATTCACCGTCGTGACAGACCACCATTCTTTGTGTTGGCTGACTTGCTTGAGGGATCCATCAGGTCGACTAGCAAGATGGGCACTAAGACTCCAAGAGCACGATGTCACAGTGGTATTCAAGAACGGGCGCAAACACAAGGATGCCGACTGCCTTTCGAGGAATCCATTAGTGGAACACAACAGCATTAATGAAATATCACCTCTCACTGAATTAGATGACGTTACAGCTGAACAGAGGGAAGATCCAACACTATTAAAAATGATAAGAGGCCTTGGAGAAAGGAGAACCGACCAATGGGGAGTTCCAACTTATAAACGGAACATTGTACAAGAGCAACTATGATCCACTGGGCCCCAAATGGCTACTTGTTGTTCCAGCTCATCTCCAGCCAGCTATTCTCAAATATTTCCATGATGCTCCAATATCCGGTCATCTGGGATTCGTGAAGACCCTAGACAGAATCAGACGCAGGTATTACCGGAAAGGTCTCTACCGATCTGTCAAGCACTAAGTGTAGAGAGTGCCAGCGACGGAAGCATGTGCGGAAATTACCTCCAGGACATCTCATACCGATTCCGCCGGCAGCAGCTCCATTCCACTGAGTTGGGATCGATCTTTTAGGGAGGTTCCCGAAGTCGACAACCGGTAACCGTTAGATAATAGTCTGCACTGACTACCTCACACGCTATGCTGTCACCAAACCTGTGCCGACTGCAGAAGCTCCAGAGATCGCAAAATTCCTTGTAGAAGACATTATATTGAAGCATGGAGCACCACGTGTCATGATATCTGATCGTGGAAAAGTATTCAAGTCAAAACTAGTATCAGAGATAATGTCATGGTGCAACATTGTCCACAGAATGACAACTGCATACCATCCTCAGACAAATGGTCTTACGGAACGTTTTAACAGAACGTTAGCCGACATGCTGTCGATGTACGTCGATGTTGAGCAGAAGGATTGGGATACAATTCTGCCAGTCGTGACATTTGCTTACAACACCGCAAGACAAGACACCACAGGCTTCACTCCGTTTTTCCTGCTCCATGGCCGTGAAGCTGAGACGACAATGGATACACTGTTCCCGTTCCAACCGGACGACACTCAGGATGACTATGTTAAACAGCTCATCACCAGGGTTGAAGAAGCAAGACAGCTGGCTCGCATACGGACACTGGATGCCCAGGAGAAGGACCGTCAGCGTATAACGACAAGCACCGACCTGTTGTGTACAGCCCAGGAGATCTGGTATGGATTTTTACCCCTGTACGGAAGGTTGGACTGTCAGAAAAGTTATTGAAGCGATACTTTGGTCCGTATCGTGTCATACGCCGCCTGTCAGACGTCACATACGAAGTTGAGGATTATGAGCTGTCGTCGAAACGTCAAAAACGAAGAGACATTGTTCATGTCCTGCGCATGAAGCCTTACTACGATCCTGAAGAGCAGGTAGACGACAATGGCTTCTTGTTCAAGGACTTTAAGGATGGTAATGTTCCTGATGAAGTCACAACTGGAACGTCTGTCGTCGATAATCACGGAGAAGGGAAGGATTCTCTTGAACTGTCATACAGAGGACCCATGAAACGGTCAAGATCCAGGACATTGCAGCTGGCTCCACAGGGATCATAACAGCGGGTCTCTGTTTCTCCAGGAGAGGGAGCAATGCCCCGAGAGACGACGAACACCAACTGCCGGCGTGGCGCAGGGGATAGCGTCACGGACTGCGGAGCAGAAGGTCACCGGTTCAATCCCACCCACTGGCAAAAATTTATTTCTTTGTAATTTACAATTCCAGAAGGTTCTACATCTTTCTTATGTTCACTTGTAAATTCTACTTGTTTCTTATGTTAACTGTTCTTCTAATTTCTGGTAAATTCTGTCTATGTATAAATAGCAGAGCACTCTGCCTGAGAGGCAGTCAGTGCTGCGTGTATGTTGAGTTCATAATAAATGTGCTTTCAGTCTAAGTGCTGTGTTTAGTTGCCTTCGAAGTCAAGCCTACTTCCATTGCAACGTGACAATATAGTGTGTGGTCATTGGGCTCCACTGCCCTTAGTAACCTCCACAGTGGTGACCCCATACTAAAAATGGTTCTACGCATACGATACAATGTTGTCCCATGGTTTTCGGCATGTTCCTTCATCGTAATTTGCTTGCACTTGGTACGCCAACAATCCCGCACCCAAGTGCAACATGTCAATGCCCGTGCAACCCCACACAGACTCACACTTCCTCGGAAACCTGTGGTCTCCAGCATTGTCACAAGTGTTAGTAGTTCGCATAATGCCAGATTGCCACATTTGTTTGGACATTTACCATCGGACATCTTCACATCGCCACAGTTCAACAATGCCATGCCTCAGCGATGTGACTCTGGCCTTGTCACTCCACAGACACTTTCGCGTGCTCTTTTTTATGGCACTCCACCATTCGAGCACTCTCAGTTCTTCTGTGTTTTGGACAATGCCAGTTACAACATGGACTTTGTGCTAAATTCAAGCATGCAACTGCCTTCTGCCACGCTGGGCACGCCAATGTATCACTCCGCCAGTCACACGCCCAGCCTCCAACGGCCAGGTGGGCTACAAACTTTAGCTTCTTCAAGTGTTGTGAATCACACTGTATCGTTTGAACTTTGCCAACTCAGTCACTGTACACATGTTTGTGCTGAACATTGTGCTAACTTTGCGAGTGCACCTCATCCTGTGAGTTCGTCTGTGGCAGTTCGCGCTTGCACCTCTGCACCAGTTCAGCTGCCTCCTTCAGTGCAAGATGTGAACATTCTGCGCTACGAGCCTTCGTATGATCCCCACAGTTTCATCCACTGTGCTAAATCAACAAACATGTGTGCTACGCAGCATGTGCTTTCATGCGGCATGTTTCTGGGTGCGCATTCCACAATGCAAAGTGGTCCCATTTCACACCCGAACTTTGCCAGACTTTCGCCAGTTGCTCCTTCGCCACCTGGCGCCTTTACCGCACCATGCGCGCTTTCGCACCTTTGCCAATCGATGACATCGACACTGCAGCACCTCTGCCACTTCTTGGTTCGCCTCCTTCTCCACCAACAGTCCACCTGCCGAAGCTGCCTCAATTCTCATTCGACTCTCCGACCACCTGGTTCGCTCTCATCGAGTGCATATTCAAGCATTACAATTTGGACAACTCCGCTCGCTACCTCTGCTTACTTACTTCGCTGCACAACCATGTGGATCTAATTTGTGACCTTGTCATCTTCCCCCCCCCCTCCCCCTCAGTCTGTACCGCTATGACAGTGCCAAAAAGACAATCCTGGAGAGTGACACCCTTCGCGTGGGGCCACTCTCGCTTCCCAAAGTAGATCATGGATCCGCCTGGCATTCCACACCGCATCATCACTGCACCACTGCAACCACTACCTGTACTGGAGGGAATCAGCTCTGGCGAGGAGGACACGCCCCCTTCCCCTCTGTGCTTCCTCCAGGAACAGTGACCTCACTACCCATATTGTTCTTTCACGCCCATTTCGGAAGTACTGCAAGGAAATGTAGATCCCCTTGCAGCTACCAAAACGAGGTGGGCAGGCTGGTTTAGGCGCTGCTGACTGCCCTGAACACTGCAGGCGCCTACCTACTCTCCACTTTGTGCGCCCTGTGACCACTGCAGGCACTCGTCTGTATGTTATGGATCTAAACTTTGGCATAAACTTCCTCATCAACACTATTGCTGATGTCTCACTTCTGCCTCCTGGACTGTCTCCGAACCCTCTGTGACCGAACAACACTCTTCTTCAAGCTGTCAACGCCTCACAACTTCACTGCTCGGGCTCCATAACTCTCCAAATCAAGCTCTCATCTTCATGCATCTTCAACTGGGATTTTCTAGTGGCCAGTTTTCCTGAACCTATTCTCAGAATTGACTTCCTGTCGTTTCATGGAATATCTGCTGATGTCGTTTGACGTACAGTCATTCACTCCCCCTCAAAAACTTTTATTGAGTGTGCTCCGTTGAGCTGTGCTGATCTTAGTGTTCGTTTGTGTTTAAATACTGTCACCAAACTTGGTAGCACCATTGACAAGTTAAGTGCGGAACAAGTGCAAGTTGTGCAATTATGCCGTGAACACCTCAGTGTACTTTGTGAGTGCTCAGCACTGCGGCCAAACTACAAAGTGCCATTGATGTGTGTAACTCGGAACATGCACAAGTGGAACAGTTATTATGTGAATGGCACGACCAGTATCGGCAGTTGGCTGATAATCAATCTGTGCTCAACTCTGCAAAACAAGTCCTCGAGCAGCTGTCCAGCCCCATGCCACACAAATCACAGGTTAGTCACTGTGCTGCATTGCCTCATGTTCCCATTGAACCCCTTCCTACTTTGAAACTTTTGCCTTCTCTGAGTATTTCTCCTGCTCATCCCCACTCGTACGCGAAAGTCTGCAGACAATTGGAAGCTCTCGCCTTGTTCGGGTGCTCCACAAACTGTTACACCATTGACATCTGCACAAAATAGATGGTTGTGCATTCGTTCGAGTGTGCCGCGAGTGACTTTCCTGAACAAGCCCACTGTGTTCACTGTCACTGTCTCAACAAACTCTAGAAGTGTCTTAGTGTGTGCTGGTCAGTACACCTGCTTCCACTTCCCACAAATCCTCTATCAAACAGTCATGCATGCACTGCCATACATTGCTTAATTGCATCAACTGGCTCACCAGCCCTCGCTGTGATGTTGGCAATGCTGTCTCCCCATCAGTTCGCTTCGCCTCACCTCACCTGCCACTCGCTCACGCCATACATTGCTTAATTGCATCAACCGGCCCTCCAACCCTTGCTGTGATGTTGGCAATGCTGTCTCCCCACCAATTCGTGTCACCTCGCCTCACCTGCCACTCACTCAGCTGCGCACATCGTCTCCCCACCCCAGCACTCCGGCTGCTGTTTCTCCGACTCCGACACTCGCCACTTCCATCTCCTGTGTGCTACATATGCCTGCCTGCATGCCACCTGTTGCCAACACATGCCTCAATCACTTGCAGTCATGGTTCACCTGTTCCATGACTGCTACGTCAACACCTGCACGGCATGCCACGCCTACCTCTTCCAGCTGTCATTCTGCCTGACCTGCCATCGTGCCCATCATGTTCTGCGTGCCTAGTGTCACACCTTTGCCTGACAAGTAGCTGTTGTCATGAATGGTACGGTTCACAGCCTGCATCTCATTGACAATGTTCCTGTGTTCTCTAAACCGCGCCCTCTGTATTCCAAAAAATTAGCCGCAGGTGACACACAATTATCTGAACTACTGTTAAGTGGTGTGATCGAGCAATCTTGTAGCAGTTGGGCCTCACCCATTCACTTAGTAAAGAAACATGATGGCACATGGCGCATGTGCGGTGACTGTCGCAAGCTCAGTGCTAAGACTATTATGGACTGCTTACTGATTCTGAACGTCACCGATTTTTTCAAATTACTTGCTAGTTCTAAAGCTTTGTCAGTTGTTGACTGCAAGTGTGATTACTATCAAATTCCTATGACCCCTGAGGACATTGAAAAAACGGCCATCACCACCCCGCTTGGCCTTTTCCAGAATTGTTTCATGACTTTCGTACTTAAAAACGCCACACAAACATGGCAACAATTTATCAGTGAGGTTTTACAGGACTTAAAATTTTGCTTTGTGTATTTAGACGACTTTCCAATTTTTAGCTCCTCAGTCAAGGAAAACAAAACATTTGCAAATCATTCTTGACAGGCTGGCCAAAGCTGGGATCGAGTTGAATTATGACAAATGCCAACTGCATCTCCCCTTGGTACAGTTCCTCAGGTGTACAGTTAGGTAGGAGGGCATCGCTCCCCCTTTTGACAAGATCAACTCGGTAAAACAACCCCTCCACTTACAAAGGGCTTCATAGGATCCTTGGCACCATTAACTACTACAGTTGGCATCTGCCCAATGTGGCTGAGGTTCAGGCTTCCCTTACGGATGCATTGGCTGGTAAGCACACATCAGGTGACCGCACAGTGTTCTGGATGGACCAAATGATGGAATCCTTCAATGCACTCAAGGAATTACTTGCTTGAGCACTGACATTTGCTCATCCGCATCCTGACACAGAGGTTTTTCTCACTACAGATGCGAGCGCCATCGCCATCGGTGCAGTTCTCAGCCAATCTCATGACGGTGTAATCTCTCCTGTGCAGTTCTTTTCCAAAAACTTAAACAATTCACAATGCAAGGGAACTTCTTGCCATCTACAAGGCCATTAAGGATTTCCTTGCAGAACTTGAAGGTCGCCCCTTTCACATTCTTACCGATTGCAAACCGCTGGCTGCTGCCATCAAAAATCCCCAGGGTGACCTGCCTCCTAGGCACTTCCACTACCTCGACAACATATCGCAATTCACAATGGACGTGCGTTATATCAAAAGTGCGGATAATGTGGTGGCGGATTTCCTCTCTTGGATCAATGCTGTCTCTACCATCATCAATCTCTCTAACCTCTCCACCCTACAATCCGCCAACGGTGATCTTCTTGCTCTCGTCTCTTCCCTACATCCCATCCGTACCACCTTTCCAAGTGTCACCAGCAACGAGCTGGTGGAGCGGTGGCACCGGACCCTCAAAACGGCCCTTCGGTCCCACGGGTCACTTTGGCTCGACGCCCTTCCCCTGGTTCTCCTTAACCTGTGTTCGACATACAAGGAGGACCTCCATTACACCATTGTGGAGTTCGTATATGGGCAACAACTCACCTTAATGGGCAAGCTTGTCACCCCATCCCTGCCCCCTCGCTCGAGGACCTCCTCCCTCCATTGGTTGACCGAGTCCGCATTATATGTGATGTGGTCTCCCCTTCCCCTCCTGACAGCCACTCTCCTCTGCCTGTAAGGGTACCTTCAGACCTGCAGACTTGAGAGTTCGTCTTCTTGCCTGATGACACCATCTGCCTGCCCTTACAGCCCCCTTACTCTGGTCATAATCCTGTCCTCCTTTGTGCAGGAAACACCTTTACCATTCTCCTCCCTGGCAAATGTTCCACTGTATACATCAATCGTCTGAAGCCTGCACACCTCGATCCTGCTTCTCTTCCCGAAGTCAAGGCTTCCTCCTCTTTCTTCTCCTCATTCGAGGTTCCTCCTCCCTCTCCCTCTTGCACTCTCCCCCCCCCCCCCATCCTTCACCGTTAAGTCACACACCGCCTTCGGTCGGTTGGTGACTCCACTTCCTCCTCTCCGTCCTCCCCCTTCAGAGGTTTCTCTCGTTCCCTTCCCCCCTCCGACCCCTGCTATCAATTCTCCATCCCCATTCCCCCACCACTCACCACAGAACTGTCCATCATGGTGCGTGATGGTAACCTATTCATAATGTGCACATCGTCCTCTAAATGCGAGCTTATTAAATGTGTCCAGCTCGCCCCTGATTCCGTTCCTTCCGAGGTTCAGGCCTTCTTGCTCCCATTGAGCACTGTATTAGTTGTAGTTCTGGTCTGTCGCTCCCGCTCGAGCCAGCGACTCTCACGACAGGTTATGTTGCCTCCTCGATTACAGAACTTCTTCGTTCAAGGCCCTACTGCACGTCGATTGCCTCCCACTCTTGTCCTACTGGATGGTACCACAGAACTCACTGTGTGTGTGATAACGACAGCATCAATAAAGTTATTGTTCCATATAGTGTGTGGTCATTGAGCTCCATTGCCCTTAGTAACCTCCACAAATGTAATAAATTATATAGTATATAGTATGCACTCTTACTGTTTTCATGAAAAACAAACAGTTCGGAAAACATACATGGAATTCCTTTACTGATCCAAAAGCTGAGAAATATTTCTGTTAAATTGCAATTCTAGTTGTATTAGTAAAACCATGTGGAAAATATTGTATGAATAGTGAAGGAAACAACAATATTGTGAACGCATCGTAGTGTCAAAAGAAAATTATGAAATGATATATCACCCAAAACAAGTGCACTAGATATTTGAAGGGAAGGAAGCTTAGGATTTAAAGTCCCATCAACACAGTGTCAATAGACACTGAGCTAATGCTTAGATTTTTAGGTAAGGATGTGGAATGAAATCGACCATGTCTTTTAAAAGGAACCATCCCAGCATATACTTGGAGTGATTTAGGTAAATAACAGAAAACCTAAATCTGGTTGAACAGATGTGGATTTGAACCACCGTCCACCCGAATGTGAGTCCAGTGTGTTACCTTGACACCACCTCACTCGGTCAGGAGAAATTTATATCAAAATTTTGTACAGTTGGTACAAATGTAGTTTGTGACTGTGCATCCAACATTAATGTTCATAATACTAGATGACTGAAAGAGGCCATTTCAAAAGTACATAGTAGTGTAAGTGTTATAGATTTTTCTGAAGTAAATTGCTTTCTTTATCTCTACTTGATTCATGTTATGCTAACAAATGGAACTTACTATTTGAGCTATCCTTATATTTATTTTCTTAAACTTTTGATGATTAGATTAGTTCCCCCCACAATTAGCTAATATGTGGTCCATGTCATAAACTATAGTCTGCAATAATTTAGTTACTACTTTATTAAATTTTATAAACTCAGCATTATTTTTTTGGTTTTGTTTTATGAAATATTGATAGTTCTGTCCATTCCATATAAAAGACCATCAAGACTAATGAGCTGGAAGAATTGCCGGCCGCGGTGGCTGAGGGGACTGTGGCGCTCCAGTCACGGTCTGCGTGGCCACTACGGTCGGGGGTTCGAATCCCCCCTCGGGCATGGATATTTGTGCTGTCCTTAGTGTTAGCTAGTTCATAAGTAGTTTGTAAGTTTAGGGACTGATGACCCCGTAGTTAAGTTCCATAAGCTATACAAACATTTGAGCTGGAAGAATTGAATATAATTTATTGGTCTTTATCTTGTTCAGTGTACTCAGTAAGAAAATTATTAGTAATGGGTAAAATTTATCATACTGATAAGTTTTGTATTTCTACAGGAGTAGCAGTATCTCTTTTTTCCTAAGTTCCTGTCAACTGCTGGTCAAACACTCTGTCAAGATGATAGCCACAAAGGCAGTAATCATTGGTGCAGGGGCATCTGGAATTGCCGCAGCTTGTCGTCTTCTGGAACGAGGAATGAATGATTTTATAGTTTTGGAAGCAGAGGGTCGCATTGGTGGAAGAGTTCACAGTGTAGATTTTTGTTAGTATAGAATGCTGACCGAGTATTATTTATCATTTTTGAAAATGTGTTTTATATATGTAAATCATTAGCTTATAAAATTGAATCATATGGTCTGACAAGGAGACCACATGGGTGTTGGATTTTAGAATTTTTTTCATATTTACAATACGTGAAGTATAGAACTTAAATAACAATCAGTCAAAGCCATTTGACACAACTCTCAAATAGTCTTGAGAAAATGAACTGTGACATTTTTCAGCTATACATAAGTACCAATAACTAAAAAAACAGTTGCACCATCTGTTGGTGTAGTTCAGGTGGTAGTGTTCAGGAAGCCATAGGGTTTGTGGTTCGAGTCCTGCAGAAACTGATTTATATTTTTATTTATTTATTTATTTTTCTTTGTGTTTGAATACCTACATAATTTTAATATCTAACGGTAATTTTTGTGAAAAATGCACATATTTTTATTTATTCGTAATTTTCTATATTTTATAAAATAATGATGATTTCAATCAAAAACCATTCATTACATTTTTTTACAGCATCAGCTTCACTATTAGTTGACGATGGTAGTCTTTGATTGTTAAGTTCAAGAGAGCTATTTTTTCATTGTTTTCGAATTTAGCTCTAATTCCATGTGTTGTGTCAGTTTTTATGTGTGTGTAGACGAGCTGCACACCTTGTCATTGCCTAAAATGATTGTTGTGTAGGGTAGCTGCTTCGAAAGCCATTAATAACTATGAAGAAGACTTTTCAAAAACTGTCGTAGCTCTTTACAAACTTAACAATGAAAGACTACTGTCATCAAGTAATAGTGAAGCCGATACTGTAAAAAATGTAACTTATGTTTTTTGATTGAAACCATCATTATTTTATAAAATATAGAAAATTATGAATAAATAAAAATATGTGCATTTTTCATAAAAAGTACCATTAAATAGTAAAGTTGTGTAGGTATTCAAACACAATGAAAAAATTAAAAATATAAATCAGTTTCTGCAGGAATCAAACCAAACCACTGACCCTATGGTTGTGATTCCAGATCGCTACCATCTGAGGTACACCAACAGATGTAACAACTGTTTTAGTTATCTGTACTTACGTGCAGCGGCAAAACTTCAAAGTCGATTTTCTCGAGAATTTTTGAGAGTTGTGTCAAATGGCTTTGACTGATTGTTATTTAAGTTCTATACTTCATGTACCGACACCCATGTGGTCTCCTTGTGAGACCCATAAAACAGGCAAACCAATGTGCATGCGGATGTGGATATTTTTCATAAATAACAATGCCTGATGTTGAATAAGTGCTAAATATTTTAAGTTTCAGAGAGAACATTCCTTCATTCATCCAAGTTTTCTAGCTTATGGTAGCTCTTGTCATGGATTAAACCTCATCAATTTTGCTTGTTAATAGGCAAGCTTTTTATGTCCTTTGATGATGTCCAGAATTATTGTTTCTTCACCTTCCAAGTTTGCCTTTCACTTTTTCTTTCTATTCTTTCCTTCAGCATACAGTTCTTCCTCATTGTCTGATTCAGTTCATTTTTCTTCCTCTAAAGATTTTTAACCTCATTACTCTCCAACTCTTCTTAATACCTCCTAATTCCTTACCCGGTTTTCCCATTTCACTTGCTCTATTGTCCTTCATATCCACATTGTTGTGTCTCCAATGTACTTTCTTCTTTAGATTTAGATTAGAATAACTGTTCATTGAGAAAATCCTTGAGGATGTGGAACATGTCAAAATATAATTTATTATTATTATTTACAAGTTGAAATAATAATACTAATAATATGCACAAAAATAAAGATTCTTTGACTTACCTAAAGTACAGGCTCGCCAACAGAAACAAACAACACAAATAAAAACACACAAACATTCAAGCTTTCGCCACCGCTGGCAGCTTCTTCAGGAAAAAGAGGAAGGAAAGGATATGGGTTTTAAGGAAGTGGAAAAGGAGTCATTCCAATCCTAGGAGTGGAAGGACTTACCTTAGGGGAAAGAAAGGAAGGTAAACAAATACACACACACACACTCACGCATATCCACACGCAAGCTGTAATCCCAGAAATTTGATACTGTCAACTTCTTCTACCTCCTTGTTGTCATATATTAGGCATATACTGGCAGGAAACCTTTTACAAGTCCTAAACTGCACATAGTTTGTTTTTTCAAAGTTTAGTAACAACAAAGAATTTGCGAGAAACTATTTATTAATGTCCATGAAAATTTAAATAAGCCAACCTTTCTAAGGCTGTATTTGATTTATTATTTATTGCAATGTTTGTGTCATCTGCAAATAAAACAACTTGCCATCCAGTAAAGTTGCTGATGAAAGGGCATTGATATATACAAGAAAAAGCAGGGGCTCTAAGATGGAACCTTGGGGGACGCCACATGTTATTAATTCCTAGTTGGCTGAGGCCTGATAGTTCAGCATATGTCTCTCTTCTATTGACACCCTTTGTTTTTGGTTAGAGAAATGATCTGTACCATTCTGCAGCATTTTCTGTTACACTATAATATTCAAATTTGCTCAAAAGGATATTGTGATTTACACAGTCAAATGCCTTTGACAGATCACAAAATATACCAGTGGCATGTAATTTATTGTCTAATGAATTAAGTACATTCTCACTATACATGTAGTTAACTTCTCATTATGAGAATCCTTTAGCAATGCAAATTGTAAAATGGGTAATATTTTATTAGTGGCCGGTGTGTAAGAAGACAAATGTACATTATGTTTTCTAAAATTTTTGAGAATGCAGGCAAAAGTGAAATTGAATGGAAGTACGATGGAATTTCTTTATTTTCTTTCTTGTACAGTGGCTTAACCTCAGCATATTTCAACCATTCAGGAAATGTTCCACTGATAAAAGACTGGTTACACAAGTAACTTAAAATATCACTAAATCCAGAGGCACAATGTTTAATCAAACTTGTTGATATATTATCAGAGCCACTGGAAGTTTATGATTTTAAGGATTTTATGGTGGACTTTACTTCTAGTGGTGTTGTGAGTATCATACTCAGATTATTGTTGTTATTTGTAGTGGCAGGTTGTGTTGTTACTCAATTCTCAGTTATATGTTACAAGGTATGAAGTCCCCACTAAGTCCATATTTGCACTTCTTCCTTATCTTTGAAGGTGTCTAATTACAAAATGATGTCCAGCTACACTGTGCCTCTAAGTTCCTTCCAGTTATCACTCTTCAAAGTTATTCATAATTCACACCCTTGCCTCAAATAGCTGATGAACAAGGCCTCTTTGATTCAGATTAATTAAACACTTTTATTTGTAACTAGATACATTAATAGGACGAAAACATATATCTCCTCTGAACATTTAGTCTGATTACAACAAAGTCAATAATCCGAATAAGAGGAACAAAAACATTCACACATGGAGTATCTATAATGCCACTGAGCTTCATTATATTTTATTCCATGCTTCTCTTCGGCTTTCTTCTCCTTCTATTCACTTTGCAATGCCGACCGCTTGATATATCAGCAACAAAGACAGACACTCGCGGTAGACACTGCTTTGCTATGCCGCACATACGTAAATTAACACCTTGATTAACTCAAGTCGATACTAGGAGAAAATGTATTTACCTCTGTAATATTACAAGGTTTGAGATGTTCTATTGCAACAATTACTGACCCTGACAACCCCCTCTTTTCAGTAATAGTTAAGAGATGCTTATTAAAAATAACAACAACACTGCACACATCTGTTACCTGTCATCTACTCTTAATGCTATGTGTCCATCTTCATCTCTGGTGGTACCAGTTTCCTACTTCAATATATCCCACATGTCTTTATTTTGTTGCCTCATCTGAGTACCTTATTCTGATAATGCAGTTTCTTTGATATCCATATTATCATCTTCAATGTTTTGCTGTATGTTTTATAAGCATTTACACCTGAACTGTTTCTGATTGATAGATATAGTTTCCATTTTCAATTACAGGAGACCTTTATTCCTTGAGTTATCCATGGTTTTTTGATACACCAGGTGATCAAAAAGTCAGTATAAATTTGAAAACTTAATACATCATGGAATAATGTAGATAGAGAGGTAAAAATTGACACAGATGCTTGGAATGAAATGGGGTTTTATTAGAAAAAAAAAAAAAAAGCAAAAGAAAAGAAAAAAAAGAAAGGGTTGCAGCAGATGACAAGCTCTCACTGCTAAAATCCTCCTAGGCATAGGTTTCACCTCTGATTAATCTGGTGTTGAATGTTTCAGTAACAGTGTATGCACTAGTGCTGTAATGCAGTTGTTTAAGCAAGACTGGCATTCAAGTGAATCTTCCAATCGGAACTGATAGTGCCTCACCATAACTCCGGACATGCTTTACAGTGCTGTTCACAACATTATTCCTGGACTACAGCTGTTGTTGAGGAATGATGGTGAACATGTTGAGCATTTTCTGTAGAGAACATCTTTGCTTTGTCTTAATTTGTTATGCTAATTATTGCTTTTCTGATCAAACAAAGTTTTTGAACTTAAAAATTTTGTTTTTGTTTTTATTTATTTATTTTTTGTTCAAACAGAACCCTGTGTCATTCCAAGCATGTGTGTCAATTTTTACCTCTCTATCTACATTAATGTATGTATTAAGTTTTCAAATTTATACCGACTTTTTGATCACCCAGTACTTTGGTCTTATCTGGGTTAGTTTTGGGGAAAAGTAGTTTCGAAATAAGTTAAGGACATTTTTAATCTACATAGGCAATCTTCCAGTGACTGTAAACAGCAGTTCAAAACTGTATTGTTTGCTGATAACACAAGCATATTAATCAACAGTCCAAATTCAACCCTAGCTTAACTCAATCAATAGCTGAATAGGCTATTACTCTGAATACTCTGGAAAGTAGCTAAGCATACATCTTGCAGAAGCATTGTAAGGATCTTGATTGAAATTCTTATAATCTGCCCCAGTACATTTATTTGTTAATGGTTAGTGTTGCTGATAATTAAAACTTTGGTTATCTGAACTGTTACGTACAGTCATTGACTTTGCTTCTATGTTCAGGCTTCAGAATGGACATCAGCAGTCTGCTAGTAAGATATTCAACAAGCTCCCATCTAACACAAAGTATGAAATGCTACTCTGTACAAGTTTAAAAGAAAATTAAAACATATCTCATTAGACATTTTTATCTAAAAATTAACCAAAAACTATGAAAATTTAAATTAATTAATGAGAAATATAAGTCCAAATAACAAAGCTGTAGTCAAGAAATAATGTGCTATAATTAAGATTCAATATCTATAAATTTCATACATTTTCTTTGGATAATGCAATTGTAAAAAAGTATATGCAAACTGTTGATGAAGGAGGGGAGGGAAGAAGTAGTAGAAAGGAAAGGATTGATAATGGCTGCAATATTTCAATACATATTTTACCAGCATATTAGCACTGATAGCAGTATGCCGGTAATATGGATTCGCATTGTCTCACAGAATGGCAATTACATAGTTTTAATGTTTTATTTTTTAAATCTTTTGGAGTTATTCTGATGAAGACACCTTTAACAGTTGTTGAAGCCATGGTAAATATTGTAGTTTAAATAACACAACCAGTGGGTTGTCATCCACCAAAGTGTTGTATTTGTGTGTTTGTCGCGGCTCATCTGTCCTATTACTATATTGTTTGTTCATAGTTACACTCCTGGCCAGTAAAATTGCTACACAACGAAGATGACATGTTACAGACATGAAATTTAACCAACAGCAAGAAGATGCTGTGATATGCAAATGATTAGCTTTTCAGTACATTCACACAAGCTTGGCACCGTTGGTGACACCTACAATGTGCTGACATGAGGAAAGTTCCAACCGATTTCTCATACACAAACAGCAGTTAACCAGCATTGCCTGGTGAAACGTTGTTGTGGTGCCTCGTGTAAGGAGGAGAAATGTGTACCATCACGTTTCCGACTTTGATAAAGGTCTGATTGTAGCCTATCGATCGTGATTTCGGTTTATTATATCGCAACATTGCTGCTCATGTTAGTCACTATCCAATGACTGTTAGCAGACTATGGAATCAGTGGGTCCAGGAGGGCAATACAGAATGCCATGCTGGATCCCAACGACCTCGTATCACTAGCAGTCAAGATGACAGGCATCTTATCCGCATTGCTGTAACAGATCGTGCAGCCACATCTCGATCCCTGAGTCAACAGATGGGGATGTCTGCAAGACAACAACCATCTGCACGAACAGTTTGATGACATTTGCAGCAGCATGGACTATCAGCTCGGAGACCATGGCTGCGGTTACCCTTGACGCTGCATCACAGACAGGAGTGTCTGCGATGGTGTATGCAATGACAAACCTGGGTGCACGAATGGCAAAACACCATTTTTTTCAGATGAATCCAGGTTCTGTTTACATCATCATGATGGTCACATCCATGTTTGGTAACATCGAGGTGAACACACATTAGAAGCTTGTATTCGTCATTGCCATACTGGCATTATCACCTGGCGTGATGGTATGGGGTGCCATTGGTTACATGTCTCAGTCACCTCTTGTTTTCATTGATGGCACTTTGAACAGTTCAGATGTGTTATGACCCATGGCTCTACCCTTCATTAGATCCCTGTGAAACCCTACATTTCAGCAGGATAATGTATGATCACATGTTGCAGGTTCTGTACAGGACTTTCTGCATACAGAAAATGTTGGATTGCTGCCCTGGCCAGCACATTCTCCAGATCTCTCACCAACTGAAAACATCTGGTCAAAGGTGGCCGAGCAACTGGCTCATTACAATATGCCAGTGACTACTCTTGATGAACTGTGGTATCATGTTGAAGCTGCATGGTCATTTGTATCTGTACACGCCATCCAAGCTCTGTTTGACTCAATGCCCAGGTATATCAAGGCCGTTATTACGGCCAGAGGTGGTTGTTTTGGGTACTGATTTCTCAGAATCTATGTACCCAAATTGCGTGAAAATGTAATCGCATGTCAGTTCTAGTATAATATATTTGTCCAATGAATACCCGTTTATCATCTGCATTTCTTCTTGGTGTAGCATTTTTAATGGCCAGTAGTGTAGCTTCACAGTTTTATAACGAGTCAGTCTGTCAGGGGAACTTACCATACTTGTACTTTTTGGATAACATGGTTACAGTTTTATGTTTTCTAAACTTTTATTAAACTACATTTATTGTTCACAGAAAGGACAACACATTTACACTTAGAAATTTTAACTTCCAAGTTTACTTTATATGCCAGAGTTCACACAATTGATCATATCTGAGTGCAAACAGTTACAATTGCCAGCGACTTAACATTGCTATTGTCAGCAACTCAGCATTGGTTAAGGGGGGGATAAGCTCATTTTATTTTGCCACTCCAGACATCCAACAGGCTTATTCAATCACTAAAGAGTGGTAATAGGGTAGAGTTGAGAACTTTCTCTTTGGAATATCAATAATGGAGGATAGATAACAACTCACCATAAAGAGGCTTGCTAAGCTGCTGACAGACACAAAATATAGACAATCACACTCGCACAACTTAAATTTTCAGTCATGGCCTTCATCAGTAAAAGAAACACATACATTCACTCAGATACCCATACCACAACCACCATCTCTGGCTGCTCCAGCATTACAAGTATCTGGACAGTGAGTGAGGAGAGGAGTGGAGATGTGAGGATGCCAAGTATGAGTGGGGATGGAAAGTTCCACATTGCATGATGGATTATGAAGGCTCTGATAGGCAGGTATGTGAGATTCAGTATGGGATACAGTGAAAGAAAGGACTGGGAGAGGATAAAAGGGAGATATAGAGGAGTGTGGGGAGGGAATGGGAGTTTTGAAATGATAAAAGTAATTAGGAAAAATATATAAGAATATTAATTAAGTGGATATTCAAAGGGGTGACACACATTTGGAAGGAAGATGTGAATTGGAGGGATACAGGATAATGAGTGGTGAAATAGAGGGTGGAGAATGTTAGACAAAGGGTGCAGAGATGACAAGTTATCTTAAGTCGAGACCAGGATGGTTGTGGGACCATAGAATGTGTTTAAGGGACAACTCCCATTTGTGCAGTTCAGAAGAGCTGATGGTGGAGGGTAGGATCCAGGTGGCTTGGGTAGTGAAGCAGCCATTGAAATCAAGAGGGTTGTTTTCAGTCACATTATGTGCTACAGGGTGGTCCATCTTGCTTTCTGCCACAGTTTTACAGTGCTCATTCATCCTGATGGACAGCCAGTTTGTCATTGTATCCAATATACATTGTGCAATGATTCCAGCAGAGTTGGTAAATCACATGACTGCTTTCATAGGTGGCTTGACATCTGATGGTGTAGAATAGGAAGTGCTGGGTGGGTGGACTGGCAAGTTTTGCAATAGAGTCTTCTGCAGGGATATGATCCCTGTGATAAGGGACTGAGAGTGGCATAGGGATGGGGAGGTTGTGTGGGCAACAGAACAACGCTTTAGGGAAGGTCAGAAGGATAGTAGGTAGGATTTGTCTCATTTTAGGGCATGACGATATATAATCAAATCCATGATGAAGGATATGATTTAACTGTTCCAGTGGGGTGGTATTATGTGACAAGAGGGACACTCCTTGTGACTGGTTATTGGAGGTAGAGGGAGGATTAGTGGTGTGTGTGACTATGGCATGGTAAATATGTTAGCAGACTAAGTGAGGAGGGTAATCTCTGTTTGTAAAGGCCTTTCAGAGGCCTTTGACAAATTGAGTAAGGGACTTCTCATCACTTCAAAATTGCAGTTCATGGGTGGCAATATTGTATGGGAATAATTTTTTGATGTGGTAGGGATGGCAGAGTGCTGTTGGTAATTAGTAGGTTTAATGTGGACAGAGCACTCAGTGAGGTGGAGGTTAACATTGAGGAAGTTGACATGTCAGGTTGAGAAGGACTAAGTGAAACTGATGGGGGAGAAGGAGTTGAGGTTATGAAGGAAGGAAGATTGGGTGTCCTAGCCTTGTGTTCAAATCATGTCTTCTTATTGTTTTTATCATTTCAAATCCCCCCTCCCTTTCCACACTCCTCTACACCTCCCTTTTAGCATCTCCTGCCCCTTCCCTTCACTATATTCAATGTTGCATCTCACATTCCTGCCTATCATAGCCTTTACAATCCATCATGCAACGCAGAACTTTCCATCCCCACCCTTACCCAGCGTAATTCCCCCTCCACTTCTCTCTTCACTCACTGTGAAGATGCTTGTGACACTGGAGCCACCAGAGATGGTGGCTTTGTATGTATAGTTGTCTAAGTGATTGTGTGAATGTATATGTTTCTTTTTCTGATGAAGGCCATGGCCAAAAATTTAAGTTGCGTGAATGTGATTGTCAATTTATCATGCCTGTCAGTAGCTAAGTGAGACTCTTTACACTGAGTTGTTATCCATCCTCCATTATTGACATTCTCATTGGATTTTCCATTGTTGAACTTTCTCTTTGGCAGCTCTTTTTTATTCACTAGGCAGTGTCTATATATAAACTCTTAAAATTAATGATTCTGCTCCTGTTGTAATTATTATTACCACTGTACTACAGTATTATTTCACAATCATATTTTATTACAACATGTCTAATAAAATATACATCCTTCATCATTGTTTACCCATTGCATAGAACCATTGTAATGGAATATGACTAATAATGTAATGGAATGTAAAGGTACTGATACTTAATATGTGATGAGAACTTTAACGATTAAGATCTCAGATAGTAAAAATGTTGCTGGAGTGAGAGCTTTTTTTTATTTGAGTTTAGTTGACAGCTGTTTATTGATAAATCACACAAAAATGTCAATTATTGTTTCCTATAGCATGCATTATGAAGAGTTAACAAAAAAGTAAATTTATTAAAATTCTATCTCAATGGTTTCATAAGCCATGGCCTAAAATGAATTGTAGAAACCTGAGGTAAGGTTTTGAATGGACTGTCTGAATGCTGCTGTTCTTCATGATGCAGCTGTTGGCAATGCCTCTGCTTGTATGGCAGTGAATTGGTAGCCAGAAAATATGAAATCCTAAAACTGGTTGTAGTGACAGGCTGGTTTGTAAAATAGCCAGCGATTTGGACTATATTGGGAGGAAACACTTTGGCTGTGAGTTGGTAAATCCAACAAATGTGAAAAAAAAATTACAAAGAAACAAAAACATTATGTTAGAATCCAGTATTTGAAACCAAAGCATTGTTATTAGCTACACATGTTAGCTGTTTTGTCATCTTAGCTAACCACAACTGCTTTGATGTGTGTTGCCACAGACATATGTTAAGTTTGTACCTATATTAATATTTCTATATTTACTTTATTAATATATTTGACACTGTTGCACAAAAATATAGATACAAATTTTACATTTTGATGATTAAAAATTATGCACATTTAAATTAAAATTTAAAATCTTTCATATAAAAATATATAGCTATAGTGAAGTTAGTACACTGGATTTCTGTTTATTCTTGGTGTAAAAACTATTTCCTCCCCCCTCCCCCCAAATCCCATAGTTAATAGTAAAATAATGCTCTTAGTTGTGATCCTTTACAAAGGGAATCAATACACAGGCAGCATTACAAATAGTGTATTCAGTTAACTATTTTATGTTATCTTACTAAAATTTATTTCTTTTAACAGGTGGCAATGTAGTTGATCTTGGGGCACACTGGGTGCATGGTGAAAAAGGAAATGTAGTTTTCTCAATGGTTAAAGACCTAAACATTCTTCAGCAGTCTGTTACAAGTATTATGGAAGATAACACTCTCTTTGTGGATTCATCTGGGAAACCAATTCCACCTGAGAAACTAGCAAAAATATATGGCATCATATCAGAGATTGAAGAAAATAGTACCAAAGGCATGAAAAATTTCTGTGGATCTGTTGGAGATTATTTCACAAGGGAGTAAGTATCTTTAGCTGGGTTAAACTCAAAAGAAAAAAAATTAAAAACCAAAAGTCCATTCTGAATGTTATAGATTTGGAAAATCAAAAAATGAAACCCTACATACATACATTCATCATTCACATAGGCACCACAGGATCTCACAACTGCTGTCTCTCACTGCCACAGCCCAAGTCCTGCAGCAAGCTGGAGACAGTGGTCATGCATGTATGTTGGGTTGTGCTTGTAAGAATGTGTGTTATTTTCCTTACAGAAGCTTTGGATGAGAGCTGAGTTGTATGATTTTGGTTATCTTTTCATCATGCATGTCTTTGGGTCAACATTTCGTCTTGCAGTCTAACCTTTGAA
The DNA here is from genome assembly GCA_026315105.1 of Locusta migratoria. NCBI lineage: Eukaryota > Metazoa > Arthropoda > Insecta > Orthoptera > Acrididae > Locusta > Locusta migratoria. The sequence goes on from CM048744.1 coordinate 459,442,370, forward strand.
TTGTGTAAATGTTTAGTTTCATCTCCATCTGTGTCTTTCTTGTGTGCTATCAATCTAAGGTAAGTATTGGCCAGCCACTCTGTCTCTTTTGTACATTTGTGAATTGTAATTTTGATTAAAAAAACTACTCTAGTTACTGTCTTACAAATGCCTAATGATTATAATGTATTCAGAAATCTCTTCACAACATAAATGTTAAATTTGTTTTCATTGATCTAGTAGTGACAGTCATCTTGTGTCACTTGTTTATCCACCATGTGAGAAATTGCATTTTGTCTTAGTGTCTTGTAAACCATAAATGCAAAGGTTCAGTCAGTCCATAATGTTTTGCATGCTTTTGAGAAGCTATCCATTTATAACATTTAAATTCAATAATTATGAATATTCAAAGAGTTTCTGTTACATAACTATGATATAATGTAGTAATTGAATATTATTGGCTCATTAGAAAATCTATACAAATATTAGGATTAAATCCATTAAAACATGTAAAATAAGGAAAGAAAAATATTTTCTTATAGAAACAAGAAAGTAAAACAAATCCTTTTGAATTTTTATCCCCCCCCCTTTTTTTAATTGACATAACAGACTTAACTTTGATACTGAAGGGAAAAAAATAGCCATAGTAGATTGGCTGGGTGCTCTAAAGCATCTTGCTGCAGAGCATGATTGCTTGCTGTTGGAGGTTTGAGTCCTCCCTCAGGCATGGATGTATGTGTTGTCCTTAGTATAAGTTAGTTTAAGTAGTTTGTAATCCTAGTGACTTATAAATGCAGCAGTTAAGTCCCTTTGTTTACAAACATTAGAACTTTTTATTTTTTCTGGAATAATAATAATAGCTTCCTGCAATGCATGGTAAACATTTGATTAGTGACTTTTGTAAGTCAGACAGTGGGAAAGGACAAGATGCTCAAAGAGCTATGCACATTAATGAAGACTATTTTTTAAACCTACCACACTGTTATTGGTAACTTCCTTTAAAGACACTTCACAATTTCACAACTGTATCAATTTGTCTGTAAACATACTTTTCTAACAATCTGGTTGTCTATTCAACTTATGTTAGAGCCCTTAACATTCCCTGAGGGTTTTAATTTTTTGTTACAGAACATAAGCTTCTCCTCATCTAAAATGCCTTATCCACTACAACTATTCTATACTTTCATAAAATCCATACAATTATTTTTAGCATTTTATTTTAAATTTTGAAACACTTAACAATACACTCATCCTAAAATAAAACATGTTAATAGTTCTACTGTTTCAGATTGTACAGAGTTTTTTTAATTATAATAATAATAATTATTATTATTACTATACATACATTTTCCTTAGAATGTCACTGGGGACAAAACTTTTTAAAACCCACCTAACTTTCACTGTTTTCTTATTATTTGATGCTGCTTTTCTAGAATGTGATATACACTATTTTGTTACTTGTACTGAGTACAATACACATTTTCTCCCATCTACTAATACATATCAATGGGAATTTCAAATACACTTGATGATTGCTTAATATAATGGCCAAAACCATTCATGTGGACTTAATAAGAAGTTACAACTAAACAACTGCAGTGGATTTTCATTGAATAAGCACTGTAATTAGTCTAATTTGTTCTGTATCTGACCAAAAGATAATTGATACCAAAAATGCCAAAGAACCAACTAACATGTTTTATTGCTAATAAGTGTAACAGGCTTTGTATTTTTCTAAAACTGAACATGTTGATGACCTTATTGAATTGAGGTTTTGCAGTTCATTATTATCATTCTCTGGCATTTCCACTCCACATAGTCAGACTTTTTTCAGAGCCCACAGTTGCAATGTTCCAGTTTCCAGTAACTTAACTTACTTACTTATTTACTTGCTTACTGGTACTTATATAGTTACATAAAAAAGGAAAACTATAAAATAATGAATGTACTGGCCAAATTCTTTACATTATCAATATGTAAGTACCTAAATAGCATAAGATAATATCATGCAAAAATATTGTAGAAAAGAGAGTAGCCGACTAGTACTTACCTAACTCAGTAGCACCAACAGTCATACAAAAAAGATGAAAATAAATGCAGTCATGAGCTTTTCAAAATTAATTCCATAGTCATCTAGGAGAGATTCAAAATTAATTCCTTAGTCATCTAGGAGAGAGGACGGAGGAGAAAGGGGATAGAAGGGAAGGGTTACTCGGAGCCTAGGCTGTGAGTTTAGGATGGCATAAGGGGTGATAGGTGGAAATCAGATATATTGCATGATAAGTACTGATCCATATCAATAGCAAACCAAAGAGGATGAGAAGGACAAGATATAGAAACACACACACAAATATGTAAGTAGAGGAAGGAAGAAGAAAGGGTGAGAAATGAATAATGAATCAGTGAATTGAGAATGGCAGAGGGGGGGGGGGCAGATTAATGTAGGCTTAGTTTAGGCCAGGAGGATGATGAGATGAGAGGACATGTTGAAAGGCAAGTTCTCATCTTTGCAGATCTGAGAGACTTGTGCCAGGTGGGAGTATTCAGATGGCATGCATGGTGTAACATATGCCCAGGTCCCTGAAGTCATATTGGAGGGAATGCTCAGCCACAGGATATTGAATTTCCCAGGTAAACAGTTTGCTGAGACCATTCATGTTTTAAGCCAATTTTTTGGTGGTCTTGTCAACATAAAAGGCTGTACTGTGAATTCCTGTCAGTTGCTAAATGGTATGTGTTGTTTCACATATGGCCCTGCCTCGAATGGTATAGGTTTTTCCTGTGCTGTGACTTGATTAGGTGGTTATGAGAGGATACATGGGACATGTTTTGCAGTGGGGTTGGGTTACAGGAGAAGGAACCATGAGGCAGGAAGGCTGATTTAGGGATGTTGTAAGGTTTGACAATGATATTGTGGAGATTGGGAGGATGGCGAAATACTACTCTGGGTGGTCTGGGGAGGATTCTTTGGAAGGATGATCTCATTTCACGGCATGACTTAAAAAAGTCATAGTCCTGATGGAGCACTTTCTTACGGCATTCCAGGTCGAGGTGGTACTGGATGAGTAAGAAGAAGTTCCTGACTGATCTGGGACTAGGAAAATTGTTACTGGAAGACTGGTAGACTGCTCAGGAGATCTGTTTGCAGACAAGATTTGTAGGATAGATTCAGGTCCATATTAAACCCACACTTTGGTAGCTGCCATCTCTTCCATATCAAACAATCCCTTTTCTACAGCCTGTGACAAACATATCTGTTGAAATAACGAATCCCTCACCACCCATAACATCAACCTGTCCAATGCTTTCCTCTTCTACTACTACTCTGCAGACCGTGTCCGCAAACAGATTCCTTGAGCAGTACTTCCCCATCCCTCCTTCCAGTAACAACGTTCCTAGACACAGACGACTCGGAAGTATCTCTTTAGTGACCCAGTACCTTCCCGATCTGGAATGCCTTGCAAATTGTTCTGTAAGGGCTATGACTTTCATAAGTCTTGCACTGATATGAGATCATCCTACCAAAGTATCCTCCCAACACCACCCAGAGTAACCTTTTGTTGTCCTCCCAACCTCCACAAAATCCTTGTGGAAACTTACAACCACCCTCCATACCAAATGTTTCCTACACCACTGCAAAACCAGTCCCATGCATCCTCCCACAATCACCTAATCCAGCCACATGAAAGGAAAAACCTACACCATTCAGGGCAGCGCTACATACAAAACAACACATGTCATTTAGCAACTGAGTTTGTTCAATGCTCAGCCTTTTATGTTGGCATGACCATCAATGAATTGGTTTATATCCCCCCATAGCATTATTTGGTTCATTTCTCTTTACTTTTTGATCCATTCTCTTTGGTTTGCTATTGGCATGACTTAGCACTTAACATGCAATATCTACAATTTCCTCCTGTCACCTTTCACACCAATCTTACCTTACAGCCTAGGTTGTGAGTAACCCTTTCCTTCTGTACCTTTTCACCTCTCTGCTCTTTTCTAACTGCTGAACAAATTCATTTCCAAAAGCTTGTGTCTACATGCATTTTTGTCTGTTTTCTGTGACTATTGATGATAATTAACTGAGGTAAGTACTGGTCAGCCACTCTATCTCTTTTTGTATCAAATTTTTGCATTTCATTGGAGAATTTTCATCAGATTAATAAGATAATATCATAGCTTTCAGTACTATTAGTTCCTTGCACAAGGAGAAAAAATGATAACTTGAGTAAAATAAGAAGGGAAGAGCAAATGACTCACACTGCAGGGCAAGAGGGACCCACATGTTGTACGTATTAAGTTAGGCGTATATAGTTATTTGTTAGTAGTTCATTTATCCAGTTTACAATGATACTCTTGGGTCTCCTACAGTTACCATTTTCTGGAGTGGATGGATAGTCCCTATGTTTAAAATATGTTGTGTACACTTAACACGAAATCCGTGAGCAAGGGCGGTCAGCTCACCTCTCTCTGCCATTTCCTGTAATGATCCAAGTATAATGTCAGACTCTATATGACTATTAAGTTCATTCTATCTGCAGTATGTTTCACTTTGTTCCCCCAATTGCTACCAGAATAGCTCCTTCACTTAACTCTGCTGTATGTGGCCACAAGGCATACATCATGTGTACATAAGACTCGTACACAAGACTCATCCTATTCCTTACACCCATTTTCCTAAGTGGTAGCATTATTCACTGCATGTTTGAACTGCTGATGATTAACAGACATCTACCCTTTATATTTTCCTCCCCCTTGAAGTGGGTCTCAGGACATTTCGCAATAATTGAAGTAGTGTTACTGACTCAGTTTCACTTTCTGTAATTCATAGCATATTGAAATAATTGGTTAGGTTTTCACTGTAATACTCATAGTTCTTGTACCAGTGTTGCAGGTTACTTTCTGTAACAACATGGGTATGGTATCAGTATACCTTTATTATCCCAACTTCATGCTTTTGAATGTGAATCATACTTTTCAGTTGACCTTATCAGATGATATCTTGGCATATAAAATTAGTAGATACTGCCTAGCATCTGTATTGAAAGATTTGAAAATAGTTTAACAAGACCTAGCAGGCATAGTTGGTAAGGATTTCCATCTACTTTCATTCCCTCTAATAGCAGCAAAGGTTTCAAAGCTACAGGTATAATGCCTTTAAAAATGATGAAATATTTGTGAACTAGATTTTCTGTGCTCATCTATGAGAGAAGGACTTTGGAACCATTTATGAATGAAAGATTTTTTTCAGGAAGTAATATTTCTCCTACAGTTCCAGTTTTTCCCTCTTCCCCTGATAGTGATATAGTTCTTTCAACTTATATTATCTTCATTAGCAATCTGATTCCTTTGTGTTCTTACAGATAAGAACTCTAAGCTGAATTATTTGTGCCTCCTGAAGTGTTTCTTCCATTCCCATAAACAAAAGTGTGTTTCATGGGTGAAAGAAAGGAGAATTGCTTATTCCTACAAGTACACCCTTGAAATGCCCACGTGGAAGAAGGCTCCGTGTCATAGAATCAAAGAGAATTAAAAAGAAGAAACGTCTTCCATACAAACTGGACTTGTCATCAGATGAATGCAATCACTTAGTGTTAAAAGAATGTGACTCTTCATGGAATGAAGACATTGAAGAATATGGAGTCATTAAAGCTGGTGACTTCATGATTGTTAAAGATCATGAGGTAAAATAAAAATGACTCAGGTCCCAATTTACATTTATAATGGCTCAGACCATTAAAAATGACACAATTAATGTACCGGTAACTCTCCCCTGTGAACATCAGGAATTAACTTGTATTTTTAAATATACTACATAGCCAGGACTACGGTATTTATTTGAAGAGTAACATGGGATAGAACTTCTGCTAACAGATCCTTTTGGGAAATTATGCTCTACATATCATCAGTAACCTGGGAACTGATCTTTAGGACTGCAACTACAAACAAGATAAATACATTATTTTAGGTCTTTTCCTTCTACATCTAAGTAAATTATATAAAGGATGTCACTTAAACTTTTCATCCAAAATATCTCTAGAATAATAACAGGTTTTGAAAAATGATTTTCACAGTCATGAACATATGACAAGGGGTATGAAAGTAAGTATGGTAGTAGGAGACAGTCTAAAATGTATTTTTCTTTTCTTTTCTTTTTTTAATGGACACCCAATGTTATTTCTTATGCAATCAGTAGAATGAAAAATCACAAAAAGAATGGAACTTCAACTGATGATGATTCATGGAAGGCACATAACACACACACACACACACACACACACACACACACACACACACACACACACACACACACACGCTACGCTTTCAGCTATTGGCCATGGCCTTCTTCAGAAAATAGAACATTAACGCAATCACACAGGCATGCAACACAGTTACACAACCGTCAGCTCTGGCTGCTGCACTTTGAATCATGCTTTGTGGTGTGGAGATAAGAGAGGGGAGGTGCAGTTCAGAAAAACTGGTGGTGGGTGGGAGGGTCCAGATGGCCTGGGTTGTGAAGCAGCCATTGAAATCAAGCATATGCTCAAGAACTCTAGAATTTCCTCTCCAACCTCAACTCCTTTGGTTCCATCAGATTCACCTGGTCCTATTCCAAATCCCATGCCACTTTCCTCGACTTCCATCTGTCTAACGGTCAGCTTCACATATCTGCCCACATCAAACCAACCAATAAACAACAGTACCTCCATTAGGGCAGCTGCCATCCATTCCACATCAAACATTTCCTTTCCTACAGCTTAGGTCTTAATGGAAAATGAGTCTGCTCCAATCCTGAATCCCTGAACCAGTACACCAATAACCTAATAATAGCTTTCACATCCAGCAGCTATCCTCCTGGTCTGGTACAGAAGCAAATTGCCAGGGCCACTTCCTCATCTCCTCAAATCCAACACCTTCCACAGAAGAACCACAAAAGTGCCCCTCTTGTCACCAGATACTTTCAGGGACTGGATCAGACTCTGAATGTGGCTCTCCAGCAAGGATACGACTTCCTTAAATCCTGCCCCGAAATGAGATCCATCCTTCATGACATCCTTCCCACTCCACCAAGAGTGTCTTTCTGCCACCCACCTAACCCTCATAACCTCCTAGTTCATCCCTAAAAAATCCCCAAACCACCTTCCCTACCATCCGGCTCCTACCCATGTGTAAAAACTGCCATATGCACTCTCATACCACCACTTACTCCAGCCGTGTAACCCGAAAGTTGTATACAATTAAGGGCAGAGCCACTTGCGATACCACCCATGTAATTTACCAACTGACATGCTTGCACTGTGAAGTGTTCTATGTGGGAATGACCAGGCACGGCCAGCACATGTTGGCACAGTGTTACACTGTCCGGGTTATCTGGATACTTCTCACCGACACCAACCCTTCAGAAGTCCGGAGATGGGAACTTGCCCATTAGCATATTCTCTCTTCCCATTGCCCACCTGGTCTCAACCTCCGCTAAATTCAAATTCCTGCCCACCATTCAATAATATCTTTGCCTCTGTTCTCTGGACAGAGCCTTTGCCTCAACTGGCATCTCTTCCAACCTCTGCTCTTTTACAAATGTCTGCCTTGGTGTGTTTACATGTATATGTGAGTGGGTGTGTGTGTTTGTTTACCTTTCCTTTTTTTCCGCTAAGGTAAGTCCTTCCACTCCCAGGATTGGAATGACTCCTCATCCTCTCCCTTAAAACCCGCATCCTTCCCTTTTATCCCCTTGTTCCTTCCTCTTTTCCTGATGAAGCAACAAATGGTTCCGAAAACTTGATTTGTGTGTTTGTGTGTGTTTTTATTTGTGTATCTGTCAATGAGCTATACATTTTAGACTGTCTCATAGTAATGTTTGAACTCAGCAATGGTTTATTAAGCACTTGTCACACATGCGCTGTGCATGTGTGAGCACAGAAGGAATCGACACTGGCTAGAGGTTTACACTTTATACACATATGGTGCTGTAAATAAACTTGTATGATGAATATTAACACATCTATGCTCATCTTTGTGTCCAGGTTCTTTGGGAAGATTTCTGGCTACAGGATCTGTTTAGTCACCAAATGCTTTGTATGGCAAAATGTCAAATGCGATTGGCAAGCATGGGCTTGTGCATTCATCCCCTGCCAGAAGGAAAAATTCTAGGCACAAAACTCCTCCTCCCCCCACCACCACCCTCCTTGGCAGCTTCCCTATTCCAGCTGGCCGATTCCAGCATGTCCACATAGACTTGGTAGGACCCCTCCACCCCGCCAATGGTTACCAATACATTCTCTCAGCATTCATCGAAAAACCTTTACATAACATCACAGGCAAATCTGTAGCACGAATGTTCATGCAGTCTTGCACTGCCCACTTCGGCTGCCCAGCAGTCATAACCATTGATCAGGGCTGACAATTCAAGTCGGCCTTGTTCAATAGCATTTGTGCACTTTGTGGAATTCAACACATCCATACCCCTGCCTAAAAAAAAAAAGGTAAAGCAGTCAACAATCCGAAGATTGGTTTGAACACCACAGTGCTTTACTAGGCATGGTCCTGTTTGGAGGTGGTATGCCGTTGCCTTCCTCCGACCTTCGAACTGACTTACCCAGCCAGTTATAGGGGTACCTACAGTTTAACGTGGATTCCGAACCACGGTGCTACTCGGTACATTTCACATGAGCAATACTGCCAGAGGTGAAAGAAGTGGAAAGTGACAGATAAAAATCCTAGGACCTGGTGGGGAACCCCTGCCTACCACCCACAAAACAATGACCTTGTAGAGCAGTGGCATCAGACTGAAATCAGACCTTCACTATCATGATTCATTGCGGACCGAGGCATTACCCTACGTACTGTTCGGACTCCACACGACCTATAAAGAGGACCTCTGTGGAACAACCACTGGAGCTCCCTGGGAATTGATCTCCCCAGCAGCACACCCAGTTCTCGCAGAACTGCCCATGCTACTTGATCAGGTACACTTACATTGTGCTAAGATCTATCCCCCAACCCTGTCAAGTCACATGCTGCCGCACTCTTATACACTTCACCCTCTAGACATTTGTGAATACATCATGCTCTGTGACGACACTGTTCAAATGCTGCTTCAGTCACCGTACACTGGCCTGCATGAAGTTCTTTACCATGCTCAGAACACTATAGACATTCTGTTTAAACACTCTGTCACAGTATCATTGAACAGAGTGAAAGCAGTTTACACTGAGCCAGCAACCAATCCCCCTCCAGTCGAGGATGTTGACACACCGCTAATTGCGCATCATGCACCCACAACACTCTATCGTGTGCTGCTCATCAGCCCAGCATATTTGTCATGTTCACCCAGTCCGCAGTCAAGCGATACACACTCTGCTCTTGCACTAAGCAGCAATAGCTCACTGTTGAGCATTCATCCTGACCCCTCCTCTGCTTTATCATGATAGACACCTCTAACCCCCACCTTATGACTCTGAGGCTTCACCTGTTCCCCCCTCTGTCTTCCCTGGTCCCGTTCCCATTCCCCTTACTCTCTCAACAGACATCTTGATCACATTGTGTGATCACTCACTTTTTATTCTATGTCTAGTCGCGAGTGTTTTGCCATATACACTGCTGTGAAGTGCCAGTTGCTCCAATGCATAGACGTACCCAATCAGGTTGATCTTGTGGGTGTGCACGTATTTGTGCTCCCCACCAGTGAAATGCTAGTCTATGCCCCTCTGGCCCAGCCCACACATGCTCACGCCCCTTGACCAGACTGCCTTGTGCATCTCCCATGCTGCTTCCAGGATTATGTCATCGGTGAACCCCTTGCTCATCGCTGCCGTCCACCGACACCAATTCCAGACATGCTGTCGAGCTGTCAGGGGCTGGCACTGGCATGCTGCGACTCACATCCAGACATGCTGAGGTCACCACACCTCCTAGCTCAACAAGAATTGTACTGCAGGGGGAGGGGTGGGATGAGGTGCCTTAAATAAACTTGTGTGATCAATGCTAACACATTTATGCTCATCTTTGTGTCCACGTTATTTGGGCAGATGTTGGGCTACAGGATCTGCCACTATGCCTCAGGTAATTCATGCTTATTTGCTGTACAGTTCTTTTAAATGAATGTATGTTCATATCAGATGTGTATATTATTGGGAATCTAACCCAAGTTCTCCCTCAAACCAATTTCATCTTCTGGAACACTGTTTCTCAATACATCTAGAAGATACTGGAACATTGTATATTCCAATTAAAACATACAACCAATGTGGTTCTCAAACCCAACACCCTTTGCTTCAGAGTTCAAACTTGCTGTCTTCCAGGGCTTCATTTGTGACAGTATTATTTTTCTCAATTCCCTAGTATTCAAGAAACATTGTGGACAAAGTAACATCATAACAGGAGACATTTTGATTGTAGAAGCTAGTACTTCAGGTGCTTTCATCAATTCTGATACATGTCACTCAACATGACATTCAGCACAGATACTGAAAATGGCTTCTGTTGCTTGACGTCAGTCAGAGAATTCACAGTTACTTACAAACAGAGCTACTGAGTGTACTGACTGCTACTACTGTCTACATCTACATAGATACTCTGCAAATCACATTTAAGTACCTGGCAGAGGGTTCATTAACCACTTTCATAACTTTTCTCTACCGTTCCATTCTCTAATAGCGCGCGGGAAGAAAGAACACCTAAATCGTTCCGTTTTTGATTTGATTTCTCTTATTTTATTGGGATGGTCATGTCTCCCTAAGTAGGTGGGTGCTAGCAAAATATTTTCACATTCAGAACTAAAAGTCGGTGATTGAAACTTCGCAAACAGATCACACTGCAATGAGTAACGTCTTTCTTTTAATGATTTCCACCCCAATTCGTGCAACATTTCTGTGACGCTTTCCCCCCCCCCCCCCCCCCCCGTGACGTGATAAAACAAAACGAGCTGCCCTTCTCTGAACCTTCTCAATATCTTCCGTCAGTCCCACCTGGTGAGGGTCCCATAAGGGGCAACAGTACTCCAGGAGAGGATGCACAAGTGTGATGTAGGCAGTCTCTTTGGTGGAGCTGGTGCATCTTCTAAGCGTTCTGCCAATGAAACGTAACCTTTGGTTCGCCTTCCCCACAATATTTTCTATGTGTTCTCTCCAGTCAAAGTTGTTCGTAATTGTAACTCCTAGGTATTTGGTAGAATTTACGACCTTAAGGTTTGACTGATTTATCGCTTAATTGAAGTTCAGCGGATTTCTTTTAGTGATCATTTGTATTACTTCACACTTTTCTTTATTTAGTGTCAATTGCCAATTTTCGCACCAAGTAGAAATTTTGTCTAAATCGCTTTGCAGTTGCTTTTGATCTTCTGTTGACTTGACTAACCGATAAATGACAGCATCATCCGCGAACAGTCTAAGGGAGCTATTCAGATTATCTCCTAAATCATTTATAAACACGAGGAAGGGTAGGGGACCTATAACGCTTCCCTGTGGAACGCCAGATATCACTTCTGTTTTACTCGATGACTTACCGTCAATTACAATGAACTGTGTCCTTTCTGATAGGAAATCGTGAATCCAATCGCACAATTGGGGAGGTATTCCATAAGCACGCAATTTCATTAGAAGCCGCTTGTGAGGTCCAGTGTCAAAAGCCTTCCGGAAATCCAGAAGTATGGAATCGATTTGAGATCCCTTGTCGATGGCACTTAACACTTCAAATGAATAAAGGGCAAGCTGTGTTTCGCAAGAGTGATACTTTCTGAATCCGTGCTGACTAATGGTTAATAGGTCGTTCTCTTCGAGGTAGTTCATAATATTCGAACAAAGTATATGTTCCAAAATCCTACTGCAAATCGACGTCAATGAGATAGGCCTGTAATTTTGGGGATCACTCCTATTGCCTTTCTTGAATATTGGAGTAACTTGGGCAACTTTCCAGTCTTTGGGTACGGATCTTTCGCTGAGTGATCTGTTGTAAATTATAGCTAAGTATGGAGCTATTGCATCAGCATACTCTGAGAGGAATCTAGTTGGTATACAATCTGGCCCGGAAGATTTATTTTTGTTTAGAGACTTAAGTTGTTTTACTACTCCAGGAACATCTACTTCTAAGTTTCACATGCTGGCAGCTGTTCTTGGATTGAATACTGGAGTGTTCACTTCTTCTTCTTTGGTGAAAGAATTTCGGAAAGCTGTGTTTAGTAATTCTGCCTTAGCAGTACTGTCGTCGGTAGTATTACCATTGCTATCGCATAGTGGAGGTATTGTTTTTGTTTTGCCGCTAGTGTACTTCACATATGACCAGAATTTCTTTGGATTTTCTGCAAGATTACGAGACAGGATTTCATTGTGGAAACTACTATAGGCTTCTCGCATTGAAGTCCGCACTAGGTTGCGAGTTTCAGTAAATGATTGCCAGTCTTGCGGATTCTGTGTCTTTTTAAATTTTGCATGCATTTTTATTTGTTTCTGCAACAGTGATCTGACCTGTTTTGTGTACCACGGGGGGTCAGCCCACTCTTTTATTAATTTATTTGGTATAAATCTCTCGATTGCTACTGATATTTTGTCTTTGAAAGTAAGCCACAACTGATCTACACTCGCATTTTTAGTTTTGAAGGACTGGAGACTATCACTCAGGAAAGCGTGAAGTGAATTTTTATCTGCTTTATTGAATAGATATATTTTTCGTTTATTTTTGGTGTATTTGGGAATGTCGATATTTAGTCTCGCTACTACAACTCTATGTTCGCTAATCCCTGTATCTGTTTTGATGCTCTTTACTATCTCGGGATTATTTGTTGCTAGGAGATCAAGAGTATTTTCGCAACCAAGTACTATTCTAGTGGGTTCATGAACTAACTGTTCGAAGTAGTTTTCAGAAAAAGCATTCAGAACTAGTTCGGACGATGTTTTATATTTGCCCCCAGTTTTCAATACGTAATTATGCCAACATATCGAGGGTAAATTAAAGTCGCCACCGATTATAACAGTATGCTTTGGATACCTATTTGAAATATGATTCAAGCTTTCTTTGAACATTTCTGCAACCGCATCGTCTGAGTCAGGGGGCCGATAAAAAGATCAAATTATTAATTTATTCCGCTTGTCAGGTATAACCTCTACCCAGACCAATTCACAGGAAGTATCTGACTCAATTTCGCTGCAGGATAAACCGTTTGTAACAGCAATAAACACGCCACCCCCTGTTTTATTTATTCTATCCTTTCTGAAGACCATTTGGCCCTTTGAAAAAATTTCGGCCGAATTTATCTCAGGCGTCAGCCAGCTTTCATAACCTATAACGATTTGTGCCTCAGTACTTGCTATCAGTGCTTGGAGCTCTGGAATTTTCCCAACACAGCTACGACACTTTACAACTGTTACACCAATGGTTTCTAGGTCTGCTTTCTTCCTGTGTCTGACCTGCCCCCTTTGAGACTGAAACCCGTTTTGTGTATTCCCGAGGCCATCTAACCTAAAAACCCGCCCAGTCCACGCCACACAGCCCCCGCTACCCGTGTAGCCGCTTCCTGAGTATAGTGGACTCCTGACCTATTTAGCGGAACCCGAAAACCCACCACCCTTTGGTGCAAGTCAAGGAATCTGCAGCCCACACGGTCGCAGAACCGTCTGAGCCTCTGATTCAGACCCTCCACTCGGCTCTGAACCAAAGGTCCGCAGTCAGTCCTGTCGACAATGCTGGAGATGGTGAGCTCCACTTTCATCTTGCAAGCAAGACTGGCAGTCTTATCCACTTCTGATAGCCGCTCAAAACCAGAGAGAATCTCTTCCGATCCAAAGCGACACACATCATTGGTCCCGACATGAGCCACCACCTGCAGCTGGCTGCACCCTGTGCTCTTCATGGCATCCGGAAAGAGCCGTTCCACATCTGGAATGACCCCCCCGGTATGCACACAGAGTGCACATTGGAATTCTTCCCCTCCCTACTAGCCATTTTCCTAAGGGGCTCCATTACCCGCCTAAAGTTGGAGCTCCCAACTACTAACAAACCCACCCTCTGTGAGTGCCCGGATCTTGAAGGCAGAGGGGCAAGTACAGAACAAGCGACACCATCAGCGTCAGGAACATCCCCTGCCACAGACAGCGCCTCGAATCTATCTGTTGGCAAGACTAACTGGGGAGGCCTCCAATTCAGTCCCTCGGGAAGTCTTACGCCGCCTGACACGCCCTGAGGAGTCCTCCCAGTCAACCACGGATTGGGGGGCTACCTCCTCGTGGGCAGTGAGCGGGCTGGCCACAGCCGCAGGCCTATCGGAGGGCACAACAGACGCACAGGGCGTCTGCTGCACCCCCGCGAGCGGCCCACAACAGCGGCGCCCACCCACCGCAGTCTCAAGCGTTGCCAGCGAAGCCAACGCCGCCTGAAGCTGCGAGCGAAGAGTCGCCAACTCTGCCTCCATCCGTTCACAACAGTCACAGTTCCTAGCCATTCTAAAAACCTTTGTTTCTTCCAAGTAAGTACGTCAGAGGACACAGTAGTTTGATAAACAGTAAGCTTTGCAAAATATAAACCTAACGCTGAACTGTTTATTAACGGTGAATCTGAAAAATATATACGCGAGCTAATAAATAAAAAAATCAGTAACTGAACTGACAACTAAACACGATTCTTTAATAAACAAACACACGAGCACACTAAAGTATAAAGAGCTGCAAAAGAAAGTACACACGAAATGTAAATAAGTCGCCTCTATTAAGAATCCGGTTACCGTAAAATCTAGAGCTGCTGCTGGTCACGTGTGCACTGGCCGTCGGTCACTGAGCAACTGAAGTGAAGGACTACCAATCGCGAGTACGATCAAAACAAAACAGAAGCAGTGAGTGGTGGATTTACACTGTGGATGAATACACTGACCTGACTAGTTGAACGCGAATCTAGGTAAATATACACAGCAGCAAGAAAAGTTTGATAAACAGTGAGCTTTGCAAAATATAAACCTAACGCTGAACTGTTTATTAACGGCGAATCTGAAAAATATATATACGCGGGCTAATAAATCAAAAAATCAGTAACTGAACTGACAACTAAACGCTATTCTTTAATAAACAAACACGCGAGCACACTAAAGTATAAAGAGCTGCAAAATAAAGCACACACGAAATGTAAATAAGTCGCCTCTATTAAGAAGCCGGTTACTGTAAAATCTAGAGCTGCTGCTGGTCACGTGTGCACTGGCCGCCGGTCACTGAGCAACTGAGCATGGCTAAGGCAATATGTTTACATCTTACTACTATTTTTGTAGCATATTAGGGTTTTGTCATAAGTAGCTACAGGGTGTCCAGAAAAGGACTCCCTGATTTCAAAATTAAATATCTCGAAAACAAATATCAATAGAGGAATGCGGTAAACAGTATGTTTATTGTGAAAGCTGTAAGAAGTTTATACAGCAGTTTGAAATAATAGTTACAAAAGCTGCTAACAGATGGTGCTGTAATCATCATACGTATTGCCTAATATACCTAATATAAATAGTGATCCAAAGCCCAGAGCAATCAGTTCCACTATTGAAACGTGAAAGGAGGTTAGTGTACCAAAGGAAGAGATTAAAACCATGTACTCCATTGAATGTTTTTCTGGTGCTAGAGTACCACAGGTTAGAAGAGAGTCCTACGGCAACAAGGCAAATTTTTCAACCACAATTTAATGTTCCAAAAGGAACCAATGCGAAAACCATTCATACGCTCTTTGCAAAATTTCAACAAACAGGCAGCATAACTGATGATCGAGTGGGGCATGTTGGCCGCAAGCAAACCGCAGTTACGCCTGAAAATATTGCCACAGTTTCTGGAGTTATTCAGCGAAATCCAATGTCATCCATCCACAGAATTGCATCTGAGACTGGTTTGAAGCATTCCAGTATGCAGAAAATACTGAGAAAGAGCCTACACATGTTTCCATTCAAAATTCAAACGCACCAGGCCATACCCGTATGAGCTGTGCAACAAAGGGTTGCCTTTGCTAATCAGAAGCTCACAATGATTGATAGTGAAGGATTTGATGTTGGCTGCATCTGGTTTACAGATGAAGCACACTTCCACCTGAATGGATACGTGAATAAGCAGAACTGGTGATTTTTGGGTTCCGAAGAGCCATATTGGTGTTAAGCGAAACCCCCTGTATTCTCCTACTGTGTGGACTGCAGTATGCAGTAGAGGCATTATTGGCCCTTTTTTCATTCGAGAAACGCTCACTGGTGCACGTTACGTTGCAATTTTGGAACAATTTGTCACCACACAGCAAGTGTTAGAGGATCAACCAGGTACTGAATGGTTTATGCAAGATGGAGCCCAACCACATCGGACTTTCTTGAGGAATACTTCGGGAATCGAGTCATTGCTTTGGAATATCCCAAATTTACTGGTGCAGGCATGGATTGGCCTCCATAATCGTCGGATTTGACTCCCTGTGACTTTTTTTGTGGGGCACAGTGAAAGACATGGTCTACCCGAAGCATCCCGCCATGCTGGATGAGCTTGAATTGGCGATCTCTGTGGCATGTGAATCCATTTCAGTTGAGACACTATGAAATGTGATGGTGAATTTCATTCTTCATTTGCGCCACCTCTGTAGTGCTAATGGTGAACATTTGAAAACATTGTGATGTGATTGTTTGCAGAGAGTGTTTTCATACGATTATTTCACTTATGTATACTGATATGAGCTGTACAGCGTACAGTGCTATCTGTTAGCAGCTTTTGTAACTATTATTTCAAACTGTTGTATAAACTTCTTATAGCTTTCACAATGAACATACCGTTTACTGCATTCCTCTAACGATCTTTGTTTTCGAGATATTTAATTTTGAAATCAGGGAGTCCTTTTCTGGACACCCTGTAGGTTTATTTCCTCTTTTACTACTAGCTCATGATTTCTGTTGAGTTAAAGAATGAGTTTTTGGGTCCACTGTGAGTTTACTTACAGCTACTAAGCAAGATAATTTGTTTTTAATATTCTGATATCCATTATTGAGAATTCTGTTAATAAATTGTAATTTTACTCTCCCACATGGGTGTAAAGTGCAAGTAATAAGTGATAAACAAATCAGTATTGCATTTTATTCATAAAATTTATTTTGTTTTAAGATTTCAGAGACAGATTACACAACCAGGATTAATTCCTACAGAAGATCTACCTCTTGCATATTCTGTCCTTGAGTGGTACTCAAAGTTTGAAAAATCAATTGATGGTTCTGATAGCTGGTTTCAAACTTCAGGAAAGGGTCTTACAGAGTACTGGGAATGTGAAGGAAATCAGCTTTGGGCTTGGAAACATGGAGGTTATGGAAATATTTTGGATATTTTGATGGTTAGTGTTTGCTGTTAACTGTATTATGCCATAATCATATGACAGGAATTAATGTTTTGTATGATATACATTTATGGTAAGATATTTAGAAAACTTTCCTCTGAATGTTATACAACAGAGTGACAAAAATTATTTCTATGTGCATGAATTATTACATTCTTTTGCATACAATGTTCACCCTTATCATACCTTGCATGACAGTGCATGGTAGTAATATGCTCAAAAACTCTGCATTGGAAAAGTGATTATATTGTCTCTTGAGCTCTATTGATAACAGAGAAATAAATCAAATGTTTTGGATAGCCCTTGGTCCTAGTGGTTATTTGTGTTGGTATGAGAAGTATGGGTATACTTCACTACAGAGTCAAAATATAAACACTTCCTGCAGTCCAGCTAAATTGAGCAAATCAATTAACTTTTTGTACATTACTTGTGGACTAGAGTGGGCTTTATGCACCTTAATCAATCACCACTGTTTATGGGCAGATCCTGAGAAAACTATGATTTAGGGTATTAAAAGTATGAATTGTGCAGATGGCCGTCTCTATTTTACATAATGTTCTTAAGTTAATATTCTCATACAGATTCTTCAATTTTTGTGATACCTTTATCTGTTACTGTGATCTAGAGGTCACATAGTCACAAAAATAGATTGTGAAGTATTGCGACATATGTTAAAAAGTTATCAGAGGTACAAACACATTGCATAGACTCTGCATATGGTTGAAATTAACTATGCATTCTCAAAATATTGTCATCATATCTGTGCTGTCTTCCATTTCTTTCCAAGTGGACTTGGTGATTATTCTATGAAAAATTGATTTTGTACATCATACAATCTGGTATCTTCCATTCACAAATGAATTTCTTTCTGTTATTTATTACACCCTGCAATATTTAAAGTACCAAAGCATATAAATAAATATTGATATCTTTACTGACCTACAGAATTTGTCTTACAGAAGCAGCATGCCATTCTGTAGCACTGGGGGAGGGAATGGAACCAACTAAAAAAATGCTCATGTCAGAACACAAACAAGGCAAAAAAATTGAAAAAGCAAGAAACTAACTGCTTGTAGGAATTGGGCTTGTGATAACTGTGGATACTCCATTCATTCACATAGATTAACTAATTGATCAGAACATAGATACAGATTGTGTACTACAACAGGCTGAAGATCCGTGGGAGGGGAGGGGGTGGGGAGGGCATCACTACTGGTGTGGTTGCGGAATCTGGTTGCAGCACAATTTTTCAGTGGTTTGTATGATGAAAGTGGCTGTGAAGTGATTGAGTATAGGCATCGAATGCTGATGTGGAAGACCTTCAGTAATCATGGTCAGGTGAATGGTCGGCCCAGGTGCGAGTAGCTCTACATTTACATACATACTCAGCAATCCACTATAAGGTGCACGGTGGAGGGTATGTTGTACCTCCACTAGGCATTTCCTTTCCTATTCCACTCGCAAATAGAACGAGAAAAAAAAGGAATGCTTATATGCTTCAGTACAGGCCCTAATTTCAATTACCTTGTCTTTGTGGTCATTGCACAAAATGTAAGTAGGTGATAGGAAGATTGTTTTACACTCAGCTTCTAATTCTGGTCATCTTAATTTCCTCAGCAGAATTTCTCAAAAAGAAACGTCTTTCCTCCAGTGATCCCCATTTGAGTTCCCGGAGTATTTCTGTCACACTTGCGCATTGGTCGAACCTACCGGAAATGAACCTTGCTGCTCACCTCTGAACTGCTTCTATGTCTTCCTTTAAACTGATCTGCTGTGGGTCCCAAACACTTGAGCAATACTCAAGACATGGTGATACAAGCGTTTTATACACGGCCTCTTTTACAGATGAAGTACATCTTGCCAAAATTCTCCCAATAAACCGAAGTCAGCTGTCTGCCTTACTCACAACTGCCCTTACATGTTTGTTCCATTTAATATCGCTCTTCAATGCAACACCTAGATATTTGAATGATGCAACTGCATCAAGAAGCTTGCTACTAATGCTGTATTCGAAGATTATGGGATTGTTTTTCCATTTTTCCTACTCATGCGCATCACCTTACATTCTTCTAGATGTGTGCTGACATTGGAGGGGCTGGTGAGGACAGTAAAGATGAAGTGTTAATAACTAGTATCATGTCTTGGTTTGTAATTTCTGCACAAAGATTGGGCAGATTGATGCATAAGGGTAATGTAAATGTTTACATGAGGGTATAAGAAGGGAGGCAGTTGGCCATACTTGTTTGTTGTTCATTGAGCGTTACATAAAGATTGTTCTTATGACATAAATTCAAGTCATCTGTCACTTGGTCATGTGGGATTTGAACAGGACTGTAGGGGGTGTATGAGGTGCAGAAGTAAATTCTCGAAAAGGTGAGAGGTAGGTGTCCTCGTCTGTCTGGCTTGCTGAAGAAGCCTGAGCAAAGCTGGGAAGGGGGCGACAGCTGTAGGGTGTATGATGTCTTCATCAGGTTTCACCCAGTTGAGGGAGACTGTGTGTCAGGCTCTTTTAACTAATATATTGATCATTTCTTCTATTCGGGATACCACTTAATGAATGCCCGAGTATAGTGGCTGAAGTGGCGTGCAGATGGCATTGTCCCTAGTCATGATGGAATCTCTGTCTCAGAGTGCAGTCCATGAGAACGTGCAGGAATGTATTCATGAAGTTGGCAGGTTGAGTCTCAGTTTTGCCATGTGCAAATACACATGATTGTCATAGTAGGGAATAGTGCATGTTGTGGTGACATCCTCTACCTGTACCAGCTCTCCTGGAAAGATCAGAGTCTCCCTGTAAATGAATTCAGACATAGTTCATTTTAGATTGTCTTTAAAAGTGCTTCAGAGTCAGAGGAGGACCCAGTGTCCAATGCCACTGCTTGACAACCACATTGGCTTTAGGGTAGTAGGCTGTTATATGGCACTTATTAATGCCACAGGTGTGGCACATGTGAGAAAATGTGGCTGATTCAAACTGCTGTCCTAGATTGGTTGTTACTGTGAGTGTGCATGCAAATGTGGTATTCCATTCTGATATGAAGGCCTTGGTTACTTTCTCCATACTCATATTTGGGATCCGTATAGCCTCCACCCAGCTTGTGAAGTGTTCAGTGCATGGGAGAACATATTTAAAACTGTTGGAAAGTGGAAGAAGGCCAAGTATATCCAAATGGACCTGACGGAAGCAGCCTGGTGAAACTTCACATTTGCCAAGGGTAGGAGTTGTGTGTTGTGAGACCTTTTTCTGCTGGAATGCTACACAGGTCTGTGCCCAAGACTGACAATTGCCCTTGATGTCTTGCCAGATCAATCGTTTAGCAACCAAGTGGGCTGAATTGCAGACACCAGGGTGTGCCAGGCAGTGCAGTGAGTCAAAGACCTGATGTCACATGTGTGATGGGATGAGAGGTTGCAGGGTGCCTGTAGATGAGTCCCATCAAATCTTTCAGTTGACTCCTGGAAACTGTGCTTTTGTAAAAGTTCTGTTTTTCTCCACGCAGGTTGGACTTTTGTAATTATTTAGTATTTAATATTGGATTTTGTATGTCTTTGTAGAAAGACCATTTTGTGCCTGTAATTTTCCTTTGACGAATTCCATTTTTGTGTGCTATGCAGCAGATTCTTCAAAATGTGTAAAAAGGTCATCTTTCAGTTGTGCAGTTCAGAAGAGTTGGAGTGTAGGGGAGTATCTGGTTTGCCTAGGTCGTAAAGCAGCCATTGAAATTGAGCATGTTATGCTCAGCTACATACTTGGGTGGTTCAACTTGCTTTTTGCCTTAGCTTAACGGTGGCCATTCAGTTCTAATGGACAGCTGGTTGGAATACATACCAGTGTAGAGCACTGTGCAATGACTGCAGCAGAATTAGTAAATAATATGGTAGGATAAGCCCATATTGGGATTAGAACAGGAAGTCCTGTTGTCTTGCATCTGGATCTTCCACAAAAATATGATCATTGATCCTTATATAACTGCTGATATCATTGGGAGAGCCTGTCATGAAAAAATTGTTCCAGCTGGTATGCAAGATGTAAGAGACATGGAAATACTCTCTGACTTCAAGAAGAATATTGTAATTCCAATTCCAAAGAAAGCAAGTGCAGACAAATGTGAAAATTACAGAACTATCAATTTAGTAAGTCATGGTTGCAAAATAATAACATGAATTATTTACAGACAAATGGAAAAACTTGTGTAATCTGACCTTGGGGAAGATCAGTTTGGATTTAGGACCAATGTAGGAACATGGGAGGCAATACTCACATTATGACTTATCTTAGAAGATAGGCTAAGGAAAGGCAAACCTATGTTTTCAGCGTTTGTTGATTTGGAGAAAGCTTTTGACAATGTCGACTGGAATACACTCTTTCAAATTCTGAAGGTAGCAGGGGTGAAATATAGGGAGTGAAGAGTTATATTCAACCTATACAAAAACCAGACAGCAGTTATTAGAGTCGAAGGGCAAGAAAGGGTCACAGAGGTTGGGAAGGGAGTAAGACAGTGTTGTAGCCTTTCCCCAATGTTGTTCAATCTGTACATTGAGCAAGCAGTGAAGGAATGCAAGGAGATTTATGGTGTAAATGAAGTTTAACAGATTTCTTTTAGTGGTCATATGGATGATTGCACACTTATCATTATTTAGGATCAACTGCTAATATTTGCACCATGCAGGTATCTTAGCTAAATCATTTTGCAGATGCTTTTGATCTTCTGGTAACTTTGCCAGCTGATAAATGACATCATCATCTGCAAACAGTCTAAGAGAGCTGCTCACATTGTCTCCTAAATTGTTTATTAAGATAAGGAGCATTAGGGGTCCTATAAAGGTTCCTGGGGATGCCAAATGTCACTTCTGTTTTACTCCTTGATTTCCCATCAATTACAATGTAAATTACAAATCCAGTTGCACAATTATGTCAATATTCCATAAGCATGCAATTTCATTAGAAGCTGCTTGTGAGTTACAATATCAAAAGCCTTCTGGAAATCTAGATAGCCTGATTTGAGATCCCTTGTCAATAGAACAAATCACTTCATGTGGGTAAAGTGCTTGCTGTGTTTCACAAGGACAGTACTTTCTGAATCCGTGTTGACTATGGGTCGATATGGTATTCTCTTCGAGGTAGTTCATAATGTTTGAGGAAGGTATACGTTCTAAAATCCTGCTGAAAACCAATGTCAGTGATATAGGCCTGTAATTTTGTGGATCATTTCTATTGCCTTTTTTGAATATTGGAGTGACTTGTGCAACTTTCCACTCTTTGGGTGTAGATCTTTTGTTGAGCAAGTAATTGTATATGATAGCTGGGTACAGAGCTATTGCATCAGCATCTTCTGAAAGGAAACTAACCTATACATTTTGGACTGGGAGACTTGCTTTTGTTAAGTGATTTAAGTTTCTTTAATACTCCTAGGATATCTACTTCAAAATTTCATATACTGACAGCTGTTCTTGATTTGAATTCTGGGGTATTTGCTTCACCTTCTTTGGTGAAAGACTTTCAGAAAATTGTGTTTATCAAATTCTGCTATATGATAAATGTCATCAGTACCATCACCATCACCATTGCTATCACTTAATGAAGGTACAGATTATGTTTTACCATTAGTACACTTCACACATGACCAGAATTTCTTGGGATTTTGTACTAAATTACATGGCAGGGTTTAATTTTGGAAACTATTATAAACTTCATACATTGAATCTCTAGCTCAATTTTGAGTTTCTGTAAAAGATGGCCAGCCTTAGGGATTCTGTGCCTGATCTGATCTGTATTTGTTGTATATGTACCTGTACCATTTGAGATTGAAACCCTTTTTGAGTGTTCCCAAGGCCCTTTAACCCAAAAAAGAAACACCCAGTCCACACCAAACAGCCCCTGCTAACCATTCAGCCACTTCCTGCATGTAGTGTATGCCTGACCTATTCAGAAGAACCCAGAATCCCACCACCCAATGGCACAAGAAGAGGAATCTGCACCCTACATGGTCACTGAACCAGCTGGGCCTCTGATTGAGACCCTCCACTTGGCTCTGTTCCAGAGGTTCACATTCGGTCCTGTCAACTATGCTGCAGATGGTGACATCTGCCTTCATCTTACAATCAAGACACAGTCTTTATCACTTCATATAGGTGCTCTAAACCAGAGAGAACCTCTTCCGATTCAAAGTTATACACATTGTTGGGACTGATGCGAGTTACCATCTGGTGTTGGCTGCACCCCGTACTCTTCATGGCTTCCGGAAGGACCCATTCAACATCTGTAATGACTCCACCCAGTATGCACATGGAGTGCACATTGGTGTTCTTTACCTCCCTAGCAGCCATATCCCTGAGGGGCTCCATTACCCACCGAATTTGTAGTTCCCAACTAAAAGTAAACCCACCTTCTGAGATAGCCTAAATCTTGGAGACTGGATGGTGACCTCAGGATAAGCAACACAATCCAACTCAAGCACACTGTTTCCCAAAGATACTGTCTCAGAACTGTTGGTAAGATGAGCAAGGGAGCTTTCTCAATTGGTAGCCTCCATAAAGTATTTTGCTATTTTGCTGCCTGGCACACCCTGGGGCAACCTCCCTCATCACCACAGGTGGGCTGTCTGCATCACTGCAAGCAGTAACAGTGCATTCTGCAGTGACAAGCCGATTGGTGTATACACCAGATGTTATATACAGACATCTGTTTGCTTCTCATGGCCTGTCCACAACAACAATGCCTCTCGACTGCAGCTTCCAACTGTGCAACTTACTTTAATACTGTCTTGTAGCTTGGAGTGATGTGTCACCAACACAGCAATCACATTTCCTCTATGTGTCTACAGTACCCAGAAAAACGAGCAACTAAAAAGGCACTATGTAGACTCTACAGTTAGTAACTTAGGTAAAAACTACAAAGAAGATTAATTCTGTTACTACTTCAACAAAAACAATTCAAATAACTGTTGCAGTAAATTAGATGCAAGATACAGCCAGCAAACTACACAAATTTGGCAAAAAAAAAAAAAAAATAAATAAATAAATAAAATAAAAAAAAAAAAATAAAGAGAGAGAGAGAGAGAGAGAGAGAGAGAGAGAGAGAGAGAGATTAGGCCTACTAAATACAAAAACAAGCAACAAATGTAAGAATTAAAACTGCAGAGCAGACTAGTAAATGAAAATTGCTGGACCACTTGTTAAAGTAACCATCTCATTTACAAATTCTGCTGCAATGAATGCACAGCTTTCTACACTGAATAGTGAATGAAACTTATATAGACATGCACATGCAAACACAGAGATATGTAAACACTCAAAATACAGTGCTGAGGTCAGTAATGCCTATAAAGGACAACAGGTGTCTGGCTCAGGTGTTAGATTGGTTATTGCCACTACAGTGGCACATATCACAATTTAAGTGAGTCTGAATGTGGTGTTATAGTCACCACGCCAGATGTAGGCAACAGCATCTCCGAGGTAGTGATGAGGTGGGGATTTTCCTGTACAGCCATTTCACAACTGCACCATGAATATCTAGAATCCAGTAAAACATTAAGTCTCCATCATCGCTGCGGGTGGAAAAAACAATCCTGCAAAATCAGGAACAATGACAATTAAAGAGAATTGTTTAGTGTGACAGAAATGGAGCTCTTCCACAAACTGCTGTAGATTTGAATACTGGTCCAGCAACTAGTGCCAGTATGCAAACCATTCAATGAAACATCTTTGATGTGGGCTTGTCTGGGTCCTGCAACACTGACATTGGACTGTTGATGACAGGGAACATGTTGCCTGGTCTGACAAGTCTCATTTCTGATTGTATTGAGCAGACCCCTAAAACATCTAGATACAACTCTGACAGATGACACATATATAGCTGATCACCTGCATCCATTCATGTCCATTGTACATACTGCTGAACTAATGAAATTCTAGCAGGACATGCAACACTCCACATATCCAGACTTGCTACAGTGGTTCTAGAAACACTCTTCTGAGTTTAAACAGTCTTGCTGCCACTGAACTCCCCAAATATGAACATTATTGAGCTTATCTGGGCTGTCTTGCAAAGTACTGTTCAGAAAAGATCTCACTCTCATATGGATTTATGGACAGCCCTTAAGGATTCATGGTGTCAATTCCCTCCAGCACTACTTCAGACATTAGTCAAGTCTATGCCGTGTCATGTTACTGCACTTTTGCATGCTTGCGGGGCCCTACACAATATTAGGCAGGTGTACCAGTTTCTTTGGCTCTCCAGTGTACATTGGTATCACTACCAATCAGCTACCGATTAGATAAATGACCAAAAGCAAGACTGACCACTCTGTGGCACAACAAGCAACTTAGCATAACATGCTCAATTTCAATGGCTGCTTTACAACTTGGGCCTCTGGGTCCTCCCCTCCACCACTCTTCTGCACTGAGCAAGTAGAAGATGTCCTTACAGCTCATTCCAAGGTCCTGCATCCATCCAGAAATAACCCAATGTAATCTGTCATTCCTTACCCCATGCCCAACAGTCCCCCCCCCCCCTCAATCTTCTCTCAATTAGCTCTTTCGCATGTGTGCCACCTATTTTTGTTTTATTTTTTAATTGGCTCAATCTTCCCTTTTCCCTCCCCCACCCCTTTCCTTTACTGCTTTTCAAGCTGCATCACACATTCCCATCTACCAGTGCCTTTATGTTCCACCAGGCGGCACCTAACATTCTTTCACCACCATTTCCTTACAGATTGTCTGCAGCTCATTGATTGCCTTTATGGTGTGTTGCACCTTTCTTAATATTATTGACATTGATGCATATTGAAAAGCTAAATCAGAAACACATTAACAGGCTTAAACAGCAATGGACTGATTTTGAAAATTAATTACTAAACAGCTAATCTTTTTAGTAATACCAATTGTTACAAAGCATCAGTTTTTCTGTGTTGTTAGATATTCAATATTTCATTAATTTGAATTAAAAGAACTATTGTTTATTGATGGACAAAGGTTATAAAATGTAATGTTGCTTTTAGAAAAGTCTTAACAATATTGTGTGAAATAAAACAAACAGAGAGAGGATGAGGAAGGTTGCAAACAAGGGAGACAAAGATTGCATGAAAGCTGACTGTACCTTTCTAATGCTTTAGACATCCCTGCATTCAAGTATTTTCCATATAGAGAGTTTTTATTTTTAATATCAATTAATATATGTAATTATCACAAATAATCATTGTTATCTTTGTATGTTTTCAGAAAAAATATCCAAATCCGAAACAAGAACTTCCTTTTTTTGTGTCCCAACTTCGTCGCCGCTTTTGTGTCCCAGCCTCGTCGTAGGTGTCGGTGGCCGAGTTGAATGAGACCGACACGCTGGTGCAGGTACGGAGGGGAGCAGCCAGAAACTATAAACACTCGAGTAAATTAGAAAGAGATATATATATTGCACAGAATGTAACAATACTTAACTTTTACATAGTACTGCAGAATGTTGATACATAGTTGTTAGAGGCCTGCCTAGTGCCTGTACAATAGCAAAGTCTTCAATCGTGCCTATCTGATTACGAAGGTCGTAACTGTTTGCTAGCTCAGTCCGAAGTGCCGATGTGCGAAGTGGCCGATGTCCTTCAGTGGTGGCCACGAGCGGCGTTGTACCAGAGGGCGCTCGTGGCTGTCGTCGGAAGAACGCCGCGCCGTGCATGCATGGCGGCGCGCGGCGAAAGTAGGTGGCGCGCACTTTGTACTTGTGCGACACCACACCCCTCCCCCCCAAACCGCCGCGCCGTCGTGGCGTAGGGCTGAGGGCCACGGCGACGGCACTGGGAGGAGGGCCTGAGCGGGGGCGTTACTGGTGGGACGGGCGTCGTAGCGGAGGCCGGGATCGAGACGCCGTCCGCGCCCCGGCATCCGCCTTGCGATCCTCCAGGGAACCCGCCGAAACCTGGGGAAGGGCGCCCGCCCCCGCCCAGAGGGAGCAGGTCATCTTCTTCTGAGGTGCGTGGCCCAAGCTGGGGGGGCCCGCACGGTCCCGGAGTCCCTCTCGGTGACGCTGTCATCAGCGGCGGCGACAGCGGCGGCGACGACTGCGTCGGATGTACGTCGACGTCCATAGGGATCTCGTAGTCCGGGGACGAACGATGTGGCTGTGCTCCCTGGCGGTGAACTGGGTCTGGAATCAAGAAACCGGAGACAGGATCGCGCGGCCTGTGCAGGCGCAATTGGTTTGCGTGGCGCCGCAGCTCCGACCCTGTGGAAGAACGTACAACAAACATATTGCGCCCAAGCACGCGTTGAATGGTGCCCGGCAACCATGTCTTCTTGTTTCCAGCAAACACCCTGTACAGCACCGGCGTGGAAACCTGAAAACGCGTAGCGCCATACGAACCGACTCGGTGCGTGGGAGGCTGCAGCAGGTGAAGGAGAGTGCGGTGACGGCGGCCGTGTAGCAGCTCGGCAGGAGACGGGCCGTCACGTGGCATGCACCGATACGTAGACAGGAAAATTTGAAGAGCTTGCTGCCTGGAGTGCTGACCTTTCATCTTCTCCATGTGAGACTTGAATGTTCGAACGAAACGTTCTGCTTCACCATTGGACTGAGGGTGAAAAGGTGCGGTGGTGATATGCTGAATGCCATTCACACGACAAAACTGTTGAAATTCCGCACTAACAAACTGAGGTCCATTGTCACTGACGATAGTTTCAGGCAAGCCTTCGATGCAAAACACTGATGTTAAGGCACTGATTGTACTAGACGCCGTCGTTGAGTTCATGGCAATCACAAAAGGAAACTTGCTGAAAGCGTCTACAACAATCAACCAGCGCGTATTCCAGAATGGTCCGGCAAAGTCAATATGTAAACGTTGCCATGGTCCCTTGGGGCGTGGCCAGTCTGAGAAACGCTGTGGAGGAGCCGCCTGATGCTCCGCACAAACAGTACACTGTGACGTCATGTTCTCTATCTGAGCGTCCATACCAACCCAGGTACAATGACGTCTGGCCAGTTGCTTTGTCCTAACAATGCCCCAATGTCCTTGATGCAGGAGGCGTAACACTTCACGTTGCAGGGAACGAGGAACAATCACTCTTGTTTGGTCGTTGTCCGTATGTAACAACAGAACACCCTGACTGAAAGATAATGCATGACGTTGTGCAAAATAACGTCGAACCAGAGGCCGATCAATGTCTTTGGCTCTGGCAGGCCACCCTGAGCGAACAAAACGTGCTACCACACTTAGGTCTGCATCCGCAGCTGTTTCCTGTGCAACCCGACGAGAGTTCAAAGGGAAATCTGCGACAGCGGTAGCATCTCTGGAGTCTATCTGACAACATGCCATTTCTGAAGAATCAAACGAAACATCCTGGCCAACCGGAAGTCGGGAAAGTGTGTCCGCGTTGGCGTGTTTAGTGGTAGGTCGGTACAAAATCTCATACTGATAATTAGACAATATCAAGGACCATCTCTGAAGCTTTTGTGCCGTTCGTGGCGGAATTGGCTTCGTGGGTGAGAACAACGACGTGAGAGGCTTGTGGTCTGTCAACAAATAGAATTTTCTGCCATAGAGATAATGATGAAACTTTGTGACGCCGTAAATGATTGCTAAGGCCTCCTTTTCTATCTGACTGTAAGGGATGGATTCCTTGGGCATTAATCACATGGCCTAGGTACTCTATTTCAGTTTGAAAAAACGAACACTTTGCTTTATTGCAACGTAGACCTGCTGCAGTCAAAACTTGGAAAAGGCACTCCAGGTTTGCTAAATGTTCTTCAACTGTACGTCCGGATACCACAATATCATCTAAATAGTTCGAACAACACGGTACAGAAACTGTCAGCTGTTCCAAAAAGCGCTGAAAAATAGCGGGAGCGGAAGAACTGCCAAAGGGTAGGCGTTGAAATTGAAAAAGGCCCATGTGAGTATTAATGACGAAAAATTTTTGACTCGTCATCAAGTGGAATTTGTAAGTATGCCTCTGCTAAATCAATCTTGGAAAAGAAGCGAGACTGTCCTAATTTGTCCATCAGTTCCTCAGGTCAGGGCAGGGGGTAAGTTTCTACAATTGTTTGACTGTTGACAGTTGATTTGAAGTCCGCACAGAGACGAAGTTTTCCTGACGGCTTGGGTATAATTACTATAGGCGAGGCCCACTGACTCGCAGAAACAGGAGAAATCACCCCACTATCATGCCAACGTTTAAGTTCTTCGGCAACTGTATCACGCAAGGCGATAGGCACTGGTCTAGCTTTACGAAATTTTGGAACTGCAGATTCTTTTAAAGTTACATGTGCCACGAAGTCTTTTGCACAACCTAGTCCCGGCGAAAACAAGTCACTATATTTGTCACACAATGCATTGATTTTATCCTGAGGCACTATTGACGAAATTTGAAGCACATCTCTTTGAATTGATAAACCAAACAAGTCAAAAGCATCTAGTCCAAAAATGTTCTGTGTCGATTTGGCCTGAAGAACAACAAAAGCAACCGTTTTTGTTACACCTTGGAAAGAGGCAGGCAGGCTACATGTTCCTAGCACGGGAATATTTTCACCTGTGTACGCTGTTAACACTTGCTGTGACGGCGACAATTTTGGCGAACCCAGAAGTCCATAAGTATCTTTATTGATTAATGTAACAGCGGAACCAGTATCAAGCTGAAATTGCACAGTCTTATTTTCTATGGAGAGATTCACAAACAGTTTTTGCTTGCGGCGCTCGACAGGCGCGCGAATGTGGGCAACGTCTGCTACGGTTTGTTTGCTGCACTTGCGCGGGCCGCGTATTGAAGGAAGCGGCTCAGACTCGGCACGCAGGGGATTAACAACACTGTCACTAGATGACACTACCGCCGGATCGGCGTCCGCGCAATGCGAGGCTACTGCACTAAAATTACTTTCAGTATCTACAACAAGTCTACTGGCACTATCTACACAGTACTGGGCACTTTTACAATAAGAAGTTGCAGAAGGCACTAGGTTCGCTACAGGATTGCACTGTTCATAGTCACTTTGCTTGTCCCGAACCCTTTTCCGTTGCACTGTTTTACGCGTTCGTCGGCGCTTGCTACGTGGTGCACTATATAGTTTTGCAATAGGTGCAGAAGAACTTTCTTGTAATTGAGAACCAACTAAAGCACTGTTCAATTCCACAGCGCGTATAACATTTACAGAATGAACTGTTCTCGCACTTTGCGAAGCACTGTTTCTAACGTTACTGTTCTTTGAGTTTTTAATTTGCATACACACAGACTGCACATGTCCTGATTTGCCACATTGATAACAGGTTGCGTTGCGACTAGGGCAATGAGCACGCTTGTGGCGAGACACACACTGGGGGCAAGATTTACGTACATTTTTCTGAAATGAGCGTTGGCGCCCGTTATTCAAATTACTGTTTCTAACACGACGGGGCGACCTTTGCGTCGCACTTTTACACTGGCTACTGTTCACTGTCTGTTCAGCACGGCCTGTACTATTGTAAGAATCACTAGTGCTATACTGAGAACTACGGCTAGGAAAGCGTCCGTTGCGGCGCACTGAATTTACACTATGGCTTTGCATTTCTACATCAGCTAAGTCAAAAGTATCATGCGCTTCTATAAGCTGCAGTACACTGTCTAATGAAGGGTCAGATTGTTTTAGAATTGCTGCTCTAATTCTGGGGTCCTGAATATTCTGCGTAATCGCATCCCTCAACATCACATCACTATAAGAAAGTCCACAAGAGCAAGTAAATTTACATTGGCGGGTTAAGCCCTTCAATTCCGTGATCCATTCTTGGTGTGACTGCTGCGGTAATTTTTTAAGTCTGAAAAATCGGTATCGTGCAGCGGCTACAAGAACTTTTCTCTCATAATGAGCATTCAGTGCATCTACAATTTGGTCAAAGTCTACATCACGAGGAGACGCGAGAGGGAAAAGTTTTTGCAATAGTACGAAAGTCTGGGGGCCCACAATCGATAAGAAAAGGTTCTTCACTCTCTGACCTGTAATTTGATGAGCCGCGACGAGTTCTTGAAACTGCGCGAAATAGTCACTCCATTCTTCCTCACGTTCGTTGTACTGGCGGAACGTCGGAAGCGGTGCGGCGGCAGGTGTGGGCTGCTGATGTGACGACTGTTGTTGTTGGTGAGCAGCCTGCGTCGTCAACTGCGACACGGCCTGGAGAAGCTGGGTAATTTGCGCCGTCTGTAACTGAATAATTTCCATTAAGTTTGGGTTCGGGGTAGTGGCCATGCTGACCGATTAGGCGCCGCGTATACAAGTAACTTATAACAAAACACAAATGCAATATGAAAGAGGACTCGCTCTGCAACAAAAAAGTCCACAAAACACGTAACAAAATATGTTCCCCCAAAAATCTTATAATAAGGGTGGGTGGGCGGGAGCAATTTTTGCGTGCTCCGACTGCTGCTGTCTGGCTGCTGCAAGCGGGCTGATCCAAGGTTCTATCACTCCTCGTCACCACTTTTGTGTCCCAACTTCGTCGCCGCTTTTGTGTCCCAGCCTCGTCGTAGGTGTCGGTGGCCGAGTTGAATGAGACCGACACGCTGGTGCAGGTACGGAGGGGAGCAGCCAGAAACTATAAACACTCGAGTAAATTAGAAAGAGATATATATATTGCACAGAATGTAACAATACTTAACTTTTACATAGTACTGCAGAATGTTGATACATAGTTGTTAGAGGCCTGCCTAGTGCCTGTACAATAGCAAAGTCTTCAATCGTGCCTATCTGATTACGAAGGTCGTAACTGTTTGCTAGCTCAGTCCGAAGTGCCGATGTGCGAAGTGGCCGATGTCCTTCAGTGGTGGCCACGAGCGGCGTTGTACCAGAGGGCGCTCGTGGCTGTCGTCGGAAGAACGCCGCGCCGTGCATGCATGGCGGCGCGCGGCGAAAGTAGGTGGCGCGCACTTTGTACTTGTGCGACACCACACCTTTGAAGGAACGTTTACAACTTAATAAGGAAGTAACCAAAATTGAATGGGATTTATTGCCTAGTGAAATGAGAGGAAAAGTGATTGTTAGTTGTCTTGATGGATCAAAGTATATTGCAGATCATGTAATTGTGACTGTTTCTCTAGGAGTGCTTAAGGCACAAGCAGAGACTATGTTCAGTCCCCCATTACCTACTTATAAGATGAATGCTATTAAGGTGAGTTCTCTGATATGTTTATTATAAGTTATGATATATTGTGACAAATGTTCATTATAAGTAGTGATATATTGTGAAAAGCCATAGGATATTATTAAAAACAGTAATAGAGTCTCCCTTGCAATGAATGTTTATTTTGCATGGCAACTGATTAGTCTACAATTTATATCATTTTAAAGATATTAGCACTGATACACAGCAATGATACAGAAGAATGCTGAAGATTAGGTGGGTGGATCGCGTAACTAATGAGGAGGTACTGAACAGAATTGGGGAGAAAAGAAATTTCTGACATACCTTGACTAAAAGAAGGGATAGATTGGTAGGGCACATTCTTAGACATCAAGGAATTGTTAATTTAGCGTTGGAGGGAAGTGTGTGGGGAAAAAATCGCAGGGGAAG
The DNA here is from genome assembly GCA_026315105.1 of Locusta migratoria. NCBI lineage: Eukaryota > Metazoa > Arthropoda > Insecta > Orthoptera > Acrididae > Locusta > Locusta migratoria. Next base: position 459,475,177 of record CM048744.1, read on the forward strand.
ACCAAGAGATGGATACAGTAAGCAGATTCAGACAGATGTAGGTTGTCGTTCTTATGTAGAGATGAAGAGGCTTGCTCAGGATAGGGTATTGTGGAGAGCTGCATCAAACCAGTCTCCGGACTGAAGACCACAACAACAACAACAACACAGCAATAATATATATTTAGAGGGATGGTAATATGACTAAAAAAACAACTAAACTAAAAGCTACAGTAAATGACAATCGGTGTGATGCGTCTTATATGTTCACTGGTTCAGTGAATCCCCCCTAAAAAAACTCATTGTTGGAAACAAGTAAATAAAAAAAAAAAAGTGTTTTTAAACTATCATTCTTCATTTCGTTCTTCTATCAGATCATTTTATATGTGCATTCAAAGTATTTTTAGCACATGAGAAATGTTTTACGTTGCAGAGACAGCTTGTGTACAAGTTGTAGTGCAGCTGCCAAATATATGTGGCAGTGGTCACAGCTTTGTATTGCACATGCATGGCTGAGGTTCAAACTCTCTTCTGAACCCCCTGGAGGCAGCATATGGGTGCTCCCATAGCAGAGAGGGGCGAGGGAAAACGCCGCTTTTAACATGGGCGTTGGAGCTGGTAAAGATGCCAGCTCCTGACTACTCGAGCTGTGGCGGTTACGCATAAATGGTCCCAAAGCAAAGACAATGGAGTTACTGTACATCTCACCTTGTGCATCAGCAAATCCTCCATTAAGGCAACATTTACCTTTAATATTTTAGTTTAGTTTTGTTTTTGGGCATACTGAAGATTCATAACAAACGCATCATATTTGGTAAAATATCTTATAACTGTAAATTAAAGATGTATTAACTGTAAAAGCCTCCAGAAGAGCCAATCATGAATAATAATGAAGTCAGTACTCTCCACTTAGCAAGAATAGCCATGTGGTTAGTGGCATCGCGTTGTGCCGTTGAAGGTAGTGGGTTTGAGACCAACTGCAAACAATTTTTTTTAAAAACTAATCTTCTTTTTAACAGATATGGGAAGAACAATTACTTTTGTGGTGTTACTTGCCACATATCTTTGGATTTTTTAGCAAACATGTTGCAATTATTAGAGTAAATGACATTTATACTCTTCATTGTAACAAATATTTATCTGTTTGAAAAGATATGGTGAAGAGGAGCCTTTGTGTATGTGTAAGGTTAGGATGGGGTGCTGCTTAAGTGTCACGTGACCAGAAGGTAGCTTGTCTCTTCATCATAACAGATTCATTTTGTTACAGTCACTTAACAGTGTTATCAGTTACTTACTGTGTTTTAGTGTTCATGTGCATATTCCTATGTTCTTGGTGTTTATTATCAAAGAAAAATGAACACTGTTGAGAATCTTTTAGAAGCATAAACAAGCCGAGGTAAGGCATTCTGCAGATCTTTTAATGAAATTATATACAAAGAGGAGGGGGGGGGGGCAGCAAACCGGGGTACTTTCTCCTGGTGCCACTCGCAGAGGTGTGGGGCGCCATGCGCCAAAACATCGACACACCGAGAGGGGGTGGCACCACTATCAAGATGCAGCACTGAAAGAAGTGAAACCCTAGTCATCTGAAGCACCAGCTGCCACTGATGACAATCACATTATACCCACGACGGTGGCTTGTGGTTGTGGATGGATGCCAAATGTTGTGTCAGTGTTGCTCAAGAATATATATTGCAGGCCATGCCCCTCACATACGCCACTACATCATTGACTGCCACTCATGTAATCATTATATGAAGTATCTAAGTTTAAATGTTGTAGTTGTAATTTACAAGAAAACTAATAAAGGCAGTACGGCATGCATAGATGTCATGTACGTAATGGTTCATAACAAACACTGTCACAATATATTTAAGTGAAACATAATAATAGACATAATTTTTCCTCATTAGTCAGTGCTGACTCTCTCATTGAGGATATTCATAACAGATATGGTTATATGGTTATATTGGTTACCATGCTAATGGTTTACAGATACCAATAGTTACATTCCAGGTTTGAACAGATATTGTGGCATAAGATAAAAATGTTGAGTAGATAGTGATTATCTGATGGCTTGGAAAGTTGATTGTTGTGGTTCATTTTTGGAGACGATGCTATTGAAAAAAACTGATTTCCACAATTTGGTCTCCATTGACCAGAAGAAGCAATTGACTTGATCACATGCAAGATCTGTACACTATTGACAAAGAACTAAATTCTTAATTCTGAAATATGTATGTATTCTTTAGAATTAAATTAAATGATCACTGTAACATAATAGTACAAGGTCTTAATTTTATGTTATTTCACACATTATTTATTTATAAGTTCTCTTACTATAATAGGAAACATTTCTTGTATTGCCAAATAATTGTAGATTTCTGAAACCAGTATTTGTAAAATTTCCATAACAAATTTATTGACAATAGTATACAGTCCTTGCAAGTGACTGTGTCAATTGCTTCTTCTGGCCAATTATCAAAATCTTTGATCCACACCACCATGTGTCAATGATAAAACAAGATGTGTTGTACCGGTGTTTCTAACTGTGAAATGGTCCATTACAACTTAATCGTGCCCTAGTTCTGAAAGTGAGATAGCCGGAGTTGGCATGGGTGCAATAGTCAATTGCCTACTTAATGTAATGGACAGGATTCCACAGTTCAGTCACAAAGTACACAAAAAATAACAGTAACATTTAACTTTACTCATCGCAGTACTAAAGTCACAATAACTCATTAACAGAATTGTGCAATGCAACGACATAATACGTTTATTCTGTATCTGGAGTTGTACCCAACTGAATCGATGGAGATGCCACAGCAAGATGATCATCAGAAAACCACTGCCTTCTCAACTTTTTGTCTTCTGCTACTATCTGCAATGAGTCTCACTGGAATGTAACTATAAATACCTGTAAACTTTTAATATCAAAAGTTTCAAAATGTGCAATTGCTACTGGTTTGTGGTACTAAATACTGTTCTTCACTAGTACTGTGGCGATGCAAATTTTCTAGTGTAACATGTATTTTCTATTGTGATGTTAGGGACTATCCATTGGCACTGTGGACAAGGTGTATATGAAGTTTCCTCATCGGTGGTGGCCTGAAGAATGTAATGGTTTTGGACTTTTGTGGAATGCAGAGGATAAATCTGGATCAGAAACATCTGGAGAAGATGTATGTATTATATTAATATGACTACTAAATATATTATTTCTGCCTGTGCAACTGTAACAAAAAAAAAAAAAAAAAAAAAAAAAAAAAAAAAAACTATACATTTTATGATTTTGTGGCCAGATGTTATAAATCTTTTGATATGAGTCACCCCTTTTTACTGCAAGAAGTCAGGTTCAGGTTCTGGTCACCTTCTTTGTCATCTTGATCATCTTCTGCTCAACAACCCATCTTTTTAGATATTAATCACACTTCTCTGAAGGTTCCATAAAACAATAATCCAACAATAGTTCCTCTGTGACAGCTGCCTGCTATTTCACTTACATCTATGTAGTCTTTATACCCATAGATTCTTCAATTGTTATGCTTCATAATCTGATTCTTCACTGAGTACACCTAACACCCTGGATAACTAACCACAAAGGATAATATCTAACAGGTCTTCAGGTAACTTCCATCATGTCAAAATACAAGGAATATTCTCAAGAAAACTCTTTCTATTCCTTACAGAGTTGTATTTTACCATCCACAAAGCTTATGAAACACTTTGAGCCTGTGAACATTCTTTTGCAACATAGTTCACTTTTATAAAGTGTGTTAAATTTTAGATGGCAGAGCTCTCCTTAGTCTGGAATTTGTAAACGTCAGTAGGTTTCAGCCAGTAAATATTTGTTTTGAGGTGGCAGTCAACATTACTACCCAATGTACTGTGTATGGTAGCTGTTGTCATCTGTTGTTATTGTTTTGCAAGGTACTGTTCTAGGCGTTTGATATTGTACAATATGCTATTAAAATGAGTTATTACTTTATTACTATTTCTGTGTCGTTTACCAGTCATGACTGGACAGACTGCGTCAAGATTATATACATACATACATATACATATATAAAAGAAGAAGAAAAAGAGAAAAAAGGTTTACAATTTGGACATATACAACACAAATATTATCATTTTGTCCAGTCACTTTCATCACTGTTGAAAAATTCACCAATTGAGTACAGTGGGTGCTCTTTCAGGTCCTGTGCAATTTTCTTTTTGAATGGTTCTGGTGGCAGGGATTGCACTTCTTTTGGCAGTGAGTTAAACATTTTCAGTGCAACCATTGGAAAACTGTCTTGTGTTCCAGTCAGACGACAGCTTGGTATTTCAATGCTTCTCTTGTTACGGGTGTCATGGTTATGTATATCTTGCCTCATGCTGAACTCGCCTTGGTTTTCTTTTATGCTCATGAGGCATAAAAACACATACTGGCTGAAGATCGTCATAATACCTAACCGTTTGGATATTGGCTTGCAGTGGTCCAATCTTTTGCTTGATGTAATTATTCCGACAACCTTTTTTTGTAGCATTAACACATCTTTACAACCTGCAGCATGTCCCCATAGCAGTAGGCCATAATTAATATGGCTATGAAATAGCGCATAATACACTGTTACAAGGTATTGGTCAGTTAATGTACCTTTAAGCCTTCTCAGAAGGAATATTACACGGGAAAGCTTGGAGCATACATACACTGTGTGTTCATTCATTGTAAGTTTGCTGTCAATCATGAAGCCTAGAAGTCTAACAGCTTCCATATTCTCGTGACAGCCAATTTTGCTAAGGCTGCATATAAGATGTTGTGTTTTTCCTTCATTCAGTTTCATTTTATTTTTGATGAACCATTCTTTTGTGTATTCGAAGAGGTCGTCTGTTGCTTGAAGAGCTTGTGCTGCAGTTTTTCCTTTGGCAAAAAGAGTGGTGTCATCAGCAAACTGTAACATGTGGTTGTTACAGCCCATATCATTAATATATATTAGGAACAGGAGAGGACCTATGACGGACCCTTGGGGTACGCCATGTTCCAACTTTTGTTCTTGTGATAAGGCTCCATGTACTGACACCACCTGCTTTCGGTTTTCCAGATAAGATTGGAGAGTTGCCAGAACAGCACCTCCAACACCATAACAGTTTAATTTATTGAGGAGTATCTTGTGTGAGATGCAGTCAAATGCCTTGATCAGGTCACAGAGTGTCAGTGCCACACTTTCTCTATCTTCAAATACCTGTCTTATCTTTTTAGTCAAGTCCAGTGCTGCCGTAAATGTCGACTTTCCCTTGCGAAAACCATGCTGTGTGTCCTGGAAGAGCCTATTTTCTTCAAAATAATTTTGCAACTGATGTTTCATTACAGACTCCATAACTTTAGCTAGGATGGGGATTATTGAAATGGGTCTGTAGCTGGACACTTCACATGGATCACCTTTTTTGTAGACTGGTACTGTCCTTGCCAATTTCAGGAATTCTGGAAAGACACCGGAGGATAAACATCTGTTAATTACTATGGCTAGTGGTTGGGCAAGCTCTGGAGTTATTTTCTTTAGCACTGCGCAAGACATGCCATAGATATCTGCACTCTCTGAATGCTTATATGATCTCACTATTTTTGTTATGTCATTGGGGTGCACTTCCTTCCAGTTTACAATTCTGTTACAGCGTCCATTTTTTATATCACTTGTGAGAAGTAAACTTGAGTCTGGAATTTCACTGACAGTATCCTTCACTATCCTAATGAAGTACTGATTGAAGGCATCGGGACTACAGGAATTTAAGGCTGAAGTAGGCTTCTTCCTGTGCTCATTTACTAGACTCCAAGCTGCTTTACATGGGTTGTGAGCCTCTTTGATGAACTTCTCATTATATTTCTTTTTTGCTTCCACTACTTCCTTTCTGTAAATTCTCTTAGCTATTGAGTATTTACAGTGAAGCAGATCTTTAGTTGGAAGATCTTTAGCTGTCTTCATACAGTCCCTGAACATTACTACAATACCTTTTAACCTGTCTAGCTTAGGAGTATACCACATTTTCATTGTTATAGGTTTGTCCCTTCCTTTTAATTTGCCTGCAGGATCCTTCTTGTGGATTATTGGAAACAAACCATCAAATTTTGTTTTTAATGTTTGGAACAGACATTCAAATGATTCACTAGCTCCCAGTTCTGCAAGTTTTTGCTGCCAGTTCACACCAGATAGGACGGTTTTTAGGTCATTTAATCTGTCTTCTTTGATAACCCTTCTACTGAATGTGTAGCTTGAGTGCCATGTGCTTGGTTGTAGTTTATTGTTGCCATTCATACTGATTTCCATTACCAATGCACTGTGGTCTGCAATCATTGGTTCAACTACATTGATATTATAATCCCAGGTATTTAGGTTGGTGATAACTGTATCTAGACAGGCATCACCTCTTGTTGGGAGTCGGTTTGCTACAAATAGTCCATAGCTGTTTATTAAGTTCATGAAGACTCTCTCTTTGATACTTCTATCACCTATATGCACATTGAAGTCACCAAATAATGCAATTTTTTATTTAAGGCGAGTTAGGTAAGACAAACAGTTCTCCATTTGTGCAATAAAGTTTTCAAAATTACCGTCTGGTGAGTGGTACACTGAGATATTAATGAGATCAATATTTGTTAAGACTAGTGAAGCCAATTCAAGATCTTGGTCTGTAGAGAAGCTTTTTAGATCTATTTCCTTTACACTAAGATTTTTGTTTGCATACACAGATACACCACCATGAATTTTAGTTGTTCGATACCATGCATTTACCACATTCAAATATTCAATATATCTCTAATAGTCACCTTCTGCTTCAGTCAACCAGTGCTCACAGATACATAAGACATCTGGTTTAACATCTTCTACAAATAATGATAAAAAGTCTATTTTGGTTCTTAAACACTGCACATTGACAAATGCAATGACTAAAGGCATATGACTGTCATCTCTATTGTTTTTCCTGTATAATAACCTGGGGACCTGGTTTTCACTGTCAGGGTCTATTTTATTGGGGCACTGGTCGATCTCTGGAATAAAAAACGCCTGATTACAATGTTCTTTGGCCATATAGCAGTGTCCATTACCTTGTCCTTTAGATGGAAGTCAACACCAATCTTGAAGCTATTATTCATACCCTTTGTTTCTAGTTTCTCAACTTGAAAGTTGCTGTATCCTGGAAAGATTTTCTCTAGAAATTTGATTACATTTTCAGTTGTTGTACCATTTTTCACTTTTCCTAAATGGAACCATGCTCTTTTCTCTCCATATAGCATTCCTTGCTCATCACCAGTGCCTATTATCATATTTTTTCTTCCTGTGGTACTTGAATTTCTGACAGGTACTGTGGCAGAAGCTTGTGGTTCGGCTATTGGTATTTCTTTCTCTACAGTTTTCTGGAGCACAGTTTTGTACAGCATTTTTGGTCGTGCATGTGTCTTCTGTGTAATTTCGTGCATATTGTTGGTTTGTAGTTTTGCTGTAGTGGACGTATTTTGTTTATTCACACAACGAGCAGTTTTCCTGTAATGAACATCACGCCAATTTGTATCTGTATTGGATTTATCTGAAGTATTCAAAGAGTTGTAAAGACTATGTTGATCGTTACTGACACTAGTTTTCGAATCATTGGAAGATATATAATTCAAACATCGATCTTGTGCTGTTTCACAGACTGTAAGGTCTTTATCATTATTTATTTGTTCCAAATTTTTACGTACAGGTGCCACAGTTGAAATGTTTTCTTGTTCTGTTTTTGAATTAGTAGGCCTATTCACAGATGGATCCTGAGCTACATCATGGACAGTACACTCCATATTATTTATGCGTTTCGACTTGAATGTCGTACCGGTAGTTTCAATGTCGTTTTCGTGCCCACACTTGGTTTCTTTTATAAGGAATGCAGAAGACTGTGGCGTACTCGGATGCAAATCTGTAATATTAGAAACTGGGCTGTGTGTTAGTGTTTTAGACTCAATAATCGGCTCTTCATTTGCGTTTAAACATGTACCGGTTGTGTTGGCTTTTTTAGCATTCAACAGAAAATGTTTACGCGCTTTTCCGCTTTTTTTGCGAGGAGATTTGGCCAGACGTGACACTAGCGTTTCAAATCTGGAGTTTTCAGCGATCACTGTACTGAGTTGCATTTTCATTTTTGAATTGTCTTTTACTAGTTGATATACTGTTTTTGTTAAATTTTCGACTGTGTCACTTAATTTCAGTTTTTCTTTCGTATTGTTTGCATGAGAAGCACCCTTTTCTATTTTCGGCAGTTCAATTCCACGTGGTTTACAAGGTTGATTTTGTGAGTTCTCTTGTATGTCGTTACTTTTGCACACATTAATGATTTTGTTATCGTCACTTTTGCACTCACAAATGATTTTTATTTCGTCACCTACCTTCACATTTCCACTGTTTCTGTAGCTGGATGCACTTACACAACGTTGCTGTTTTGTTGTTGGTGCTATTTGTGATGGTCCATTGTGTAATCTGACTTCACATGCACCACAGCAAAACTTAATTCGTCCTTTTGAACTGTTTACCAAGCGAACTTCACTGTTTGTAAGGTCAACACAATCACTGTGAAACAAGTTCCCACACCATAGTCCACAAATCACACTTATATCCGTGTGTTTTATTAATTTGTTGCACACTTCACATAATCTTTTTGCTTCACTTTCCGCCATCTTGCCTTCAAGTACTGGTCCATCTTGGTAGTCACCTAAAATGCCTACTGCAAGACCTACTATTAAAACTAAATTTGTACTATGAAGTAATTCCTACAGATGCTGTGCAACAGACAGGAGGCAGAAAAAATTACTTCACCCCATCCAGAAGTCTTCTATAAGAGCTGTTACAGCCATACACAGGAAAAAGCATTCACAGCAATGGGAGGTTTAAACAGTTTTGAAAGAATCATTCTGACAAGTTACCAAAAATGTCTGGCAAGAAAAGATGAGTCCCCAGTCCAAATACACCACTGGAAAAAATGTAATAAGAATTATTGCACCTGGAAGGACAATATCGAATTTGCTCTGTTGGTAGATACCACCTAGTGGATAGTGGATATTCTGACAATGGTTCCAATATAATCCGCCAATAGATATTGTATTAACATAGCTGCTGGAGAGCATAAGACTCAGTGCAATATCAATGTGTAAAGCATAAGGCACCATGCCACACAGACACGCTTGTGCTTCCTACAGCGAATTTTGCAAGTTTAAAAGGAGTTAAACTGTGGTCCTTACAGAGAATTGCCACACAAACTGAATGTGCTGTGTCAGTTGTGCAATGATGCTTGTTGCAGTGGTCACATGGATATTCGCACACACATAGCAAGGTTCTGGATGTCCACATAGCACAGACATCTACCAAAATTGTTGTTTTTTAAGAGCTGCAGTGGCAGATTGTACGGCCACCGCAGCACATATAAGAGGGTTTGTGATCCCAGAAGTGTCAACATGAACTTTCACCAACTGGTTACTTGCAGTTGGTCTATGGGCATGAACACCTCTAGCTCATCTTCCACTTATGTCCCAGCATTGACATGCATGACTGAATTGGTGGTATCACAGGATCACTTGGAAGATGGAATGACAGCCTGCAGTCTTTAGCAATGAAATCAGATTGTTTCTGCACACAAGTGATGGTCTTTTGCACATACAACATAGACCAGGAAGTGCTGTCTTGTAGAGTGGATTCGTCAAGACACAATGGCCCTACTCCAGATCTGGGGTGTTACAACCCCAACTCCCACTCACCTTTGTTGTTTGTGGTAAGAATCATGATGACACTTGGTTCATGCAGAATGTTGTAAGACCTATTCTTTTGCCATCCTTGAAAGAAGAAGGTGATGTGCTGTTCATTCAAGATAGTGCTCACCTGCACACTGTGCACGAAACTTAACATGCTCTTCAAGACTTGCTGCAACTCCTCTGGCCACCACAATCTCCAGACTTGTCTCCAGGAGAGCATGTGTGAGATATAATGAGATCACAAATGACATGTCTGACTTGTTAACACACAAACCTTGCAGAGCTATGTGAACATGTTGAGCAGATGTGGAATAATGTAACCCGAGACAGTAGTCACCTTCTATAGAATTGAATGGATGACAGGACAGCTACTCTATTGCCATCCATGCATGCTATACAATGTACTAATGGGGGGCATTTCAGCATGGAACGGCACCTGGTACTTCAGTAACACTTGGGCTATTGATCTTTAAATGTAATAATTTCATGTACTCCTTATGCACTGTTTCGACAATAAATCCAGAGTGAACTGGAAATTGTGAAAGTGTAATTTATTATTATTATTTTCCATCAGTGTGTTTAGTATTTTGTTCTAGAACACTCTAAAGGAGCCCAGTATTATGACCAAATTACTTTACACTGTATCTTCCGTAATTTCTTTGTATAGAAAGACAAGTGGTTATTGTATTATTTAGAAACACAGTCATATTTCTGGATAGTTACACAATGTAACACATACGTGCAGTGTAGAATACATTTTATTATGATTCTTTCTCTCTGTTTTAACTTTGGGAAAGAAGTGGACAAACTTAAGTTATGCTTGGTGATGGACTTGATAGTAAAATTTTACTCTGTTAGATAGATTGTGCCAAGTTTGCTAAGATTTCTTCCAGTTCAGTATAACAAAATAGCCTGGAAGTGGATTATTGCCTATCTGAGAAAGGTAATGATGTCAGTTGGCTACATATGGCTTAAGGTCAAAAACAAGAACAACATCCTGTTGGAGCATCCAGACATTGTACACTGGTGATCACATTTAATTGTAGAAATGAAGAACATTAGACAAAAAGGAAGAGAAATATTTCATTTGGATGAAACATGGATAGATAATAACCTAATATATAATAAATAATGGCAGAGGAAGAATGATTTACATGAAGAGCATGTGAAGGGAGGCGCAGAGTGGGGGAAACTGATAATTTCAAGTATGAGATCAAAGAATGGTTTCATCAGAGAAGCACTAATTATTTTCTGATCAAAATTGACAAAGGCCAATTATCATAGCCAGACAAACTACACAATCTTCAAAAAGTGGTTACTACTAAATCTCCCACATAATTCAGTTAATGTTCAGATAGGCACTTTACAATAGCAGAGAGACTGAAAGAACTCTGGACAAGTTTGGCACTAAACTGTGAATTCTTGAGTGGATGCAACGTAAGAATATTCCCTGTGATGAAAGTAGCTGGAAGAATGAACTGTATGCAGAAGTACATGCTAGCCAAGATGTCACGTGTTGTTGGCTAAAAGAAAAGGCCACCAGGTCATTTGTCACTGCTTTACAAATGCCACTTAAACACAATAGAATTAGCACAGGTGAAGATAAAAGGGTGAGCTAAGATCTTTATCAGCTTTGCTGATGTGAAAGACAATTTCAGTTTCATTTACGATAAACATTTAAAGCAATACCCATAACTTCTGCTTTCACGGAAGCATTCCATTCAGTATATGGTGCCAGCATTGTAGGGGGCAGACATGGCTTGTCTTTCCCCTCCCCATTCCCTCCTCGCCCCCCCACCCCTGCCCCCACCACCACTCTCCTCTCCCCATGGCAACCATAGTGTGGGGTCATGCTTCCTTCTCCCGAATAGAGCATGAGAGTGGCAGAAACCTATTAGTATAGATTTTTATTGTGTTAAAAAGTTCATATGGAACTACCTTGTTTTTCACTGGCGTGGTACTGAAGCTCACTTTTGAGTTGTTTGACAGCATGTATACAGTAAGTTAGAATGGAACATGTACAAAATTCTCTTAGAAAAGACTGTATGAGTACTTTTATTTCTTCTCCTAGTTCAAATGTTACCTCACATCACTGACCACAAAGAGTAAAACTATGTAATAAACATACCGTAGTTTCAGTGTGCACACAGTGGGCAAGGCCACTGTTGTTTCCATTTTGCTGAATAAATCAAATGAAATCAAACAACTGCAACCATGACAAACACACTAAAGATGATTTTTTTTTCAGCCAGCAGTATAATAACTCTCTCACTGTGGCAGAGTAAATCCATGTTTTTGCCAAATCACCTCCCCCCCTCCCCCCTCACCCACTATTTTCAACCAGGTGCCCCTGTGGTAGGATTTGTCTGGTAGTTCTCATGAGAAACACATGGTGCATGTACACTTTGCTCTTGTTCTGGAGTTGTCACCTCAGTGTTTTCTTCTAGAGGTGATGAAGGATTCAGCAGCCCTATCTACAGAATCGTTGCTCTCCACTTAATGATGCATAGGTGTGCCCTTTCATCCATGTACAGGACTGTCTCCTACTTGTTGTCCTTTTGGATTCTAAAAGTGTAACATCCTCTTGCAACTGCTTTGTTAGGTCTGGAGTATGGTGACAAGTGGTGGGTACAATCTGTCATTCCTGAGTCACACCTGGGACTTTTTTCTAGTTCTTTGTTTATGAGCACACTATGCTTTCCATGTCTGACAGAACTGCTAATTCAAATGTTCCATATTCTATTGCTTAGTTGTTGTGAAAACTGTGTACAGAACAACTGGCTGGGTGAGTGCTTCTAGATTAATTCTCCTGGAATCCTCTATTGCTCACCATAGTCAAAATGTGCAGGTTTTGCACATTAGGGCAGTTTTAAGCATGTGATGAAACCCTCTGCCTATCCATAACTGGCTAGATGATAGCTTGTAAAACAGAAGTGTTTGCAACCACACAATAGTATAAGTTTGTTAACCATATAATTTAAAAGGTCAAAAATATTTGGGATTTTAATTTTGACAAAAACCTTAAAACCCGAATACTCATCTATCTTGATTGTATTCTATTTAGAAATTTATATGTCGGAAAGTATCATGCATCTAGATGGTTACAATTGTGTATGTAACAGAGCGCAACAATGCTACTTTGGCAGTCAATGTTAGAGGAGAGGGATTCTAGTTGCCAATCACTCACACTGTTTGAACATATGGTACTCTGGTTGGTTTTTCATATCAGTAAGAGAGATAAGAACATTAGTGATTGAAAAGACACAAAAAATGGTGAAATAGGAATCTTCTTTAGTGTAGTACTGTTAAAAACTATTGTGAAGCAACCAATTTACAATAAGCATTAGTCTAAGCGTCCACTACTCCCAACTGTCTTTTTTCCAGTTACTTAGTTACAAACAATTTTTGATACTAAAAAAATACCTTCATTTTTCAAATACTCAAAATATGACCTTGTTATCCATCCAAAACCATAACCAAACAAAATTTTGACCATTTCAGAATCTCTCAATAATAAGGTTTTATTTTTTTCTACTATGAATTCCAACCTGGAGTTTCCATTCTTAGTTATGTTATATGAAGGGTTATTTGGCTGGGTTTAGTAGCTACCACTAAAGTGAGCAAGATTTAGAATAGATCAATATGTTGTGTGGTCCGTAATTATATATACAGATAAGGGCATGAAATTTGATAATGAATATGAACATCTGCCCCTGTCATCTCAAATAGTTTTCACCCTAATGAAACACCTCAATAAAGGCCACTGCCTTACAATTGATAATTTCCACAAATAGCAGATCTCCAACTGCTAAAAGAACTGTTATATATGGCTGTGAGTGACCTTCTAGAAAAGATATGCATCAATACTCTAGCTGCAAGAAAATGAAGAATGGAGATATTGTTGGTTTCTATAGGAGTAAAATTACAGCAATGAGATGGCAAGACAGGTGTGATGTGCACTATCCACAATACAGAATTGAAAATTATAAACAAAATAATCAAACAAATAAAAACCAAACAGCACTCATATCACCTAATGACACAGTGAGACACATGGATAAAGTTGATCAGCTTATAACAAACAATCCATTAACAAAAAAAAAAAAAAAAAAAAGGGAAAATACTTTAAAAAATGTTTTTCCATCTAGTTAAACTGGTTTTCTGGAATTCATTCAGCTTGTACAAGAAATCCTGGAGGATGATGATTCCGTGTGGCATTTTTGGCCATTAGGCCCTCAGTGGAATTGTGTTCAGCCTGCCTGGTGCAAATCTTCAGGTGACTCCACTGGGGTGACTTGTGTGTCGATGATGATGATGACAACACAACACCCAGTCCCTAAGCAAAGAAAATCTCTGACCCAACTGGAGGAACAAAGAATGTTCTCAATTATTATGTGGCACTGATTGCGAAGAGTTTTCATGTGGCACTGATTGCGAAGAGTTTTCATGTGGCACTGATTGTGAAGAGAACAAATGAACATCACAGGAAGGAATTCTCTGCCTCACCAGCTGATCTTCCATCCACAAACACCATTCCTATTTGTCTATCTCATGGTCATTGTCTGTCACTGATCACAGCTCTTGTAAAAAAAAGCAGATTCTTATCAAAATACATGGGATGTGTAGGTAAGTTTTTGATGCAAATGAGAAATAAAATACAAGTGAATCATTTTTGTGAAGAATATGATGTAGCTCTATGTATTGTACCATGTTTCAGAGCCTTTTGAACAGCATGAACATATTATGAATTTATGATGATGAACGTTTTGCAAAACTGTATTGTAATTTTTGATGTTTGCAAAAACACAGCAGACAGTTTTGATTGGGATTAAATTAAAATAATTTGTCCTAAGACATTTTATTCTAGGTGGAACTATTTTTTAAAGGCAATGGGAGTATACTTGGAGTGTGCGTGCATAGCAGAGGGTACACTGTACCACTACTAGGCATTTCCTTCCCTATTCCACTCCCAAATAGAACGAGGAAAAAAAAATGCCTATATGCCGCTGTACGGGCCCTAATTTCTCTTATCTTGTCTTTGTGATCACTACACAAAATATTAGTAGGCGGCAGCAAGTTCGTACTACACTCAGCTTCAAATTCTTGCCCTCTAAATTTCCTCAACTGAAATTCACGAAAAGAACACCGTCTTTCCTCCAGCTATTCCCAGTTGAGTTGCCAGAGCATTTCCGTGACACTCGCACATTGGTCGAACCTAACAGTATTAAACGTAGCTGCTCGCCTCTGAACTGTTTCTATGTCTTCCTTTAAACTGATCTGCAGCGGGTCCCAAACATTGAGCAATACTCAAGACGTGGTCATACAAGTGTTTTATACACAGTCTCCTTTACAGATGAAGTACATCTTCCCAAACTTCTCCCAATAAACCGAATTCGGCCTTACTTACAACTGTCCTTACATTTTCGTTCCATTTCATACCGCTCTGCAATGTTACGCCTAGATATTTGAACGACGCGACAGTATCAAGAATCTCACTACTAATGATGTATTCAAACATTATGGGATTGTTTTTCCTACTCATGCGCATCACCTTACATTTTTCTACATTGAGAGCTAGGTGCTATTCTTCGCAGCAACTACAAATTTTGTCTAAGTCATCCTGTATCCTATTATAGTCAGTTAAAAATGACACCCTCCCATACACCACAGCATCATCAGCAAACAGCCACAATTACAAGTTACTCTGTCCATCAGATCATTTATATAGATAGAAAATAATAGCGGTCATATCACACTCCCCTGGGGCACGCCTGACAATACACTCGTCTCTGATGGACACTCGCCATCAAGAACAACGTACTGCATTCTATTACTTAGGAAGTCTTCCAGCCAGTCACAAATCTGTGAACCTATTCCATAAGCTCATATCTTCGTTAACAGTCTGCAGTGTGGCACCACATCGAACGCCTTTTTGAAGTCGAGAAAAACACAATCCGCCTGTTGCCCTTCATCCGTGGCTCGCAAGATGTCATGTGAGAAAAGGGCAAGCTGAGTTTCACATAAACAATGCTTCCTAAACCCATGCTGATTCATAGAAAAAAGCTTTTCTGTATCAAGGAAATTTACTATATTCGAACTGAGAATATGCTCCAAAATTCTACATGAATCTGATGTCAACAATATTGGCCTGTAATTGTGTGGGTCAGTTCTCTTTCCTTTCTTATGAACGGGAGTCACCTACACTTTTTTGCAATCACTAGGAACTTTGCACTGAATTAAAAATTTGTGATAAATGCAAGCTAAGTAGGGGGCCAATGCCGCAGAATACTCTTTGTAAAACCAAACTGGTATTCCATCTGGACCAGCAGACTTTTTCGTATTTAGCTCTCTCAGCTGCTTCTCTACACCGGAAATACCTATTACCATGTCCTCCATTTCAGAATTAGTATGTTTATCAAATGATGGTACATTTGTTCGGTCCTCCTGCGTGAAAAATTTCTTAAAGGTTAAATTTAGAACTTCAGCTTTCCTTTTGCTTTCTTCTATTACTGCCCTGGAATGATCAATGAGTGGATAGTGGGCTTTGACCCGCTTATTGATTTTATATAGGACCAGAATTTTTTCGGGCTCTCGGAAAGATCTTTTGGTAAGGCATGGTTGTGGTAATTATTGTATGCTTCGCGCATTAATCTTTTTATAGACGCACGAATCTCTACTAACTTTTGCCTGTCATCATTTGCGTGTTATTTTATGAATCGAGAGTGCAACAGTCTTTGCTTTCTCAGCAGCTTTCTAACATTATTATTACAGCACGGTGGATCTTTTCCATCCTTAATCGACTTTACAGGTACATATTTCTCTAACCCTTTATGTACAATGCACTTAAATTTAGTCCACAATTCTTCTACATCCATAGTCCCAGAATTAAACAAGGCCCATTCATTTTCTAAGTGTGATCATAACATTTGTTTATTGACTCTTCGTAACAAAAACACACTCCTAGCCTTCTTCATTGGTTTATGAACTTTGGCCACCATCGACGCTATGACGATGTCATGATCACTAATTCCTGTCTCTACACAGACATTGTTAACAAGGTCAGGCCTGTTTGTAGCTATATGGTCTACAATATTTCCATTACGCATGGGTTGCTGGTTTAACTGCTCAAGACAGTTTTCGGTGTGTTTGTGTGTGGCTGTGTGTGTTTGTTTACTTGTCCTTTTTTCCCCTAAGGTATGTCCTTCCACTCCTGGGATTGGAATGACTCCTCATCCACTCCCTTAATACCCGTATCCTTCACTATTTCATCTCCTTCATTCCTCTTTTCCTGATGAAGCAACTAATAGTTGCGGACCTTGAATTTTTGTGTTTGTGGGTGTTTTTATTTGTGTGTCTGTCAATGAGCCTGTGATTTTGGTAAGTTAAACCATCTCTATTTTTTATATATATTTTTCCTGCCAGGAATGTTTGCCTCTATTAAAAAACAATTTGTGAAATCACTGTTTACAAACACCCATTAATGTAAACAGGTTTAAAATTTGACATTGGTAAGTAAAGTGGTTAAAATTTTTATCTCAAATTGTCTTTGATGATTGACTTAGCAGATTTGTATTATGATAAATTCTGGTTGGATTTGTGTGTTATATGAGCTTTTCCTTGTGGCACAGGTCTTGAAGTAGGTTATGAAAATGTGCCTCCCCAAACAATGCTATGATGTTGCCATAGTATATGGATCATTATGACTCACTATGCGATGCACTTGTGTGTGCCCAATGTTGTGGGTATGGAAGCACATTAATACTTCCCCACAGTCATGTGGGAAACCATGGGCACCTCAAACTGCATTTGACACTTGCTCATTTTTGAAGTTAGTGTAATCTCGAGGCTGATGATATTGATGGGTAGAGTTGCTAAAATGCCTGTGGTAGTAGTACCATTGTTCTATGATTTTTTGAGATGTCATTTTTCCAACTGTGGCTCTGTAATGCTGTTTGTGTGAGTTTCTGTTGATGTGTGTTGCTGCTATACAGTGTATATACTTGTGACAGGTTTAGCAATATCAGCTTCTACAACTGTGCACATTCTGCAGTCTCTCTTCTGTCTGGTGTTGATTCTTGCACATGTGGAAAATTCACTTAAGCTGTTTGCAGTAATGTCTGCCTTCTTTACAAAAACTTTCAATTATAAGTCATTTTGTTGTTATTATGATGACACAATATTGTCTGGAAAAGTATATGAAGTCAAACTACACGTAATGTTTGTTCAGGCAGAAGTTCAGGATGTGCTAATGTACATAGTGTTTTGAGTACTAGTGACAGAGTCTTGTTGCCCCCATTTTTCATGTAAAAATGTATGAATGAATAAATAAATAAATAAAACACCAAACCTCTGGTGATAATGTGTATCACTGTATAAGAGCTTTCTTTAGTATACCATAACTTTGTTGCTCCAAAGTTTTTTTTTAATATTTCATTTACCACTTCTAATGCAGATATGAAACCACAATATTAAAGCAACTGGTGTTATTAGACACCTGATGCTGTTGAAATATACATTCAACCTTTGTGAATCATAGTTGAGGTCACATCAGCCCGAACAATGCTGTACCATCCTGGTTTCATTTCTAGTGCTTGTGTCAGTGAATCCATTATCAGCCATTTTCATACACTTTTGTTTTATCTCTCTCATGTGACACCTATGGGAACTTCTATGTTATTTATCAATATAAATAAATTGCACTATTACACACATTTAATAGTTAGTGCAGTGCGAAACATGAGAAAACCAGCAGATAAATGTAAACAGCCAAACTACGTGACATAACTGTTCACTTGTTGTGGTGAAATAAATTTTAGTGTCGCTACAAGCATGAATACCAACAAACTGTCTGAGGAAGAATGGCTGGTGACAAACTGCAACTAAGAACTAATGTAACTAGCCAACAACAAAGCATTCTGACCCACCCAACTCCAATGTTATGCCACATATACTGTCTACATGTTTGATTAAGAGTCACATTTGGCAATATATTACATATTTGTTAGTATCATACTATCTATTGATTTCTGTTCATAAGTAATGGGAAGCGATGTCACATCAGTTACCACAATCTCCATATGAATGTATTTATGTTTTGTGCCAGATAATCTATCATAATTACACAGATGTTAAATTCTTGTGTCTTTTTATAATATTATAAAAGCAATTGATTTTATATTGTTTTACAAACATATTGAGTGACTGAGTGCCTTATTTCAGGAACAGAATTGGCTGAAGGAGGTGTTCATGTTTAATACTGTTGACAATCATCCTCTTTGTTTGTGTGGCTGGATTGTTGGTCCTGAGGCTCGGAAGATGGAACTTATGTCTGACACAGAAGTTTGTAACAGTTTAACGCATTTGCTCAAGCGTTTTCTTGGAAAGCATTTCAATGTACCATATCCTGAAAAAATGTTGAGGTAAGCTAAGTACGTGCTCTTGTGCATGCTGTATTGTGTCATTGCATCCACATCTTACATATAAGTTCATTTGGTTTGTGGATTCTAAGAATTTATTTTTAATTGAGATACAATGTTCTCACTCCATGGATATCAGTTACTCAAAAACACACATAAGCCGTGTGCATGTTCAACTACAAGATTGTTGATCACAGAACTTTCATCGATGTTGTAATTAAGCTGGATCTAACTAATGTACATTAGTGATTATTCAATAAAGTAATAAGGCCAGTTTATAATTCACCACAATGACATGGCGACAAGCTGCGACAGGCACATACAACACTTTCAGCTATCAGCCATGGCCTTCTTCAGACAGTAGAACATTAACGAAATCCCAAAGGCACCCAACACAGTCATAGAGATGTCACTTCCAGCTGCCACATTTCAAATTATTAGGGTTATTCATTTACTTTATCATCCAAAAATCTGCTTATCTGCTTGATTTTTTTTTTTTTTTTTTTTTTTTTTTTTTTTTCACTTTAGGGATAAAGGAACTATTGGCCATTATCGAAGGTGTAAAAACATTCCACTTATACTACACAAAAGGTCTTATGGACACAGATCAGAAGATATTGGTTTCCTTGTTCAGTCCCTGCTTGTAGCTCCCAGAAAATACAATCCAGCAGTTACAGAGTGGTCACATTTATTAAGGCCGAAAGAGTGCCACTTGTACCCTACATTTTATTTATTTATTTACTTACTTTTGCTCCTCTGAATCATACATTGTACAGAAATGCACATCATGATATAGGACAAGTCAGAATAGGTGATGTGATGGAAGATAATGAAGGATGATGTGATTATTACATTTAAAATATGCTATAAAATTAATACATAAACTTAATTGTATGATTGGATGCAGTGTAATAGTTCTCATACTTATTTGATATCAGAATTTAACATTTATACCAATAAACTTACATTAATTTATATTACATTTCCATATATTCATTTTTATTACATTCTTTTGAATAACGTCAGTAACTGACATACAATGCCTGATGTTCTTTGCATGTGCAGCTTCTTATGACAGTTTGGTTTCAATAAATTCCTGTATGCTGTAAAAGCAGTGTTTAATTAGGAGTGACCGCAGTTTTACTCTAAAAACCTTTACTTGTACAGTGTTCTTCACTTCTGTTGGAAGATGATTGTACAGTTTTATTCCCATACATTTAACACCTTTACTGAATAAGTTTGTTGAATGAGGCACTAATCATAGATAATTTTTTGATCTTGTATCACGGTAGTGCCAATTTGAGTTTGTGTCTAGGTTGCCAATGTTTTTCTTAGCGTAACACAGTAGGTCTAGTATGTACTGGCATAGGAGGGGTAATATTTTCAGTTTCTTGAACAATATTACTCTAACTGCTTTTTTTGGAGTTTCACCCTTTCGGGGCTGCAGGGGCGAGTGCTCTGGCTGCTCGCCTGGCTGACGGCGCGAGACCAGTAGTGGGCCTGAGCGGCGGCGGCTGACCCGGCCCCACGGCTGCTGTGGGCTACGGCCGCTGCACGCGAGTCGACCCCACAACTGCCCCCAGTAACACTGTTTATAAAATCAGTATCTCACTGCTCTGCCACAGCAGTTGCAATTTGTGATACGAAACAGCGTTTCAAATCTAAACGACACTGTTATAAGATTATCCTTGCTTAGAACGAAAAGATTTAAGTAAATTCTAATTTCTCTTTTATTTATTATTAAAAAAAACTATAACTTGAGATATACGTCACCAAAATATGTTACTACAATGTATTAAAGTTACATTAACATCGGTCAAGTATGTTTCGCAACATTTAGTTTTAAAGTAAGTTGTTTGTAGGGAAGACCTGGAAAATAATCATAAATAAAAAATATTTATAGAACTTTATGTTGTGCAATGTAGCATAATGGAGAATTAAACAAGAAAAATAATTATGTAATAATGAAATGGAAATAATAAAATAAAAATATTGATAGGCCGAATGCTTCGTTTGAAATTAAAGCCTAAATTCGAAACACTATGCTAAATAATCTGGTAATAAGCATCTACATGCTTTCTGCTAGCGGATTTATTTTTTAGATGTTCACGAAGTATTAGAGTTTGACTTAGTGGTTTCCCATCCTCATTTCTGACGCAAGCACTTGACTGCCACTGGCTGAGATAAAAACTTCGTTTATTACTTCTGTTGCTTTTATTGTTTTCTTATTTTTTTCATTTTCTTTTCTTTCAACATTCATGTTACCTGAAGAAACTAATACTTCCTTAGTTTGCAGTATATCTCAAAAAATGACACCGGACAGAGATAAACATTACATTTTTTTGCAAAATTCGTGTCCTTTTCCGTTTTGAATGGGCATTACACACCACACCACATCTCTGTGGTATCTCCTTTCTCTCTGTTGCTCCGAAGAACCCCGATAATATTATTTTTTATTTTCCAGTCGAAAAGGGCTGTCCGTTTTGGTGTTTGAGTGAACCTTTTCTAGTAACTGATGGATTAGTTCCAAGTGGAATTTCGGTAGTGGCTTCTTCTGTTTATTTTGCATTTCAAAAATGGTTTTTGCATTGAGCATACTCAAGTCAGTTAAATGAAGGAATAATTTCTTGTACCATTTCACTGTTTTTCGCATGCACTGTACAGAACATATCATGTCAGTTCTATCCATCGCACCCACTTATTAATTGTTACTAACTATGCAAGTGGGTTTCACTGTATTTTCTCGCGTTTTATGATTTTTTTTTCCTCTGAACAAACTCTGGTCCATTGTAACCAGACTTATATACTGTCCATCCCAGACTTTAACTGTATTTCCCTTTCTTCAGTTTATTAGGTAAAGGTGGTAACTGTTTCCTGTTCTTACGCACTGTGCCAATGGCATTACAGCACTTCGCATGGAGCCATAAAAAGAATTCAGGACTCGAATACTAATTGTGTAAATAAATGCTATGACCTTTGTTGAAGTATGGGAACAACAAACTGACGACATCAACTGATTTGTCCCAGTCAGCATTTCCGGATTCTACTTCAGTAGCGGCACCAGTGTAGACAATATAATCCAAGAATGTAATTGTACGCCACAAAGCACAAATTTTTTTATCCAAAAACGGCTACATTTGTTTGGGATATACTGTTTGAACTGTAACCTTCCTCTGGAAAGTAGCAACTTTCGTCAGTTACTAAGTTCTCAAACGGGACTACAGCCTCTAGGAATCTCTTTCTTGCCTGTTCGACAATCATGCATATTTTCACAAGAATATCTTGCGATGCTGACGAATTGTCACTAAAGTGTAATAAACGCAGTATCGAGTAGCCGAACGCGTTGAGGCGCTATGCTTTGATGCGCCAGGACGTTCCCCGTCAGGGGTTCGAATCCTCACTGTGGCATAGATGTTTGTGCTGTCTTTAGTTTAAGTTAGATAACCCCACAGTTAAGTCCCATAAGCATAACAAACATTTTAACAAATGCAGTATCACCTTGTATCTGTCTCTGGCCCTTATGTCAAAAAATATTGGTGTTTGCAGCAAGGAATCACTGCTAACAGTTTGGACCTTGGCATAAGGAGGGAACAAGCCAAAAAGCAACAAAACTTCTGGAGGGTCTATAGGTTTCTATATTGTTAAACTGCTGGACACTGACGTCATTTTTTCGGTGAGAAATGTATAATACTTGTTCATATCTACAAATAGCTGAAAGATATTAAAATGAGATAAAGTACAAAACAAATCTAAATGAGTTACTGATTCATCGAAATCTACCTTTAAACCACTAAACGTGTTCACAAAATTGTGGCAATTCATCCATGGATGATTATCTGACCAGTCATACAATCTTTTTCGTGTCGAAATTTCACGTAACACATCATCTTCTTCCTCTTAAGAACAGGAATTTTTTCTGCGGAAGTTCTTCGTTGTGTTGAATAAATACCATTAGTTCCATACACATCTAGCTCCTCGTCTAAAGAAAGGTCAATAGTAGCACTATCATCATCGTCACTACTATTCATGAGGATGTCCATTATTTCCTTGTTTGTTAAACTACGTTCAGACACTGTGACGACATTACAGTGAAACGCTATTCTCTCGCCAAACAAAAAATACAAGATGGGTCCAATGGAGAGCTCGTAAGTAGGAAGGCCCAGAAGTGAAAACTATGGTGCTTACCGACATAACAAAGAAGACCTGTTAATGGCAATGCCACCAGGAATGTTCAGTGACAGGTAAAACCGAGTCACTGCCTCTCCATTGTGCGCCCGGGCCTCGGGCATACATGAATGCCCTTA
Organism: Locusta migratoria; assembly: GCA_026315105.1. Classification (NCBI taxonomy): domain Eukaryota; kingdom Metazoa; phylum Arthropoda; class Insecta; order Orthoptera; family Acrididae; genus Locusta; species Locusta migratoria. The sequence goes on from CM048744.1 coordinate 459,498,627, forward strand.
TCCTTCAGGCCGCTCTACCTGCTGGGCGTATATGAATGCCGGTAGCCGTCTGGGCCTCCTGCCTACCAGGCGTATATGTACGCCCGTAGCCGTCTGGGCGTTCTAACTGCTGGGCATACATGTATGCCCGTAGCCATGAAAGGGTTAAACAACTTCATAGCCTCTGCACTATGGCCCCAGAAGATAATTCCATAGCTTAGTACAGAATGGAAAAGAGTATAGTATATTGATGTGAGGGTGCTGGTATTTACAACATTTCATATCTCTCTAATCATAAAATATACTTTACTCAATTTGGTGCAGGTTATGTCAATGTGACTTTTCCATGTAAGTGATCTGAGATGGTAACCCCTAAGAATTTGGTTTCCTCAACAAAATTAACTTGATCATCACTCAGTGAGATAAATGGGACTGGTGGGTTTGTATTCTGAATCGTGTGAAAAGTAATACCGACTGTCTTCTTTATATTGAATAGTAGTCTGTTTGATTCAAGCCATGAGTTTAGTTGGGTCGTGCTTCTGTTTGCTGCATCTTGTAGATGGTCTTTAGAGTCAGATATCATAACTGTGGTGTCATCAGCAAAGGGCAATGTTTTGTCTGTGGGTAAACTTAAGGGGAGGTCATTTACATAAAGTAAGAACAGCAAGGTCCTAACACTGAGCCTTGGGGAACTCCGTGTTTAATGGTTTGGGTAGATGACTTTCAGTATCAGCAATTCCTGATCAGTTGGATTCATATATTGTTCTCAGTCTTTGAGTAGCTTTTAAACGAGTCTTGGCCAGTGCCCTTTATTCCATAGGAGTAAACTTTTTGCAGCAGTATATTGTGATTAACCATATCAATGGCCTTTCTTAAGTCAAGAAAAATTGCTAAGGCTGGAAGCTTCTTGTCCACTAGTGTTAGAGTGTATTCTACAAGCCCCCCCCCCTCCCCTCAGCACCTGCTAAAGAGTTTTTATATTTTATATTGTTTTTATTTAACAAAGGAAAAAAAAAGAAGCTGGCACCAGAAAATTGAAATAGTACACTTGTAATAAGTCACAACATAACTATAATTTGCTAAGCACAAGTTAAAGTGACAATGGAATAAGAATCATAAATTCTTTCCCTCCCTCTCCAGAACACCTCGATCACATCCTGAGCCCAACGTGAAACAATTTCCTTGCTTTCTGGTTCCTATTACTGCTGCAAGACTTACCTAACACTTACTGGTATCTTTACTGGCAACACCTTCCATCAAAAGGGAAGTCTGCATAACAATGGAAGGTCAAACATGGATGGAAATAAAAATCAACTATAACTGAAAATGATGTGTGATATTAAAATAATAAGAAGTGAGGATGTAGTTTAACCTTTTAAAACAAGCTGTCACTGGAAGATGAAATATTGATGATGTCGAGAATTGACAGTCCTTCTATGAAATAATCTATGTGTTAGAAAGGAGCATTTTTTGTTACAATACTGTGTAAGATGTCTGTTCTTCAGTCCATTTCCTCACATTAAATTACTGTACCTTATATTGTTTTTTTATAGGACAAAGTGGACAGCAAATCCTCATTTTCGTGGGTCCTACAGTTTTCGAAGTTTGGACACAGAAAGATATGGTACAAGTGCTGCTAGTCTAGCAAAACCAATAGCCAATGCAGATGGAAATCAGGTAAGATAATATACTCATTTCTATTTGTTGTTAATATTATTTTATATTTGTACTAGGTAATTTACTGTTTGTAATTCAGATAACATTTTAGGGCCCTTTTTTTTATATAACAAGAAAAGGCTAGAGTTAAATCCAAAGGGATAGTTTCTCTTTATTGTTTTAATAAATAACAATCAATTCATGTTATCTCAGTTCGACTCGTATGCAATAACATGACACACACACACACACACACACACACACACACACACACACACACACACACCACACACACTCACAGAGAGAGAGAGAGAGAGAGAGAGAGAGAGAGAGAGAGAGAGAGAGAGAGAGAGAGAGAGAGAGAATGTGTAAATTATAGCAACTAATTTATTGTATTTAAGTAGAATTATCGTTCATTTATATTTTAAGCACTTCAGAAACAAAACAATCATTAATTTATTATTTGCAGTGATTATCTCATTAAAAGTTGAATGTATTGCAAATTCCTGAAATCTCACCTTCATTTCTTCCCAAAGTACTTTGTTGAAATTGTATACACTAATTCTCTCAAAGTATTTATGAATAATCCACACTTAGCTTTTTGGTATGTTTTTCAAGAAAATGTCATAGACTTAGCCTCTTTTGTGAGTCTAGGTAATCACTATTATTTGTTGTCAATTTGAGAATTGAGGGTAGTTATAAGGTAGAATGTGGAAGTAATAATCCGAAAGAAATATTCATGTTTTTGTTACTTTGTGGAAAGAAAACAGAATTGGAGCAATAATGCTACAGGGTTTTATTTAGACACACATCTTGGATTCTTTTGTGCAGCTTAGGCATCCATTCTTCAAAATACATTTGGTCATATATGCATTAAGTTTCACAAGGAATGCAATTGGTTAAGAATTTATTGTGGGGCTTGCATTTATAGTACAGTACCATTTAAATCTTTACATTGGTTTGGAAGGAAGTAAGACAAGGTTGTAACCTTTCCCCAATGTTGTTCAATCGGTACATTTAGCAAGCTGTGAAGGAATGTAAGGAGAAATTTGGAGAGGGAATTAAAGTCCAAGGAGATGGAATAAAAACCTTGCAATTTGCTGATGACATAGTTATTCTATCAGAGACAGCAAAAGACCTGGAAGGGCAATTAAATGAAATGGACAGTGCCTTGAAAAGAAGGTATAAGATGAACATTAACAAGAGTAAAACAAAGATTATGGACTGTAGCGTCAGAAAATCAGGCCATGCTGAAGGAATTAGATTAAGTAATGAGACAATAAAATTAGTAGATGAGAGCATTATCTGGAGAGACCATTGTCTGAGAGTGAAACGTGGACAATAAGAAGTCCAGAAAAAAAGATGACAGACGCTTTTGAAATGTAGTGCTACAGACAAATGATGAAGCTCAACAGAACTGGGGAGAAAAGGTGTTTCTGGGATATCCTGACTAAGAAAAGGGATAGGTTGGTGGGACACATTCTGAGACATCAAGGAATGTCAACTTAGCATTAGAAGGAAGTGTGTAGGGTAAATATTGTAGAGGGAGACTGAGGGACAAATACAGTAGGCAGACACCAGATGATGTAGTTTGCTGTTTTATTCTCAGATGAAGAGGCTTGCACAGGTCTTGGTATCATGGAGAGCTGATTCAAACCAGTCTGCAGACTGAAGACAACAACAACAACAACAACAACACTGTTTAAATCGATCAAATATTGTAGCTTTTGAAATCATGACTTTATACACTGTTACAAGAATGAATAAAAGAAAGTTGTGAGTTACAATTAATATTACTCAGTAATAAAATTTTATTTTATGGGGCAACTCAAACTATTTGTCTCAAACATTAAAACCTTAAAAAGACTATAGATACAGTATATGTTTAGTCTAAAATAAATAAAAAACATATCATGTACTTCTCAGAGTTAAGGGGTTTTTATGACACCTACCTATATATTAAACTTTACCATCTTAACTTCACAGTGTATAGGCACAGTAAATTTACAACAAAATAAAAAGAAAGAGTTGCTCAATATCATTTTAGAATCAATGAAAGACATATTACATGACAAACTGGTGCCGAAACGTTGTTGTTCAATCGAAATCATTGATGATATGAAAAGGTGAAGAGGAAAGATTGCGTACTTAAGATTAATAATGGAAAGTCCAGGTTGGAATAAATAATATAGTGAGGACAGTTACAACTCACCGCAAAGACGTGGCGACGAGATGCGACAGGCACATACAAAAGACACACACATACAACACATTCAAATTTACTATTTTTTGTATTATCAGTTTTGTATCAATTATGTATCCAGTACAAAGTATTATACGAATAATATTTTAAGACAAACTGTAAACCATTTTTAATGTTTTAAGGAGTCTCCTATAAATTAAGCCCATGAATTTAAACTGGACATTATGTGACTATAAGCTTGAGTTATGACAGAGAGTAAACTTCACACTTGTAAAATGAGTTGTGGTGTTATATATGTAGGAGACTTACACAGAAAATTAATTTCAGTACTGTACTTTATAAATAATTTTATGCATATTGTTGTTGTTGTGGTCTTCAGTCCGGAGACTGGTTTGATGCAGCTTTCCACAATACCCTATCCTGAGCAAGCCTCTTCATCTCCACATAAGAACGGCAACCTACATCTGTCTGAATCTGCTTACTGTATCCATCTCTTGGTCTTCCTCTGCGATTTTTACCCCACACACTTCCCTCCAATGCTAAATTCGCAATTCCTTGATGTCTAAGAATGTGTCCTACCAATCTATCCCTTCTTTTAGTCAAGGTATGCCAGAAATTTCTTTTCTCTCCAATTCTGTTCAATACCTCCCCATTAATTACGCGATCCACCCACCTAATCTTCAGCATTCTTCTGTAGCACCATATTTCAAAAGCCTTAAATGAATTTCACAATTAGTATAAAAGCCGTTACTCCGGAAAGGTTACTAGTTTTCAGTTTATGCTGTTTTTGATGATATCAATATACATCTACGATTATTAAGTATAACTATTGTAAACTCCTGTATAAAGAGAGGATTGTGACAATGGAAATACAGTAGTGTAATCCCATGATTAGATGGGTTTGCAATGTCAATTTCTCTCAGGGCCAGTAAGATAAACAATGTTTTACAGAGGTAAGTGTGTATCAGTTTTGATAACCTTGTTGTTGAAAGGACATAAATCATTCACTACAACCACTACTATGTTTTAACATCAGTTTCAACACTGAAGGGACAGTCATAGCATGCCAAACATAAGGTGTGCAGTTCATGTGAGAGTCAATGAGGCTTCATCTGTCAACTTGGTCCTCTTGGAAGTCCCTGGTACAGTGTAACATTTCATCTAGTGTTGCATTACTACACTTTTTGGAAGTCATGACTATCATCAGCTCAGTAGAATCATCATGTCCTCTGTTTATCCATCATTATTTGCTTGCACTAAGACAGAAGTTACAAGTCCAATCACTGTTTGTGCAATCTACTGTCTCCTGACTTTAAGAATGATTAGGATGGCAAAAGAGAGGGGTGAGAATTTTCAGTATCATACACTGGTCAAAACAATTAGGAGATCAGTTGAGATATATAGGTTCTGAAGTATTGTCATTAGCACAATGAACTAAAATGTTTCGACGTTTTTTTGCTCAGTTCTATGGAGTGGAGACAACAACATTACAGTAACCAAGATAGTGATAATAACAGAAAGTTGCTGCAGAGGTTGGTTAGTGGTGACTTCCTTTAACTCTAAGAAACAAATTACACAAGCAGTTGGGTTCAGATAGTGTAGTGAGCAGGTAGAAAAATGCAAAGACAATGTGACTTACTCAAAACTATGGCATGGAGAATCATAGGAATATTCGAAATGGGATAGACAGAGAGGGAGGTGGCAGCAACTATCAAGTGTCCCAAAGTGTAATTTCCAGGACCTGGATGTGATTTTATACAACAGGAGCTATTTAAAAAAAAAAAAAAAAAAAAAAAAAGAAAAGAAAGGCACGGCTAAGGTCGTCCATGAGTAACATCAGCAAGACATGACCGTTATCTCCAGTTAACAGCCCATTGAGACAGGAGGCTGAATGCAACTTAGCTGCATCACACCCCCCAGGCAGCAACAGGACACACAATATCAACACAGTCTGAAATCACCTTCGAGAATGCACAGAGGCCTATGGTGTGTGTGTCCCATTAAAACCACAAAACCATTTAGCCCGCAAAAACTGGGTGGAGAAATATCAAGATTTCAGCTGTAATAAATGGTGCTGGGTTCTGTTCACAGAAGAGTCAAGATTTTGGGTTCAGCTGGGCAACTGTCATTCTCTCATCTGGAGAGAATGTGGAACTTGTAACAGTCCTGTTTATGTGCAAGAAAAATCACCATAACGTGTTGGTGGACAAATGGTATGGGAAGGAGTCAGTATTGGCAGACATATAGATTTCTGTGTCATTCAGAGTGCTGCTTTTAATGCTCAGAGGAATAGAGATGAGATAATTCAACCTTTTGTTGCACCCTAAGCTGGTGCCATAGGAGATGGGTTGCTTCTAATAGATGATAAAGCTTGTCCCCACAGAGCTGCACTGGTGTAATACATGCCTGAAGCTGAGGGAATTGAATGCATGGAGTGAGCAGCTTGTTCACTGCACTTAAACCCAAATGAGCATGTCTGGGATGCACCTGGTAGACACATTGCAGCCAGACCAGCACCTCCCAAAATGATTGGTTAGCTGGATATTGCACTTGTAGAAGAACGGCCACATAACCCTCAAGAGCTGATTGGTAACTTCATACTGTCCATGCTATGCATGTGTGCAACTGTACTGGCCATCCTAAGTGATCACCAACCATATTAGAAGGCAATTATTGTAGCCCCATAATTCCTCGATCTAAGTAAACACCATGTAAACCTGAAGTAAAGAGTTGAGACAGCAAAATATCATACAGTTCGATTGATGATGGAAATTCTCCACAGAGATGATAAATTATTTTTCTAAAGAGAGAGATTGGCTGGCCAATATTGACCTTTGTGCTGTACCACCGATAGCCACACAAAGAAAAAGGATGAAAAAGAACAAGCTTTCAGAACAGAGTTCCTTCTTCAGGTAGGAGAGAAGGGAAGAAAAAAGGGATGGGAATGGAAGGGGAAGGTAATTCACGACTTAGGTCATGAGGATGGTGTTTGAGGATTGTGTTTGTAGAGAGTAGGGATTGGTGAAGTTCAGCAGCAAAATGAACAAGTTATGTGGTCAGTTGGCCACTGGAGGAGGTCTAATAATGTTTAATTAAACAGTAATTCAGGTAAATTACTATGAACAACGTAGTAAACACATTATTGTAGCCAAGATAGAGATGAACCGAACACTGCTCACAGTAGAAAATTTTATTTTCCAACTAGCTCTGCTGCTGATGAGGAGATTGATGAGATAAAAGGAGTAATTCAGACAGTTAAGAGAGAGGAAAATTTGTTTGTGATGGGGACACTGGAAGATATCATATTGGTTTTAAAATGGTAAGGCATAGATTTTGAAACTAGTGTTTAAAGTGTAAGACATATCCAAGGGCAGAGATAGACTGACTATAACTTATTAGTTATGAACTATAGTTTAAAACTGAAGAAAGTACAAAAAGGTAGAAAAGTAAGGAGATGGAACCTGGTTAATTTGAAGGAACCAGAGGTTGTTAGAAATTTCAGAGGGAATATTAGACAAGGATTGACTAAAAAGGCTTGTCACATAGAAGAAGAATGGGTAGCTTTGAGAGAAATAGTACTGAAGCCCACAGCTGATCATATAGGTAGAAAGACAAGGCCTAGTAGAAATCCTTGGATGACAAATGAAATATGGAAATTAATCAATGAAAGGAGAAAATATAAAAATGCAGGAAATGTAATGGGAAAATTTATGTACAGGTAGCTAAAAAATGAGGTTGATAGGGAATTAGCTAAGCAGGAATGGCTAGTGGATGGGCATATGGTATTAGGATAAGAATTTGAAAGAGTAATGAAATACCTGAGTCAAAACAAGGCCCCTAGAATTGATGATATTCCCTCTCTACAGCTAGTATCCTTAGGATAGCCAGGCATGAAGAAACTGTTCCACCTTGTATGCAATATGTATGAGACATGTGATTTCAAGAAGAATGTAATAATTCCCATTCCAAAGAAAACAAATAGAGACAAGTGTGAAAATTATAGAACTATTGGTTTAATAAGTAGAAAAATACTAACACAAATTATTTACAGACAAATGGAAAAAAACTAGTAGAATCTGACCTGAGGGAAAATTAGTTTTGATTGAGGAGAAATATTGGAACACTTGAGGCATTGCTCATCTTAAGGCATATCTTAGATAAAGGAAAGGTAAACCTATGTTTTTGTAGATTTAGAGAAAGCTTTTGATAATATTGACTGGAATACACTCTTTCAACTTAAAAGTAGTAGGGGCAAAATATAGGGAACAGAAAGTATATACAACTTGTATTACAAGGGTTGAAGGTTATGAAAATGACACTGTGGTTGTGAAGATAGTCAGACACAGTTACAGCTTTTCCCCAATGTTATTCAGGCTATGATGGTTTGGTGATGGGATTGTAATTCTGTCAGAAAGAGCAAAGGAGCTGGAAGAGTAATTGAATGGAATGGACAGTGTCTTGTAATGATGGTATAAAATGAACATTAACAAGTGGAATGGAATGTAGTCTAAGAAAGTCAGCAATGCTTAAGGAATTAGATTAGGAAATGACACAATAAAAGTTGTGGATGAGTTTTGCTATTTGGAAAGCAAAATAACTTATGATGTTCAATGTAAAGAAGATATAAAATGCAGAATAGCTATGGGAAGTAAGCAGTTTCTGAAGAAGATAAATTTGTGTCATCAAATACTAATTTAAGTATCAGGAAGTCCCTTTTGAAGGCATTTGTCTGGAGTATAACCTTGTACATTTACGAAAGGTAGAAACATTGTAGAAGCTTTTGCAATTTGGTGCTACAGGGGAATGCTGAAGATTACATGGTAGATTGTCTGATTAATGAGGAGGTACGGAAGAGAATCAGGGAGAAACAACATTTCTGTCATATCTTGACTAAAAGAAGTGATAAATTCATAGGACACATCTGAGCCATTAAGGAATTGTCAGTTTAGAATTTGAGGGAAGTGTGGAAGGGGTAATAATCATACAGGGAGACCAAGAGACAAATACTGTAATTGTAAGCAGGTTCAAAGGGATGTAGGTTGCCGTTCTTATTGAAAGATGAAGTGGTAGTGTTGAGAGTGCATCAAACCAGCCTTTAGACTGAAGACCACAACTCATCAAATTCCCAATGAAATTCCCAGAAAAATTTTAATCCTTACCATTGGATGAAAAAGCAATGAATTATGATTAATAGTGGTATTCATTGTTCTATATATCAAGAAGCACTTTTTGTTAAATTTGCCAACATAGAGGATGTGTAGAAATTAGTGTTACAAATAATAAATTTTCATATAAAATGATTTCCAGTCAATGGTGTATAGCAATCAGTGAGAATAAATATTCCTTCAGTAAAGAACCATCTTGATTATAGATTGTTTTATTCTTTAATTAATGACACATTTGCCCTTTAGCAGGGCATACTCAGATTATCTGCATAACAGAATTTACACAAAATTACAAGGTGGAATTACAAAATGGGGATAATGATGGGCTTATTTTTTGCTAAGAAGACACTATAAATGGTAAACAAAGCTTACAATGCGCTCTCCGCGATGTTATACCATAAGTCGTTTTACGGTGTTTCTATATTTTGGAATTGTGGATTTCCTTGTAGACCTACAAATGATCAGGTATACGAATCTCTAATTTTTTTCTCTGTTGTTAAGGTATTTTCAGGGAAATTAGGGTAGTTGGGATTTCCAAACAAATAAATTATAATTACATTCTTACTAGGTAACAAGTCACTAGAGATCACAGATTTCTTATTCTGGAATGCTACGAAAATATTTCTGAACAACCTTCAAAATTTTGTTGGCCATCTGTGCTAATTACTAAGCATTAATAAACTGCATTTTCAACCAAGACAGGTTTTTGTTTTAGTGGAGTCTCGGTCTTCTTACTACCTGACACTCAATACCTTAACTATGTGATCTCTCTGCAATGATGAAAAGAACATTAAATAGTCTTACTTTCATTCGTTCCAGAGTCAAGGTAAAATGACTGTTTACATTTATTCAATGATTAAAATGATCTCATGTGCACTTGAAGCTCCTATTGGCAATTACAAGAATATGTCAGCAATTCTGAAATGTGCACTGCACATGGGTTACTTGGTGGTTAGTGTAATGCACAAGTATTTGGAAAATCTGGTTTGAAAAATTTGCCTTAAAGAAAGTTTTTCTCCCTTATTTGCATTTTATACAACTACCTAATGATAGGCCATTGCTTAACTTTGTAACTGTTTTTCCATAAAGAAATAGAGTTAGTTGTTACAACTTTTCCTATCATCCCAAAAACTGGTGTCCCACCTTGACCTACCCCAATCCCAAGCCTTCCCCTCCCCTGCAGCAAGTGATTTATACGTCAAAAGATTTACAAGAGATAACTTTTGTGATCACGCATTCACATGCATAGTAAGTTGTAGCATTAACATTTTATTTTTCATAAATACAATATCTGTTTTAACTGCTGGTACCACCACAGGGTGGAGCTAGTTTGATTTCTATACAAAAAATTAATTATTTAAAGAGTGCATATTTTATGTAAGTTAAACTAAAACATGGCTTAGTCTCATATGCAGAAATGTATATTTTACTAGATTCTTCTTGTGTCCTTGCAGGTTTTACTATTTGCTGGAGAGGCCACACATGACCACTACTACTCTACTGTTCATGGGGCAGTAGAGACTGGATGGAGGGAGGCTGACCGAATTCTTAATGAGACCAGGTATATTTCATTCATCATATACATCCCCACTTCCATTTCTCTCTTATCTCGGTCATAAATCAACAAATATTTTGCCACTTATGTGACATATATATTTAAGTCCACTCATATTAAGTTTGTGCATTTTACATCAAAGATTAAGTAATTCTGACATTTTTTCCTTCTTTATACTTTTGTCTTTCAACTCTTTTGCTTGTTTTAATAATTGTTCATCTGTAAATTACTGACTATGTGATTGAATTTAGTGTTTTTGACTCATTCACTTCCAGCAAAAGTTCCAAAACCTTTCAATCAATATTCGTAATATGGTACTGATTACTTAGAGGAAAATAATATGGGGCCTATATTTGAATGAGTTTTGTGTGTCAAGATGTAGAACATTTTTGTCAATGCAGTAGTGAGAAATCACAAAGTGATAGAACTTGATAGGGATACAACATTAAATGATCTATTCCCATGCTTGCCTGCCAATCTCCCCCCTCTACTCCCCTCCTTGCTCACTGTCAAGATGCTCATTGTGTTGGAATGGGCAGAGATGGTGGGCATGTGTGCTTCAGTTATATCTGAATGATTGTGTGAAGGTATGTGTATCTTCTTCTGGCGAAGGCTGTGGACCAAAATTTAAAGTTGTGTGAATATGATCGTCTGTTCTACATGGCTGTCTGTAGCTCAGCAACTTAACACAGAACATTATCAGCTGTCTACAGAGTTGTAAATGTCAAACTGGTTTAGTCATAATATGAAGCTTAGTGTTAACTGGAATTTTTATCCCAGAGCCCAAGGTGGACAATGATGTACTCTTTTCCTTTACTTGGTTAATTATTTGTTTATTGCATGGCTGATGATTTCAAGCTCCCACCATTATTTGTAGAATGTTGGTTTATAAATGTAATAAACTAAGTGAGACTTGTGGCAATACTCAATATATAGCAGAATATTACTGAAGAATCTCTCACAAAACCCAATTAAATTATTATCATATGTAAAAATTGTTGGTGATGTTAAAAATAGCTGTCCAAACACTAATGAACAAGACAGGTACTGAAATTGAGGTTATAAAAACAAAATCAGAAAACCTGAAATCAGGTTTTAAATGTTTATTTACAAGTGAAAATTTCAGTATTGTTCAAGTTTAATGTTTGACCTACTACTAAAAAGTGTGATACAGATATTAATTTTATTGGTGTTGAGAAAAAGCTGAGACCCACAGGGCCTGATAAAATCTCTATCAGAAACTATACTTAATTTTTTGCTGCTTTACCCCTCTTTTAACTATAATATATCAAAGCTGACAGAAAGTACAGGTCACACCTGTCTGCATGTAGGGTAGTAGAAGTAAACCACAAGACTACCATCCAATCTCCGTAACATGCATGTGTCAGACTCCTAGAACATAATGTGAGCTCAAACACTATGAAATATCTCAAAGAGAATTACCTCTATGTCTGCCAGCATGGATTCCAGAAACACTGATCATGTGGAACCCAGATCACAATTTTCTCACATTACATTGTGAAAACTGTGAGCACGACAATCCTGTAGATATAGTATTTTTCAGTTGTTGAAAAGCATTTGACTCAGTATATTTATCAAAAGTTGAATCACATGGGGAATCAAGTGCAATTTGTGGGCAGATTGGGATTTTTTCCCTTTTTTTGTCTGAATTATGAAGCATGCTATCTTGGACAGATAGTCATAAACAGAAGTAGAAGTTACTTATTCTGTATATAGTCTTTCGGGCATGACTGGAAGAACAGACACCACACCTGGTTCACAGCCATATTGCATTTGTAAATATTTTGTTAATGAGGGAAAGGAAGAAGGATGAGGAAGGAAAGTATAAGAGTACATGGATGATAGGAGGTACTACAGCCTTAATGTGCGACTTATGGGAGTCTGAGACAAGTCCAAAATGGGAGACCTGGGTTCAAATGCCGGCCCGGCTCACATTTTCACTTGCCACCATTAGCAATTTTAGTGCCCCTGTGCACATACAGTCATTCCTTTCCTTCATTATCCTTCTCTGCAAGAGAAATAGAAGTAACTTGGGTATGCTCTGGGGAAGTCTGTTGGGATTTTTGTCTTCATACTGTATAAGAACTTGTTGACAATATTAATAGTACCACAGGCCTCTTGCAGATGATTCAGTTCTATGTACAGTCTTAAAATAACTGTGCAAATATTCAGTAAGATCTTAGTAAGACTTCAAGACTTCCAAGTGTGCAACTTGCTTGAATACTTTACAAAATGAAAAATTATAATATTCTTTTATGATAATATCAGTGATCCACAGTTTTACTTGGTCAACTCACAAATGGGACTGATGAACAAGCAGTCTAGTCCTCTCTAAACAACAACAACAACACAATTAACTGTGTGTAACATTTTGTAGGCATGTGAAATTGAAAGATCAAATATGCTGTCATAAGTACAGTAGTTTGCAGATTTTGATTTATTGGTAGAAAACTATGAAATTTAATCAGCTTAGAAAGGAAACTGCTTATAAATCACTCTTGTGATCCATCATACAACATCTCAAGTATGTGATATCAGTACCATGTAGGACTAACAGTGGCTATTGAAAGTATTTAAAGAACAGCAAATTTAATGTTCACAGCTTTCTTTAACCCATGGGATAGTATTAGTTGACTCACATGGTAGTATAGAAAGATGCTGAAGGAAAAGTAACTGACAGACACTTGAGGATAGACAGAACTTATTGCAAGAAAGTGTATTTATGAATTTTCAAGAACTGGCATTAACATATTGACTGCCACGGCCAAAATTAGTAAACTGCTCCCAGAAGCCATCTTAAGCAGTTCATACAGTTTGATTCGTCATCTCATTTGAAGTCCATCAGTATCATTGAAACTTTAAAAATAACATTTTTCGCAGGAAAATGGGGCGTGCGAATTATCTCGTAGCTGGCGTATGGAGTAGAAAGTTCAGCTCAGACGCCAGCTACGAGATAACTCGTTGTCAACAATCAGAGACGAGCTTGAGTATTTCGTAGTACATTTGACAATACGAAACGTCATTGTTGTAACCGCATCAGTATTTATTCAGTCTTCATTGTAAATACTTCACTGCTTGCTCTACACATAATAGAAATTTATCTTCAGAATGTTCATCGTTTCTATAATCAGACAGCAGGAATGAGTATCAAGTCTCTAGCCTTTAGAGAAAAATTTATTCAGGCATTGATTGGGGATAGGATGCCAGTCACCCATAAGAAAAGCAAGAGGGAGGGCAGCTTTCATTATTTAGAGGCAATACAACCCACAGAGAAAAAACTGGGGCCAACAAAGCCGTGTAAAAAGAAACGCCGTGAATTGCGATACTTTTGTCCCGTTTGTGAAGAAAAACCTGCTCTTTGCGTATAAGAGTGCTTCAAGACATATCATAAATAAAGAAAAAACTTTGTTTTCATTGCCATTAGCGAGACAAAGTATACATTTTACGTTTAAAGCTAAAATATTTGTATGATCATTTGTAGCAAATTTTCTGTTACTTTATTCAAACTGTGAAATTAAAAATCCTGTTCCACCATGCCTAGATGATTTACTTCACCTGTCCCTGACGCCCAAGACCTGTAAATCGCACGTATTTGCTATGAAAGTTCTCGTATCTGACTTTATGTAGAAACTCGTTTCCTACGAGTTAACTCATATTGGGCGCCTGTGGCCAGTTCGGCACATACGAGATAACTCGTAGTTGGCAGTCAACGTGTTAAATGGTGCCTGGGAATATATTACATTGTCCTATAGTCAGTTATATAGGGATCATAGGAACAAGATGAGTTTAGTTACAAACATGCAGAGCAGCATTTAAACAGTCTCTCTTCCTGTTCCCCATACATGAATGGAATGAAGAGAAACTCTAATAACTGGAATAAAGAGAAGGTCCATCTGCCATGCAATTCTCAGTGTTTTACAGAGACTGTTAATGCAGATACAGCTGCTAATTGAATTAACACATAGAGGTTAGATTAGACTAGTACTTGTTTCATGAATAAGACAGTTCACAATGAAGTGGTATGTAACAGTTTAATAAAAGTTTGCTTTGCATGACCTATATAGTTTTTCTTTTTTGTATCAAATTACTCATCTACAACTAAAATAATTGTCTGCCGAGTAGAAGGATTAGTGGAAGGACAATACACTGATTTCTATGCCAAAGTTAGAGTTAATCTTGAATTGTGAAGAACATCCTTTCTTCTATGATGTAATTATGCACACTGCTATTACTTTCATATTGTGTTGGGTTATTAATAACAAAGTGAATATATATGTACTAACACAGAACAGATTAATGACAGCTTAAAGACAGTGTGGAATATCTTGGACTGTATGACTTCGATTGAAGAAATTGCATGATTATTGTGTTCTGCACTTTGTATCAGGCCATAGTGTGTGAATTAAAGGTGTGAAGTGTGCAATGAATGTTCATCATTGGACTCTTACCACCCCCTGCACTTACACTACAGTGCTGTCCCTGCCCAGATCAAATCACTATGCTTCTGGACAATGGACAATGGAATTGGAATCATAATGAAGGGCAGTAATAGTATTTCAAATTCACTCAGCAGCAATGCAACAGGTATCCTGCCAGAGCAACAGCAAATGGCTCCAGAATTTAGGAACATGCAAAATATTAAACTGCCACTGCTAGCCTTCTGGACATAAAAACCAGAACTCCGGTTCTTCCATATGGAAAGCATTTTCTGTCAAACAATCTACACAAATAACAACACAATTCCAGTCCATCAAACAATCATTGCAGAAGAGGCTTTACGTAGGGCTACACACAGCTCCACAGCACTTAAAGCCTGCCTAATCAACCATTTTACGCAGTCACCATTACACAGTATCCACAAATCAATGTGAATGATAGATTAGGAAACATGTCATATATCCAGCTACTCACAAATGGGACCTGATATACGTTCTAACAAGGAACCTCCCCATCGCACCCCCTCTCAGATTTTGTTATAAGTTGGTGCAGTGGATAGGCCATGAAAAACTGAACACAGATCAATTGAGAAAACTGGAAGAAGTTGTGTGGAACTATGAAACAACAAGCAAAATATAAAAACTGAATGGTCCATGCGAAAGATAGGCATTGTCGAGCATATTTTGAGTGTAGGAGTGCTGTGGTCCTGTGGGTAGAGTGAGGAGCTGTGGAGTGAGAAGTTATTGGTTCAAGCCTTTCCTCAAACAAACATTTTATCACAAGGTGATAGGTCAACTGATTCCTTCACAGGAAAACATGTCTGATGTACTCTATACGACACTGGTAACAGTATGTGCATCATATGACAGGAATCTCATGTTGACCCACGTAACTTGTACACTTGGTGAATGGCAAAAGAGATTCTACCTTGCCCGATTTAGGTTTTCTTGTGGATGTGATAATCACTTTCAAAAAAGTGATGAAAATATAAGAGTTTGTGACATAAACTGCAACAAATGAATGCAACAGTTTCACAGTCTGAAAATGAAAAAATTAAAATTTTTGCCCGTGGGAAGGGTCATGTTTATGAAACATAAATGAATCCTGCTTTATGTAAAGATACACAAAATTATGACAGATGTAATAAGTTTTTTTACATCAAAATAAACAATAGAAAAGATCATAAGTAAACATCAATTAGTGCAGTATTAATATGTTTACATTATTGTTCAACATTAGAAGACCCTCGTAATGCAAATGATAATCAATGTGACTTGACAGAAGAGGCTTATATAACATAAATATGGAATATTAAGGTACAATATCATGACCAAATGTGGTATTGTATACTTCAATATTACAAACAAACGGGACCCTCCTGGCTAAATACATTACAACCTCCACATTGCTGAATCAAGCCATTAACAATTCAGCTGCTACTCCATTTTTTCGACAGTGGCATTTCCAGCTCATAACAGACAGGATCTGCACCATGGGCCCCATGCACACTCACAGAACGGTGTTTGTTTGCACGTCCCAGTGTTCATAAGCATGCTCTGCAATTATATTGTTACCTCGCCTGGTTATGGCAGAATGAGCTTCAGAGAACTATCTTACAGTGGGTTCTACTCACTGAACAGAGTTGCAACTGCTGAGTATTTTTGTGTTAGTTTTACTTGCTCATGGAAAATATCTAAAAGACTGATTGTTATGGATAAATGGTTACTGATGAAGATTTTAGAAGACACAGGATCCAACATCAGTGTTCTGCTGAGGACATTGTCTCAACCAGACCATGCAGGAACTACCAAACTCATTGTTTTTCTGAGGATATTTTTTCAGCCAGATAATGCAAGTACTAACGACCTCACTTCAGCAGTTAATAACACACAGAACTTGGCAGATGGAGAGAAGAGATTACATGTCAGGCTTGAGATTGGAGAAACCTATCACATGAAATTTCCTGTAAAATGTAAACTTTCATGACTGGAAATGTCAATATTGCTAAAATTTTCCAGGCTAATGTGATATGGTCTTGTGGATTTATTACTATTAATATTAATAATAATAGCCTGGAAAAGTTTAGTAATAATGAAATTTTCGGCTACAGATATGGGTAAACCTTTAATTGAGGAAGATGTTCCTCAACATTACAAATTACTTGTGGATATGCAGAAAGGCCTGACACCCCAAGCCATTGTAACAAGCACTCCACAGGCAATAAGTTCCTAAGAATACTGGAGGAGTTCCTTAACCTCATTGTAGCATCAAGTGACAGATACAAAAGAAGGCCAAAGACTCAGCATTTCAACTGAATAACCATATGCACAAGTGGCTTTGAAACATTGTTGCTTCACTACCTAGAAGTTGACTGCAGCCAAAGCAGATGTGAATAGACAAATTATGAACAGTAACATGCAAATCTTTGACCTCATCCCTCCACATTTAACCTACATGGAGACTATGCAGTGATTACCAGAGGATAAAAAAAAAGGGGAAGAAAGAAAGATTAGGGTTTAACAATCCTGTCAACATCATGTTTATTAGAGATGGTGTGGAATGACAGAACCATCCCTGTTAGGTACCCCTTCCAAATGGATATGAAGATTTGGAATGAGTTGGTGGGAGCAACAGTGTTTTGCATGATAGGCTGTGCCCAAGCATACACACAGATTCCCATGGGCTGGGAGACATGCCAAAGACACAAATACTTTAGGGTTGTATACCAAGAGACATTTTCATCTGCATCACTATACACATTAAATTTAGATTGTCATATTTTACTTTTTATTTATTAATGCTGTTATGTTATATGGCATTTCTAATGCTATCTTCTATTTCTTATTTCACAGAGTATTTAAGAAATCATCTCTCTGAATGTGCTGGATGAACCTACGTGAGACTACCAAAGTAACGTTGTTGCCATCCAAGTGCTGTGATACAAAATTCTAGCCAACCAAGTGCTGTGATACAAAATGTAACAAATATTCAAATTATAATGCTATGTAGTACTGTTTGATACCTTTACATTGTAATAAATATACACTTCCAAAGCATAAATAATTTTTTATGATTACTCTGAGTTTTTAAAGAACATTTTGAAATAAAAACTATAATTTATATTCTTTGTGCATCGTACCTGGAAATAATTGTATCTGATAATTTACAGCATCACCAGAAGTTATATTTACCATAATATCACCACGAGTCTTCCAACAGAATGCGTGGCACAGTGGTTAGCATTGCAGATCGCTGTGCTTGTGGTCCCCGGTTCAAATCCCACCATGAGGAGAAAAAAATTATTTCTTTGTATTCACTATTTCTAGAATATTCTATATGTTTCTTATGTTTGATGTACTTGTAAGTTTGAGAAAATTCTTTCTACGTATAAATAGTGGAGCACTCCAAGCAGGAGGCAGTTTGTACCGGTATTGAGTGTACTTTTGAGTTAGCAATAAATGTGTTCTAAGTGTAAAGTATTGTACTCTATTAACAACCAGCCTTCGAATTCCATACCACAGTTTTCAACGTAACACTTTCTGGAGGAGGTACCAGGTACATTTGCATCATCATGGCTCTGATTACGCTGCATAAGAGCCATCGCTTACATAGACAAGAACCAGAATACAAAGGGTATACTGACTACCTCCATCCAAAGGTCCATGTCATCAAAAGAACCACGAATGCCAAAACACTGGTAAGGCAGCTACACATCGGACACCCATCGGTGTTCTCAGGAGACACTGGACAGGACCCAAATAAATGGCTGAAAGGATTCCATCGAGTTGCCAAGAATAATCGAAGGGGATTACATTATGTGTTTGGCAAACATATATTTCTACCTAGATGTGATGGCCCAGCAGTGGTTTGAAAATAATGAGGACAAGCTCGATAGCTGGGAAAAATTACAGACAAAACTTAAGGAAACATTTAGAGACCACCAGCAACAAGTTAGTTTATCAGAAGAGCAATTGAAGAACAGGGCCCAGTGACAAGATGAGAGAACACAGTTGTATATACAGTGTGTTTAAGTCCTATGTCACGTAGTTAACCTGGATGTGATTGAGGCCAATAAAGTTTCACACCTGGTGAAGGGTATTGCAGAAGACATGTGTCAAGCTTTTCTGTTAAAAGACGTTTTGATGACACAATAGTTTATCCAATGGTGCCGGAAAATTGAAACGATGCAACAGAGGAGGGCTGGATGAAAGCAGTACAACAGACTCCCAAATGTTATCCCTATGGCCATTGTGGAAGATGAACATGACTTTGTTTCTATCATACGACAAATTGTGAGAGAAAAATTGCAATAGTTCATGGCTGCTGGAACTCTTTGACCAAGTGAGCACCAGCTTATGGTCATGGATGTCAGTCCTATATGTCATGAGGGAGCCGATGCTGCTGAGGAAGAGCTATTTCAAACATTAGTGCCTGTCAGCCCCGGCAGTCCCACCCGACATGAAGAATGGCCTCGCTCTACTATTACACTGCAGCCGCCAAATGGCAGCTTAGGAAATGACCAACATGACCACAACCAACTCCTCTGGCAACTATGACGCCTTGCAGGAGGACAGATATCTGGAGACAAAAGATAACACGCCATTGTGTTTTCACTGTGGCCTTCCTGGACATGTCGTATGATACTGTAGGGAGAGAAGATGAGTATTTGACAATTATTATGTTGCAAAACACCAACCATCGGAGCAGTCCTTTCAATGGCAGTCAACTGCAGATGATTACTGTAGACCTGTGGGATGAAGCTTGTCACTGTATCCTGGACTTGGTCACTTTCCAACAGGCCGCCGCTGTTCACCGTCGCTTTACAGGGATACCAGTCACATGCCTAGCCACTGTGTTCAGGAAAACTAAGTGAGGCCACCATCTAGAGGCGATGCTGCTGCAGATGAAAATCCTCTATGACTGGCAGTCGCTAAGATGTTGAGAAATCTCATTGACGTAATCATCGCGCGTTTCACGTATTTCAAGCATCAACTTCTCGTCGCAATATCTCGGGATGTAATTGGAATATTGCGATGCAATCAACGCCATTGTTTATGTGATTTGTCATGCTATGGATTGCTGAAGAAAAAATATAGGGTGTCTATTAAAAAAAAAAAAACATAAGTTTGTGTTAAAAAACACATTTTCTTTCGTTTTAGAATGATTCCAAATATGTACATTCGTGGGCCCCAGCCGTACATTGATACCGGTGAAAGTCATTTTCCGATAGTTGTTATTGTTCCAGAGATATTTTGGGTGGACAAGATAGCTGGGACACCCTTTATACAATAATATATGTTGGTGTGAAGGCTGCAGAGAGCTTCGAAAAAAGATGAAAATGTACCTCGATAAGCAATTGCAGATTTCTATAAAACATAACGTAACTATAATTTGTCAAGCACAAGTATACGTGACAATCAACGTGTTGCCGCCACCACTAAAAATGTGTGCTGCTGTTACTATCTACATCTGCATGGGAAACTCTGCAAATCACATTTAAGTGCCTGGCAGAGAGTTCATCGAACCACCTTTATACTATTTATCTCCCATTCCACTCTCGAATAGCGCGCGGGAAGAAAGAACGCCTGAAACCGTTCGAGCTCTGATTTCTCGTATTTTATTCTGAGGATCATTTCTAGGATGTAAATGGGAGTCAAGAATATATTTTCGCATTCGGAGGAGAATGTTGGCGATTGGAGTTTCGTAAGTAGACCACGCCCCAGCGATAAGCGCCGTATGATGTATCATTTCCGTAACGCTATCTCCCCTGTATCGTGACAATACAAAACGAGCTGCCCTTCTTTGGACTCTTTCGATGTCCTCCGTCAAACCCACCTGATAAGGATCCCACAATGGGCAGCAGCAATACTCCAAAAAATGGACGGACAAGCGTAGTGTATGCAGTTTCTTTTGTAGTTCTGTTGCATGTTTTAAGGGTTCTGCCAATAAAACGCAGTCTCTGGTTCGCCTTTCCCACGACATTATCTACGTACTCTTTCCAGTTTAATTCTCAAGTAATAGTAATTCCTAGGTATTTTGTGGAGTTTACGGCATTCACTTTTGATTGATTTATCTTGTATACAAAGTTTAACGGATTTCTTTTCGCACTCGTGTGGACGACTTCACACTTCTCATTATTTAGAGTCAATTGCTAATTTTTACACCATATGCCTAGTGATATCTTATTCAGATCGTTCTGCAGTTGGTTTTGATCTTCAAATGATTTTACTAGATGGTAAATGACGGCGTCATCTGCAAACAATCTAAGAGAGCTACTTTTCCTTTTTTTCGTAATTTCTCATTATTGTCTTCTATAATCTTTCTTACTGAAACATTATTTAAAATAGCTGTAGCTTTGGTTCGATGTAAATTCGTTTTTTATTTATTAATTATTTTTTTTGTCTTTTCATCCATGAATGGTATTGGTATATCGTTTTCAGCTAAAGCCTCCGCTAGTTTAAGTTCACCTTTTCTCACATTTTCTTCTACTTCCGTCGTTTGTAAATACAGATCGTTTCGAACGTTTTTTTTTTTTTTCTAGTGGCGATCTGAATTCATGTGCCACGGCAGAATAGCCGTGGCACTAAGGCGCCCAGCTGCGGTGCGTGTTACCGTTTGCCGTCGGGGTTTCGAGTCCTCCCTCGGGCATGGCTGTTTGTGTTGTCCTTAGCATAAGTTACTTTAAATTAAAGTAGTTTGTAAGGTTAGGTACTAACGACCAACGTACTTAAGTCCCTTAGGTTTATAAAAATTTGAACATTTTTTGAATTCATGTGACGAATTAAGTTACTCTTACATGTCATAATGGACACAGAACAGAATAAACGAGCTGCTAATTCGTTTCCATCTTTCTTGTTATGAAGTCCTGTTCCTTTCGTCACAAATCGTTAAATTTATTCATGCGTTTCATCTTTTTTGTTTGTGTGTATTCGAGTCGCTTTCGGCAAGCTAACTGAAGCAGGGTGGTGACTGTAAGTAGCATCTGTTTCTGCCTTAGAAGCTGAAGCAGTCGGCATCTCCCCGCGTTTATTTTTGCGTTCAAACTAAGAAAGAAGACCATAAATATAATACAAGCTGTCACTGGGAACTTAACCAATAATGTATGATTTTAATTTTTAAACTAACAAAATGGACTGAATCCTTTACCTATTTGATATTTCTGGTGAACGGTCGTGTCCTGCTTGAGTGACGTATAGCTTGTTCACTTTTTAACGATCCCTAGAATGATGGATGTGGTTGTGGAAGCTTGAGAAAATCCGCTGCATTAATGAGGAAGGGCGCAGCGTGAATAATTTTCACCGTGTTTCTCGTTGTTGACAATGCATACACGGCTTTCGTGTCGATCAAATTATGGGCTATGTGTAAAAAACGTGTCACAGAAGGAAACGCGTTTTTGCTTTTGTGCACATGACGTCGTTAAAGTATGCTCGGCTTAGAAACAATGCATGGTATAAGTAACATTGTGATTATGAGTGCCAACATTTTCATTGTAAATAGGCCTACTTTAAACACAATGTCTTGTTGATAAAAAAGTAGGCATTTGAAAATTGCTTATGCGATGTTAGGATATGCTGTTAGGGACTAGTTACACAATCGCTTCAAAAGGGTCTTAAATAGTGATTCATATTTTTCACTCGCGATGCAAAACCTTAAGGAATTTTAATGTAGTCGCAACAAGAGATCTTAAGGCTAAGGCTAAAGAACATACAATGCGTACGTAGGCTCGCAGTATGGCTTGTACCTTCAGAAATGTGTGCGCTCGACGGGACGTAAAAAGGTAATAGTCCTTAATCTACAGAAATGCGGTTTGGTACAGCAAGCAAATTCGAACTAATGTCTGCTCAGATACATAAATATCACAGTTTATTACGAGGTAGTGTAAGAACTCGCTTATCATACAAAAGCAAACATGTCGGGAAAAAAAAAAGGAAAAGTAGGATTAGTTCACAGTCGATAAGTGAGAAAGTGACATTTATATTCGCAGTAGTGAAGAGCTCAATAAAATTTGCAATAGACAAAAAGTGAGAAGGAATTCTGATTCAAGAACAGTAACGACGACCAGTTGATTGTATGACATTCATATTCTTCATACCTTCCATGCTGTTTATTAGTGTAATAATGCATGTTACAAGCTTACCATAGTTTTCAACACGTGTAAATAGCTAATGGTTTTCGTCGTAACAATTATCTCAAACCATTGTAGCTGCAACATCAAAAAGAAGCAATGATCCCCTCAGCACACAGTGTGGTGTTAATTAGCTATACCGTCTTACGACAGTTGCCAAGTACTTTGAAAATAACACAGTGCGAACACGAGGGCCTAGAGTGTACTTCTGACATTAAATAAACACGAACACCCAAGATTCCAACAATTACACTGTTCAAACACGCCGACAGAGGCCGAACATTATCGTCCTAAAATATGCCAGAATGTATTTTGACGTGGTATATTACTGACAGAGGCGCAAACTTTTGAAAATCAGTGTGGGTGCTCTATATCACGGTTCACAAATTTTCGTAACCAACCATCCTGAAAATCATGTTCATGCATTTTTGAATGAGCAATACTTGATAAAAGTAAACAGGCAGTTGTCTGGCCTTTTAAAGATAGAAGGAAGAAGGAGGAGGAAGAAAACGAAAACATGGCTGCATTAGGACACTACAATAAAGCGATCTAATTGGCCGAAGTGGATATTTCGATATAAGTAACACCCCGAAACTTCTACACGACCAATGAAATAATTTTTCACTGTACATTAATCTAATACATTTTGTGCGAAGCTATTCTTTCTGACAAAAGCGTTTGGCTGAACGCCGTTACCAAGGTTTAAAGAAATCTTTGAAGTATTTTGAGATTTTCAAGTCAAATATTTTTGGTCAGTTCCAAGCAAAAGCTGCATACTTCATCGAAACTTTCATCACTTCGAGATAACTTCATGACATCTCTGACAGTAGTAATATAGTCCAAGGCTTTTTAAGCCTGAGAGTAAATATCACAAATTTCAACTGAAATTTTAATAACAAGAGATAAATGAAAAACGATTAACTTTAGCATCAGCATTAGATTCTTCAAGCTAAATTCCCGAAAGAACACAACTGAATGTTCATAAATACGTACACCTGAAACGTCAAAAAGATCAATGTGCTTCAGGATGAATACAGCTAGCATAGTGGGTAAAACACGGACACACATTACTGCTCGCTTGGTGACCCGCGTACAAAACTGATCATATCTTTCACGTATGAAATATCGTCTCTCACTATGGTCACGTTTTGCATTGCCTCTTGAGTAATAAGATAGGTTTTGATTTATCCCGATTTTTAAAAATTATTACAATTTTATTTTCCACCTCAATTTTATGTGGGTGCTCATCAGCACCACCCCAAAAAGTCTTGGGGGGTGCACGAGTCCCGGAGCACCCACGGAGTCGGCGCCTCTGATCACTGATGAATGGGGCAAAACCCATAATTGAATATGACATACACGATTTCATGTTAACAATTTAGGAGCGGGAAAGCACTTACCATGTCAAAATGACCAGACAGCGTAAACAACTCCGCGAAAATGCGTAGCCTGTGTCATCGTCCAGAACGCGTCACAGCAACCAGCCATCTGAAGAGCGTTGCTATGCAAAAAGTCTATGTAAACTACAGAAGTAAAACCTAAGAAGTATTTGTGGCAGCAATCTTGACAAAGACGATCGTGTCCATGTATGGTAGACCTACTTCTGTGCAAAACAGGCTACAATATTAAATTAGCCGATTCCGAGAGAAATAAGCATTGGGTAAGATATGTATAATATTTAATTAACTTATTAATATAGACATTCGTATCGTTAAAAAGTGAACAAGCTGTATATGAGTGGTTTAAAAGAATTCAGACAAATTTGGTCAGTCACTTACCTTTTTATTTACAATTTTTGCAACAATTGATCCATTTTTGCACCATTGAAAGGTAACAAAACGTATGCAGCCGAACACAAACTGAAGAGTGGCGAGAGAATGTACTGCCAGTCTGCCCAGCAAACAATGTGAAAGGGGGACAATGTTTCGTTCTTCGCTAGGGCTCAGCCATGGTTCTGTCTCACGTAAGTACTACGTGTATATAAAAGAATAGAAAAGAGTATTCATCTACCATGCTTATATGATATTGCTTGAAATCTTCTCTGTCAGTCTCATGCCAATCGCCACAAAATCCCCAATCGAGCTGAAATTTCGCACAGTTTGAGCAATTCCCCACAAATCGGTAACGCTATTCACACCACGCCTTGACAGCTAAGCTGTCCACGGCGCTTCCTTTGGAAAATTTAAACGCTGCCAGACAGGGCCGGCGCAAGCCCAAATGCCTGCTAAATTGCCGCCCCCCGTCTTTTTTATTTATGTATTTACAAACCGTTTGCTAAATTTTATGTAAGCAAATCTGTAGGAAAAGACAGCAATCAATCGCAATTTTTGTTTTTACTTTTCAGATCTACCTAGGTTTCGGCCACTGAGTGGCCAGTTTCAAAGCTTACATCTAAACCGTCATGTTGCCAGTTACGTTCATCACGACGGTATGGATGTAAATATTACTCAAAGCATTGAGAATAGCCACTCTGTGCCAGAAATCTCTGAAGATCTGGAAAATAAAAACAGTTGAAACGGCCAAAGAGTGTGGCGGAAGACAATGAAGAGAGGAACAATAAGGAGATGGAGTAACATAATAATGCAATAAATACACACTCGGGAATCGACGGGTACTGATGTTAATATATTTCGACTAACTCACCGCACTGCGGTTATTCATTTCAAAGAACTGACACTTGTCATCTGTCGTAATTTGCGTGTCAGTTCTGTCGTGTCTGATTATGGAATAAGGGGTAACAAATTAGTCATCGCCGTATCAAGTTACTTTTCTGCGCTTTATTTTCATTCTAGCTACTGGGGTGACGCGTGCTTATTTGCCGAGTTGCCAATTTTTTAAAGTAACAGATCATAAGAAAAATAAATTGTTCTATTCTGCATTGTTGAAGGAGAAAAATTCTAACTTATGAGTAACGTGCATGCGCAGGTTGTAGGTTAAATGAGAAGCATTTACCTATTACATCCCAAGTTGCAAGAAATTCGGACGCACCAATTCTTCTGTTCTTGTGAAACGCAACGAAAGTGCTCCTGACCAGTCTTGACTCTCTCGGCCAACTATCGAAACGATTTCTGTAGTTTTCGTTGTAGAGGACGCAACAATACCTAATGTCAGGAAAGGCGAAGTGGTGACGCGGCAGTGCCAGGAACTACTGTAGGTCACGTGACGAGGTACAGCGAGGCTACGGTTAAACTAGCGCCCAAGAAGAAGAAGCAAGAAGCTCACAGTAATTATGTGACCGATGATATGGATAAATATATTATCAGGCAGCAATTTTTATATCATTACGAACAATAGAAAGAAATACGAACTTTGCGAAAACTTCACAATTTTTGTCAAACAGAAATGAGCTTCAAAGCTAGCAAGGAAACCCTTAGAAACAATGTTCTGTCTATGGATTTTCGTTTTACAAGGTGTAAATATTAACGTTTTGTTTCGCTTGGACGAGAAGGCATTGTTGCTAAAAGACCATACTTTCTCAGGTTTTCATCAGAATCAAAGCGACCAGTAGTTTACTTAGACAAAACATGGATTCACACGCAGTATGCAGTAAATAAATGTTGGCAAAGTGATAGTGTATGAGTAGTATTGTCACACAAAAGAGCTGGTCAGAGTTTGTGTTCATGCAGGCAGAGAAACGTCCGACTATCACTCAGAAACGGATAGCAAAAATTTTTAAAAATACGCCGAAACCCAACTAATGCCAGGCTTACTATCGATGTCTTTATCCCTTGTACTTACTCACAGCGTATTTACCCATTCGGAATACTTCTAGCCATTGTAGGTGTTGAACATGTTCGACTGTAGTAATGTTCAACAATTTTTTTTCCATAGCGCGGGAAGAATAAACACTCAGCTGCCATTGAAGGGCTTAGCAAAATTGCTTCAGGCTCAACTTGTAACCGCAGTATCGAACATTGCATTCGAATTTCCAAATTAGATTTCGTCTTCTGCAAAATTAATTGTGAGTTACGCCAGACTGCTTCCCTTCCGACATAAACACGACGGCGCTACCTCAGTGTCGAGCAAGGAATCAGTCCTCTTCCCTCTCCTTGTTCAACAGGGGCGCCGGCAGGTTGTCGAGGCGCCATGCCACAGTTCCGGAAGGCGTTCCCTCCGAGGTTTGGTTTCGAATCCCCTCTTGGGAATGAATGTTGAATTTGTACTACAGAAAAAAAGGGGGGGGGGCAGATTTGCCGCCCCTCGGAAAGTGCCGCCCCGTGCGGCCGCACGTTTCGCACGTGCCTTGCGTCGGCCCTACTGCCAGAGCATCTTTCACAGGAATGCTTTCAGACGGAACTGTCATGGGCATGGACCAGTGGCGATTATAGCATATATTTTCGAAAGGGGGCAATATTGATGTAAAGATGTGGTAAGTAAAATATATTAAGTAGACACCCCATTCAAATTTGCGCTGAAGCCCCTTTACTGTGGCTCAGTGACCGGCGGCCAGTGCACACGTGACCAGCAGCAGCTCCACATTTTACGGTAACCGGTTACTCAATAGTAACGACTTATTTTCATTTCGTGTGTGCTTTCTTTTACAGTTCTTAAATCTTTAGTGTGCTCGCGTGTTTATTTACTAAGAATCGCGTTTAGTTGTCAGTTCAGTTGTTATTTTGATTTATTAGCTCGCGTATATATTTTTCAGATCCGCCGTTAATAACCAGTTTAGTGTTAGCTTCATATTTTTTTGAAACTCACTGTTTATCAAACTTCTGTGTCCTCAGATGTACTTACTTGGAAGTTACATAGGTTTTTAGAATGGCTAGGAACTGTAACTGCTGCGAACGGATGGAGGCCGAGTTGGTGACTCTTCGCTCGCAGCTTCAGGCGGCGTTGGCTTCGCTGGCAATGCTTGAGACTGCGGTGGGTGGGCGCTGCTGTTGTGGGCCGCTCGCGGGGGTGCAGCAGACGCCCTGTGCGTCTGTCGTGCCCTCCAATCGGCCTGCGGCTGTGGCCAGCCCGCTCACTGCCCGCGAGGAGGTAGCCCCCCAATCCGTGGTGGACTGGGAGGTCTCCTCAGCGCGTGTCAGGCGGCGTAAGACTTCCCGGGGGACCGAAGTGGAGGCCTCCCCGGTTAATCTTGCCAACAGATTCGAGGCGCTGTCTGTGTCAGAGAATGTTCCTGGCGCAGATGGTGTCGCTTGTTCTGTACTCGCCCCCCTGCCTTCAAGATCCGGGCACTCACAGAGAGTGGGGTTTGCTAGTAGTTGGGAGCTCCAACGTTAGGCGGGTGATGGAGCCCCTTAGGAAAATGGCTGCTAAAGAGGGGAAGAAATCTAATGTGCACACCGTGTGCATACCGGGGGGAGTCATTCCAGATGTGGGACGGGTCCTTCCGGATGCCATGAAGAGCACAGGGTGCAGCCAGCACAGGGCGCAGAGCACAGGGTGCAGGTGGTGGCTCATGTCGGGACGAATGATGTGTGTTGCTTTGGATCGGAAGAGATTCTCTCTGGTTTTGAGCGGCTATCAGAAATGGTAAAGACTGCCAGTCTTGCTTGCAAGATGAAAGCGGAGCTCACCATATGCAGCATTGTCGACAGGACTGACTGCGGATCTTTGGTTCAGAGTCGAGTGGAGGGACTGAATCAGAGGCTCAGACGGTTCTGCGACCGTGTCGGCTGCAGATTCCCCGACTTACGTCAAAGGGTGGTGGGTTTTCGGGTTCCGCTAAATAGGTCAGGAGTCCACTATACTCAGGAAGCGACTACACGGGTAGCGGGGGCTGTGTGGCGTGGACTGGGCGGTTTTTTAGGTTAGAGAGCCTCGGAAATACACAAAATGGGTTTTAGTCTCAAAGGGGGCAGGTCAGACACAGGAAGAAAGCAGATCTAGAAACCATTGGCATAACAATTGTAAATTGTCGTAGCTGTATTGGGAAAGTTCCAGAGCTCCAAGCGCTGATAGAAAGTACTGAGGCACATATCTTTATAGGTTCTGAAAGCTGGCTGACGCCTGAGATAAGTTCGGCCGAAATTTTTTCAAAGGGCCAAATGGTCTTCAGAAAGGATAGAATAAATAAAAAAGGGGGTGGTGTGTTTATTGCTGTTACTAAAGGTCTATACTGCAGCGAAATTGAGACAGATACTTCCTGTGAGTTGGTATGGGTAGAGGTTATACCTGACAAGCGGAATAAATTAATAATTTGATCTTTTTATCGGCCCCCTGACTCAGACGATGCGGTTGCCGAAATGTTCAAAGAAAGCTTGAATCACATTTCAAATAGGTATCCGAAGCATACTGTTATAATCGGTGGCGACTTTAATTTACCCTCGATATGTTGGCATAATTACGAATTCAAAACCGGCGGCAAATATAAAACATCGTCCGAACTAGTTCTGAATGCTTTTTCTGAAAACTACTTCCAACAGTTAGTTCATGAACGCACTGGAATAGTAAGTGGTTGCGAAAATACCCTTGATCTCCTAGCAACAAATAATCCTGCGCTAGTAAATAGCATCAAAACAGATATAGGGAGTAGCGAACATAGAGTTGTAGTAGCGAGTCTGAATGTCGAAATGCCCAAATGCACCAAAAATAAACGAAAAATATATCTATTCAATAAAGCAGATAAAAATTCGCTTCACGCTTTCCTGAGTGATAGTCTCCAGTCTTTCAAAACTAAAAACGCGAGTGTAGATCAGTTGTGGCTTACTTTCAAAGACGTAATATCAGTAGCAATCGAGAGATTAATACCAAATAAATTAATAAAAGAGTGGGCTGACCCCCGTGGTACACAAAACAGGTCATATCACTGTTGCAGAAACAAAGAAAAACGCATGCGAAATTTAAAAAGACGCAAAATCCTCAAGACTGGCAATCTTTTACTGAAACTCGCAACCTAGCGCGGACTTCAATGCGAGAAGCCTATAGTAGTTACCACAACGAAATCCTGTCCCGTAATCTTGCAGAAAATCCAAAGAAATTCTGGTCATATGTGGAGTACACTAGCGGCAAAACACAAACAATACCTTCACTACGCGATAGCAATGGTAATACTACCGATGACAGTACTGCTAAGGGAGAATTACTAAACACAGCTTTCCGAAATTCGTTCACCAAAGAAGACGAATTGAACACTCCAGTATTCAATCCAAGAACAGCTGCCAGCATGCGAAACTTAGAAGTAGATGTTCCTGGAGTAGTAAAACAACTTAAGTCACTAAACAAAAATAAATCTTCCGGGCCTGATTGTATACCAACTAGATTCCTCTCAGAGTATGCTGATGGAATAGCTCCGTACTTAGCTATCATTTACAACCGATCACTCAGCGAAAGATCCGTACCCAAATACTGGAAAGTTGCCCAAGTTACTCCAATATTCAAGAAAGGCATTAGGAGTGATCCCCAAAATTACAGGCCTATCTCATTGACGTCGATTTACAGTAGGATTTTGGAACATATACTTTGTTCGAATATTATGAACTACCTCGAAGAGAACGACCTATTAACCAGTAGTCAACACGGATTCAGAAAGTATCACTCTTGCGAAACACAGCTTGCCCTTTATTCACATGAAGTGTTAAGTGCCAACGACAAGGGACCTCAAATCGATTCCATATTTCTGGATTTCAGGAAGGCTTTTGACACTGTACACCACAAGCGGCTTCTTATGAAATTGCATGCTTATGGAATATCTCCCCAATTGTGCGGTTGGATTCACGATTTCCTATCAGAAAGAACACAGTTCGTTGTAATTGACGGTAAGTCATCGAGTAAAACAGAAGTGATATCTGGCGTTCCACAGGGAAGCGTTATAGGTCCCCTACTCTTACTCGTGTTTATAAACGATTTAGGAGACAATCTGAATAGCTCCCTTAGATTGTTCGCGGATGATGCTGTCGTTTATCGTTTAGTGAAGTCAACAGAGGACCAAAAGCAACTGCAAAGCGATTTAGACAAAATTTCTGCATGGTGCGAAAATTGGAAATTGACATTAAATAAAGAGAAGTTTGAAGTAATACAAATCACCACTAAAAGAAAACCACTGAACTTCAATTACGCGATAAATCAGTCAAACCTTAAGGTCGTAGATTCTACCAAATACCTAGGAGTTACAATTACGAACAACTTTGACTGGAAAGATCACATAGAAAATATTGTGGGGAAGGCGAACCATGGGTTACGTTTCATCGGCAGAACGCTTCGAAGATGCACCAGCTCCACCAAAGAGAGACTGGCTACATCACACTTGTGCGTCCTCTCCTAGAGTACTGTTGCCCCTTGTGGGACCCTCACCAGGTGGGATTGACGGAAGACATTGAGAAGGTTCAGAGAAGGGCAGCTCGTTTTGTTTTATCACGTTACGGGGGGGGGGGGGGGGGAAGCGTCACGGAAATGTTGCACGAATTGGGGTGGAAATCATTAAAAGAAAGACGTTATTCATTGCGGCGTGATCTGTTCGCGAAGTTTCAATCACCGACTTTTAGTGAAAATATTTTGCTAGCACCCACCTACTTAGGGAGACATGACCATACCAATAAAATAAGAGAAAACAGAACGATTTAGGTGTTCTTTCTTCCCGCGCGCTATTAGAGAATGGAACGGTAGAGAAAAGTTATGAAAGTGGTTAATAAACCCTCTGCCAGGCACTTGAATATGATTTGCAGAGTATCTACGTATATGTAGACTGTGATCAAGCTTCATCGTTGTTACATTAAATAATAAAAAATATAGATGTTTAAAAAAACTGACACAGTATTCATACATACTAATACAGCAGTCTGTATTGTCTGAAGAGGGTGTACATAATTGGTTTAAAGTTCACGGACCATTTGAAAAAAAAGTTAATATTATTGGTGATGTTACTGTTTATTATCATGCCTAAATAAAGATCCTTATCCTACAGCTACCACAGCGATAGCTTCATGCATCACCAAGTAAAATATTTCAGTTACTAATTATTTCGGGGGGAAGGGGGACCATCTGCTGCCACATAGTTTGCAGAAATGTTTGTTCTTGGCGTTTTTGTGGCGATTTCAGGGGATTGAATTTCGTATTCGTTGTCACAGATTGCAGTAAGGCATTTGCCAAAAATCCTGCGGCAGAATAAGACAAACAAAAAAACTGCCATTACCACACCTTTTGCGCTGTTGCATGATAATGTCATGCCTTTTGACTTTCGCAGTTCTGCCCAGACGTGGCAGCATTTTATGGATGAGATTCGGCATGGTTTAGATTACATTTTTTGCTGTTTTTTCCTGAGATTTTGAAAAACCACAGGATATGCTTGCATGAAGTAGTTGTCTTAACACCTAAGGCGTCAAAATGAGTTTGGACAAATGTGTATTTGCTTAGAAACAAGTGCAACTTTTTGGGTATCCTGTGATGCCATTTCCCCCACTCCTTAGAAGGTCGCATACGGTTTGCAGGTTTGTCAGCATGGTTAATTACTACTGGTGACACTGAAGGTTTGGAGGAAAAAAATCTAACACTACCTTATTCATAGGCAGAAACACCTGTGGCAACAGAAAAGTTATCTGGACAGACACAGCTAAAGAGATCTTGACGTTCATTAAAATGTCTTTAGTGAATACTGTACAACTGTTTCTTCCTCTTTCCGGTACTACAACGTCGCTTTTTGTCGATGCTAGCCAAAAAGCGGTTTGTTCTGTGCTACGTCTTGTCTCTCAGGAGTATGACAACACCTACCTTTCTTTCCAAAAGGTCTCTCGCCACGGCAAAAGATGTGGCGAGCATATTATAGGGAATTACTCGCTATAAATCTGACTGTCAAGCAAGTTTGACAGTACCTGAAAAGTGATATTCAATCAGCACTTAAAGATGGGATCTATGTCCTGAAACTGGTCGTTAATGATTGTGTAAAGTAAAGGATCTCTACAACTGCAACTGGAGCTATACAATATGGGAATTGTAACATGACTGGTGGGATCCAAAGATATTCAATCAGCACTTAAAGATGGGATTTATGTTCCAAAACCAGTCGTGAATGATTGTGGAAAATAAAGAATTTCTATAATTACAACTGGAGCGGATTACTCAGCATTACGCAGAATTTATTGTCCATTATTCTACTGGTATCAGTCAATCCCGCAATCGTACAACATTGTCACAGACTGCTTATCTTTGTCGTATATTGATTTGGCAGCTATTGCTATGGAACAATAATTCATTGCATATTTGCAACAGTGTCACCTTGATCCAACCTCATCCAATTTGAAACTTGAATATGTATAAGGATCACTGTGCCACCTTGGTGTGACATATCTTATGCAAAACTGGTGGCTTCCACAGTAGTATGGCGTGAAATGTGGGAAGACTCTTGGTGCTGGGCATATAGTTGCAACTCTAGAGAAAAAAAGAAAAAAAAAATGGTTGCCACATAACTTTTCCATGGATGCTATCCCCACTCGTGCTGGTAGATTTGCACACTTTCATGTTGATATCTTAGAAGCCCTTCTAGTCTCAGAGGGGTTTTATTGTCCCATTAATCGATAGATTTACAAGGTGGCCAGAGGCTTGTCCACTTGCTCCGTTGCACCTTCATATCCACATGATAGGCATAGTTTCGTATCTTTAGAGGTCGCCATTTCAATTCTCATTTATTTCAAGATTACTGCGTCTGACAGGGTGCAAGCATCTGCAAACCATGAGGTGTCATCCCTGTAATAATGGGATAGTAGGGCATACGCATTGCAGTCTGAAAGAGTTCAACGGCATGCCATTGTGAAGCATGCTTATTTGCCATACACGTGGTGTTGGAATTGTTTAGCATGTTAAAAGAGGATAGCAGTTGCTCCTCTGCCAAATTAGTCTATGGTGCGGCTCTGAAGGTCCCGGGAAAATTTTTCTTATCATTCTCTTTAAATGCACGGGGAATGGGTGAATATTCTCAATTTATGTACATATTGTTGGTTACTATGCACTTCCTCCACTAGTTTGGCATGCATCTCACTCTTTATTTTTTTTTTCCAAAAGACCTCTTTACTTGTCATCTGGTATGGATTAGAGATGACGCTGTCAGACCCCCTTTGTCTCCTATTTATGCAGGTCTATTCCCGGATATAACTCGTAGCTCCAAAAGTTTTGTTATTTATAAAAATGGCAAACATATGGTCTATGTTGACTGAAAACGGTGTTTGTCGAGGTACAACAGCCTCCTTGACACTTCGCAGTTCCAACCACCCTACTCAGCCTTTCACGTCTAATCTTCTTCCACCACCTGACGCTGAAAATGATGGGATGCTTCCTTTGAAATG
Source organism: Locusta migratoria (assembly GCA_026315105.1). Classification (NCBI taxonomy): domain Eukaryota; kingdom Metazoa; phylum Arthropoda; class Insecta; order Orthoptera; family Acrididae; genus Locusta; species Locusta migratoria. The sequence goes on from CM048744.1 coordinate 459,532,990, forward strand.
GCATGGCCAATTTCCTTCCACACCGTTACTGTACCATAAAATTCGAATGCGAGCTCCGTCTCTAATGACCACGCTGTCGACGGGACGTTAAATGGCGAACTTACTTCCTTCCTCCACATCTGTCCGTCAGACTCATGCCAGCAGATATATCAAATGTGCCAGAATGAAACTTCACTCTGCAGCGGAGTGTGCGCTGATATGAAACTTCCTGGCAGATTAAAATTGTGTGCCGGAACCGGGACTCGAACCTGGGACCTTTGCCTTTCGCGGGCAAGCGCACTACCGACTGTGCTATCCCGACACGACTCACGATGCCGCCTCACAACTTTACTTCCGCCAGTACCTCGCCTCCTACTTTCCAAACTTCACAGAAGCTCTCCTGCAATTAATCTGCCAGGAAGTTTCATATCAGCGCACACTCCGCTGCAGAGTGAAGTTTCATTCTGGAAATATCCCTTAGGCTGTGGCTAAGCCATGTCTCCTTCTTCCAGGAGTGCTAGTCTTGCGTGTTGCAGGAGAGCTTCTGTGAAGTTTGGAAAGTAGGAGGCGAGGTACTGGCGGAAGTAAAGTTGTGAGGCGGCATCGTGAGTCGTGTCGGGATAGCACAGTCTGTAGTGCGCTTGCCCGCGAAAGGCAAAGGTCCCAGGTTCGGGTCCCGGTTCCGGCACACAATTTTAATCTGCCAGGAAGTTTCATATCAAATGTGTCGATCCAGAAGTCCAGTGTGTTGTGGTCACTTGTAATGTGTTGGAGCATAGCTCACTGAAATGGACGGGGTTACATGTGGCGAGTACAACACCAAGCAGAGTTCCATAATTGTAGCAGTGAATGATTTTTTAAATTATTTTGTCAAGTGGGCTATGCAATCTTGTACAGATTATCTGATGATGAGGGCTTGACCCTTGAAACGCGTCATATTGTAGTGTTTTTACACGATATCTGTGGTTGAGCCTACTTGACAAAATAATTAAGTAATACAACCACGACCTCACATCCATTATGGATATAATTAAGTAAATGATTTTTTGTAATATATTAGTGTTTTGATTATCTTTGTTTTCTCTCTCTTTCTGAGGTTGTGTGCATTGTTAGCAAGCTGTAGTATTGCTGTGCATTGAAAAGTTTTGTAAAGAAAAAGTAAGTTCATGCTGCAAGCAATGCACATATGCATTAGATGCATTGGTCAGTGTGTCTCTAACAATGAAGTCGTCGGACTTCCTACATCAGTGTGGCACAGGTCCCACAAATTACTAAATTTGATGAAATTTCAATGACCTATATTTTCTGCTTGAAGACCATCATTAAAACTTCCGGGCTGAGTTGCCGTGGTCCATACATAAAACTCTTCCTGACGTTTCGCCTTCGACTGCGGAAGTCATCCTCCGACGCAAAGCGGCGCACTGCTAATAAGTCAAACAGAGGGCACGACTGTGGAGGGCACCGCTACCACTCACGTGACGTCGGTTGTGCTATGGTATTTTATATTGCTTTGCCAACCTTCTCGACTGAAATTAATCGATTGTTATGCTGTTGCTGCAACGTTGACATCCAGATCTTATCAAGGTTAGCACCTTCCTCTTTTCTGTTAAAATCATTGCGGTGCTTAAAAATCTCAATGGTCTCTCTTTTCATATGCGTATAACAGAGAGGCCATTTAGATTTCTAAGCACCGCAATAATTTTAACAGAAAAGAAGAAGGTGATAACCTTGATAAGATCTGGATGTCAACGTTGCAGCAACAGCATAACAATAAAGTAGGTTGGCAATATCAGAGACTATAGCACAGCCGACGTCACGTGACTGACAGCGGCGCCCTTTGTTTGACTTATATTTATATGGCGCTAACTCGCGCTCTCGTATTAGTACGCCGCTTTACCTCGGAGGATGAATTCCGCAGTCGAAGGCGAAAAGTCAGGGGAAAGTTTTATGTACGGACCACGGCATCTCAGCCCGTCATTTTTAAGTGACGACAATACCTGTCGTGAAAGCCTTCATTCTTTGGCCTGAAGAGTTGGCTATTTTGTACCAAATAGTAAGCGCGACCGATGTTAATAGGCACATGAGCACCATCCCATGATGCAAACCCAGGTTTGGTTGTAAAAAAATAAATTTAAATTGTAATATTTTGTAATTCATGCCTGTTGTTGGATCTTTCAGTTCGAATAATAGTTTGCTGCAGCTGTCCACGCTACTCTGTCCTGTATAAGCATCTTCATCTGAGAAAAGAACGGCAACTTACATGATTTTGGATCTGCTTACTGTATTCGTCCCTCGTTCGCCCTCTACGATTTTTACCGCACATGCTTCTTTCTAATGCTAAGTTGACGATTCATTCATGTCTCACAATGTGTCCCACAAACCTATCCCTTCTCTTAGTCAGGATATGCCAGCTACTCCTTTTCTCCTCAAGTCTGTTGAGCACCTCCTCATTAGTTACGTGATCTACCCACCTAATCTTCATCATTCGTATGTAGCACCACATTTCGAAAGTTTCTATCATCTTTTTGTCTGAGCTCCTTATTGTCCACGTTTCACTCCCATACAATTTGTAGCAGTACAGAAATTTTTTGGAGTGCATCATGACTTCTGGACGATAGCAAAACGAGAGTATATTGCATACAACTTAGGTTGACGAAATTGTTTGTTTATGTGAATGGTATATTTATACCTAGTAATTTTTATTGTTGCATGTTTTCACGTGAACGCACTGGAGCAGCGGGATTTAACCACAGTAAGATGGCGTACGCTTCCCTGGGCATACTAACAGCGTGGAAGCAAAGAATAAACGGGTCGGCCGCGGAGCATCGAAGCGTGTTACAAAAAAAAAAGAAACTCTATGTAAAGGAAAAAAAATGAAGGTGTCGGTAGGTCAAGGTTTTGCTACCAAAAAGTAATGTCGATTATTATAAAGAAAAAGTAAAACAGCCATCTAAATGTGATTTACATGATGAATTGGTGCATTCTGGAGAGCCGAACGGCGAATTAACGGAAAAGGCAGCCACTTTAAGATGAGATATCAAGGGTAAAGTGCTGTAATTTAATGCTTATCGAATTCTTGTTGCATGATGGAATGCGCCAGTTAGTAATTTATGCGGTATCTTATGTGGTTTTATTCCACGAGTAATTAATTAATCAGTAATAGAACATATCCTTCGTCTTATTTTTACGAGAATTTACTCGTAAATCAAGGAAGTATCTGGTCATGAAAGTTATATTTCATGCATATGGTTGAATTTCTTTTGTTATCAGTTTGATGGTCCACAAAATAACTTCTCTTAGCCAGGTGTATAATTACGATCTATTTGTAATGGAATTTAATAGTTACCCTGTATAGAACAGTGGTAAGTTGATTTTATTAAAATTTTTGGACATAGCAGATAGTCTGATTTTTTGTAGTTGGGAGTTGGTGTGGATGGTAGATACTGTCGGAGGCTGCGTGTTGTCCGAAGTATCGTGAGTGTGACGGAGTTCCACTCATATTTATTATTGATAAGTTGGATCTATACTGCTTATGGTCCATATTTGAAAAAAAAAAAAAAAAATAATGCGTGGAAATAGTATGATTCACCGGCTAAGAGCAAGAAGGGCAATTAAATGTAAAGCTACTTTCATGACCAATACAAAGCTTTTCTTATTAAAGTGAAAGGTTGTTTTTGTTTATTAGATGCCGCATAAGGTCTACAGAACAAAATAACAGTGATTATTCTATTCGAAGTAATTACGGTACTCCATTTGGGTAGTAACTAAAGTAAAACCTTACCTATTGACGACCACATTCATTGTTTTTCCATAGGCTGTTATTAAAGATCAACAGGCAGACTCTATGGGTTGTGGGAAACCAGACCTTTTGAATGATTAATTTCGCCCACACCTGAAAAACGGCCCTCGCCTTTATTTTGTAATTTTAATTATGAGAGGTGTCCGGAAAGTGGTGGTGGCACTGTAGGTTATTTTCTGTTTTTGTTGTAAAAAGATAGCATAACCAGTGAGGATAGGTATTTGCAAATTTAGAGTCTGGCCAGGATTTGTATTGAAAAAATATAAGACTTTTCTTTTAAATAAATCGATCCCTGTGGTCGAATTTAAAGTAAACTTGCAGTGTAACTTATTGTAGTAGTTTACAAATAATTGACCTACGATCGCTAATGCTACGTGGAAGTGTCATTAGCGAGCGTAATTTGTAAAAGTAATATTTCTTGTCTATATTAAAAGTTTATTATTATTTGTTACTGCGATCGAGCAGTATTACTGGTCGACCGCAGCAACAATAAAGTGTGTCGGATTTCAGAATTTTTCAACTTTATTAGTATATATTACTCTTTGAAGATAACGACTAAATGAACTATGTTCGAATGATTAGTCACAATTTTTCTGGACACACGCTGCGACCAAAAAAGGCCCACTGAACTGGTTTCTTCTGATTATTAGATTTGTTTATCAGATGCGTTGACTTTTATTTTGGGTGGCGCAGCGATTTATATCTATGTGTTCGCTGAAACGAAAGACTATCGGGATGGCGACACAGGGCTGAAAACTTTACCACCTAAGTCGAGCAACACCTTAAGTAAATATTACCCCACTCAGCAAGGGTAACGGAGTATTCGACCTTGGGAATATATATATATAAAAAAAAAAAAAAAAAAAAAAAAAAAAATAAAAAAAAAAATTTCTCCCGATTGTTACAGCGGAACAGAGATTGTAGGAGTTCAGAGATTTGTACCACTGAACACTATGGACAATACAAAATTAACGTGAACTGAGAGTCTATGGTAGTGAACTTTATCCTACGATTTCTAGTACAGGTCAAGACGAACTGCTACATATTTGGCGACCCTGTGTGTCCAGGATTGTGAGAATCGTACGAACATAAGAGAAATTTTTTAATTTTAATTTTTGATTATTTAGGCAGGTATAGTATAACTATACATCCAGTTCTAATAAATTTTGTTTAAGAGGGTGTGTGTTTAAGGCGAAGAATTGAGACTATTAACGGCTAGTGAACCATCCTGAGTGTGGGTGAGCTGACAATTCTTAGGACTGTGAGCACAGAGAACAACAGAGATAGACAAAGTGGGGTAGAGTGCTGCTAAACTAATCCAAGGGCAACACTTTATCTTTCAAGACTACGAGAACTCATGTGCTGTTTATCGATTTTGTGAGTAGACTGAGGTAAAAACAAGGTACGAGGTTTAGTGATAAGATTTTTTTTGTGTGTAATTGTTTTATAAATTATTGAGAAGGTAACATGCAATAGTGAATGTTATATGTTTAGGGTTTATGGTGTATTAGTATATCTAGTTGTGTATTACCAAGGAAGGTACTGACTACAGAAGTGTATTTTTTTTTTTAGACTGAGGTAGAGTGTAATAAGATTATTTTTTTATTGTATTAGGGTGTATATTAATTACTATAACCATGAATGAGGAAAGTTTAAGAGTGTTATTGGAGAGGCTTGATAGTTTAAAGGATGATATTTTGGAACAGAAGGGGGATCTTTCAAAGCAGATTCAAGAATCTAAGGATGAATGTAAAGCGGGTTACGAAAGATTAGATAAACGTTTAGCAGAGAGTGAGTCTAGGCATGATGAAGCTTTGGAGAAGGTAACGGAGGAGTTAAGGATGAGTCGAAATGAAATGAGGGCTAGACTTGGAGTAATTGACAGAGATATAGAAGCTATCAAGAAGGTACAAGAAGATGTTACTGAGAGTTATGTTAAACTAGATTCGAGATTGGGACAGGTAGAATATACATTGAATGATTTGGGAGTGCTGTCTGACGTTGGAGGAAGGTTTAAAGAAATGAAACAAGCCGAGTATGATGGGTTATTAAAATATATGGACAGAAAAATACACGAGAAGACCGAAGTAGTCTATGAAACAGTTGTTAAGGAGGTGAAGGAAGAAATAAGTGAATGTAATTCGAAGTTGAAATCGCAGGTTCAGGCGTTAAGTAAGGAAGTAAAGGAAAATATTTTTCCAGTGCAGAGGTGGTTAGCGGAACGGTTAAGAGATGTTGAATTGAAAGATGGTAAAGAGGTGACAGATTCTTCTGTGAACACTGATCAAGAGGAGGCAAATTGGTTGGGAGCTCAGGTTAGTTCTCATCAAATAACCCCAGTTAAAACTAAGAGAGATATGGGAGTTCAAGGAGATGTACACAGTCAGGAGGTATGTTATGTGGTATCACCAGATAAGAGTAAAGATGTTAGATATTGTAGGGAGATAAACAAGTATGACTTAGCAGAGGAAATAAAAATTGGAATGAAAACAGGTGGTCAGCAGTTCCCAAAGTTTAAACCAAAGGGGGAAGTACATCCTGTAATTTTTCTTAAGGCTTTTGAGGATTCACTTCCAAGTAGCTGGGATGAAGAAAGAAAAGTAAGATTCATCATAGGACAACTTGAAGGAGATGCTAGTCAGTGGGCTATACTGAATCGTCATAAGTTTAAAACAGTGTAGGCATTTTCTACAGCTTTTAAAGCAAAGTTTTGGTCAGAGGAAGAACAGAGAAAGTTAAGAATTGATTTGTTTAGTCCAGTAGTTTATAGTGAAAAGTGGGGAGGATGTAGGAATTTTATGGAGTATCATTTAAATCAAGCTTTATTTTTAGATAAGTCTGTTGGGGAAGAACATTTAATGGAAGTTCTAATTTCTAAGTTACCTAATAGAATGAAGGAGTTGTTAGCAGGGAGAGACTGGTCGAAGGTGCAGGAGACTTTGGAATATATAGGGCAACTTGACCATGTGAATAAGGGAGAAAACACAAAAGTGAAGACTGCATGTTGTGTAAATATAAATGATAATGTTGATGGTGATAAATGTGTCAAATATGGCAATTTTAGACATCAGAATGGGAGACAAGAGAAATGGAATAATCATAGAGGTGGTTACAGAGGATGTTGCAATAGTAATGGTAGAGGATATTATGATAACAGTAGAAGAGTCAGAGGAAATGGAAATGGACAGGTTAAAATGGGTAGAGTTCATGAGGGGTCTACAGGAGATTCTGGCAACAATAGTAATAAGGGTAGTACTTCAGAAGTGAAATCAGAGGTACTGGAAAAAAAGGTAGGATCAAAGGAAATGGATCCAAAGAATTATAATCCGTTGACTAGTAACTCAAGTAATGAACAAAGATTTAAGACGGCATTTCTTAGATACCAAGGAGATTTACCAGTAGAGGAGGAATTACTTTTGGAAAAGGAAGAAAAGGAAAGTAACATATCAACTTTAGTAGTTAAGGGAGATGTATGTGGACAAAAAATGGAATTTTTATTAGATACAGGTAGTCAAGTGAGCTTATTGGCAAAGGAAGTGTGGGAGAAAAACAAACATGTGTGGCAATGTCCCACATTCCCTGTTACCAATGTACAAGTAATTGGTTTGACAGGTTCAAAAGGGAGAAAGGTAGAAGAAGAGGTACTGTTAACATTTAAATTAGGAGGAATTACGATACAGCAGTCAATGCTAGTTGTATCCAATATCAATTTACCTATATTGTTAGGTTTGGATTGGTTTGTGAGCAAGAAGGTTATGCTTGATTTTCTAGATAATAAAATGAGGTTATTGGTAGATGATAGATTGGTGTGGATTAACATCAATCAAAGTGATAGTTGTGAAGGTATGAAGGATAGGATAGATTCATGGCAAGTACAATTAGATACACGTAATTTGTCTGTATGTTATTCAGAGAATTTACAAGAGGTTAGTTGTGAGGAACGGTCGGACTGGTCAGAACAAGTAAGGAATAGGTGTCAGGAAGTCAGTAGTTTGACTGATATTGAGAAGGAGGATTTAGAGAAGGTTCTATTAAAATATGAACAGCTCTTTGATAGTAAACCTGGTACCATTAAGGATTATGAATGTAGGTTAAAGATTAAAGAACATGTACCATTTTTCAGACCACCCTATCCCATAGCACTTAGTATGAGAGAAGCCGTACGTAAAGAAATAAATCGTATGGTGGAATGGGGAATAATTGAGCGTTCAACTAGTGCTTATGGCAACCCCATCGTGGCGGTGAAGAAACCCAATGGGGATATCAGGTTGGTGTTGGATGCTAGAACTGTAAATAAAATTATTGAAATTGAGAGAGATAGGCCATTACCAATGGAGGAGATCTTAGCAAGGTTTGAAAATGTGAAATACATGAGTTCTGTCGATCTTACTTCGGGGTACTGGCAAATAAAGCTTGCAGAAGAGTCAAGACCATATACAGCTTTCTTATTTGAGGGAAAATGTTATCAATTTAAGGTTCTGCCTTTTGGGCTTAACATATCTGTATCAGAATTTATACGGGCATTAGATTCAGCAATAGGACCCGGATTGTTAGAAAAGGTTTTTATATATGTTGATGATATCATGGTGGTGACAAAGTCGTGGTCAGAGCATTTATCGTTGTTGGAAGATCTGTTTGAACGGTTGTTAGAGAAAGGAATAACTTTAAAATTTGGGAAGGCTCAATTTGGATGTAGTGAAATGAAGTTTCTTGGACATGTAATAAATCAAGAGGGAATCAAACCCACTGAGAATAAGTTAAAGGCAATTAGGGATTGTCCCACTCCAAGGAACAAGAAACAATTGAAATCAGCTATAGGGTTGATTAATTTCTATCGACGGTTTATTCCGCCTGAGAGTATGAATTGCATTCATTTGAATAATTTATTAAAAGCAAGAACTGTATGGGCATGGACAGATGACTGTCAGAAGGAATGGGAATCTTTGAAGCAGGCAATGGATAATCCTAGAATTTTAGGTCATCCAAACTTAGACAAGGAATTTTGTATAGCAGTTGATGCATCAGGATATGGAATTGGGTGTCATCTGTTTCAGGAATATAGGAAAGGAAATGATATAGAAGTAGTTACCCTCGGATTTGCAAGTAGAATGTTAAACCCATGTGAACGAAATTATTCAACTACGGAGAAAGAGACATTAGCAGTTGTGTGGTCTGTGAAGAAATTTAGGTATTTGATTTATGGTAGGAAAGTGATTGTATACACGGATCATAGAGCTTTGTCATTCCTTATGACAAGTAAATTGCTTCATAAACGGCTGATTCGGTGGGCGTTAGCCTTACAGGAACATGATATTGAGATTAAATATATTAAGGGATCTGAGAATACGGTACCTGACGCTTTATCTAGATTACCAGTAGGTTTTGAAGAAGAGGGATTGAGTATTGATTTAGATCAGAATTTTAAGGTTTATCCAGTAATAGTAAAGACAGCGAAAAAAGAGCTAAGGAAAGTGTTTAGAAACATTGGTGTGGAACAGAGAGAAGATCCATGGATAAGGAAAGTCTTAGATAGATTGGAGAATCCTAATCATGTGAGGAATGGTTGGAGAAGACAGTGGGTATTGTATAATAATGTGCTTTTCCATAAATCAATGAAAGATGTGGTTAGATGGCGAGTGTGTGTGCCCAGCAAGTATTTGAGAGAACTAACTTGGTACATACATAAATTATTTGGACATTATGGAGCAGAAAAATGTTTAATGCATATGACAAAATTTTATTACTGTAAGGGTATGTCCCGGGTAGTAAAACAAGATTTACGAGGTTGCTTGGTGTGTCAGCAAACCAAACCTGTTAACTATGGAATAAGAACTCAGTTGTATCCTATAGTACCAAAGAATATGTGGGATATCTGTGCTATGGATATAATGGGACCTCTTCCGAAGGGTGCTGGAGGAGTGAGGTTTATATTTGTTATATTGGAATTATGGTCGAAGTTTGTCAAATTTTATTCCATTCGTGTGGCCAATAGTAAAACAATTATCAAAATTTTAAGTAAAGATTATTTCCCGCTGGTTGGAAAACCTCGGAGAATAATATCCGATAATGGAAACCTTTTTACATCACATGAATTTAAGGATTTTTTGGCTGAGAATAACATACAACATCTTCTAATCGCCTATTACCACCCTCAGGCAAATCCTTCGGAAAGGGTAATGAGAGAAATAGGTAGATTAGCCAGAACCTATTGTTACAGGAGACATACATCTTGGCTCCAGTATGTTAGTTATTTTGAAAATATTATGAATGAGATACCACATGGTAGCACTGGATTTTCTCCAAAGGAATTGATTAAACAACAACTAAAGTGTGATAAGTTAGTGGAATATGTTAATTTTCCTCCAAAGGGAATAGATTTTGAAAATAATCTGTTTAAGTTTACGGATGTAAATTTACATAAAAAGGCTCAAGCGAGAATTAGAAAATGCTCAGTTAATGGAAAGCAAGATCAATTAAGAGAAGGTGATTATGTCCTGATAAGAACTCATTATAAGAGTAGCAAATTAAATAAAAGGATGAAAAAAATTTGAACATTTATATGAAGGACCTTACGTAGTTAAAGAGGTAATCCATCTCACAACGGTGATTGTGAAGAGACCGAATTCTGACCAAGTATTAGGAAAATATAATATTAAGGATGTGAAAATATATTATCCAGTGAAGAGTAGTTTTTGTAAGTTAGATTCTGATAGCGTGTTAAAGAATATGAAGATATTATTTACTGATATGGGTGAAACACAAATTCAAGATAGAAAGAACACAACAATGAAAAAGGAAGATAATTTACAATGTACATTTAATGTAATTAATAACAATATGAATCAAGAGATGTATTATTATTGGAAGGCTAGTAAAAATTTGGTAGATTGTGCCACATGCTGTGATATTAAGGACAAAAATGGCATTGTGAAAAAGAAAAAATAAAGATATCATAGGCAAAATGGGCATGAGAACACAAATTATATGTATATATGTATAGTTGAAATACTATAGTAATTTTTTGATAGTGTCAGACTGTTAGAAACTGAGAGTTCATTTCTTTGTACTTAAGTGTAAGATTTTTTATGGAATTGACTGCAGTGATGTTTTTAATTTAGAGTAAATCATTTCATGTATAGGAAATACTGATTACTTTTAGCAAACTTGGTCAAGAATCAAGTAAAGAATTTCTTTATATCATAAAAACACAGTGTTTCCTGTCAACCTAAGTTGATGCTAAGGGGAGGGCACTGTAGCAGTACAGAAATTTTTTGGAGTGCATCATGACTTCTGGACGATAGCAAAACGAGAGTATATTGCATACAACTTAGGTTGACGAAATTGTTTGTTTATGTGAATGGTATATTTATACCTAGTAATTTTTATTGTTGCATGTTTTCACGTGAACGCACTGGAGCAGCGGGATTTAACCACAGTAAGATGGCGTACGCTTCCCTGGGCATACTAACAGCGTGGAAGCAAAGAATAAACGGGTCGGCCGCGGAGCATCGAAGCGTGTTACAAAAAAAAAAGAAACTCTATGTAAAGGAAAAAAAATGAAGGTGTCGGTAGGTCAAGGTTTTGCTACCAAAAAGTAATGTCGATTATTATAAAGAAAAAGTAAAACAGCCATCTAAATGTGATTTACATGATGAATTGGTGCATTCTGGAGAGCCGAACGGCGAATTAACGGAAAAGGCAGCCACTTTAAGATGAGATATCAAGGGTAAAGTGCTGTAATTTAATGCTTATCGAATTCTTGTTGCATGCTGGAATGCGCCAGTTAGTAATTTATGCGGTATCTTATGTGGTTTTATTCCACGAGTAATTAATTAATCAGTAATAGAACATATCCTTCGTCTTATTTTTACGAGAATTTACTCGTAAATCAAGGAAGTATCTGGTCATGAAAGTTATATTTCATGCATATGGTTGAATTTCTTTTGTTATCAGTTTGATGGTCCACAAAATAACTTCTCTTAGCCAGGTGTATAATTACGATCTATTTGTAATGGAATTTAATAGTTACCCTGTATAGAACAGTGGTAAGTTGATTTTATTAAAATTTTTGGGCATAGCAGATAGTCTGATTTTTGTAGTTGGGAGTTGGTGTGGATGGTAGATACTGTCGGAGGCTGCGTGTTGTCCGAAGTATCGTGAGTGTGACGGAGTTCCACTCATATTTATTATTGATAAGTTGGATCTATACTGCTTATGGTCCATATTTGAAAAAAAAAAAAAAAAGATAATGCGTGGAAATAGTATGATTCACCGGCTAAGAGCAAGAAGGGCAATTAAATGTAAAGCTACTTTCATGACCAATACAAAGCTTTTCTTATTAAAGTGAAAGGTTGTTTTTGTTTATTAGATGCCGCATAAGGTCTACAGAACAAAATAACAGTGATTATTCTATTCGAAGTAATTACGGTACTCCATTTGGGTAGTAACTAAAGTAAAACCTTACCTATTGACGACCACATTCATTGTTTTTCCATAGGCTGTTATTAAAGATCAACAGGCAGACTCTATGGGTTGTGGGAAACCAGACCTTTTGAATGATTAATTTCGCCCACACCTGAAAAACGGCCCTCGCCTTTATTTTGTAATTTTAATTATGGGAGGTGTCCGGAAAGTGGTGGTGGCACTGTAGGTTATTTTCTGTTTTTGTTGTAAAAAGATAGCATAACCAGTGAGGATAGGTATTTGCAAATTTAGAGTCTGGCCAGGATTTGTATTGAAAAAATATAAGACTTTTCTTTTAAATAAATCGATCCCTGTGGTCGAATTTAAAGTAAACTTGCAGTGTAACTTATTGTAGTAGTTTACAAATAATTGACCTACGATCGCTAATGCTACGTGGAAGTGTCATTAGCGAGCGTAATTTGTAAAAGTAATATTTCTTGTCTATATTAAAAGTTTATTATTATTTGTTACTGCGATCGAGCAGTATTACTGGTCGACCGCAGCAACAATAAAGTGTGTCGGATTTCAGAATTTTTCAACTTTATTAGTATATATTACTCTTTGAAGATAACGACTAAATGAACTATGTTCGAATGATTAGTCACAATTTTTCTGGACACACGCTGCGACCAAAAAAGGCCCACTGAACTGGTTTCTTCTGATTATTAGATTTGTTTATCAGATGCGTTGACTTTTATTTTGGGTGGCGCAGCGATTTATATCTATGTGTTCGCTGAAACGAAAGACTATCGGGATGGCGACACAGGGCTGAAAACTTTACCACCTAAGTCGAGCAACACCTTAAGTAAATATTACTCCACTCAGCAAGGGTAACGGAGTATTCGACCTTGGGAATAAAAAAAAAAAAAAAAAAAAAAAAAAAATTTCTCCCGATTGTTACAGCGGAACAGAGATTGTAGGAGTTCAGAGATTTGTACCACTGAACACTATGGACAATACAAAATTAACGTGAACTGAGAGTCTATGGTAGTGAACTTTATCCTACGATTTCTAGTACAGGTCAAGACGAACTGCTCTCGTTTTAGTACGCCGCTTTACCTCGGAGGATGAATTCCGCAGTCGAAGGCGAAAAGTCAGGGGAAAGTTTTATGTACGGACCACGGCAACTCAGCCCGTCATTTTTAAGTGACGACAATACCTGTCGCGAAAGCCTTCATTCTTTGGCCTGAAGAGTTGGCTATTTTGTACCAAATAGTAAGCGCGACCGATGTTAATAGGCACATGAGCACCATCCCATGATGCAAACCCAGGTTTGGTTGTAAAAAATAAATTTAAATTGTAATATTTTGTAATTCATGCCTGTTGTTGGATCTTTCAGTTCGAATAATAGTTTGCTGCAGCTGTCCACGCTACTCTGTCCTGTATAAGCATCTTCATCTGAGAAAAGAACGGCAACTTACATGATTTTGGATCTGCTTACTGTATTCGTCCCTCGTTCGCCCTCTACGATTTTTACCGCACATGCTTCTTTCTAATGCTAAGTTGACGATTCATTCATGTCTCACAATGTGTCCCACAAACCTATCCCTTCTCTTAGTCAGGATATGCCAGCTACTCCTTTTCTCCTCAAGTCTGTTGAGCACCTCCTCATTAGTTACGTGATCTACCCACCTAATCTTCATCATTCGTATGTAGCACCACATTTCGAAAGTTTCTATCATCTTCTTGTCTGAGCTCCTTATTGTCCACGTTTCACTCCCATACAATTCTACACTTCAGACAAATGCTTTGAGAAAGGACTTCCTAATATTGAAATTGATATTGGATGTCAACAAATTTCTCTTCTTCAGAAACGCTTTTCTTCCCATAGCCATTCTGCATTTTATTATCTTCTTCGGCCATCGGAATTTGTTTTGCTACCAAATAACAAAGCTCATCTACTACTTTTATTGTAATATTACCTAATCTAATTCCTTCAGCATCGCCAGATTATCTGACACTATATTCCACTACCTTTGTTTTACTCTTGTTATTGTTCATCTTATACCTTCCTTTCAAGACACTGTCCATTCCGTTTAATTGCTCTTCCGGTCCTGTGCTGTGCCTGACAGAATTACTATGTCACCAGCAATCTGCAAAGTTTTTATTTCTTCTCCCTGAAGTTTAATACCCTTTCTAATTTTCTCCCTGCAATCTTTCACAGCTTGCTCAGCGTACAAATTGAAAAACATTGGGGAAAAGCTACAACCATGTCTTACTCCCTTTCCAACCACTGCGACCCTTTCATGCCCTTCAATTCTAATAACTGCTGCCTGGTTTCTGTACGAGTTGAATATAACTCTTCGCTCCCTATAGTTTACCTCTGCTAGCTTCACCGAGCGAGATGGCGCAGTGGTAACACATTGCACTCGCATTCGGAAGGATGGTGGTTCAAATCCAACTCAGGCCATCTAGGTTTAGGTTTTCCGTGATTTCCCTAAATCACTCCAGGCAAATGCCGGGATGGTTCCTTTGAAAGCGCACGGCCGATTTCCTTTCACATCCTTACCCAAACACTCCGAGCGTAAGCTCCGTCTCTAATGACCAAGCTGTCGACGGGACGTTGAACTCCAAGCTTCCTTCCTTCCTTCAGCTAGCTTCAGAATTTGAAAGAGTGTATTCCAGTCAACATAAGTCGCAATGTCAGTATTTCTCCTACATCCAAACTGATCTTCCGCAAAGTAGAATTCTACCGGTTTTACCATTTGTCTGTAAAAATGCGTGTTAGTATTTTGCAACCATGTCTTATTAAACTGATAGTTCCGTAATTTTCACATCTGTCTGCAGTTGCTTTCTTAGAAACAGAAATTACTATATTCTTCGTAAAGTCGCAGGGTATTTCCCCTGTCTCAAACATATTGCATACAAGGTCGGATAATTTCTTCATGACTGGCTTTCCTAACGATATCAGCAGCTCAGAGAGAATATCATCTACTTCAGAGGTCTTTGTCTCTACTCAAATTTTTAGAACTCTGTCAAATTCTTCTTTCAGTATCGTATCTCCTATCTCATATTCCTCTACTTCGTATCCATTTCTAGAATAGTGTTATTTCTTTTGTATAGGTCCTCTGTATATTCCTTCCGCCTTTCAGCTTTCCCTTCTTTGCTTAGAACTGTTTCTCCATCTGGGTTCTTGATAATCATATAGCAGCTTTCTTGTCTCCAACCATATCTTTCTTCCTATATGATCCTCTGCGGTCTCCACTACTCTATCTCTCAGAGCTACCCATTCTTCTTCTACTGTATTACTTTACCCTGTTTCAGACAATCCTTGCCTAACGCTCCCTCTGAAACTCTCACCACCTCTGGTTCCTTCAATTTCTCTAGATTCCATTTCCTTAATTTTCTACCTTCTTGCAGTCTCTTAACTTTTAATCTACAGTTCACAATCAGTAAGATATGGTCAGAGTCTGTATCTGCCCCTGGATATGTCTTACAGTTTATAACCTAGAATCTAAACCCATACCTTACGATTATAAAGCCAGTCTGGTACCTTGCAGTGTCTCCTGGTCTCTCCCACGTATATAACCTTCTTTCATGTTGATTAAACCGAGTGTTTGTGATTAATAAATTGTGCTCTGCACATTATTCTACCATAATTCTAACCTTCTTTCATGTTGATTAAACCGAGTGTTTGTGATTAATAAATTGTGCTCTGCACATAATTCTACCAGGTGCTCTCCCTTTTAGTTCCTTTTCCCCAGTTCATATTTACCTGCTACATTTCCTTCTCTTCTTTTTCCAACGACCGATTTCCAGTCCCCAATCACAATCAAGTTTCATCTCCTTTCAATGTCGGAATAATTTCTTCTATCTCCTCAGACATTTCTTCAACCTTCAGATCGTTGGCAGAGCTATTGACATATAAACTTGTACTATTGTCGTTGGTGTTGGCTTCGTTTCTGTCTTTGCTACGAAAAGGCGTTCACAATGCCACAATGTTCTTATTTCCTTATTCATTATGAGACCTGCGTTATCACCAACTGAATTTATATTTATAACCCTGTACTCACCTGACCAGAAATCCTGTTCATCCTACCACTGAACTTCACTAATCCCCACCATATCCAAATTATCCTTTATTCTCTTTTCAAATTTTCTGACTTACCTACCCAATTAAGGAAGCTAACATTCCACATTATTTGTTATAGCCTTTTCACTACATTGTTGTTATTTGTTATGCCTATATGTCATTGTAAACAATTTTTTGTATGTTATATGGAAATTTGTAAACACTTCAATATGTGTAATGCTGACATGGTATATCTTGTACAGTCAGGACTGGTAAATGACACAGATCTAATAATAAAGTAATAGAATAGAGACAATAAAGTAACAAAGACCAGTCAAATCAGTATATGAATATTAAAGTCAACTGGAACGTTAACAGTGGTGTTGAAACTTGAAGCAAGAGCTTTCCTGTTTTTTTTTTTTTTTTTTTTTTTTTTTTTCCAAGCATACTTAAAGAATTTAATTTTGGGATTCTCTCTGTCCAATTTGACACACTTTAGATAGGCCTACTCAGGGCCGGCGCAAGCCCAAGTGCCGCCCCGTGCGAGTTGTTAAATTGCCGCCCCCCGTTTTTATTTATTTATTTATTTTTTTAACAAAACGTTGGTGTAATTTTATTTAAACAAATTTGTAGGAACTCTCAGCAATCAATCGGATTTTTTTTTTCTTTTCAGTTCTTCCTAGGCCAGTCTCAAAGCTTTTAATGTGTGCTTACATCTAAACCGTCATGTTGACAGTTACGTTCAGCATGACGGTATATATGTAAACATAACTCAAAGCATTGAGAATAGTCACACTGTGCCTGAAATATATATAGATCTGGAAAATAAAAACAAAAATTGCGCGTGATTGGTGACATTCTCTACAGATTTGTACAAGACAATCGCTGGGCACCAGCTCAAAACTGGAATCAAACCTGGCTGAAGAAATCTAGCTAATTTTTATAAGCCTTGTGAATTAACAAAAATGTTCAAATGTGTGTGAAATCTTATGGGACTTAACTGCAAAGGTCATCAGCCCCTAGGCTTACACACTACCAAACCTAAATTATCAGAAGGATAAAAACACACACACACACACACACACACACACACACACACACACACACACACACACCCATCCCGAGGGAGGACTCGAACCTCCGCCGGGACCAGCCGCACAGTCCATGACTGCAGCGCCTTAGACCGCTCGGTTAATCCCGCGCGGCATGAACTTACGGTTAACGTAAATAAACATTTTTCAGTTGTTGTGAACAGATAATGTACTTAACAGAAAACAAAATATATTTACAATTTAACGATAATTTGGTTTGAACAGTAATATTTACAATAACTATTTAATGTTGAACAAAATAAGAAGCAACAGAGTAAATAACCAAGACGCTGAACATAATATAAAAATTTTAAAGCATACTAGACAAATCGAACCTTCCTGGCTTTGCTAGTGCAAACTCTTTCACACGATCTGTGTAATTTAACTCCTCTGCGAGCTCTTGCTCAATCGAAATTGTTGCAAGATCATTCAAAGGAGTTTGGTTCATCGTTAATCGGAGGTATGTCTTTATCAATTTCAGTTTTGAGACACTTCTCTTTTTCTCTTTCCACTCGCAATTGTCACTGGGAGTGTTAGGAGAATTCTCAGAGCAACGTTGACATTAGCGCAAAAATTATGTCTTTCTATAAACTTCAGAGTCTCTTTTGGAGCTATTCCAGGTTTCAACAAGTGCATCAATGCAGCTTGACTCATGATCTTGCAAAATCGCTGCGAGGTTTCTACACTTTGTGTCCAGGCTGTCAGGAGATGCATTCTTCAGTTCGCCGATGTCATAGAGAAAATCAAAATAATCACAATGAGATTTCAGTGGACTGAATCTCTCATCCAAAGATGTGGTTACTATATCTAAAAGATAATAGTAGTATTCAATCTTGTAACGTTTTGTTGGGTCATCTATTGTCTTATCCCTTCCTTCATAAGTAGTGTATTGGCTTCTTACTTCGTCGCCGGGAATCACTAATCCGTGGTAACGTTAGATCTTTTAACTCTAATTCTGTAGCCAATTCTTTGAAATCCGTCAAGAAAGATACAAACTTTTCTTCTGTTTTGCAGGTCTCGAAATATGCTTTCGTTTTTTCAAGCATTTCCACGTCCTCAGAAACATTTGTGTCAATGGTCTGGTCTTACTGACTACACTGATGTGAAGCAGAACGTCGTACCAGATTACCTGAGAAGAAAAAAAAAGTTCAAATGTTTGTTAAACTTATGGGACTTAACTACGGGGTCATCAGTCCCTAAACTTACAAACTACTTACGAACTACCTTATACTAAGGACGGCACAAATATCCATGCCCGAGGGGGGATTCGAACCCCCGACCGTAGTGGCCGTGCAGACCGTGACTGGAGCGCCTCAGTCCCCGCGGCCACCGCGGCCGGCTACCTGAGAGATAAGAAAGGTGTAATTTTTTATTTGATTCGCAAGTGACGTTGCTTCGTGAGCGGTCATGCCATGGAATTCTTCTGATATTTGAACCAGTGCATGAGAAACGCCTCCAATTTGAAACCTCAGAGGAGTAAGTGCATCAATGTGACTTTCCCACCTAGTATCGCTCAGTGACTTCAGCGTCAGGTTAGGCAGGTACTTCTTCATGACATCCCAACGTCGAACGGAGGACGAGAAGAAATCATACAAGCTCTTCACTTTCGAAAACATGGAAACAGCATATTTAGAAGACATAGCGGCATCGTTGACAACAAGATTCAATGAGTGACTGCTACATGCTACATAAAATGCTCTCTTGTTAATATCTGAAATTCTTTTCTGGAGACCAGACTTCTTTCCTTTCATGTTTACTCCATTGTCGTATCCTTGGCCTCTCATATTACACAATAGGATGTTTTTTTCTTCCAAGAACTTGAGTACGACTTGCGTCAAAGTGGAGCTTGAAGAATCGGACACTGGAAGAAATCCCAGGAAATGCACCCAAATTCGGACATCGTAAACCCGACGAGTCTTGCCTCCTGGACGAAACGTACCACAACTCTCATCTGCTCAACTTTTGAAATATCTGGTGTGCAGTCCAGAATTATACTGTAATACTTTGCAGGTTTCATCATTAATAGAATGTTGTTGGTTATGGGTGATCCAATAAGATGAATTATTTCATTCTGTGTTTCCTTTCCAAGATAATGATGACCCTTGTTCTGACATTGCTTTGTTCTGTGCAGGTGCTCCATCATCACAGTGTCGAACTTTCCAAATAATTCAACGAGTTTCAAGAAGTTTCCGTTGTCAGGCTGAAAGGGTGTATCTGCACTGCCTCTTAAAGGCAGACATTGCCGACCCAGGAAATGAGTTATCGCTATTAAGCGCCCAAGAACATTTTTCCGATGTTCGCTTTCAGTATTCAGAAGCCTTTGATGATGGGCGTCGACAGTTCGTGACTTTCTCATCCCCTCAAAAAACACGATCCACTTTTTATGTGAATTAAAATGATCCAAGGCGAAGAAAACCACATCCAAGACGAAGAAAAGTTTGATTTTCAGTACTTCGCATAGTTATCGATCGAAAAAAAAAAAAAAAAAAAAAAAAATGCTGTCATATTCTACTCATTAAGAGGTGTAATTTCATGTAAAGCTGAAAACGGTAAGACAAGACTACATAGAAACTGTGAGTTTGTCTTGAAACCGACGGCACTCAAATAGCCGCGACAGAGTGGCCGAGCGCATTGAGGCGCTATGCTGCGATGCGCCAGGCCGTTTTCCGGCGGATGTCGAATCCTCCCTCGGGCATGGATGTTTGTGTTATCTTTAGTATAAGTTAGTTCATAAGTAGTTTATAAGTTTAGGGACTGATAACCCCGCAGTTAAGTACCATACGCTTAACAAACATGTGCATCCATCACTAGAAAATGATAAAACCTACGTCCAAAAAACATCGCATGCAGTTTCAAACCTTTACACAACTTATTCTCGCCGGCATCCCCCACAAAATTATTAAAGGAAAAATGTTTCTCTCTTACCACATTTTAGCTATTAATTCGATTAAACTTATGCAAGTGCTACGACGTTTTAATTTATTACTTTTTAACTGTTAATTCTGTATGCAACACACTTTGCAGGTAGTATCTACATATAGGTCACAATGAACATACGAAATTATACCATTGTACGGCTCTTAGTTCAAGAGATACGTCATGATAGACACAGGCGTCAAAAATTAGCACCTGCTTACATTAGCGTTTAGTGGAACTACGGCATCAGGCGTGACTTTTTAATTTATTACTTGTTCATAATTTGCTAACATTATCCACATATATCACTGAATTATATCATGGTAGTTAAGGAGATATGAAGCCATAGGCATCTAGGTTCTTCGGAAACCACCCCACCATGGAAGAGGTTTTAATTAAGACGTCTTCACTACAAAACCTATTCGTGTCATAGTTTGCAGACTGTATGAACATGTAACACCGAATGTACCATCAAAATTATATCGTAGTAAAAAACATAGTTCAGGATATATGACGTCATAAACAATGCGTTGTATGTAAAACCTCACCATCACGCATCAGATTTTAATTTATTTCATCTTTAATACTAACTTTTTTTGCAACACACTTCGCAGAAAATTTTCTAATATTCCACTGCACGTAAATTACTGTAGGATACACTGTTCAGGAGATGAAGTCATTAGAACTGAGCCGCGTGAAATTGAATTTCAGGTCGAATTTCACTACAGACGCAGTTGAAACGGTCAAAGAGTGAGGCGGAAGACAATGTAGAGAGGAAGAATAAGGAGATTGAGTAACATAATAATGCAATAAATACACACCCGGGCATCGACGGGTACTGTCGCTAGTCGAAATATATTAACTCCCTGCACTGCGTTATTTATTTATTGGTTTTTTCTGTTCCATAGGACCCAATTGAGGAGTGAGACTCCACGGTCATGGAACAAGTCAATACATTAATTGTTACACAAGAATGGTAATAGAAATTTTTTAAGTAGTCCTTTGCACACGACAATCTTAAGACAAAATGAAAAGAATCAATAAAGAAAAAAATGAATTAGCTTAATTGTTTAACTTTTCTAGGAGTTCCTCGACAGAATAAAAGGAGTGAGCCATTAGGTAATTCATTGCAAACAACTGACACTCGACATGTGTCGTAATTTCCATGTGTCAGTTCTGTCGTGTCTGATTATGGAATAATGGATAACAAATTAGTCATCGCCGTATCACTTCACTTCGCTTTATTTTCATTCCAGTTATTGGGACGACAGGTGCTTATTTGCCGACTTGCCAATTTTTGAAGTAACAGATCATTAGAAAAATAGTTCTAACTTATGAGTAACTTGCATGCGACATACTAATTGTACATTATATGAAAAGCACTTACCTATTACATCGCAAATTGCAAGATATTCGTACGCACCAATTCTTCTGTCCTTACGAAACGCAATAAAAGTGGTTCTGACCAATCTTGACTCCCTCTGCCAACTACCGAACGAATTCTGCAGTTTTCGTTGTAGAGAACTCAACAATACCAATTGTCTGGAAAGTCGAAGTGGTGACACGGCAGTGCACGTGACGCGGTACAGCGAGGCTACGGTTAAACTAGCGCCCAAAAGAAGACGCAAGAAGATCACAATAAGTATGTGACCGATGATATGGACAAATGTATTATCAGGCAGCAATTTCTATGGCATTACGAACAATAGAAAGGAATACGAAATTTGCGAAAACCGCACAACTTTTGTCAAACAGAAATGAGATTCAAAGTTAGCAAGGAAACACTTAGAAGCGGTGTTCTGTCTATGGATTTCCGTTTAGAAGGTGTCAAAATTAACGTTTTGTTTTGTGCGGACGAGAGGACATTCCGCATTGTTGATAAAAGACCATACTTTCTCAGGTGTTCATCAGAAGCAAAGCGACCAGTAGTTAACTTAGATGAAACATGGATTCACCTGCATTATACAGTAAATAAATGTTGGCAAAGTGATAGTGGGCGAGTAGTATTGTCAAAAAAAAAAAAAAAAAAAAAAAAAAAAGTGCCGGTCAGAGTTTCATTGTTGTTCATGCAAGCGGAGACAGGTGTTTCACGGCTCAAAAACCAAAATGTCAGCAAAAATGTACAAAATTACGTCGAACCGCAACTTATTTCAGGCTTACTAGCAATATCTTTATCCCTTGTAATTACTCGCAGCGTATTTAGCCATTCGGAATACTTCCGGCCATTGGAGGTGTTTGACACGTTTGACTGTAGTAATGTTCAACCTTTTTTTCCATTATACGGGAAGAATAAAACACTCGGAAACTGCCACTGAAGGGCTTAGCAAAATTGCTTCAGGTTTAACATGTAACCGCAGTATCGAACATTGCATTTGAATTTCCAAATTAGATTTCGAGTTGTGCAAAATTAGTTGTGCGTAAACGCACGGTGCATAACAGGCTGGTAGCGCTCCACTCATAAGAATATTGGCGTGCAAGGTAGCTAGACAATTTGACTGGCGTGTACGCCAGACTGCTTCCCCCACTCTGTACCAGTGGCGTAGCTATCATAGGGCTAGGCGGGGCAGTGCCCCGGGGCCCTCGAGCTCTAGGGGTCCCTCGGCTTACGTGAGCGACGTTCGGAAAAAGTTACAGTAGGTCTTCGATTTTTTTTAATTCTCCCTCACTGCCGTCCATTATCTCCCAGTCCCCTCAAACCAAATTTCCCACAGTGGCCGCATTGGGCCGCCGGGTGGCGGAACATTGCCTACACTTCACACAAGACACTCGCTGGCGCTGCTGACTGGCGAAGCCGCCAGTAGCTGTGTACAACAATTTAGTCTGCCTAGCAGCAGAAGTGGCGGCAGCATGAAAGCTGCTCACAGCAACGGCTGAGCCTTCCAAGTGTTGTGGCGTGTTGCTCAGCACAGTGTGAAGGATCGAGAACCTCAAATACTGACAGTACTTCTTATTGGCAAACAGAAGTGTACAGTTCGATTATACGAATAATTGGTTTTCCGAACATCCATGTCCCCCAATTACTTCGCATAATCGACTTTCTACTTATATGGTATTTTTGTTGAATGAAGACTTTCGACTTTTAACTGTTTGAACCCTGACCAACAAACCTCAAAAGCACGAAGTGAAATCCAAAATTTATTCCCACCTCAGAATATAAACGTAACAAGGTCTATCGCTTGTCCGCTAAGATGTGCACCCTGCCACCGTTAGTATGTTGTCGTTGAAGTCGGAGTTCCCATGGCTGCCAATCTTTGCGAAATAACAGTGAATGGGGCTGAATTACTAGCAGTGTGTTTGACAATACACAGCGTGACCACATTTAAATATGAAGTCTCTAAGTGTATTATTGCAGAACAGTATTATTATGGTAGCTCAACTGTTTCTGTAGTGAATTTCCCCTTGGGAGTGCTCCTTTATCATAGATCCCAATGAAGTGTTGTAACCAACTGCACCCTGAAATTCGTCCCAGAGGAAGAGAAAATATGGTTACTTTGTCACAACAATAGTGAATTGTGCATACAAGATGCTGCCCTCTGCCCTAGGGTGACCAGACGTCCCATATTTTACGGGATTATCCCTTATTTAGCTAAAGTGTCCCGTTGACTAAGTAAATACGTGACGTATATTGTCCCGAATTTTACCAACCACCCCATATATTTTCAATTAAAAATTTTTAAGTAATGTTAGCGTAACCATACCGACAATAAATATAGCCATTATCACGCAATAAAAGAAATAAGCTTGAACTCAAAGGAACTGAGGCACGATTTTGGACGTAATTCTTTCATAAGTTTCTAATAGTTGAACCTTTGGGGAGATCTTTTTTATTTTAAATGCAAAAAACATAGGTTGCCCAAAATCGCTATATCAATTGTAAAGCATTATTGGGCAACATAAATATTTTCAATATTTTTCTTAAGTAATGCTTTCACATGACATGTGCAAGTCTTCCAGCTATACAAATTCAGTGATTAATGAATTCATTCCAAGAAGACAGCGTGGTGAAAGAGTCTGGTGTGTGCGTTAATGCTCCCGGTAAAGGCAACATTTGTGTTCCTTATTTTTATTTTGGAAATCTGGTCACCCTGCTCTACCCCTCTCTCACGATAATAAGCGAAGATGTCGACTTATTTTACTTATTACTTTTTCCTGGCCAGACACGTATACTTCATGAAGCCTGGGCCGCGGCGGAGGGGCCGAGCGCATTGAGGCGCAATGCTACGAAGCGCGAGGCCGTTCCCCGTCGGGGGTTCGAATCCCCCTTGGGGGCATGGCTGTTTATGTCGTCTTCAGTATAAGGAAGTTCATAAGTAGTTTGTAAGTTTAGGATCTGATTACTCCACAGTTAAGTCCCATAAATTTTTCAAACATTTGAATACTTGATCTACTCCCTTCTGCAGATAAATCTCTTAAGCTTGACAAACATTTGAACATTTCATGAAGCCTGGTATGGGTACGGCTCAATCCAAAGTGTTTCATCAAACAAAATCCGGCAAAGTCCGTTGCTGAAACCATCCTACACGAATATTACCCATATTATCCTTCTTTGACTGGGCTATCAAAGAAATTAGGCTGATGGGTACGGAGCAATGAGCTAACAGCGCAGTGGTTTAGCGAGAGTGAGTTGTCGGCCCTGACAACAGTCCCCCTGTCACCGCGGACGCGCGAGTTTTTTGACTTGACTGTTCCCGGTTTGCTTCGTGGCAGGTGGCCATGTTTGAGTAATACTTCTTCTTTGTTTATTTTTTACTAGCTTCTGCCTACGACTTCAGTCACCTAATTTTAGAGCAACTTCGGAAACTATCCCATGGGGTCGTTTTATCTGTATGTCCTACCCAGGTCCAACTCTATCTCTCTGAAATTTCATCCAAATCCACCCAGTAATTTTTGCGTGAAGCCATAACAAACTTTCAGTATTATAATTGTATTAGAGAGTACGATTAATTATTATCTGCTGCATAACACACAATAATCTACTTAGTAGTATTTAGGTTTTTTGTCTTCCAGGGGACGGTAAGGAGCTGATGAAGTAGTTTTACGTCTGTATACTTTTAGTCAAAAGAGGGCCCCAATGTCATTTTTGCCCCGGGGCCCTTGGTGACATAGCTACGCCACTGCTCTGTACCTCTGGCGTAAACACGACGGTGCTGCCACAGTGGCGAGGAAGAAATCAGTCCTCCTCCTCCCCTGGTACAACAGGGGCGCGCGGCAGGTAGTCGAGGCGCCATGGCACAGTTCCCGAAGCAGTCCTTCCGAGGTTTGGTATCGAATCCTCTCTTGGGCATGAATGTTGAGATTGTCCTTAAAAATAATAAAATAAAATAAATAAATGGGGTCCGGCAGATTTGCCGCCCTTCGAAAAGTGCCGCCCCGTGCGGCCGCACGTTTCGCACGTGCCTTGCGCCGGCCCTGGGCCTACTATTCTGAATTTCCATTCGATTACTACACTGCACAAATGTAAGGCAAAAAATATCTGTAGTGCAGCCTTAGAATAATTAAAAAACTGAAGCTTCTAGTCTGTAATGGAGAGGTACTGAATGAACCTTCATGAAAAAGTAAGAGACTGTGTGAAACCGAAGTGTTACCTTTGATCTCTATATCTCTCAATGACACCACCTGATGGAACCCAAATGATACAAGTACTGTGAACCAGTACCTACCTTCAGTGTAGCAGTACTTTTTTCTTACTTTACAAAACTCTAGTTTGATAAATTACAAGAAAACATCTGTAAGTGTACATATTTTCGTGACTGCTTGTGAACCAAGAACACATTTGCATATTGTGACCATCTTTGTGGGACTGAAGTCCTCTGATCCAGAAGCACACTATGTGTGACAGATACTTATTGCTAAACATAAAAAAATACATTTTTGGTTTGTTCATTGTAGTAGGAATGTTATGAAAATCAAATACAGATGAAAAATATGAAATATTTTTATTTACAAGAATTTATAATGTTTTATCTACAAGTCAAATAGAGAATCAGTATATTATAACTACCACATTTGTACTATTTATTTGGCACTTTGTCCTTTGAGTAACAATTTGTATAAAGGATGCATTTTTTATGAGATGAGAATCATAGGTAAAGATAACCAACCTTAATTCAGCTGTAGTTTTTCTAACTGAATTTTAGAAATTACACAGACTCTAAGAAACAACAGTATTATGGACAACTATACAAAATGGAGCTAAGTAAGTAGCTTAACAACTATTTTCTCTTAAAAAAGGAAGTACTGCATGTATTTTTGCATTAAATTACTTAATGAACAAAGCTATGTACATTATTTTGCATGTTGAAGCTATTCAGTCTTGTTTTCACATCATTTGTGCATACTGGAAAAAACTCTGATGCCGTTTTGAGATCTATACTGTATATGAACATTATATGAATTATATGAACATTTCAGAAATACAGGTCGTCTCACACTTCTCAAAAGTGAACTGCACCTGCGACATCTACGCCTCACAGACAGCTGTTTTGTGAACAGTCCATTCCCACTTTTGACAACAATAAATTAGAACAACTAGTATGAGGTTTTAATTAATTTAATACATCATCATGGTCTATAGCAAAAGAATAATACGAAAACAGTAGACCTAAATCTTCTGAGTACCCAAAGAACGTAAAGATGATAAATATATATTGATGATACTTTGTTGGGGGACTGTGCACAAAGAAATGCTGAATGAAGGAGACATGTGGCAAAAGCAGTTCAACTTGACACAAGTATTCTGAATAATTACTGTCACTCTGCGATGACAAGTAACTGTATACCGAGATACAGAATGAAGCTGGCAAGATCTGATAAAGAACATATTTTGCACAAGGTAATGACTGAAAAACTGATTTCTTTTTGTTAAATTTGAAACTGTGAACACTTTTTTTAAAAATTGACACAAATGTTTCTCTTACAAATACAGGCACTGAAGAAGTAGGCATAGACAGGAGACTCCATTTTTTTTTACTATTGCAATATTTCTGAAATTGGTCTGTGTGATGTATCTATTGTTTTCACAGCTTGGCCATTTAATATAACTGAATTGATATTACAGTATTTTCCCGATAACATGTGACTGGAAAATATTTTCTTTTGTGTAAAGGCACTATTTTTCCACAGATATATACACCTGAAATACAGTAAGAAATTTCTGATTTTATAAATGTGAGTTTGTCTAAGATACAGTTGTCCAAATATGAACCATAGGAAAAGGAAAAATTACTAAGTTAAAAGCTCTTAATGGAGACATCTTACAAGAAATAGATAGTGAAATCCATATCATATGTTCATATTATTATATCAATTTTATCCTACATCAGTATAAAAAAATAAATCTGATAAACATAAAATTTATTAGTCAGTGACTAGCTACGACATATTTGAAGCTCATCTTTTCTTTCAATATTATATTTTCAGTAGTAGGTGATACAAAGCAAGATTTACTTCTAATGAAAGATCTATAATATGTTTATTATGTAATTCATTTTGTGATTCATTTTCCTAGTTCATCTGCATAAAAAATCTAGTATACATTACTATAAGAAGAAATTGATTTGCTTTATTAACTACAAAGTTTTACATTAAATTGATGTATCAGTGGAGGTCACTAATTTATTAGGCCTATGTATAATTATTCTTATTATGAAGGAAAAGGTAGATAGCAGTTTTTTCTGACATGGTGCAAGGTGAAATGGAACGCTCATGCTCCACAAAAGTGAGAATTAGTTTTGTGCAACAAAGTCAACACACCGAATTAATTTTAGAAAAGCAATCTATATATTTTAATTGAAAATCAATATATATTAAATAAGATAATGGAACCACTCACCTAAGCTGACTGATGCATGAAGCACAGCAGCGCATCAATGAATATAGCATTCACAGTTATTGACTATTAGAAGTTTTTCTAACCTAAGTATACAAATTCACGCACAGAGAGATACCTAAAGATACATTCTCAAGACTGTGAGAAGACTGATTACTTCATCATTGAAAGTGATTCTCTGAGTTAAAGGAGGTATGTATGTGATAGGAAAGAATGCAAAGAGGAAGAGGCACGTCTTTGTAAAGACGACTTCATGGTCGCACACACTGTTGTAGAGTAAAAGGAGGTGGAGGAAGAAAGGAGAGAAGAGTAGGGGAGAGTAAGTAGCAGAAGGTCGAAAATGGTTAAAGGTAAGGGAGAGGGGAAAATGGGGGTGCAGGAGAGAGAGAGAGAGAGAGAGAGAGAGAGAGAGAGAGAGAGAGAGAGAGAGAGAGAGAGAGGGGAGGGCGGCAGGGAGGGGGATGGGAGGGGGGTGGTAAGGAGCCCACATAAAGGGGAGAGGAGAGGAGCAGGGTAGTGGGAAAAGGCAGTGCACATTCTGGACAAGAAAGGGGTGTTGAGAGAAGGAAAGGAACTTACGTGAGACAGTAGGAACAGTTTAACGGAGGTTTAGGCTAGGGGGATACCACTACTGCTAAACCTCTGGTAACTCATTTCCACTACCTTACCATACCTTTTCCTTCTTTCATGATTACTTCCATGTTTAGATCTTTCACAGCCTTCTCTCCCCAAGTGATCTTCTCACTGCTCACTATCTGTTTGTCTCTCTGTTTCTTGCACTCTCTCTCATTCTACCCCTATCCTATTCTCCTTTTTCACCCCTTACTCCCTCCTTGTATCCTTCACTATGCCTGGCTTCATAAGCTCGGGCAACTTCCCTCAATTATTAGGTATCAATAATCTGTTTGCAGTGGCCATGAAAGTGTATATTTAGGTGGCTGTTTGATTGTGTGTGAGAATATGTCATGCAGAAAAAGGGCTTTTGTTGAAAAGTTAGTCTGAATGCTGTATTCTTTTACATTGCTGTGTTCCTCACATCCATCTGCTCTAGATGAATGGTCGAAATTCCCTCATTTTAAGTATTACTTCATCCAGGAATTTCAGTTGTATGACTGTAAAACCAAAAACTACTCAAAGGGGCAAGTTTTGTGCAGGTGGTATTGGTAATTAATGATTGTAACTTTGCATGTGACGTGTATCAGCCGCGGAAATGCAGATTTTATGAGAATAAGTGGTTTTGCCAGTGTAGTCTCTCTTGAGACAGTATAAGCTATAAATGTGCACAAGTTATATTTTTGCGTGTAACTAAAAAATTAAACCAATAAATTAGTAAAATTATAATGATTCAACAATATTTTCGAAAAGGATAGGTTACTATTCACCACAGAGACGTCCAATAAACTGAAGAAAGGAAAAAAAAAAAAAAAAAAAAAGAAAAACACAGGATACAACTTAGTAATTTTTGGCCCTTACTTCCTTTGGTATTTAGAGACACATATACACACGCAAACTCACACAAATACGACTGCTGTGTCTGGCCACTGTGCTCAGTCTCTGGGACTCACCACAGCTGATGCGAGCAACCAGTGGTGGGGGTAAGAAAGTGGAATGGAGAAGGAAGCAGGAAGGGAGGGGCAAGACCATGGACCATGGAAGGGTTGTGACAATATTCCAGTGCCTTCTGAAAGACAGGCTAAAAGGCAGGGGAGGGACTGGAATTTGTGGCAGGATGGGAGACGTACACAAAACTAAAGTGCTGCAGGGAAGGGAGGCGAGGGTGGTGGGAGCAGGAACTAGCGAAGGTTAAGGTCTGGGGGATTGCAGGAGCTAGGGATATATTATGGAGAGAGTTCCCACCTGCGCAATTCAGAAAAGCTGGTGTTTATGGGCAGGATTCATATGACAAGGGCTGGGAGCAGTCAATGAAGTTAGCCACATCATGCAGGGCTGCATGCTCTGCAACAGAATGGTCTAGCTGCCTCCTGGACACAGATCGACGAAAGCCATTATCCCCACAGACAGCTTGTTGCTGGTCATTCCATGGAGAAAGCTACTAAGCGGTTGCACCTCAATTTGTAGATAACATGTCTACTTTCACAGGTTGCCCTTCCTTTTATGGAACAGAGGTACCCCCAACGACATCAAATCTACCAACCACCAAGAATACCTCCATTTTGACAGCTGCCAACTATTTCACACCAAGAAGTCCCTTCCATACAACGTAGCCACCCTTGGTCGTCGCATCTGCAGTGACAAGCAGAACCTCTCAGAATATGCCAAATGCTTTACTAAGGCCTGACTGCGATTACCCTCCAATCCTTGTCTGGAAACATATCTCATGAGGCCCTGTGTGTCCCGTCACCCACCACCTCCCAAACACCCACCATCCATCTACAAAGCAGCATCCCTCTTGCGTCCCAGTACCACGTGGGACTGGAGAAGTTAAACTACTTTCCCCACCAGGGTTTCAACTATCCTTCATCCTACCCTGAAATGAGAAATACCCTAACCAATATCCTCCCCACCCCCACCCTACACCGGTATTCTGCCGCCTACCATACCTAAGTAATATCACTAATCTACCCCTGCTCCCAACCCCTTGTCCCATGGCTCATAATCTTACAATAGACCCAGATGCAAAACCTGTCCTACCCACCATCCCACCATCATCTACTCCAGTCCTGTCACATGCATTTTCTATCCTATAAAAGGGAGGAAAACCTGTTAAAGCAGTCATGTTGTGTCCAAACTGAGCTGCAACCATTGTGCACCTATTTACGTTGACATGATGAGCAACAAGCTGTCTGTCTCTTCCTGCTTCCCTCTCCTTGCTGCTTCCTTATCCTCCACCACTGGTTGCCATTGCCTCGGCTGTGCTGAGGCCCTCAGACTGGCTACAGTGGCTGGAGACAGTGTTTATGTTTATGTTTATGTTTATGTGTGTGTGTGTGTGTGTGTTTCTATGACCGGCTAAGGTCTTTCTGCGGCTCATCAGACATATCTGTGGGATATATTGTTAAGTCCTTCCTGAAATTTCACTTATTTAAAATTATAATGAGTATAGTCCAACTATGAATTTTATAACATGGTAAGAGAAAGTTGGTAAATTAATTAATTTTGATTATCTTGTGAAGCTACTAAATATATTTTTGCGTGCTGTAAAATACTGAATATAAATTTCAGCCGCGGTGGAGTAGCCGAGCGTTCTAAGGCATTTCCCTGCAGAGCGCGCGGTTTCTCGCCGTCGGAGTTTCGAGTCCTCCCTGGGGTATGGGTGTGTGCGTTGTCCTTAGGTTAGTTTACCTTAGTTTAAGTAGTTTGTAAGCTACGGACTAATGACCACGCAGTTTGCTCCGATAGATTTACAAACATTTGAACATTTTTTATAATTTTCATACTAAAATTTAAAAATTGAGGAAGTAGATATAATAAAATTGCAAACAAGATAGTAATATCATGAGGAAATTATAAAGTTATCCTTGGTATCATGGAATTTAAGTCACAGGCACTGCAGCTCATATTCTATATTTTTGCCTTGTTAATGCTTTGATAATTTGTATGGAAGAGGAATAGTAATCCTGTTTTCGACTCTAAAAACATATCCCTTTCTCTGATTAACAAGTTGCTGGTTGTAGAGCATGCTTACGTTTCCGTATTTTTGTCTGCCCAGATTTTCCCAGATTTGTTGAAACTGTGTTTCTTTGTGTCTGTTGCCAATTCTAATGTAATTAAAACAAAGATAGTGTGGCTGAACAATACTTTGCTCAATACTGCCGACAGTACTACAAAAAAGAAGGGAAGTGCACATAGCTAGCTTTCAGAATCAATCCTTCTTCAGACAAAACGGAGGAGAAAGAAGTCGAAATGACGGTGGCTTGCTTTACTCACAACCTAGGCTATGAGGTAAAGATAAAGTAAAAGGTGTTGAGTGACTGTTAAAAATATTGTATGGAGGTTAAAGATGCTGCATGATAAATATTGTACTAGAGAACAAAGAGAATAGCTCAAGAAGTGCGAGAGAGAGAGAGAGAGAGAGAGAGAGAGAGAGAGAGAGAGAGAGAGAGAGAGAGAGAGAGAGGGAGAGAGACGAAAAAATAGGACCAGCTTTCGGACCTGGGTTGCTTCCACAACACTGAGAGTTGAAATGATGAAGTTTGTTCCAGTAAGTAATATGATAACTGCAGGTAGATTTACACAAACCAGAGACACTAATATCACAATCAATTTAGAAAACAATGTTCAATGAAGTGAATCACTTACAATCCTAAGGAGAAATAACCAGCCGAAACACTGAAACATTAACAGGCATTGAATATTCGAAAAATCTTAAACCTAACTGAAGACTGTTTTAAAAGACTACGCCATTGTAGCATTATAGTGAAGATTATTATACTATATGCCACTACTTCAGTCCTCATGAGTGAATTGTAGTTGTGAAGAAACAATCTAGGAAATTTAAGAATAGAATTCTGGGAATTTAAAATTATCTCTAGTGGGCTTAAGTGAAGAAGTTGAGTACTAGAGGAGACATTTGGTTAAATAAAGAGAACAGTTCAATCATAGTTTGAATGTTTTGGAAAACAGATCACCCCCTGTCCCCCAAATATCATATGTGTTGAGTCATTGAGAAGCTAGCTTTCGGAAGATTTTCTTGACTTGGTCCCGTATTTGAAGTGAATTACCCAACTAGTTATATGGGAACCTACAATCTGAGTTCAGAATTACATACAACTTCAATTATTAACATGAACAAATTAATGCAAAATGTGAAGAAGCATGAAGAGAACAATGGTGGAAGAAACTGGGCATTGAAGAAAAGCGAAAATATTTGGTATGGTCAGGCTACTTATTTTTTCAAATAATCTGAAGGAAAAAAAATGAAAAGCTTCGAAAAACTACCGTTAAACCATGGTGCCAGTTATAACTTGTGTTATGCTTTCTTCCAGAGATTTAGTCATGAATGTTCTACACTTACAAATATGTCCATCAAGTAGTCAGACTGACCTGAATTGCAGTCCTTCTGTCATGATTCTTTGACATACACATTGAAGATGTCCATAAAAAGCAATGAAACTTTAGACATAAATCTCTAATAGTGATAATGACCTTCTGTTGACAGCAAAAGTCTTTAAGTCGTAATGAATGTCGTAACTAATTGAAGTTTTTGGATTGGTTGGTTTGTGATTTGAACTGACCAAACTAATAAGGTAATTGTTTATGATCAAATGTTTGTAAAGCTTATGGGACTTAACTGCGGGGTCATCAGTCCCTAAACTTACAAACTACTTATGAATTAACTTATACTAAAGACGACACAAAGATCCTTGCCCGAGGGAAGATTCGAACCTCCGAAGCGGGAGGCCGCGAGGTCCTCAACGTGGTGCTCCAGCCCGCTCGGCTACTCCCGCGCAGCGTTTAGTCGACGTACAAGTTTTCTGCATGCGGTGCCATGCCACACTGCAAAAAGGCTATTACTAGTGTAACCAGTAGTTCAGCCATGGTTATAGTGGCCTTATTACAGGTGTACCGTTGAGTTTCTTTACATGGCTACTCACTGAACATGACATACCATGATGATAAAGACATGAAATAATTAGCTTCTTGAGGCAGCCTGAATCGGAACTTATATCACTCACGAGTAACTGCGATTACTACTGTGTGGTCCTCATTTTGCAGGAGGTAACAAGAGTTTACTGATTACTGCCAACCATGGAGCTCAGTGGGAAAAGCAAGAACAGCAGATACCAACTGCCCCCCCTCCCCCTATTCCAGCAACCAAATAACTACTCATTATCCCTGAAAAGACCAACTATTTCAATGGTTTTTAAAAGATGTCGCTTTGACCGCGGTCTCGTCGGCAGCTCATAGCGGCCAGACACTGTATTTTATAGTTCAGACTGCCACAGACATTGAAAATTCAAGTCATGGTGTGATTCACTCTGGCTTCTTTTGTAAGAGAGTAATAGAGCACATTCCAAAGAGGTAAGAGGAAAAAAAATATTGCGATGAATGTTGGCTTGAACTCATAATCGGAATTTAAAAGACACGCAAAAATTTTACTTTAAGTGTAATTAGGACCAAAAGCGGCGTAAATTAGTTGAATGGAGCAAATTACTAATCTGACTGATTTGTCATTCACCCTGTACACGAACGAAATCACTAAAATTTATAAGAAAATATCAAAGTATATAAAACCAAACCGTTCCGAAAGTAGTATATTTTTAAACACAAACTTCGTCTTGATACGAGTTTCAGTGAGCAGCAGGAAAGACAGTCCATCATTTAAATCCTTTAAGAACTATATCGTATTGTACGAAAGAAAATAGTATTTGTAAAGAAATAAAAAGAGTTGTGACTGTAGCCCCTGAGCATTTTTATTTGGAAATGTGGGTGCGTCAACGTGTTCAGTTAAATATCAGGTCATGCAACATTTAGGCAGTTGGTTTTTATTTTTTATTCGTTGCTTGTCAATAAACAGAATGATGTTAAAATTATCCTTGTTCTTTCATGTATTGACGATAGATCGTTAGCACTGCTTGTGAAGAAAGAGTCAAAAGAGAAACTGTACTGTACTGAGAAACTACGTATGGAAAACACCGCCGGAATGCCAGGTCATTAAGCTTCAGTTATAGGTGTATAGAGAGGAGCAGAGATTTTGGCACATCCCTGATGCAGTAAACAATATTTCGTCCTCAATCATGCCTCATCATTCTCGTCTGAGAACAAAGATTCTGGTAACCTTGAGTACGGTACACTTTCAGAATTAAATGAGTAGGCTTACCTACTTAAAAAAACATGAAAATTTAAAGGGTTAAATTATGTTAAACGAAATTGATCCAAAGAAGCAGGAAGTGTTGTCTGGATTGGAAAGAAACGCTAAGGGAACCAGGTTGAAGCTTCAGGAATAAAAATTCTTAAACAGAATAAAGAATCAGGATTGATTCCATTGTGGCACTTGTGCTCAACGACTGTTTTTTTTTAATTATTTGTATTTGTATTAGCATTGATATTGAACACACAGTGGTCGAAATCTAGACCCGAATAAACAAAATATTTACGAAAATTGTAGTCTGAAATAGTGGCATTTGAAAGTCGATGAGCACTTAAAGATTTAGAAATAAAATATAAGAAATTAGAGAATGGTAATTATTGCAAAGATCGTTCAATAACCTCTGCAGATTGAAAATTGAAAGAGAATAGATTTCTAGGCAGTCGAAGGAAATGATAGTAAGGTGATAATGAAGCTGTACTTTTCAGATTGGAGTACCGTAAATTATGGGTAACCTCAGGTAATGAACTGAACAGTTCAACGTGAGACAAACTAAAGATTTTCGTAAAACAGAGACCAATGAATTTTAAGTTATAAAAACTAAAATATAGAACAGCCTTTTTTAACTATTCTCTAATCCAAAATATACAACTTAAATTTTATGCCATTAAGTGGTGAAGAATTGTGATGCAACACTATCTTTTTTCTACTGAGATGTTACAGTTAGTATCAGAAACACCTCCAATAAGTAACTGTCAACGTTATTTCATTAGGCTATTAGGACTAGAGTTTGTCATAAGCTATTAGACGTATTGTACAAATATTAAAAGATTGAATCGCATAAAGTTTCTTTAAGGAAAAAGGTAATTATCATTTTATAAAAGATTTAAGCCTTAATTATAGTAGTTACATTTAATTTTCACTTACATTAAAAAGATAAAATCTGAAGTTACGACTGTTTATGAACACTATTTTAACGTTTTACTGATATATTAAAACGAACTATGAAAACTCCTAAAAATTGTTGCTTCACTTAACTGGAAAGCCCACTGGGAGTTTCAAACGTTGAAAAATCCCTTAAAAAAATCACAGTAGGTTTTGTAACTACACAGTAGTCAACAAAGTTAGACCTTCTCCAACAACAGTAATATCATTTGCGGAAGCAATCAAATGAAAGATAAGTGAGTGGAAAAGAGACACTCGTCCAAGCACAAAAAAACGCGGGAAGTGTAGAGGAGTTGAACCGCAAGCAAAGAGTAGAAAGTCCACTGTGCCGTCCGCACTACACGGCCGCTCCGGACCTGGGTCCAGTCAGCCTTTCATGCGCATTCGAGATTCGCTTACGTAGGAGATCCAGTAGACCGTCGTGAAGAGGAAGAAGCACACCGGGAACAGCACCAGGGACACCTGGTCGACCATGCCTCGCTGGGAGCCGCAGTACAGCACGACGTACTCCGCCACGGCGCGAAACTTGAGCCGGCCTCGCAGTTCAGAGTGCTCGCTGGACAGCACGTGGTTCTCCTGAAACAACAATTCGTCATGAATGGGTGTAGCCGGAGGGGGCGGGCTTTTTAGGGTTCAAACCCCTTTCGAAATGCAGACAAACAGAAAGTGGCATCATTCTGCATCAGGATAAAGCCCGCCTACATTTTGATAAGACTGGGAAGCCGTTATACATGCTCCATACAGTCTCGATTTCTCCCCATGCGAGTCCCATATTTTTTGGAGCTCCGAACAAAGACATTCATAGCCACTGGTATGTTTCAGAGGAAGAGGTGCGCACCTGACCTTGTAGCTAACTGCAAACATTAGGAATTCACCGTATCGTCTCACAGTGTATTAAATTTATTAACAGTTATAGCGATTACTACTTTAATAATGAGCACTCTACTTTGTTTTTTTCCCCAGGTGTCTCCTTTTAATATGTCTGCTGATTATAGTTGAGTGTGATTTGCCTGTCTTCCAATCACTAGAAACGATTCCTTGCTCAAGGAGCCCACGGTAAATTATGGTGAAGAGGGGGACTAAAGCAGATATTTTGTTTAAAAACTATAGGGCCCTGTCGGGCCCTGGAATTAACTGTGTTTTAGATATTTGAGCTGTTTCTCAGCACCGCTATTAGTAATTACAATGTGTGTCATCAAAATTTCTCAATATAAACAAATCAAAGTTCCCGTTTGGTCATACACTATATGTACACTTACAGTTTGATACTTCAGAAACTATTGAAAGCTTCACGCTCTACCTTTCTGTTTCCCTCCGTGTTTCGATCCACATTTACCTATCATCATGATGTGATTTGCCTTCTCCCTATTTTGGAGAATACGAGGTGTGTTTTTTTAGGTAAGTACCGTCTTGAAATTAAAAAAGACGTGCTAAATTATCTCAATAATTTTTCTTTTACATGAAAGACTGTATCTTACTCTATCTTTCTACATAATTTACGTCAATATTGTTCAAACGGGCGATATGGACTTGCTTCGGTTTCCCCCGGACAATAATTGGAAACGTTTCCATGTATCTCCATATCAATTTCTGTATTCACTACATTAACTTCTGTATTTACATTTAGACAAATTAATCGTTTAATATAAAAACAGTGCAGAGTGCAATACTGGTTCTTTATTGCCAACCGGTTTCAATCCAAAGTTGGGCCATCTTCAGTTTTTTTCCCTCCAAGTCGATGTGGAGCGGCGCAGAAGCTGCGAGTTCTCAGCACCTGAGGACTGTTACCCAAAGGAAGCAAGATGCTTCCAAAAAATATGAAATTCATGATTATTTTCACAATTAGCGTCATTTTCAGCACTGTGTGCTAGGTGTGTGCTGGTACGCAAGGGATGTGTTTGAATAAATGGTGATAAATGAGAGGAATAAAAAGAAGAAAATCCTTCTTATTTGCGTCATTAACCGCACGTCGCTGCTTGTACAGACTGTCTTGATCATGTAGCTGCAGCACTGGTCTCCCTTTACCTTTCTTTTACAAATCAATTCTGTGTCAGTATCGAAGCTGTTTTTGTACTTCAGAGATAATGCAAATCCGTTTTTGTACCTCAAGGACTGCATTTCTACTCATTTAATTTCGTGACCATCAACGGTTTTCTTTCGGTTTACAATTACCTCCCACCTTTTTTGTGGATAAATAGTCCGTATCCTTCATCTTAACTATTTTAATAGGATTTTTCTTTTTGCATTCTTTCACAATTGTTACCCAGTCATCAGTCGAATAAATTTGAGTCCTTTTTCTACTCTTTGCTTCTCTCAATCCAAAGTAAGCATTATTTGGTACGTAAGAATGCCCTGACACAATACATGGTTGAACCTGTTACTGTCCTTCAAAGTAGTTACCATCGTTGTTTATAACCCTTTTCCAACGATGTGGAAGGGGTAGTATACCGTTGGGAGAGCCTGTTCTGTTGATAGTGCGAATGGAGCGGTCTACTGCCTGACGAATCTCTGGAACAGTTCTGAAGCGAATGCCACGAAGTGGTTCCTGCATCTTCGGAATCAAACCAGAAATGTTCAAATGTTTGTACAACTTATGGGACTTAACTACGGGGTCATTAGTCCCTAAGCTTACAAATTACTTATGAACTTCCTATGACTAAGGACGGCACAAATATCCATGCCCGAGGGGGGATTCGAACCCCCGACCGTAGTGGCCGTGTAGTCCGTGACTGGAGCGCTGCAGTCCCCTCGGCCACCGCGGCCGGCAATCAAACCAGTCACAAGGGCTTACGTTCGGGAAGTATGGTGGATGGTGCAGTACTTGCCAGTCCCATCAATCGAACAGAGCAGCCACAGCATGTGCTGTATGCGCCCGGCCATTGTCGTGCATAATGATGTTTGGGTTGCGCAGAAAGTGTTGCCGTTTCTTGTGCGAAATTGGTCGCAGGTGAGACTTCAAAACGAACAGCAATACTGCCTGGATGCATGTCTGCCACAGTTTGCCGACCTTCTTTGAAGGCTTTTACCCAAGATGACACTGTTCCGTACGGCAATGCCAATTACCCGCGCGCCTCTTGAAGACCTTGATGACACTGTCGTGCTGTACGACCTGTGGCACATTAAACCTTAATATAGCTCCGTTGTTGCTGTTTCGTAACCATTGAGACACCATTATGTTAGGCCGCTCGCTCACAAGTGACTGTTTCCTTCGATTGTGCTCACAACGGTGACGTGGGACGGGCCAGTCCATTTGCTCGGCGGTAAGGTAGGTATGTCAGCGACGTGTGATATCAGCGACAAAAGTAGATTCCATTGCATAGTGTCTCCACAGCAGTGTTACCACTATTTAAGTTCCAACCCTCACAGTAATCGTTATTTCATATAAAAGAGCAACAAAACTTTGATACATAGCATGCAGCACGGACTTGCATCACTTGCCCTCTGAAATAATAAACAGATGTTTCAGTTGCCAAGTGAAGTGCTGCCATCTGGAAAAACACAGTTCAACTAGGAATTTCATTTTCTAATCCCCTTGAAAGATCATTTATTGCAGAGTACTACACATCTGAAATCTGAGAAAAATGAACGTACACTACTTGTACCCTGAGCGCCTCATATGTAGATAATGTCTGAATAATACAAGGGCCGTTCGGAGAGTTAATGCCTCCTATTTTTCGTGGTAACTTGGATGTCTGCGTCAGATGTCGTTAGTGTAGTGCTAATGTTTAAGCCTTCCTCTTTCATTTGCAGGTGGTTCAGTTGCTCGGCGCCAGTAGGGAATGTTACAAAATGGTGTCTGATTTGGACGCGAATATAAAACAGCGTTGTGTGATTGAATTCCTCGCTGCTGAAAGAAATTGCTCCGAATGAAATGCGCCGACGCTTACTAAAGATGTATGGAGACGATACAATACACGTGAGAAATGCAAGCGATGTGAACGGTGGCGCTTTCAAGGTGGTAAAAAGGGAGCATATGACAAGCTACGGTCAACTCTGAAGCATTACAAGCGGTCTTTGACGGCATTCCATAGATAGTTTCCGTGCAGGCCTTCTCCTTTCTTATCCGTGACCGATCGTCACATTTTATCTATTGTAAAAGGAAGGAGAATGCATTGCTCGTTATCAGTCGGCTTTTGTTCTTCGATGTATGCCTTTTGGCCTTGGTAGTGGGATTAAAACGATTACATGAACTGGCTGTTCTCATTGGATTCTTATTACGGTATGTGAGTGTGAATATCAATATTTTCGTAAGAAATAATAAAAAATATGAATTTGATCTTCCATAATTTCATTCTTTTATTTAAATTGATTTAATCCTCAGTAGTTTTTACCATAGGATCTCTGGAGATTGTGTGACGCCATGTTGATTCCTAATACGTACTGGTAACATTTTATAATAATTATTTTAACTAAATAACTTGAAAGGGAAAGTAATTATTTTTGAATCTTATTTCAAAATCGAACCTGCAGTTAAAGTTTTTCTCTTGTTGTTCAAAACCTTTATGGTATTTTCGTGTGAGCTTAGGTCAATAATGAGGCACCTAGTAACTTACGTACATCATTCAAAGACGAAGATGCCATATTATATCGTCTCCTGCCGTCCCAACCAATCTTAATCCGTATCTGTTTGAAAATTTTATTTAAAGTAGAGGCAGATAATCATTTCCTGAAAGCATTTACTTCTTTTCGCAATTTATTAAACCTATACAGGCAGGAAACGATATAACTCTTCGCGGCTGTGAACATTCGCAATGTAGAGCGTCTTGTTCAAATCTGATTAGGGCGTAATGACCAAATAATTATGTGCAAACCTAATGCTGGTTATAATGCCGTGAATACACTGTTCTATCATCTTGGTTATCGCAAAGTCTGTGCGA
The DNA here is from genome assembly GCA_026315105.1 of Locusta migratoria. Classification (NCBI taxonomy): domain Eukaryota; kingdom Metazoa; phylum Arthropoda; class Insecta; order Orthoptera; family Acrididae; genus Locusta; species Locusta migratoria. The sequence goes on from CM048744.1 coordinate 459,573,669, forward strand.
GATGGGTCCAGCGAATACATACAGAACAACAAAAAACTTGTCGAAGTGAACTTTGCTGGAACCCGCTGGACCAATATGAAGCTGAAGTTGACAATTTTCTGAATAGCTTCGTTGTAGATGGACCACATTTTCAAGATTCGGATGCCGTCGTGAAAGCTGTAAGGAAGTGGTTAGCCTCAGCTGGTTAAGATATTTACAAGCGTGGCCTGTAGGCTCTGGTTCATGGTTGGTAGAAATGCATAATGTACGGTGGTGACAGTCTGTAGCTGAAATATTGCTCTATTTAGCTGCGCATTTATTATTTATGTATATCTTTCACTTTCCGTGAATAACAATAGGAGGCATTACTTTCAGAATGATCCTCGTATAAAGAAGTAATAAATTAAAACGTCACGTCTAATGCCGACTTTTTATGGTGCACCATTGCAAACGCCTTAGGTGTCACTCTTGTGATATCTGCTGAACTACATACCGTACAGTGATATAATTTTGCAGCTGCATTCAGGACAGGCTTTCATGTAGATACTGCCTGCAGAGGTGTTGCAAATAGATTTAGAAGTTAAACAGTAATACATTAAAGCTACTAGGCAGGTACTGCATTGACAGCGAAAATGTAGTAAACGATAAACTTTAACCCTCTCATCATCTTGTGGAGGGTGTTAGCAAGAAGGTTAGCAAGAAATTATATGCTGAATTTGATGGAACTAGATAAGTTTCATTGTTTTAATGTAATGCACGAAAAAAGTCGCCATATTTGAGTGCAGCTTCAAGACAAACATAGTTTATAATTGTAAAACTTGTTTAAGTTGGTTGCTTCTGGATAGGTACCTGCCTTGAACAAAACACAGTTTTTTTTTCTTTATGCCTAACCTGTTTTGCTACAGTTGTAGCAACTTCAGTGGGTCCTTTTTATTGATTTAAAATTGAACAAGAGAAATATGATTAGTTTTTATAGTTATTCCAAGTTAATTCTGTTAATTAGAATTATGTACAAGAATTTCATAAATGTATCTATACATACCGTGTTTTACATGTTTGATTGGTTAGTTTTCCTACATCATCCCTGCAGGTCTTCGTTTACAGTTTGTCATCAGCAACCATATGCCACATATATACAAAACTGTTTATTGTTGAATAGTCCAGTCAATGAGTGCTCAAAATAGGGGTGTAGAGTGCATGGAATATGCGAGAATTTTTTACTTCAGGACTTTGTTAGGGATGGTTAGGAGGTGAACATACTAAAAGTCCCCGCCCCTAGGGGATGAACTAAAGCGGGGAGGGGGGTGGAAAGGTACAATTTTTTTGGTTTTCCGCGTATATCTCGAAAACGGTCGGCTTTAGGAAAAATCGTTCCAAATAAAAATGAAAGATAATTTAATTTGCTATAAAATTGTTTCCATACATATACCTCGAATTCCCAACGGTTTTCGAGTATACGTTATTGAAAATCGACAACTTCGGAAAAATCGTCTTTACCTCACTAATTTTTTCAAACATTTACTTTTAGTGACTATCGTTTCACAGAAAATTTGTTTGAAAGAAAGTTGTAGAACATTAAATTTCCTTCAATTTGATATGCACATTTGCTACTTTATCTTCAACCTATAAGAAGTTACATCATTTATAAGATGCGCGCTCAGTTTATAGTTTCGATGTCCCTCCATAAATGAGTGTTTTGAGGGGCTGTAACGTTTTTACCTTATGAAACGTGCTAGCATGGTAAATAACAACAGTTTAACAATGACAAGAAGGTACTTGCAATTGAAATCTATTCATAATTGTAGTTTTTATTACAATATTATGAATCATATAATGAAAGTTTTTAGAAACACGGATAGTGATTCAAAGCAACATCTTCGTTTTTCTGAGGAGGAATGGTCAAGTTCATTCATCTTCGTCAGTAGCGGAGACGTCGTCCAACGAGATTGGTAGAGTCTTGATGTCACTGTCGTCACCTTCATCCTGAATTAATATTCCGACTCCGTTGTTGCAGGCTGTTATTTACTGTTGTTATTTACCATGCTAGCACGTTTCAGGTAAAAACGTTACAGCCCCTCAAAACACTCATTTATAGAGGGACATCGAAACTGAGCGCGCATCTTATAAATGATGTAACTTCTTATAGGTTGAAGATAAAGTAGCAAATGTGCATATCAAATTGAAGGAAATTTAATGCTCTACAACTTTCTTTCAGACAAATTTTCTGTGAAACGATAGTCACTAGAAGTAAATGTTTGAGAAAATTAGTGAGGTAAAGTCGATTTTTCCGAAGTTGTCGATTTTCAATAACGTATACTCGAAAACCGTTGGGAATTCGAGGTATATGTATGGAAACAATTTTATAGCAAATTCAATTATCTTTCATTTTTATTTGGAACGATTTTTTCCTAAAGCCGACAGTTTTCGAGATATAAGCGGAAAACCAAAAAAAATGGTACCTTTCCACCCCCCTCCCCGCTTTAGCTTACCCCCCAAGGGCGGGGACTTTTAGTATGTTCACCTCCTAACCATCCCGAACAAAGTCCTGAAGTAAAAAATTCTCGCATATTCCATGCACTCTAGAATGCATTCATTGACTGGACTAGAAATATTTGTTCTGCTTGCTTGTGTTATTTTAATGGTCAGGTCTACTACTTAATTTTATGTGAATGGCAACTGTCTGTGTGCGTATTTTTATTTGTTTGCTAATGAAATATGTTCAACTTACATTTGTCAGTGTCTTCATGTATGTAAAAAATAAATAAATAAATGAAATAAAAAAAATGTTTTGCTCAAAGCAGAGCCTTATCCAGAAGCAACTAACTTAAATATTTATAAATCAAAAAAGGGCTACTGCATCAAGATGATTATGTGAAACTTGTCGTGTGTAAAACTTTACATAAGAATGAGTGGAGTATGACAGCATTAAAATTTCTGGAATAACTACGCGAATTATTGAAACTTAAACTTTTCTTCTCCCTGGGATCCATTAGATACGGATGGTTCTTTAGTAATATAAACGTCGCCTGCCAAAACCGAATTCGTTAAAATCGGAGATGTTTGTCAAACTTGTCAGTTTTAAAATCTCGTCAGATCGCTTGGAATGCACAGGCTTTGGACAGACTTCTTTCTTCTCAAAAGTCATGTGACTTGACTGCTTGATACTGATATGGCAATTGCATGTTTTCAGCGTCTTTCCGACTCTGTACATACAATACTGAAAAATATCTTTTCGAAAAGTGCCATTTAATATTGTATTTAAATTCTAGATGAGTTGAGGTACATCACATATGCCTGGAATTCACTTTTATTTTCCCTTTAGTCAGGTGGCCTGCTAGCCACTCGGTTCTTAGGTCTGCGGGACTGGATTGAGTTTACACATGCGATGCATATCGGCAAGCGAAACTAAGACAAAAGTCACGCTTTGATGACTATGTCAAGTTATCAGGACTTCAGAATAGTCTGTGGAGCTACATTCGGTTAATGTTTACAACGGCCAACGTAGTTTCCTTATGAAGCAGCGCGGAACTACTATGGAAAGTAGAAGAGACTAAAAGAGAAGTTGACAGGTCTTGTCGAAAATTTCTGCTTAGGGGTTTCTCATGAAACTAGGTTGAATAAATTTCGAGTGCTTACAATCCAGGAACTCTGTGCGATCGTTGTGCTGCTCGTCATATACGCTGCGTAGGGATCGTTATAATAAGTTTAAAGATGCGTATAACAATCAATCTTCCGTTACTGGTGAGTGGTTCAAGGATTATACAGATACGTGTAGACTAATCCTGATTTTACTCCACTCTAAGTAGTTAATCGAAGGTAGTATCAGTTTGATTATGTTGATATCTCTAAGGGAGTAGTGGCTAAGTGACTGCTGCTAGGGACTGCAGTAACTTCTCCTTTCGGCGACTGAACGTGTAATTAAACGAGGTCCGGGCCACACCCAGCCCTGTGGTGTAATGGCTGAGGAAATTACCGCAGCCATCATTTATGATCCATAAATCATATGGGTTGAGTAATGGACGCTTAATTACAGAGAGCCGTCAGCGTCGTTGTACTAAACTAATTCTGAACCCGTGTGAATGAGTTTCGCAGCTGAGTGGACGAAAATAGATTGTGTGCGAGTTGGCTGGAGTCCGACTAGCCAGAAACTACCGTGCAGTGTATATCTGCCTCCTAGGAAGACACTGTCTTAGCTAGACTTCTCCGTACTTGGAAGATTCAACACTTTGTTAGTAGAAAGGATTTTATAATATATTTGTCCGAAGATTCAGAGAAATTTTTTAACAGCGAGTACTCCAACTTTATTTCAAATCAAAGAAATCACTCTCCATGGAAAGTAACTAATCGACTCAACTTTTCAGGCATATTTAATTTCTGCCAGTAATTCTTTTCTACGAGGGGGGGGGGGGGGGTTGGAAAATAAGTTTCCCCTGTTGACTGTCGTCAGAATCGCGTATGAAAGGAAAAAATATATAATGAGACCTTAAAGATAAGACATATTTTTATTTTTCTGCACAGTTTCCAAGTACATTGACACATTTGTCATAACGCTATATAAACTGCAAAAAGCCTTCCAGGAAAAAAATACGGAAGAAGCATACGGAAGAAGTGCTGAACGGATTGTTTGACGTCAGCTTCGATTCTAAGATCAAAGAGTCTTCTTCAAAGTTGGAAACAGATGGAAGTCACTTGGTGCGAGATCAGGACTGTATGGCGGATGGTGTAGGCGCTCCCAACCAAGAGTTGCAATGTGGTTTTGCGTTGCCATCGCCGAGTGTGGTCTCGCATTGTCATCCAATAGCAGAACGCCAGATCTGAGGAGCCAGGCCGCTTTTCCGAATCATCTCTTTCAATTTCGACAGAGTGGCACAACACTGCGTAGGACTGATGGTTTCATTCTACAAAAATTCCAGCAACAAAACTCCTCGGACGTCCCAGAAAACGGCGAGTAGCAGTTTACCTGCAGACGGAGTACTTTTGAACTTCTTTCGTTGACGGATGTTTCCACTCCATAGCCGTTCAACGCTTGTTCCGCATGCAACGCCCTGATATTTTCCTGGACGTATTTTTGAAACTTATGAAGCGGTTTGACAAATGACTCAATGTACTTGGATATTATGTATAAAAATTAAGATGTATCTTATCTTTAATGTCTCACTCTATTTTTTTTTCCTCTCATACACAATTCTGCCCACAGTCGACAGTGGAAACTTATTTTCCAACTCCCTCTCCTATACTGGATCTACTTTAGGTTCTATTAGCCATGGGCGAGACTAATAGCTTATATTGAGAACCTGTAAACAGACGAGTCAAAACCACTTATATAAAAAATGTTTACATGAAACTTCCTTCGAATTTATTTGTATCGGAAACTATGTTTTTCTCAACAAACCTCTTAGTAAAAATGTAAACATGTTTGTAAACTTATTGGACCAAACTGCTATGGTCACCATTCCCTAGACTTACAAACTACTTAAACTAATTTAAGAACAATGCACACACCCATGCCCGAGGGAGGTCACGAACCTCCGGCGGGAACGGCTGCCCAGTCGCCTTAGACCACGCAGCCATTCTGCACGGCTCAAAAAGAGAAAAATTACGTCAACCAGAATGAACCAGAGATATTGGTCAGGTGAGGCGACTTTCGTGCCTCAACGATACACAGAAACGTACCGTAGGGGCAACCATACGGATGGATATCTGTGGAGAGGCCAGACAAACGTGTGGTCCCTGAAGAGGGGCAGCAGGCTTTTCAGTAGTTGCAGGAGTAACAGTCCGTATGGTTGACTGAACTGGCTTCAGCTAATTTGGCTTTGCAACATATGCCTAGATACTGCGAACGGCTGAAAGCAAGGAGAAACTACAGTCGTTTCTTTTCCAAAGGACATGCAGCTCTACTCTACGAATATATGACGATGGCATCCTCTAGGGTAAAATATTCCTCAATTCGGGCGGGGACCACTCAGGAGGCTGATTGATAGACGTTATAGTGTATATTAGTGAAGTTCGGTCGAAACATGAACAGGATTTCTGGCCAGGCGAGTACTGGGTTATAAATACAAAATCAGTTGGGGGTATTACGGGTGTAGGTCTAATAATGAATAAGAAAATAGGAACGCGGGGAAACTACTACGAACAACGCAGTGATCGCATTGTTGTAGTCGAGATAGATACGAAGCAAACACCGACCAGGGTAGTACAAGTCTATATGCCAACCATCTCTGACGATGATGAAGAAATCGAAAAAATGTATGAGGTGGTAAAGGAAATTATTCAGACAATTAAGGGACAGGAAAATTTAATTGTGATGGGGGCCTGCAGCTCGATAGTCGAATAAGGAAGGGAAGAAAGAGAGGCAGCCGCCTGGTAGAATTTTGCACGGAACATAATTTAATCACAACGAAACACTTGGTATAACCATTACGAAAGACAGTTGTATACGTAGAAGAGACCAGGAGACACCAGATAGAATTTATAATGGTAAGACACAAATTTCTAAACCAGGTTTTAAACTGTAAGATATATTCAGGGGTACATAAAGACTCTGATCATATATTACCGGTCATGAACTGTAGTCTGAAACTGAAAAAAAGGCAGAAAAGTAGGGGAAAATGGGATAGGTCCTGGATAAATTGAAGGAACCTGAAGTTGTTGAACGTTTGAGAGGTAGCTGTAGGAAACAATTGACAGAAAAGGAGGGGGAAAATACAATAGGAGAAGAATGGGAAGCTTTCAGAGAAGAAATAGTGAAGGCAGCAGAGAACAAAATAGGTAGAAAGACAAAATCTACAAAAACCTTGCATATCACAGGAAATCCTAAATATAATTGATGAAAGGAGAAAATATAAAAATGCTGTAAATGACGCAGATAAAATCGAGTACAGACGCTAAAAAATGATACTGACAAGAAGTGCAAAATGGCTAAGCAGGAGCGGCTAGAAGGCAAAGTCTATAGAAGAATGTATAACTAGAGGAAAAATATATAGTCTACAGAAAATAAAAGAAACTTTTGGAGACAAGAAAAAGCATCTGTGTAGATATAAAAAAGTCAGGTGGAAAACCAGTTCTGAGCAAAGAAGGGAAGGCTGAAAGGTGGAAAGACTATATAGGAAATTAACTTCGAAACAATATTGTACGACGGGAAGATGAAGTAGATGATTACGAAATAGGAGATACTATACTGGGAGAATAATTTGACAGAACACTGAAAGACCTAAGTCTAATCAAGGTCCCTGGCGTAGACGGCATTCGGTCAGAGCTACTGACGTCTCTGGGAGAGTCAGCCATAGCGAAACTATTTCGCCTGGTGTGCAAGACGTATGAGGCTGCCGAACACCCTCAGACTTAAAAGAAATGTAGTAATCTCCATTTCATAGAAATCAGGCACAGGCAGCTGTGAAAATTACAGAAAAGGCAAGGCTGCATTTCTAGTTTTTGTAGATTTGGAGAAAGCTTTGGGCAATGTTAATTGGAATACACTCTTTGAAATTCTGAAGTCAGCAGGGGTGAAATATAGGGAACGGAAGGTTATTTACAATGTGTACAAAACCCAAACAGTAGTTATTGGAGTTGAAGGGCATGTAAGGCACGCAGTGGTTGGGATGGGAGTAAGGCAGGTTTGTAGTCTTTCTCAAATGTTATTGAATTTGTACATCGAGCAAACTGTGAAGGAAATCAAGGAGAAATTTGGATAAGTCATTAAAGTACAGGTTGAAGAAATAAAATATTGTATTTTACTGATGACATTGTCCGCCTCCGTAGTCCAGTGGACAGCGTGGTTGGTTGCCACGCAGGGGGCCCGGGTTCGATTCCCGGTCGGTTAGGAGATTTTCTCCACTCGGGGACTGGGTGTTGTGTCGTCCTCATCATCATTCCATCATCATTGACATGCAAGTCGCCGAAGTGGCGTCAGATAAAGAGACTTGCACCAGGCAGGTTGAACACGACCCCAGTTGGGGTCTAACGGTCATAAATGCCACACGATCATCATCATCACTGATGACATTGTAATACTGTCAGAGACAGCAAACGACCTGGAAGAACAATTAAATGGAATTTACAATGTGTTGAAGGGAGATTATAAATGAATATTAACAGGAACAAAACGAGGGCAATGGAATGTAGTCTAAGAAAATCAGTCTATGCTAAAGGAACTAGATTAGGTAACAAAACAGTAAAAGTGGTGGACAAGTTTTGTTAATTGGGCAGTAAATTAATATAAAATAGTCGCAGTACAGAGGATATAAAATGCAGAGCGGCAATAGGAAGAAAAGCGTTTTTGAGAAAGAGAAATTTGCAATTATCGAATATTAATTTAGGTGTCAGGAAGTCTCTTCTGAAGGTGATGTGTGGAGTGTTGCCTTGTACGGGAGTGTGATATGGACGATATATGTGAGGGTTGGGGTATAAGTCATGGTAACTTTTTTTTGCAAACACCAGTCTGGTTGGAAAATGTGACATATACAAACTAAAGGAAATGGTATTAACTACACGTGTGGACAATGAATAGCACTGAAATATCGTAACACACAAATTTATTACGGCAGTATACAGGGCAATATGGCATTCACGGTGCAATGGAATGACAACACAGTACAGATACAGTTGACGTGACAAAACCTTGACCTATAGACACTCAAAGTAGTCCGCTGCTACTGTCACCATGCACAGTCATCGATGTGACAGGCATTGAATACCACCTGCCGTACCAAGTCTGAATCAGACAGTTTAGTCATGTCAGCTGCATGTGTACTGTTCTTTTGCACCGTGAAGGCCATATTGACTTGTATACTACCGTAATAAATTTGTGTGTTACGATATTTAATGACTATTCATTGTCTAGAGCTGTATATGTCACATTTTCCAACCGGGAAAAGTTGCCAGGACTTTTGCCCCAACCCTTGTAATTCAGACAGGAAGAGGATGCAGATTTTTCAAATGTGGTGCTATTGAAGAATTCTGAAGATTAGGTGGGCAGATCGCGTAACTAATGTGAAAGTGAAATAAATCGGAATTTGCGATCAGTTATGGCTTCATTGTACTAGGTTTAGATGGAATACCCAACTGCGGCGAATGAAAATTTGTGCCCGGCCAGGATTCGAACCCGGGACCTCCTGCTTGCTAAGTAGACGCGTTGACCACTCCGCCACCGAGGACAAAGTGAGCAGCCCGACTGCAGAGGAACTCTTCCCTGCACGTCTCCCGCCACACACAAATCTCCATTCGCCACACTGTCTCTTCCTATTATCATAGCCTATTTATTCTATAATGCTCGTAGCCACAAATGAGGTATCGAGACATTTCATTAGATGAACTCTGTAAAGTCGTCAAAAATATATAAGTAATATGAAAGTAGTGAACAGAATTTGGGAGAAAAGGATTATCTGGCATATATTGACTAAAACAAGGGATTGACTGACAGGACACATTCTTAGACACCAAGGAATCGTGAATTTAGCGTTGGAGGGAAGTGTGCGGGGTAAAAATCGCGGAGGGAGACCAAGAGCTCCAGTAAGCAGATTGAAATGGACGTGGATTGCCGATCTTATGAGGAGATGAAGAGGCTTGCTCTGGGTAGAGTAGGGTGAATAGTTGCATCAAACCAGTCTCCGGACTGAAGACTTCAACAACAGCAGCAGCAGCAGCAGCAGCAGGACCAACAACAATTAAAAAGTGAGGAAATATTACTATTGGATATTAAAATAGTTAAGAGGTTTGAAATGGCACCACACACTTGCCGAAACTGGTAACAATAAAATTCAAAGGAAGTTTAATGTACACTTTTATAAAATAAGCGAACTTGGTTCGCATGCTTTCGAATATATATTTTTTTTCTACTTTCCAAATTTCACATAAATTCGCCAGCCCGACTTACTGGGAAAGTTCTAATGGATGAAATAACCTTAGTTTGCAGAATTAATTCGGATCCGTGATACAGTTTTAATGTACACACGCCACTGCAGAGTGAAAAATCATTCTTAGTGTTATTATATGGGCAGAACAAAAAAATCACAATAGCTAATGCTTTTTAATGAAATAGATGTCGTCTTGTATGTTGTCTGTGCCCTAAGAAGATTTAACTCGTCTTATTTTGAAACAAATGAGTGTAATTGACGTTAAGGACTTACGAGAGCTGTAGGCTGATCCATTTTTTTTTTTTTTTTTTTTTTTTTTAGAAGTATCGAAAACTCTAATGTACTACTAACTAAAAACATGCGTACGAATACTGATAATGTATGCTATACTTTATTTGAATAAAACCGTTAATCACATACCAATGAACCAATAGGGGTATGACATTCTCACTGTGGGTTTTGGCGAAGATCCTTAACAACTGAGGTGTACAGGAAGACAGGCTATCAAATATCATTTTACCAAAGTAAATTAATTTTTGTGAATGGCTAAATGTTTCATTCATTATGACGACCGTAAAATTGTTTTTCACCCTTTATGTGTGTGAATGTTTACAGCCTAATGTTCAGGGTATCTAAGGTGAGTCAAAATATATCTATCTTTACCAATTTTCTCGTTCATACGGGGCATGCTAAATAAATAATAAAGTTAAAAAAGGATAACACTACTTGTACGTAGATAATGTTTTATCATGCTCTGCTGTCGTTCTTGGATATAGTGATGCAGGTACTTCTTAAATTTGATGAAGGGCTATGTTGTAGTGCTTAGAAAATTTCCTAAAATATTAGGATTTGTAACTTCAAATCAGATAAGTTGTAGTCAAACGAATAAATTTCTGTATAATGGTTTACGTTCTTTATTTACAACGGCTAGAGAAAGTGGAATCATCACGAGAAAAGCATGCGTGAATACAAATGCACATGCCAGTCAAACCTGCAGGTTGTGCTGTAGAATTCGACCACGTGTATCCTCTGAGAATTATCTTCGTAAGTAGCAAGTGTCAGACGCGATCAGAACCCTGTTTTGTTTTACTGTCAGTACCTTATGTGGTAGTTAAGTGAGTTACAATGTCGCCAGTTTGTTGGTGCTCGAATAGTGGATGCTTCTGTAACAAAGGCAGTCGAAGGGTTGGTGTTTCTTGAGGCACCGCATATACAAGGCACTATATACAAGGAGAACCAGCCATAAAAAAACTTTTTCGCCTGGTGAGTAAGATGTATGAGACAGGCGAAATACCCTCAGACTTTAAGAAAGCAGACGCAGACAAGTGTGAAAGTTACAGAACCGTTGGTATAATAAATCACGGTTGCAAAATTTTAACACGAATAATTTACAGAAGGATGAAAAGACTAATAGATGCCTCGCGGAAGATCACTTCGGATTAAAAGAAATCTAGGGGAAGGCAACACGCACCTTCAGACTTAGATGATAGATTACGAAAAAACAAGCCTACATTTCTAGCCAAAGGATAAAAATGCAGCCCTCGGTCGCAAATTAAAAATTAAAAATTAAAGTCACAGTGACTTGTTTTATTTTATAATTTCTGATGAAGGCAATCATTGTCATTGCCGAAACCAGGTTAAATAACTTTTAATTTGCGACCGAGGGCTGCATTTTTATCCTTTGACGTTGTAAAGGTCGCTGACAATAGTAGCTATGTTCAAAAATTTCTATATTTCTAGCTTATGTAGGCTGGGAGAAAGCTTTTGACAATGTTGATTGGGATACACACATTCAAATTCTGAAGTCAGCAGGGCTAAAATACAAGGAGAGGAGAGTGATTTACAGTTTGTACAAAAGCCAAGCAGCAGTTATCAGAGTTGAAGGGTTCCCCGTCGGGGGTTCGAATCCCTCTCGGGCATTGATGTTTGTACTGTCTTTAGTATAAGGTAGTTCATAAGTAGTTTGTAAGTTTAGGGACTGATGACCCCGTAGTTAAGTTCCATAAGCTTAACAAGCATTTGAACATTTTTGAGAGTTGAAGGGAAGGGAGTAAGACAGGATTGTGTTATTTGTAGCCGGTCGCGGTGGCCGAGGAGACTGAGGCGCTCCAGTCACGGTCTGCACGGCCACTACGGTCGGGGGTTCGAATCCGCCCTCGGGCATGGATATTTGTGCCCTCCTAGTTCGTAAGTAGTTCATAAGTAGTTTGTAAGTTTAGGGACTGATGACCCAGTAGTTAAGTCCCATAAGCTTAACAAACATTTGAACATTTGTTATTTGTACATTGAGTAAGCTGTGAATGAAAGCAAAGAGAAATTTGGAGCAGGAATTGAAGTTCAGAGTGTAGGGGAAAAAAAGAAAAGAAAAAAAAAAAGTGTTTTGATGATGACGTTGTAATTCTGCCAGACACAAGAAAGGACCTGGAAGAACAATTGAACGGAATGGACAGTATGTTGAAAGGAGCGTATAAGATGAACATTAAGAAGAGCGAAACAAGGGTGATGGAATGCAGTCTTCAAAAATCAGTCGATGCTGAAGGAATTAGGTTAGGTAACGAAAGAATAAAGTTGCTAGATGAGTTTTGCCACGTGGGTAGTAAAATAACATATGACGGTCGCAGTACAGAGAATATAAAATGCAAAATGGAAATGGGAAGAAAAACGTTTTTGGAAAAGAAATTTGCTAACATCGAATATTAAGTCTCAGGAAGTCCTTTCTTAAGGCATTTGTGTGGAGTATTGCCTTGAACGGGAGTGAAACTAGGACGATAAATGGTTTAGACAGGAAGAGGATAGGAGCTTTTGAAATGTGGTGCTACAAAGAATGCTGAATATTAGATGGGTAGATTGCGTAAGTAAAATCGGGGAGAAAATTAATGTTTGTCATGCCTTGACTAAAAGAAAGGATCGATTGGTAGGACCTATTATTAGACATCAAGGAATCGTAAATTTAGCGTTAGAGGGAAGTATGGGAGCTAAAAATCGAAGAAGGAAACCAAGAAACGAATGTAGTAAGCAGATTCAGATAGATGTGGGTTGCCGTTCTTATGAAGAGCTTCGCTCAGGATAGGGTGAAGAGTAGCATCAAACCAGTCTCCGAACTGAAAACCACAACGACATACAGGGAAAACGGACAAACATAATCGATTTGTAAGCCACAAGGCGGCGGAAGCGTCTACATTTACATTACTACTTTGCAATTCACATTTAAGTAAATATCTTTTTTATGCAATTGTCAGTAGTATGTTCAGATTTTATAAAACTCATTAGATAATTACTGCTTCAACATATTTTAGTAATTCACTTCCGGTTACGGTCAAGGAAGATATATGTTGGAAAATATTAATACAAATAAAAACATTTCGCTGTCGAGTCGCCTCCTTGACTGTAGTCATTAGTGTAACATTTCAAGCAAATGTTCAAATGTTTGTAGAGCTTGTGGGACTTAACTACGGGGTCATCAGTCCCTAAAGTTACAAACTACTTATGAACTAGCTTATTCTAAAGACGGCACAAACATCCATGCCAGAGGAAGGATTCGAACTCCCGACCGCAGCGGCCGTACAAACATTAACTGGCACGCCGCAGACCGCTCGGCCACTGCGGCCGGCACACTTAAAGTATTTATTACAGTGACGAGAATAATGTTAGAGGCTTTTCTTTGTTTCATTACCGACATAGAAATGAATCACAAGTGGATTCAGCTGCGAGTTTTAACCGTTTGTTAGGAGTGTATTTTTACAGTTGTAAATATCTAAATAGCAAAATAAAATTATATGTTTTTAAATAGGGTCCATTAATAAGGAATTATGACGTTACCAGATGAAGTGCATCCCAGGTTTTCACAAGCTGTATCACAAAATAATTATTTCTGCAATACAAGGAGGCCTACTGAAGTATTTTTGCATTGTTCCTGCTCATTCTACCCAAATCGGTTGGCGTATTGAAGATGCTATTTCTGCCTTCTTCTGTTATGTTGGATGTAAGTAAACATGACAGTAAAATTAATAACTGCTTAATTAATTGCACACCTACCAGTCTGTGTCTTGTAACAAAATCGCATGGCCTATTGCTTTTGAGCAGACCACTGTGTGTCATATTTAACAAAAAGAATCTTGTGTTAGAAAGCAGTATAATGCATTCTTAAAATTTCGTTCGCTAACCCAACATCAGCAACAGTTTCTCGCATGACGAAAATTTTGAAACATCGTCAGAAGAATAAATTTTCGTAAAAAGTCCATATTTAGTCTTAATAATATGCTGTTGTACAACAAACTAATATGTAAACATAGTATAGTCCTTCCAGAACACGTAGATATCTACTCCATATTTGTACAGTGAATAATTTGCCTGATTGGGCCAGTTTAAAGAAATACACTGTTGAACAGCTGATCTGTGGCGTACATGACACACGGAGAACTTACTCAGGAAGGAGGGGAACTAGCGAGAATTAACATCCTACTCCGAGCATATGCTTCGAAGTTTTTATTCATACGAAATTGAGATCTTACTCAGAGAATGTTCTTTTGCTCTGAGAATCTTCTCTGGAGCATGTGCTCTTTCTTATTCATACGGCCAATGGATTCGTTTTGATATTCCTTGTCGATGGCACTCATCACTTCACTAGCTTTGTTTCGCAGGAATGATACTTTCTGAATCCGTATTGACTATGTGTCAACAGCTCATTCTCTTCTAGGTAATTCATTATTAAAGCCTCTTTTTCACGACATCTGGTAAATTCTGTACACTATTGAGAACCTAAAAAATAGGAGAAGTATCGTCCAAACATTTCAAAACTTTTAGAATTAGATTTATTTTCTGAGAAAATTTGCACTTGTAAACACATCAATCAAGATCGAAAATTCAGTTAAAAGCGCCTTTTTACGTCAGTTTTCATCGGTTGTTTTCTCGCTAACGGCGAAATATCGTCGGAAATAATTTTCCCCTCAAATAACTCTGTTACACCGTTGAAATAATTTTCGTTAATCACGTTTAAATATTTACGTACGTATATATGCATAGGGTATGCTTTTTCCCGGTAAAAGTGACTATCTTTCTGCTTGTAGACGTTTCGTCTCTTTTGGAAGAGAACGCTAGTGTATGAAAGAAAACTAGGTTGTGATGGAATCTTTTTCGTGTTTATTTATTTAATGAGAAGACAAAGCAAACAAGAGAATAGAGTTTAAGAACTGCAAAAGCATTTCTGTAATACACTACTGGCCATTAAAATTGCTACACCAAGAATAAATGCAAATGATAAACGGGTGTTCATTGTACAAATATATTATACTAGAAGTGACATGTGATTACATTTTCACGCAATTTTGGTGCATAGATCCTGAGAAATCAGTAGCCAGAGCAACTACTTCTGGCCGTAATGACGGCCTTGATATGCCTGGGCATTGAGGCAAACAGCTTGTGTACAGGTACAGGTACAGAGCCGGCCGCGGAGGCCGAGGGGACTGAGGCTCTCCAGTCACGGTCTGCACGGCCACTACGGTCTGGGGTTCGAATCCCCCCTCGGGCATGGATATTTGTGCCGTCCTTAGTATAAGGTAGTTGATAAGTAGTTTGTAAGTTTAGGGACTGATGACCCCGTAGTTAAGTCCCATAAGCTTAACAAACATTTGAACGGGTACTGATGCCCATGCAGCTTCAACACGATATTACACTTCATCAAGAGTAGTGACTGGCGTATTCTGACGAGCCAGTTGCTCAGCCACCATTGATCAGACGTTGTCAGTTGGTGAGAGATGTGGAGAATGTGCTGGCCAGGGCAGCAGTGGAACATTTTCCGTATCCATAAGGCCCGTACAGGACCTGCAACATGCAGCTCTGCATTATCTTGCTCAAATCTAGGCGTGAATAAAGTAACCTGTATCCACCCAACTTTCACTCCCATACAACAAAGTTGGTCGAAAGATAGAGCGGTGCACTGCTAACTTAGTCTTGGTACTTACTTCCTTCTTGCAAAAGAGAGTAGATCTTAGCTGAGCACTCACTGCATTAGCTTTGCTGCACCTCGATTCCAGTTCTTTCGCTATGTTGCCATCCTGTGAGAAAATACAGCCCAGGTACTTGAAACTGTCTACCTGTTCTAACTTAGTTCCTCCTATCTGGCACTCAATCTGTTTGAATCTCCTTCCCACAGACATTACTGTCGTTTTGGAGATGCTGATCTTCATATCATAATCCTTGCACCTCTGATCGAGCTCTGAAATATTAGTTTGCAACCTTTCAATCGAATCTGCCATTACAACTAAGTCATCCGCATATGCGAGACTGCTTATTTCGTTTTCACCTATTTTAATCCCGCCTTGCCAGTCTACTGTTTTCAACATATGATCCATGAATAGTATGAACATTATATGAGCTTTGCTTGATTCATGTTTTGTGTTTCTGTGGTGGGATCTATGTTCTGAAACAAGAATATTACTACCTCAATGAAAAAAAGAATATGAGAGTAAAACAAAGTTTATTGAAAGAATACGGAAATAACGTGGTGCGTCTTTTAAGATAGGTAGCGTGGTGCAATGCTGTCCATTTGCTTTTGAAACTGTTGCTGACAAACACTACGTATCAATAATTGTAAATATAAGTTTTATAATACTATTATTATAGTACTGAAAATTTTCGGCTTTTTATTTGTAAGGGATATTCAAATTGTAATTATGGCGTTTTAATCTCCCAAGTCTCCTGAATCCACTCATGTAATTATATTTTCCGTATGATTATTCCCTGATTTTATATGGATTTTTAGAATAATGTGTGTGGCTATATTGTTTCTGAATTGCAATCTGGGATAGCCGCCCTTGGTAGTCCAAGACTGCCGTTTCCTGTTTCCGAGCAGATTAGGGTTTTCCTAACGCCCTGTATTACATTCACTAGGTTCCGAACTGTTAGCCGGCCGGCCGGGGAACTCAACAGCTTGTTAAAACTTGCTTTTCACATGAAAATATAATCAGTTTCCCTCTTTATGCGTAATGTCACACTCCGAAGTGACTGTAAATTTAGTGACATTACGTAAAGAGGGAAATGTTCACGAAGGGTTTAAGTGAGAAATCTTTGTTTTGGACACAAAAGCATGAGTCCTTCTGGCTTCAACCAATCCTTTTCTCAACATAGATAATGCCACTTCCCTTTGTTCTAACCTCCTTGGTTACGTGTCTCTCACCACAGACAAAGCATGGGCCGAGAGTCTTCACTTAATGCCAGAGAAGCGGTGTTTGCTAACAGACGAGAAACACTTCATGAAATATCCGCAGAAATTAATGTGGATCGTGGGATGATCGTATCCATTAGAACAGTGTGGCGTAATGTGGCGTTACTGGGCTATGGAAGCAGACGACCAACTCGATTGCGTTTGTTAACAGCACGTCATGGCCTACAACTCTTGTAACGATATCAGTAGGACCCTAGACGACGGAAAAACAGTGAAATGATGACATGTGCCCCGTTTCAGTTGGTAAGAGCTAATGGAAGTATTGCTAATGGAAGTATTCCAATGCGAACAGACTGCTTTTCACATGGAATGGAGCTATCCTCTGGTCAGATGAACCAGCCATTGACTAGAAATGGTTACGTTTGAGTACCAGAAGGTCATTTACAGCCATTCATGGATCTCGTGTTCCCAAACGAGGATGGAATATTTTGGATGATAATGGTGCATGTGACCGGACCACAGTGGTTCACACGGACATCTTGGACAGTTCCGACAATGATTTATTATGAGATAGTCCCCATGAAACCTGCAGAACATTTATGGGACATAAAGAGAGGTCAATTCTACAAAATCCTGCTCCGGCAACAATTTAGCAGTTATGGACTGCTATGGAGAGAGCCTGACAGGGACATCCGACGACTTGTTGAATCAGTGAGCCGGCCGCGGTGGCCGAGGGGACTGCGGCGCTTCAGTCACGGTCTGCACGGCCACTACGGTCGGGGGTTCGAATGCCCCCTCGGGCATGGATATTTGTGCCGTCCTTAGTTGTAGCTAGTTCATAAGTAGTTTGTAAGTTTAGGGACTGATGACCCCGTAGTTAAATCCCATAATCTCTACAAACATTTGATTTCTGAATCAGTGGGCCGAGAGCACGAGCACCAGAGATTACCAGAGCAAAACAACGTTCTCTGAGTAAGTTCTCAAGTTCTCAATTACGAATGAATAAAAACTTCGAAGCATATGCACGAAGTTCATTCTCGCTACCTCCTCCCCCCTTCTTTAGTAATTTCTCCGTGTTTCAAGTTCGGCACAGAACAGCTGTTCAATTGTGCATTTGTTTAAACTAGCCCGATCAGACAAATTATTCAGTGCTCAAATACGGAGTAGACATCTATGCGTTCAGGAAGAACTGTACTATGTTTAAATGTTAGTTTTTTTGTGCGGCAGCATATCATTAAGACTAAATATGGACTTTTTACGAAAATGGATTCTTCTGACTATGTTAGAAAATTTTCGACATGCGATAAACATTTTTGTTATTGAAATTAGGTTAGCACAATTTGCTATAATGATAAAATAATTTCAGCCTCAAAAAGACATCGTTTTTTGTGTTGTTGTTATGGTGTTCAGTTCGGAGACTGGTTTGATGCAGCTCTCCACCCTACTCTATCCTGAGCAAGCCTTTTCATCTCCTCATAAGAACGACAACCCACATCCACTTGAATCTGCTTAATATAAGCGTATTTTGGTCTGTCTCTGCGATTTTTACCCGACACACTTCCTTCCAATGCTAAATTTAGGATTCCTCGATGTCTAAGAATGTGTCCTATCAAGCGATCCCTTCTTTTAGTGAGGGTATGCCAAAAATTCCTTTTCTCGCCAATTCTGTTCAGTGCCTCTTCATTAGTTATGCAATCTACCCACGTAATCTTCAGGATTCTTCTGTAGAACCACATTTCAAAAGCCTCAATCCTCTTCTTGTCCGCACTGCTTATCGCCCATGTTTCACTCCCGTACAAGGCAACATTCTGCACAAATGCTTTCAGAAAAGACTTCCTTACACTTAAATTAATATACGATGTTATCAAATTTCTCTTTTTCAATAATCCTTTTTTACCCACTGCCATTCTGCATTTTGTATCCTCTGTACTGCGACCATCGCATGTTATTTTACTACCCAAGTAACAGAACTCATCTACCACCTTCATTGTTTCATTACCTAATCTAATTCCTTCAGCATCACCTGATTTTCTAAGACCGCATTCCATTATTTTTGTTTTGCTCTTGTTAATGTTCATTTCATAAGCTCTCTTCAACACACTGTCCATTCCATTCAACTGATCTTCCAGGTCCTTTGCTGTCTCTGATAGAATTACAATGTCATCAGCAAAACGCAATGTTTTTATTTCTTCCCCCTAAACTTTAATCCCTATTCCAAATTTTTCCTTGCTTTCCTTCGCCGCCTGCTCGATGTACAAATTGAATAGCGTCGGAGAAAGTCTACAACCCTGCCTTACTCCCTTCCCAACTGATGCTTCCCTTTCCTGCCCTTCGAGTCTAATAACTGCGGTCTGGCTTTTGTACGAGTTGTAAATAACTCTCCTTTCCCTGTATTTTACCCCTGCTTATTTTTTAATAATATTTATAATCGTATTTTTTTTCAGGGAATGCATATCACATTTACTTACCCTGAGAACTGATCTGGGCGGGACGACGATGTCCTTGGGGGCATCGACATCGAGGTGCTGCGGCGCCACCTTGCTGGTGCCGCCGAAGAGGCGGAGGTTGTCGATGCGCGAGCTGCCCACCGGCCCCGGACGCGCGCCGCCGCCGCCGCCGCCGCCTCCGCCGTCGCCTCCCCCTGGGTCGACAGTGCCTCCGCCCCCGCCGCCGCCTCCTGCGCCCCCCGCGGCTGGCGCGCCACCTCCGCCGCCCCCGGCCGCGGCGGCGGCAGCGCCCGCCTCTCTGGCTCCGGCCAGCTTGCCCAGCCCCCTGCGCAGCAGCGGCGGCAGCTGCGACATGTGCCGGATCGGCGCCGCAGGCGAAACGTGGTTGTGGTTGCTGGCCGCCGCCGCCGCCACCGTGGGCTGCGCCGGGCTGCGGCCAGAGCTGTTCTGCTGGCCCTGCGTGCAAGTGTTTGTACAGCTGTGGCACCTAGCTCCAGCGATCACTGATCACTAAACTTACAAACTACTTGAACTAACCTTTACTAAGAAACACACACACACACACACACACACACACACACACACACACACACAAACACACGTAGAAGTTTATATACACCGATAACTTTCCATCCCAATATTCTACACCCTTTTATCATTATCAACCCTCAAGCAACAATGCAACCAATAAAACCATTTTCAAAGAGTAAATATAATTTTCAAAGAGTAATTATTGTTCCACATTTCGCATTACATTCTTGAAATTACTAAATATCTATCAGATCGCTATAAAACCGTGCCTAAAACCTTCCTCAGGTATAAATTAGACATTCACATTAATCTATATAGATAAACAGCTATCCGATCGCCATAAAACCATGCCTAAAGCCTTCCCCGAGTAGACATTAGTAACTGTACAAAGTTTTAGCTCTTTATGTCTTGTGGTTCAGACGTGATAAGCGTACACCGAATAGACATTCACATTTATAGATTTCTCATTTATAATCCTGCTATCTTTTAATATAAAGCAGGACGTACATTTGTAGTTTTACATGTTACACATTAGTTAACTGATGTTACATAATTTGAGTATTTGAGGTAAAAAGAGATAAGAAGAAAAAATAAAATAAAAGCAAAGAGAAAATACATACATACAAGTGCTTACAGTTGTTGCTACAACTATAATATAACAAATTACAGCCGGCCGCGGTGACCGAGGAGACTGAGGCGCTTCAGTCACGGTCTGCACGGCCACTACGGTCGGGGGTTCGAATCCCCCCTCGGGCATGGATATTTGTGCCGTCTTTAGTATAAGGTAGTTCATAAGTAGTTTGTAAGTTTAGGGACTGATGACCCCGTAGTTAAGTCCTATAAGCTTAACAAACATTTGAACATTTAACAAATTACAATTCGTGCATCTTACAATAATTACATGTATTGGATGACATAAAAACATGATTGGTTACATGGTTGTTACACATATGTAAAAATTCAATATATTCTGAAATTTTTTAATTTTAATTTTGGGCTAAACAATGTAATAGGAAAGAAAGAAATTATATCAAAAAATATAGGGGTTTTTCTGTCCTTATGGTTAGCTGCATTTTACTGTGCTGGGCGTGGAGTACCTTGGAATGTTTCCTTCAAGCTTCTGATCACCCAGCACAGTTTCCATGGTTTTGGTGATATTAGTCTCTTTTCTTTATATTGTTTTTTTCTTTCTTGTGTCTCAGGTGTTAGTATCCATATTGATGTAAAGAAGGTCTGGTCTGGGTTGATGACAGTGGGAGATTGCTCCCCTGTCAATCTTGAGTCTCATCGGTGTCACTTCCTTCATTTATGAAAGTTTCATTGCCTTCTTCCTCGTCTGTTTGTTCCCCACTATACCTGTCCACTCTGCGGGGCACATGGGCACGCCTCCTGTAGGGCCTTGTCCTTTTGTATTCTTCGTTGGTTGCATTGGACATCTTGCCGCTAGTGTGTTGAGTTGTGTCCATTTTTGTCCGTCTCTTATTATCATATCGTCTGTTGTAAAGACAAGCTGCTGTGTGTCTCTGACATATGTGTATCGTTCGCAGAGTAAGGCGATCTGTTCACGGGAGCCGCGGTGGAGTAGCCGAGCGGTCTAAAGCGTCTCGCTGCGAAACGCGCGGTTGCTCGCCGTGGAGGTTCGAGTCCTCCCTGGGGCATGGGTGTGTGTCTTGTCTTTACGTTAGTTTAACTAGGTTTAAGTAGTTTGTAAGCTACGGACTGATAACCACGCAGTTTGGCCCGATAGATTTACAAACATTTGAACATTTGGTTCACGGGAGCCTTCGGGGTTTCGGCAAGTGCAAGTGTTGGTGTCGCCCAGTCCCATTCGGAACAGGTGAGTGGGATATGGACCATGTCCTGTAAGGAAGTGAAACATAGCGCGGCTAGGGTCGATATGCTTCATCCTTTTTCTTTCTCTAACGTCTGGTAGTAGTGTATATAGTCTACGTCCATTTTTGCAGGCCTCCCATTCCTATTGCCATGTGTCCGTTCGCCATGTTCTCAGTTGGCGGTTTGTTACGACATGTGTGCCAGTTATTTCGTGCACTTTGTCTAGATTCCCCATTTTAAGCCAGTACGCTGCAGCTGTATACCTTATAGAGGACATCTGATCACTAAACTTACAAACTACTTAAACTAGAATCAAACGTTCACTCTGCAGAGTGTGCGCTGATACGTAACTTCCTGGCAGATTAAAATTGTGTGTCGGAACCGGGACTCGAAGCTGGGACCTTTGCCTTTCCCGGCCACGCCAAAGGTAACAGGAACGAGTCCCGGTTCCGGCACACAATTTTAATCTTCCAGGAAGTTTCATATCAGCGCACACTCCGCTGTAGAGTAAAAGTTTCATTCTGGAAGCACCCCATAGGCTGTGGGTAAGCCACGTGTCCACCATATCCTTTCTTCCAGGAGTGCTAGTCTTGCAAGTTTCGCAGGAGAACTTCTGCGAAGTTTGGAAAATAGGAGGCGAGGTACTGGCAGAATTGAAGTTGTGAGGACGGACCGTGAGTCGTGTCGGGATAGCTCAGTGGTAGAGCGCTTGCCCACGAATGGCAAAGGTCCCCTGGTTCGAGACCCGGTTCCGGATGGATGGAAGCTTAAGGTTTAACGTCCCGTCGACAGCTTGGTCATTAGAAACGGAGCTAACGCTCGGTGTTTTTGGGTATTGACAGAGAAAGAAATCGGCCGTTCCCTTTGAAAGAAACCATCCCGGCATTTGCCTCTGGATGGCTGGAGGTGGGTTTGAACCGAATACGAGTCCAGTGCGTTACCACTGCACCACCTCTCTCGGTCCCGGTTCCGACACACAATTTTAATCTGCCAGGAAGTTTCCTACTTAAACTAACTTTTACTAAGAACAACACACACAGAACCCCCCCCCCCCCCCACCACACACACACATATGGCTGAGGGATGACTCAAACCTCTGACTGGAAGCAGTCTGCACTCTATAGGAAGGTGTCTTGGAGCGCACGGCCATTTCCGATTGACTGCACATTGGTGCAGCAACACAATGTGTTTTCTGCTTTTAATGATATTTATAAATTGACTAGTGGTTTTCTGAAATCAAGCCTTGTGTTTCTATGCCGACTGCCTATCTACTCAGCCAGCAAAACATATGTAAGAAGTGGTTCGTTGTAGTAAATCTACCCACATGGAGTTCTTATAGAGTGCATGTAGGATAAATTGGCTGAAAGATGCGCAAACTGCTGAGCATGCACGGGGCACCAGTGGTGGTGGGGTTAGCGGCCAGAGCAGTGAGGGGCAGTTACATTCTTCTATATATAGTATCATCAGTTATGATATTTCATGACATAGTTACTGTTCACAGGTAATCTTAATGACATTATTCACATATACACAATCACAAAGACAACATATTGCTTCACTCATACCTCGCAGTTCAGTTTTTAAATAAGCATTTAGCCTTTTCATAACACTCTCAGTTGCTTGTAGAAATAAATAAAAATTATTTTAAATGAATCCATGTATGTATAATTATCTATCCCCATTCGTTCAAATACGATAGTATTGCACATACTTGCAAAGTTTGTTCTATTCGTTTTGCTTGTTTAGTTTGAAGTCAATTGTGGTGTCCGGTCCAAGATTCTTAATAAAGTAGCATACATATTTTCCCAGTAAACTGTATACTGCGTTATTTTTCTTCTCTGGGAAGTATCTTGCATCTGATCTATATAGTATGGAGAGAGGTACCTATTCAGTTTAAGTTCTTGTGAGGAATGCTATTTGCGCTCTTACCCATTTCCATTTATTTAAGTTTCCCCCACAGGTAAATCTGTGTATAACTGTATCAATAAGATTACATCGCTGGCAGAGATCTGTTTGATTTATACCGATTCCACAGAGTAGTTTCGTTGGTGGAAACTATATTATTGACGGCTTTTTAGCAAGACAATGGCTAAAGTTGAAAATGTGTACTTAGCCGGGATTCAAAGCCGGGTCTCCCTCGCTTTCTAGGCAGATGAGCTGACCCCTACACTACTGGGGACACAGCGATCACGCACACTTCCAATGGATTACTCAAGCACGCCTCACATCAGATACAAATTCCCAACTTTATCCTGACCACTATTACTCAAACTCGTAGTTATGTAAGAGCACAGGAGTGCCTCTGCACTGAAGAAAGGATCATCGGCAAATAGTATAAGTTAAATATATATATATATATATACAAGAGGTGCTATCCAAAACTTTCGGAACTTCTGTTGCCGTCTGTTGTAAACCATACTTTTGCACTAATGGTCACTATCACCCTCGAAGTAGTTCCCATCTGCAACTACACACCGGTCCCAGCGCTGCTGCCACTAGTCAGGCGTTTTATGGACACCCTGTTCTTTGAGGGTGTTTAGCACCGCCAGCGATGGTTCTTGAATCCTTTATAGAATGTCGAACCGACGGCTTTTCAACTTGAGTTTCAGTTTTCAGAATAGCGCGAAGTCGCCGTATCTGGTGAGTACGGTGGGTGGGGTACAACCATAATGTTGTGTGTGTGTGTGTGTGTGTGTGTGTGTGTGTGTGTGTGTGTGTGTGTGTGTGCCAAAAACGTCCTAGGACGTGTGACAGGGCGCGTTGTCTTGATGCAGCAGCCTGCTCCTTGACTTCAGAATTCGGGTTGTCGTCGCCGCACGTTTTCACGGATCCATCCCAAAACGTCACAGTAGTAAGCGGAATTCGCTGTTTGTTTGGGTGGGACAAATTCTTTGTGCACGAGTCTCCAATTCCCTTGGTATCAAAGAAAACGATGATAATGCTCTTCACTTTTCTCTTCACCTGTCTCGCTTTTTTTGGTCTTGGAGGGCCCGTGCTCTTCCACTGGGTCGATTGCTGCATTGTCTATGGGTCATAACCGTGAATCCAGCCCTCGTCGCCGGTGATAACCCGTGAATTGGTTGGGTCATCATATGCGGTCTGACGAACGTCTGTGCACACTTCAACACACTGTCCCTTCTGATCGGCAGTCAAGATACTTGGCACAAATTTTGCTGCGACATGATGCATGCCCAGTTCATCAGTCAAAATTCGTTGACATGTCCTATAACCAATACCTATTTCATCCACAAGATCTTGAATGGTTCGACGCCGATCCGTACGAAACAGTGTTGAAGTTTGGCAACAACGTCTGACGTTGTGCGACTAAAGAGCCTTCCAGTGTGAGCGTTATCTTCAATGTCTGTACGGCCGGCCCTGAACCGAGCATGCCACACAAACACGCGTACGGCTCATGTTCTGTCCCTCAAACATCACTGCAAGGGTCTTCATAGCACTTTTTCCGAGTTTCACACAGAATTTGATACAAACGCGCTGTTCTGTTCGCGGATCCACCGTAAAATCGTCACACACCAAACAAAGTATTACGGAAATCACTGTGGACCAGAAACATGTCCTCCCAGCTGAATGCCACTTTGAACACTCTCATCAGATATGCAGCTCTCACCACCTAGCGGTGCAAAGATCTACTACTCCTACTTTGCAAAAAATGTTTCAAATGTTTGTTAAGCTTATGGGACTTAACTACGGGGTCATCAGTCCCTAAACTTAGAAACTACTTATGAACTACCTTATACTAAAGACGGCACAAATATCCATGCCCGAGGGGGGATTCGAACCCCCGACCGTAGTGGCCGCGCAGACCGTGACTGACCCGCCTCAGTCTCCTCCGCCACCGCGGCCGGCTCCTACTTTGCAAACTGTCATCATAGGGTTCAACTTCACAATGTGCATCCAGTGGAGCTATGTGTCATTCATATATGGAACTATACATAGCTCTGCAAACCTCTTTCAGTTGTTATACCTATTTGTAAAGCAGATGACTTTTAAATTCTGTTTTACAAGTTGCTAATATTAACTTCATAAACAAAAATTCGAATTGCATTGAGGTAAATGATCTCTTACCCCCAATAGTCATTTTACACAGCATAAAATGAAACGTTTTGAACTTTCTGTGCACCAGTATAGTCCAAAGTAGCTCGTTTTTAAGAGCTATCAGTATTGCAAAAGCCTGTTCACCATCGTTCCTTATGTACACTGCGACAGTCAAAAAGTACAGACGTGACTATGAATTGGGTATATATACCGCAGTAGCTATATAATACACGATTTATCTCCAAACAATGCGCCTATTTATCTGACGCTTGCCACTATCATGGCGGCCGGCCGAAAGTCCAAATTATTCCGCGACAGCAGCGCCCTTAGTGAGTGTAGTTATTTTTTACAAGGTCTCGCGCTCGCCTACTGTATGCCTACCTGCGTGGCGAGCGGCGGCGGCGCGGCCCGCTCGGCGTCGCGCTTCTTGTGCCGCCAGTGCTTGTCGTAGCGGATGCCGAACAGCACCACGAAGTACTCGATGAGCGCGAAGAAGACGAACAGCGTGCACGAGATCAGCCACACCTCGATGCACTTCAGCTCCAGCGCCGGCGGGGAGTTGTTTCTGCGGACAGCACACACCGCCAAGAGTGCACGAGCTGTCGCGTTACTGGCACTGAGCGAGGAGCGAATCAACAGCAAGCACTGCATTTCTACAAACAGTACAACGTTTACTGACTGGTATTACTTGTGACTGCTAGCAGCGAAGTAATTACACTGCTCAAAACAAGGAGAGATATCATATACAATATACATATGGTAATGTATTTTATTCAGATTCTAGATGAAAACCGGGCTTCGCCTGGGTAGTTATTTATTCCAGTCTTCAAATACTACATCCCTCTTCTTTCTGTTCATCTCCTCCTTTCCCGTCTCTCTGTTCACCTGCTCCTCCTCTCATCTTCTCTGTCCATTTCCTCCCCCTCCCTCTGTTCATCACCTTTCGCCTGTCTGTCACCATCTCCTGTCTCTCATTCTCCTCCTCTGCCCCCTCTCTCTGTCCGTCTCCAACCTTCCCTTTCTGTCCGTCTCCTCCACCTACTCATCTCCCTCCTATAAGGCAAAAAAAAAAAAAAAAAAAAAAAAAAAAAAAAAAAAAAAAAAAAAAAACCCGAGGCTCGTCCAGAAAGTAAGTTCCGTTTGGTAATAAAATGAAATTGTACACAGATACAGAAGAAATTTTTATTGCACAAAATTCTACAACTCTTAAACTACTTTTCCATATATCTGCCGAAATTTTGTAGGCACTTTCATAGCGTGCCACAAGTTTTTGCATCCATCCTTAACAGAAGGTTGCCGCCTGTGTATTCAACCGTGTAGTAACAGCTCTTTATCATCGTTGAAGTGTTGACCACCAATTTTAGGTGTAAGAAGAGATGAAAGTCGCTAGGAGAGAGGTTTGAGCTGTATGGAGGATGATCAAACAGCTCCTATTGAAATTTACGTAAGAATTATTTGGTCACATTCGGTGTGTGAGGTCAGGCATTATCTTGAAAAAAAAAAAAAAATCTTTTGACAGTAATCCTCTTCTTACACCTAAAATCTGTCCTTGGTGGACAACACTTCATCGATGATGACGAGCTGAAAGAACATGTTACCAAATGGTTGAATACGCAGGCCGCAACATTCTATGAAAAAGGCACACAAAACCTTGTGCCATGCTATGAAAAGTGCCTACAAAATTTCGGAAGCTATGTAGAAAAGTAGTTTAACAGTTGCAGATTTTAGTACAATCAATATTTTTTCTGTATCTGTACCAGTTCGTTTTATATAACCAAACGGAACTTACTTTTTAGACGCGCCTCGTATATACGCGCCGTCATGGTGACTGGTCAAACGGTGTCAAAGTCGCAAGGTATCCTCCGCCATGCCAAATTCACTGGCTTCCATATTATAAAAATCTCCTCCATGAAAACAAACATTTATGTGCTGATTTTCATGGTGAGCCAACAATTTGGGTGTTTGTTGTAACGAACCCTCCGCCATGCACCTACGGAGGCTTGCGAAAGGCAGCCCATGTATTAATTCGGGGTTATAAGCCATCTTCATTCCACATTTCATTCAATTCGGTGCAGCCGTTTCAACGTGAAGAGCAACAAAAATGTTCAAATGTTTGCTAATCTATCGGACCAAATTGCGTGGTCACCAGTCCGTAGCTTACAAACTACTTAAGCCTAGGTAAAATAAACTAAGGACAACACACACACCCATGCCCCAGGGAGGACTCGAACCTCCACGGCGAGCAACCGCGCGCTCCGCAGCGAGACGCTTTAGACCGCACGGCTACTCCACCGCGGCGAAGAGCAACAACTGTATTAACACATTGTAAGGCCCTCCGCCACGCTTGCGAAAGGTAGCCCATATCTTATAGCAGGGTAAAAGCTATCTCCATTCCTAATTTAATTCAAAGCTGTCTATCCCTTTCAGCATGAAGGAGTAGCAAACATATTAACCCATTGTAAGTACCTGCCGCCACGAAAGGTAGGCCATTAATCACGGTATACCTCTGTTCCAAATTTCATTCATATCCGTCCAGCCATTTCATAGTGAAGGCGTAAAAAACGAATTAATTAAATTAAAGCACCCTCCGCCATACGAAGTTAATATTAGTATGCCTATAATCCGAGTTGACGAAGTTTTATCGAAATCGAATACTGTATAAGATGAAAAATAGTGGAAGACAACGCCGGCCGTGAATGTTTACATTGTATGATAAAATAATTTACTTTGTCTGCATACCTTTTCGTGATTTGAATGCACGTGATAATAGTTAATCTTCCTCCGTGTTTATCTTATTCTATTACTCGAGTGTGAATGGTTAAAGTTGTACGTTCCTTCTCCGTTTCCTAGCACATTCCGTACAATCAGTTAATATGTACCTAAATTTTGATATCTTAAGGTAAACCAAGGAGTCGATTTATGCTCAGGCATCGGCCAAATGTGTGTTGGAATGTTTCATTAAAAATATCTATCAAAAGAATTTTTTTTTTCTTTTTTTTTTCCATCCTATTCTTTCTGAGGTATCGCATAACTATTTCCTGAACCTTTGGTTTTATTCACGAAGCTAGGCCACTGTTTTTCTTGCAAAGGGTGCAGTGATAGTAATGAATCTGGGCTGAAAGCAGGCTATCTCGACTAATTTGCATTTGCTCAGCTCTGATTACTTATTTTGTCGAATTACTGCATGATTTGATTAATGTAACATGATTTGATTAAATTATCCCTTTAATTTTGTATACGAATTTTTCCAATTCGGTCTGCTCTTTAGTACATAAAATAGGACTTGGGCTGCTGGAGACTAATTATTATTTCATCGCTTGGCACTCGGAGGCGGGGTTATGTTACGAACTTCCAAATCAGCTCAGAACCATAATCTGATGCACGACTTTAAAATTCGAATATTTTCGCGTGTGAGATCGATCTTAGCTGCGCTTATGCCGTCTTTTAATGCTTTTCTTCAAAATTTCACGCAATGAGCCTGCTGGCATTCAGCTTAAAATAACCAAAGCTCTTCGCTGATTAGAAGTGCCGACAAGCACGCACGTGGTATTTGACTTACGAGTCTTTGATACTATAATCACGCAACGTGATACACTATCTAACTGTAACACCGACAGCTATTATCGCAGAATTAATCCATTAAAGGAAATCAGGCTGACATACTTTCACTGCTAAACCTTTAGTGGTAGTCAACGATCATATATAAATTTAGGTGCGAAGTTAGCCTTTAATGTTTATTAGAGAACCGAGCTGATAACTTCAGCACTTCGTCAGCGCTCAAGGCCTGGAATAAATGAACATTTCAAATGTCAACATAATAACTTTGGAACGATGATTTGTTGAACTGCATCTGAAGATAATCAACCATTTAAGATGCAGCACAACACATTCCATTTGACTGTATTAAATCCTTGAGCGAGACAACAGTAGGATCATACAAAAATGAAGCCATGACGGAGTGGCCGGTGTGACGATACTGCTGGCCCTCTCATCTCAATGTTATCGTGCGATGTCGTCTGCCTGGTCCTCCCATCTCAATGTTACCGTATGATACCGTCTGCGTCAGACCCGGAATCGTGTGGTTCAATAGTGATACATGTTGCGTGTGAAGTTACAAACGAAATAGCCAGCTTAGGAATCAGTGTAGGACAGTGTCTCAGTGATACTGTGATTAAAACAAGTGATAGATTTCTTTAATTAAGAGATTAGTTTAGATGCTTTCCAGACTGTTCTATAAACAATAGTTTCGTCATTGTACATTATTTCATTAACTAAACAGACGAATTGTAAAAACTTTTGTAAAGCATAAAGACATTAAAATAAATAGAATTGTATATATGTTAGTCTCATAAACAAGTTGTGTAGACCAGCTAATTGTGTAATTAATAAAAAAGACGAGATTTTCAATATTGTGATTTTTTGTATATATTGACTGACGTGAGATTTTGAACCTATTTTCAGATTTGCGAAGATAATTGATAGTTCAATATATGTTAGGAACATGTATGATGTAATCATTAACTAATTAACTGACATTTAACATCGCACTTTGTTGTCAACAGAAAGATCAGAGATTTCGACTTCAAAAAATACGTGCCATGTAAAATTATTGTATGTATAGTTTTCATTTTATATTGTGATTGTTATTGTGTACATGAAATGTTTTATTTGCATGTTCGATAATTGTAAATCAGTATATTCCATTGTTATGAACAATGGATAATGTAATGTCATTATTGCCGATGTTATATATTTGCCTCACCGCCTTGCGCGGGGGAGTTCGATTACAGTCAAGTGCTCTGGAAGCTATGTCAGTCTGTTGTTTTTAAATGGATGTACTGTCAGCTATGTTCTCTTGCATTGTTTTGAATTTGTTATGTTTTGGTAGAGAAGAAGTTTGATTCAAATTAAAGAAGAAGTGAAAAATTGTACCTACGAGTATTTACTTCTACCACGACGCCACAGGAGAATAATGTTGCAGCGAGCAGAACCCCCATACAGCATAATGTTGAAAAGATGAGTATTATGTTTGAAAGTGGTAGAATGAAATGTAATTACTTATATAGCATGCAAATGTTATACCGGGCACATTGAGGCGCTATGCTCCGATGCACGAGGCCGTTCCCCGTCGGAGGTTCTAATCTTCCCTCGGACACGGATGTTTGTGTTGTCTTTAGTATGAGTTAGTTCATAAGTAGTTCGTAAGTTTAGGGGCTGATTATTCCGCAGTTAAGTGCCATACTCTTAACAAACATTTCAAGATTTTGAACAAAAATGAAGTGACCACCTTGGACATTTCTCGAAAGAAGAAAATGAATCATTTACTCTTTAAGCAGCTACTGGGCTCAATATCGACATAATCCTAATTGAGCAGGTTGCAGTTATGTACGTATTCTGTGTAATGCAACTGTTACCTCTGATTTACTTGACAATCTTATTTTGATCACACTTATTGCGTGAATCAGGGGAGAATATGAAATCAGCGAAAATTCGGATAAAATAAATCATCTGAGAAGAAGCTGGAGTTTTTATTCAAGTAAGGGACAATGGTACGTCTGCACTTTACGCTGCGAACTGGAACCTCACTACGTTCAGACCAGACATATACGAAATGTTATTCCGTTTTTAACAATACGACAAATCCATACCTACGAATAGCCGACCAACAAGAGATCTTTTTCTTGATTTAATTTAAACTTAGTGTGAGGTATCTAATTTCGATTGGAATACTAGAGCAAATAATTGTGTGGGAGACTTCAATAGAATCGTTGATGAACTGAGTTGCCATTGCAGACGTTTTCATATTCCAAGTAGATTTAAGTATGGGCATTTAGCACTATTTCAGTATGTATACCAATGATGAAATCCTCAAAGTCAAGATCGAATTTAAACTTAGTGTGAGGTATCTAATTTCGATTGGAATACTAGAGCAAATAATTGTGTGGGAGACTTCAATAGAATCGTTGATGAACTGAGTTGCCACTGCAGACGTTTTCATATTCCAAGTAGATTTAAGTATGGGCATTTAGCACTATTTCAGTATGTATACCAATGATGAAATCCTCAAAGTCAAGGTCGAAATTTTATTTTATCTATATGCTACAAGCTTTCAGCCCTTTATCGAGCCATCTTAAGATCTACAAATATATTTTTTTGCTCAGAAAACAGCAATATATAACAGCTCACCATAAATTATAATCGCACACGAAGAAGGCACATGGCGCTTAGAATAAAACATATATATGCCATTAAGAATTTAATAGAACACATTTAAACATTTATGGTATCTTATCTTTATATCACATTTTTATATACACGAATGTAAAAAAGAAATTTTGGACGTAAGTCAGGCCAATTTTGCAACCATGACTTATTAAACTAATGGTTCTGTAATTTTCACATCGGTCTGCACCAGTTTCTTTGAAAGGAGGATTATTACACTTATGGCCATTAATATTGCTGCACCACGAAGATGACGTGCTGCAGACGCGAAATTTAACCGACAGGAAGAAGATGCTGTAATATGCAAATGATTAGGTTTTCAGAACATCCACACAAGGTTGGCGCCAGTGGCGACACCTACAACGTGCTGACATGATGAAAGTTTCCAACCGACTTTTCATACACAAACAGCAGTTGACCGGCGTTGCCTGGTGAAACGTTGTTGTGAAGCGTCTTGTAAGGAGGAGAAATGCGTACCATCACGTTTACGACTTTGATAAAGGTCAGATTGTAGCCTATCGCGATTGCGGTTTATCGTATCACGACATTTCTGCTCGCGTTGGTCGCAATCCAATGACTGTTAGCAGAATATGGAATCAGTGGGTTCAGGAGGGCAATACGGAACGCCGTGCTGGATCCCAACGGCCTCGTTTTACTAGTAGTCGAGATGACAGGCATCCGCATGGCTGTAACGGATCGTGCGGCCACATCTCGATCCTGAGTCAACATATGGGGACGTTTGCAAGACAACAACCATCTGCACGAACAGTTCAACGACGTCTGCAGCGGCATGGACTATCAGCTCCGAGACCATGGCTGCGGTTACCCTTGACGATGCATCACAGACAGGAGCACCTGCGATGGTGTACGCAACGACGAACCTGGGTGCACGTATGGCAAAATGTCATTTTTCCGGATGAATCCAGGTTCTGTTTACAGCATCATGTTTTCGCATCCGTGTTTGGGACATCGCGGTGAACTCACATTGGAAGCGTGTATTCGTCATCGCCATACTGGCGTATCACCCGTCGTGATGGTATGGGGTGCCATTGGTTACACATCTCGGTCACCTCTTGCTCGCATCGACGGCGCTTTGAACAGTGACCATTACATTTCAGATGTGTTACGACCCGTGGCTCTACCATGTTCGACTGCTGCCCTGGTCCACACATTCTCCAGATCTCTCACCAACTGAAAACGTCTGGTCAGTGGTGGCCGAGCAGCTGGCTCGTCACAATATGCCAGTCACTACTCTTGATGAACTGTGGTATGGTGATGAAGCTGCATGGGCATCTGTTCCTGTACACCCCATGCAATGTATGTTGACTGAAGACCCAGGCGTATCAAGGCCTTTATTACGGCCAGAGGTGGTTGTTCAGGGTAATCACATGTCAGTTCCAGTATAATACATTTGTCCAATGAATACCCGTTTATCATCAGCATTATTCTTGGTGTAGTAATTTTAAAAGCCCATAGTGTACATTTTTCTTAAAGTCTGAGGATATTTCACCTGCCTCATACATATTACTTACAAGTGAAATAGTTTTGTCATGGCTGTTCCTCCCAGAAACTTCAGTAGCTCTGAGGGGCCTTGCTACGACTTAGGTATTTCAGTGCTCCGTCAAATTCTCAGTATAGTATCTTCTATTTTATCTTCTTCTACTTCCTCTTCCCTTCCTATAATATTGTATTGAAGTTCACTTCCTTTGAAGAGCCCCTCTATATACTATTTCCACCTTTCAGCTTTTCACACTTCACTCAGAACTGGTTTTCCATCTGAGTTCTTGATGTCTTTCAGCCATTTTTCTTGTTTCCAAATGTCTATTTTATTTTCATGTAGATTGCATATACATTTCCTCTAGTTATACGTTCTTCTACAGTTTTGCATTTGGCTTCTAGCCACTGCTGCTTAGCCATTTTACACTTCCTGGCAATCTCATTTCTTAATCTGTACTCCATTTTACCTGCTTCATTTAGTGCATTTTTATACCTTCATCAATGATATTTAGTATTTCGTGTGATATCCGTGGATTTTTTGTAGCTCTTGCCTTTCTACCTATTTGGTCTTCTGCTGCCTTGACTATTTCATCTCTTAACCGTACCCATTCCTCTTCTACTGTTTTATTTCCCCCCGTTACTGTCCATTGTTGTTTAAATCTCCCTCTGTAATTCTCAAGATCTTATGGTCCCTTCATTTTATCCAGATATCATCTCATTATATTCCTACCTGCTTCTTCATTGTCGCAGGGTAAAAACAACCGTCAGTACATACGGTATGATAATTTTAGATTAGTTACGAATGTCTTTTCGTCGTTTACACACACGTTTACGCAGAAGTAATATACGGAAGCCCCTGCATTTCATTCTCTGACAAACACACGTCAGTGCACCTTCTTATAGCTCTCTGTAACCAAAAGTGAATACACGATATCGAACGGAAACACTGAGTATGCAGCTGGCTCCGACCTACCGCACTGCTAACAGCTGGCAAACAAAGCTACGAGGCGGCGAATCACAGCAGTCAGCAAATGTGAACTACACGCAGTGAGCGTGTTCTTGAAGGGTCTATTTTCGTAGAGACCTCTGTATTGCCGTTTTGCTGTAAATGACAAAATGGTTGTGCAGAGTATACACATAGTACCCTGAACTTAATAACTCTTTAAAAATGGAAGTTGTTAGTATGCATAGTAAGAAAGTCATTACTCATTTTTCAATTAATGAGATTTTGTCTAAAATTCATATGTTAGTAGCATTAGAAAAGGAAAAGTTTAGCAATTGAAATATGAAAAACTAGAAGATTAACTCTTTCGGAACTACTGTTGTTGTTGTGGTCTTCAGTCCGGAGACCGGTTTGATGCAGCTCTCCACCCTACTCTATCCTGAGCAAGCCTCTTCATGTCCTCATAAGAACGACAACCAACGTCTATTTGAACTGCTTCTTGTAATCGTCTCCCTGTGCGGTTTAAATTCTAGATTCCTTGATGTCTAGGAATGTGTCCTATCAACCTATCACGTCTTTTACTCCAGGTACGTCACAAATTCCTTTTCTTCCCATTTATGTTTGGTATCTCCTCATTAGCTATCTACCCACCTAATTTTCAACATTCTTCTGTAGCGCCACATTTTGTCCCCGGGAAAACGAACGGCTTTTAATTTCTTCGTGCTTTCAGCCGAAGCTGATGTTACAAGGTCAGCACAGTCAGACTGTTGCCCTGTAGCTACTGAAAAGGCTGCTGCCCCTCTTCAGGAAGCACACGTTTGTCTGCCCTCTCCACAGATACCCCTCCGTTGTGGTTGTATCGTTGAGGCTTGCAAGCTACTCCCACGTCGGCAATGTGTGGTTCATGTACCGGGTGATCAAAAAGTCAGTATAAATTTGAAAACTTAGTAGATCACGGAATATTCTAGATACAGAGATCAAAATTGACACACATGCTTTGAATGGCATGTGGTTTTATTAGAACCCCCCCCCCCCCAAAAAAAAGAAAAAAGTTCAAAAAATGTCCGACAGATGGCGCGTGATTCTGGTTTTGTAACTGCTACCGTGACGGGTGAGAGGTACGCCAATATGTTACAGAATCGCATCATCCCCAGCATGGCTAATAAACACCTACTGGAACGTACGATTTTTAATGCGCTCCACCCCATATTGCTACAAGCGTGAAAGATCTCTTGCGCGCGTCGTTTGGTGATGATCGTGTGCTCAGCCGCCACTTTCGTCATGCTTGGCCTCCCAGGACCCCAGACCTCAGTCCGTGCGATTATTGGCTTTGGGGTTACCTGAAGTCGCAAGTGTATCATGATCGACCGACATCTTTAGGGATGCTGAAAGACAACATCCGACGCCAATGCCTCACCATAAGTCCGGACATGCTTTACAGTGTTGTTCACAACATTATTCATCGACTGCAGCTATTGTTGAAGAATGATGGTGAACACATTGAGCATTTCCTGTAAAGAACATAATTTTTGCTTTGTCTTAATTTATTATGCTAATTATTGCTTTTCTGATCAGATGAAGAGCCATATGTCTGATATTTTTTAAACTTTTTTTTTTTTTGTGAATTTTTACTTCTCTGTACTGATTGGTGCACACTAATTCGTAGAAGAATTGTAAGACGTCAGCTATAAATTTGATACGCACTGATACAAGCCGCTCATGAGAGTACACAGGCTAAATAAATCCGTCACAGTCGTTCAACGTTATTTTAGAAGTGACTGCAATTGAAGTGCCTTGGGCTCATAAATTTCTGGAGATATGGAGTGTTAAGTGACTACAATACTTAAGTATTTCAAAAAAGAATACTCTCCAACTAGGAAAATTCAGAAGAGTGCTTCATTTTGCTACCTCAAAAACTGGTATCTAAAATCTAGAAGGTGTGGGGCAGAAAATAACTGGTAAGGCATGTGAAACCATTTTACAGCAGGATGCAGTATAAGGACTCTGATTTCTAAAGGTGGAAAGGGGAAGTTAACTTTACGGGAGGAAGGGAGGCTATTTCTTATTACAAAAAGTATCAGACAAAGTATATCACTTCACTAAGTCATGTTGCTGATACGAGAGAAAGAGCGGAGGGTGATAGGAGAGAGAGGGCAGATGCTGCTGCTGCTGAGATCAGTCCAGCCTTTGGTAAGTAATTTGGGGTTACGAATGATACTTGTACGTCTACTTTCCACTTTATTGAATGGTACCGAAATCATAAAATCATTTTATCATACTTCTGAGCTAAATATTCTGACGCGCTTTTACCGCATCCTCTTCATATGAGCGCAACATGCGCGAGAAAGTAAAGGCGCAGACGACAGATGCCTGGTTTGAGACGAGAATGGAAAATTTGCGACAGGAGCGAGAGAATTTGATTGGATTTAACGCGTTTTGCTTTCCCCCCATCCTTAATGCTGCAGAATGATCTGACTTTAGAGAGTACTTCTAAGCCAAAAATAAAAAAAATACGCAGATGTTCACGTAGTAGCAGAGAGGCAAGTTTCGGGTATATCGAAAGAAAGTTGACCGAATCGCCAAAAGATCTCAGTAATTACAACCAAGATAGCGAATTAAAAACCATTGCATGAAAACCAGAAGTATTCTCCTTCCATCGACAAGCAAGTAGGTAATTGCAGTTGAACTGGGTAGTCACTAAATTAGAGCGCAGCACTACACTCAAGTAGAGTCAGCTTTCATCGAACAGTAACTTAAAGAATACACTGCTAGAATATAAAAAGATAGGGTTTCAGTAAGAAATAATATTCTTGAAAACTAGCATCCTAGTGTTCCGAGAACATCAGCATTAGCAGAATTTGCGTGACCTGTCTGGTACAGGTTGACATAGCCATTGAGGTTTGCCGAATAATTACAGGTTGACTGATATCGTTTACATTCCAAGAGGTCTTCTGCCTAGCAGATATCTTCCCCCCCCCCCCACCACCACCTTGGGTGTCCGCCGTGAATCTACACCCAACTAGCAACAAATCTAGAGAGCCATCCTCTGTATGATTACACAGCAGCATCTGTCTGACTCAGATGAGGACGAATTTTTTCATCATTCACACTAACTCTTGGCGTAACCGATACGGCAGTATCATAGAATAGATGGCGTGAGGCCGCACCATCAGAAAATAGATGGCACTATGCAAGAACCTACCTTATGGACACGAAGAAATTTGGTTGATTATTTATTTAATCGTGTCTAAGCTACATCTGTAATTAATTAATAGGCTGCCATATACTAGGTTACTAATAAAAACTAAGAACTAATTATATATTCATATATACAGTCATGATTTTCACACATCACACGTCATTATTGTCCATAGCAGTCTAATATCTCCCTCCAGTGATCGGCACACTTCACTGCAGTGTCACCACAGGTCTTGGAAAGTGCTTGGGGCCGGCAAGAATGGACAGCTCAGCAGGTGTGTCATCGTTTGTTTTTCCTCCACATTCGCAGGGCTCTTCTTCTGGGTATCTTGAGCAGGTTGTCCTTCGATCTTCCATTCGACACCTATGTCTGTATAGGCTCTTCCAGTCTCTGCATTCCAGTTGTCATCCAGCCGGAAATTTTTCTTTAATGTTACAAAATTGCAAGCTGATTTTTCCAATTTCTGTTTCCACATAGATTACCTGGTTGTAGATTGACTTTCACTTAGTGCACGTTCAAATTTAATGAAATCTTTCCTCGATTTTAGTCTTGCCATCACTGGCTGATCCTCGTACTGTCTGCTTCTTTCAGCCATCGCTAATGTTTGACGTCTGATCTTCGGGGGGTAGGGGGGAGCGCTATTCCAGAAATAATTATAAAGGAGATCACGGTTTGCATCCCGAATTAGTCAATATGAATCATTTAATGCTGCATCTAACTTGTGCGCATGCGATGATCTCCAAATGGGGTATGCTTATTCAGCTGGAGCAAAACACAGTGCCAGGGCTGATGAACGTAGAATTTCAGGAATTGCTCCCCAGTGCAAGTTTACGGATTATATCGTTACGTGTGTTGATTTAGTTTTTTTCCTTCGAATGTGTCTAAATTTGCAGACTGATTTGTATTTTATCAATTTGTCTCTCGTGTCAGTCACAGCTATGTGTGCTCTTCTGTTTCCTGCATTTACGCGTCATAATAAGCATCAGTAGGTGACACGCGATGTTTGTATGATAGACACATTATCACCTTTGGGAGAAAGATATACATGTATTAACAACTATATGTATTAATAATTACTTACTGAATTTAGTAATTGTCATATGTAATGCACATTTCAATAACAACGACATGCAGTGCTTGTTTTAACTGACACCTAGACCTGGTGATAAAACAAGGCAATTTTAGAAGTTTTTCTGAGACACGAAAATACTTCATGAACAGGTATTACGAAGAAAGAACATTGGTTAGGTTACATCTTGAACTGGATCATCCATGTAATCTATTGACACTGAATTCTACAATAGATACAAAGGCCAAAGTAAACACATAATTAGTTTCAGGAATGTCGGTTGTAACTGCGTCAATGGACTTTATGATATCTAATTAACACTACTTTCGATGTATCCATCAAAATATTGAGTTCTAATACGAGCTATATATATAGTGTTGCTTATTCACGTAGTTCGTGAGTTGCAGTAAATCCATACCTAAGATTCAAATGCCTCAGCGGAGCGGCCGAGCGCATTAAGGCGCTATGCTACGATGCGCGAGGTCGTTCCCCATCGGGGGTTTGCATCCCCCCTCGGGCATGGATGTTTGTGCTGTGTTTAGTATAATTTAGTTCATAAGTAGTTTGTAAGTTTAGGGACTGATGACCCCGCAGTTAAGTCCCTTAAGCTTAACAAACATCTGAACATTTTTGAAATTCAATGTAAGGGATATATTGTGAATTTCACTATTTATTCTTTTCAGCATAGAAGTGTCGTGTCTTTCGCATGCGCGTTTGTATTATTTTCTTTGTCATACATCACGTCATAATATTGTATTACTTGATGACCAAACAACGTAAATGCAATTTCTTTTGAAAGCTTGACTTTGTAATGATTTCTTTGACATTCATCACCTCCTAGTCTTATATTACTTAACGATCAAATAATATATAATAGAAAACTGACTATTTCTGATGCTGTACAAGATAAGGAAAAGATAATGTAAATTTAATAATTTTTTTGTAACATTGATATGTTTGTTGTAGAATAAAGTCAGCTGCGCCACCTGACATCTGTTTAAGCGAAGCCATGATGTTATGTTCCAAACAGTCCTCTGACAGAAGCATTACATATGTGACCTTCTTACCACGAACTACAAGTCTCATTATGTACTACATCAGACACTACATTGTTTTCATAGGAGCAGGTCAGCAAACTACACTGTGTCGATGTGTAGTACCTAGTATCTGATACACACCGAAGGACATCTAAACAATTTTATGTTTTGTATCAGAAGGTAGAAGATCAAAAACAAATGTGACTAGCATTGTTCACTCTTAATGAGCAGTTTTAAATGCTAAGATGACTCAGTGATGAGCCAAAACTAGCCAGCATTAAAATCATTGCGATCTTGACACAGGGTTTTATACGCTTGTAGTGACAGATAATATAAGACGAACTTTGGGCTGTGTCAGGCACCAATGGGTCCGAATTGACGATGATGTGAAGATGAAAGCAGATTGGGACGTTCAGTAACTGTACCCCTACCAAACTGCTTCAACGCCATACATCTCCAGCTCGCCATGTATACAGAAGAGCGACAGTTGTGAAGCGAAGTAGTAGTTTGGGCGTACCGTTGTTTCCCACCCATACTTCTGTGGCAGTATGAACCCTTATCAGTAGCCAATGACAGACCACTGCGGTGGTGTGGATAGGGACCAACTTTCGATATATCGCCGCTGCCAAGCACTTTTCCTCGCTGCAGCTTAGTGGGAAATTGTCTGTCAACAGCGCTCGGCTCCGATCTCTACAACCCGGCCGGTTTTCAGATATATCTATTACATGAGGGGGAATCAGCATTCTCGCAAGTGAAGCGTCGTCACATACTGTCCGTCTATCTCAAGACTTTTACACTCGATCCAATTGGCCGAAGAAGAATATGCTATCGAAATGCGAATGCTTTGTTCGCAGTCTCGTCTACACGAGAGACATGACTTATTACTATCATTCTTATTATTCTAGTGCATAAATATACAGGTACATGTATTGGGTGATCAAAAAGCCAGTATATATTTGAAAACTTAATAAATCACGGAATAATGTAGATAGAGAGGTAAACATCGACACATATCCTTGGAATGACATGGGGTTTTATCAGAACAACAACAAAAAAGTTCAAAAAATGTTCTAATAAAACCCATGTCATTCCAATCATGTGTGTCAGTTTTTACCTATCTACATTATTCCGTGATTTATTATGTT
This sequence comes from Locusta migratoria, assembly GCA_026315105.1. Lineage (NCBI taxonomy): Eukaryota > Metazoa > Arthropoda > Insecta > Orthoptera > Acrididae > Locusta > Locusta migratoria. Next base: position 459,614,640 of record CM048744.1, read on the forward strand.
TTCAAATTTATACTGATTTTTGATCACCCAGTACATTCATTTTACACAGTTATGATTAGATTAATTTGTACATTTTCTGTTGCTTGTTGAAGATCATCTTGGGCACAGTCGAGGCCAAAGCATATGTCGAACAGTCTTATCTTTTCCACAGTCGATCAGCGTGTCCTCATCTTGGCAAGTTTTGATCTTCCAACAACGGATCTCAGTCTGATTAGGGACTTCCAAGTTACCCATTCCTCTTCAACAACTCTTTACCAATCAGGGAGAAGGTAGGTCGTATCCCTCCATATTTTTAACCTAGTTTCTTCATCAGGGGTTCTACGTTCCTTTGGTGTCCTAAGGAAACTCTTTCTTGACTTTAGTAGTTGCGGATGCGGTTCATGCCCATGCAGATAATTTGTTATTTTCTGCTCCACTGCCTTTATTTCCTTGTTCACAGCTATTTATCTTCGAACAGGTGGTGGTGTTATTCCTGTAAGGTGGTAAAGCCATTCGACTGGAATGGGTTCGAAGCAACCTGTTATAATTCTGCAGGTTTAGTTGAATTTTATCGAACAGGACAGGTATAATCCGCTGCAGAATAGCATAGAATAGCAGATGTCAGCATTGTTTCCGTTTGACTACCCTCTGTGACCCAGCCAGTTTCCGTAGGAGAGTTTTCTGATGGAAACTTTCAATTTGCAGTTCGTGTAGTGCTTCTTGAATGTGAGAGAGCTTTCTAGTTTCAATCATAGATATTTTTGAGTCTCGCACTGTTTCAGTTCAATCCACGATCATACTAACTTGAGAGTAGCTTCCTTGTTTGTCAAATGAAAGACACACACTTGGGTCTTTGAAGGATTTAAGCGACAACGGTCCGGCGCTTTGGGGGGGGGGGGGGGGGGGGCGGGTTGAGGTATGTTGTGGCGTAAAGTCAGCGCCACACGACAGACGCTCGAGAACGATCGTGCAGAGGGCAGCGGACGACCGGCAGCCAATCACACGTCGGCACCTAGCATCCTGGCGGGAGTAACCGGAGAATCGCGCCGTCTGCAAGCTGTTATATCTAGGCCGATATGCGTCTGGACGAGCTCCGTCTGAACTCGGAACCGAGATAGGCAGTCACTAGGACTCAGCGCAGCTAGCATCGAGGAAGATGACGCCGCGAGAAGAGAAGAGATAGGCATATTTATAAAAGTTGAGTATTGTTGATTTTTGTAAATAAAACTTGTATTACTAACTGTAAAGCTGTTACAGATGTCCTCGTATCCTGATAGAACCTTTCCTGAAAGACAGGCCGGGAAGAACTAAACAGATGCTGACCAGGATGACAAAACAGTTATTGTGCATATTATGTTGCCCACCCCTGCATGTGCGATCATCAATATGGAAGACTGTAAGAGCCAATTATGAGGGTAAGTCAATTATTATAAAATTTTATTGTAATAAAATAAGAAACTTACAAGAACATCACTTTTCGACATAGTCTCCTTGCTTTTCAATGCACTTCGTCCATCGCTTTACAAGCTTCCTTATGTCCTCATAAACGCTTCAGCAGCGTGGACAGCAGTATGCTGACGGGCATTGTCGTGCAGCAACACAACACCTTCTGACAGCAATGCTCGGCGTTTGCTTCGAATTGCAGGCTTTTGTCTATCTGTAAGTATCTCACTGTAACGTACACTGTTTATTGTTGTGCCCCTTTCACCATGATGTTCCAGTACAGGACCTCGTGCATCCCAAAAAACCGTAAGCATCAGTTTCTCTGCGGACGGTTGGGTCGAACTTTTTCTTGCAAGGCGAATTTGGATGTTTCCATTACTCTTCGAACTTTTTCTTGCAAGGCGAATTTGGATGTTTCCATTACTCTTCGGCTTGTAATGATGGATCCATATTTCGTCACCAGTAATGATACTGTCTAAGAAGCTGTCCCCTTCGTTACCATAGCGATCCAAATGCTTTTTGCAGATGTCGAGGCGCGTTTGCTTATTTTGGGACCCATCTTGCACAAACTTTACGAAACCCAAGTCTGTTGTGAATAATTTCGTAGGCAGAACCATGACTAACTTGAAGACGATGAGCCACTTCGTGAGTAGTTAATCGTCTAAGAGAATCATTTCACGTGATCGCTCAATGGTTTCTTCATTTGTGGCGGTAAACGGTCGTCTGGCTCCTTCATCGTGCTTAACACTCGTGCGACCATTTTGGAATTATTCAATCCACTCGTACACACTTCGTTGTGGCAAAACACTACTCCCGTACTGTACTGAAAGTCTTCTATGAATTTCGGCCCCTGATACACCTTCCGCCAACAAAAAACGTTTCACTGAACGTTGCTCTTCTTTGGTGCAAATAGACAGCGGAGCAGCCACGATTAACAGCACGGCAGCGACAACGAAACTAACGCAGCAGCTTGAAAATTGTAAAGATATAACAACAAATAAACAAAGCATGCGTCACCAACGTAAAACGACAGTACTACCAACATAAACAAAAATATAACTAAATTGCGGATAATAATTGACTTACCCTCGTATAGTGTCCACCATCTCGTGGTCATAGCGCCCTTTCGTGAGGTTTTGCGAACTTAGTTTGGTATGCCTGATGTGCCATGTCAGTTTGCGAAACATGTTATGAGCCATCCTGTGTGAGCAGTGCTGGTGTATAGCGCTACAGGAGTGCGGTGTGCTTGCGGCGGTACCTGACGGTGTCGAACATGGTGACGAGCGAGAGCAGCGTGGTGACGAGCAGCACCATGCGGCCGGGCACCATGTCCGGGATGACGACGAAGCTGCCCCACGACATGATGACGAACAGCGAGCTGGGCAGGTACGTCTCCAGCAGGTAGCTGCGCAGCTCGCGGCTCATCGTGATGCGCATGCGCGCCGTCGAGTGGTTGCCTGCGCCAACACACACCAACCGTCAGCGCTATGAACTACACGTACTGTCTTTCCAAAGCGCCTTATAAATTACGCCGTCCACTTTTGTGATTTAAGGTTATGCGTTCTAAACATGAATGGTCCCTCGGAACAACATTGTATATCACTTTTTGGCCATTTTGAGTTGAACACGTAGTAATGTTGTACTTCATCTCTGGAATCGATTGCTACTATTATGACACGAGTATTATATCTCTGGATTGTTTTAATAAATCCAAGTCTCCATGTAATATCGTTGTATGTCGTAACAAGATGGCCGACGTTAGATGTGTTAGCGTGTCTGCCAGTGCCTCAAAAGCAAGGAAAGTGTTCACCAAATGTGATAAAAAGGTTTTGGAATGTTGGAAAAAGGTTATACGAACGCAGAAGGCCGTAACATCGATGGAAAATCGAGAAGACCTGTGCAAAACATTATAGCAAGTAATTCTTAAAGACAATGTGATGAAGTTATTCATTTCTGTTGAATGTGTTGATGTTTTTTGCTACAGTAATACTTCTGTGTCTTAATTTTTTCATTACTGTATAACTGAAATTTATGTTTATATAAATTCTGAAATGCTATAAAATATTTTATAACTTTATATACAATATATTCCACGGAAAGCAAGCTTTTTTTTCCCTTAACGCCTCTTAAATAAGTACATACGTATGAATCGATGTATTTCACAATGTCTGATTCATTGTGCTGGTTATTTTTTATATACATATAAGCAACTTTATCACACCCGAAAATACCTATTTGGTCAATTCTGAAAAGTTGCGAAAAGCGACATACATCGTTGTTCCGTGGCAGCATTCATATATAGAAAAGCAATCACTATATGCAATATCATTAATAAAAATTCTTGCCATCCGAATGCACATAATTATCTACATATCAAATCAGTGATCAACAGAATTGTAAACGTGCCCATAGAACATATTGCGATACAATAATAAATTAGAACACTACAATATTTAGCCCAGAAGAATAATTTCCACACAAAAACAGTACTTAAAATACAAAAGCAACAAACAAAACTTTAAAAAACGCACAATACGCAAGGACATAACAATAAAAAACTACAGCTAAAACAAAAATCACATGACAACAAATTATTGTAATTATCAGATCACATAACGGATAAAATGAACGAACTTCTTCGGAGGACAAATGCAAATTTAGAATTACGTCCGACAAATAATCTAAAAAGTGAATTGCTAAAATTTTTGAAATCTCAAACCCAGGAGGGTAAAAAATTTCTTGCAGACCTGTACGAAATTTTACACGACAAAAAGGAGAAACATCAATGTAAGTATAGAACAAGATACGACAGATAGCCTTCTACCTACACCTCAGAAATGAAAATCACAGTACAGAACACATCGAAAACGCTGTACAAGGACGTATTATGAATACATTAGAAGAGATGAAAATGCAACAGCATGTGGAAAATTTCTCCGAGCTATATACTTAATGAATAATTGGATATATACATAATATATGCCTCACTTATAACATTTTATTCAAATTTTCGAGCTCGAGAACAGATGAATCTACAAAATCACAGATAATAGATACACACACTTAAAAATTTATCGCCACTCATTATTTATACGACAGCTGAAAAGGTCTGTTTTCACAAAGAAAGCGATTTATGTGTCTATTAATTTAGCTTAATATAAATAATGGGCTTTTGGCGCATATTTTTGCAGCGCAAGTGGTAGATATACTATAGTGTGGAAACGTGCTGATAGTCAATTCTTAGAATTTATCTGCAATTCGAGCTTCTGTCACATCCAGAGAAAACTCTATTTAGGGTAGTATAAGTAATTTTTTGCGGATTATAATGATCTCAACAGCATTTTAATTATTTTAAGGTAGTCACAATAGGATTTTGCAGTATCAATAAAATATCATACGGAAAGACTATACATAATTGATAATTTAGTTAAAAATGGACGAAGAATAATTTATTACCAGAAAGGAAACCCAATAAGACTTCATTTGTAAAAACTCTTTACTGAATTATAAACCGCTAATCTCATTGTCAATGGATAGAAAAGCAGCCCTCGGTCGCAAATTAAAAATTATTTGACCTGGTTTCGGCAATTACTAAGATTGTCTTCATCAGAAATTATAAAACAAGTCACATAATAAAATATACTACTCAGTTGTAAAGCTTACGTCACAATGTTTAAAAAGAGATTTTTAGAAAATGCTAGCCACTATGGGCTGCACGCCTGCACGGAGGCATCAGACTCTATTGTAACTCATTTCTTCAAATTCGTTTTCTTTTTCGGCAACCCTTTCCACAATGCCACTGTAGGAAGAATTATTAGAACAAATTTTCTAAACCACTATTCACTGAAATATAAATACAATAAATAAATAAATAAATAAAAATAAATAAAAATAGAAAAAAATTGTGGCTTTTCCCACATAATAGTAGTTGACGATATCTGAATAGTGGTAATTGTCGCAAGAAATGGAGTTGTATCTATTCAAACTCATTCAAGATATTCAATTCCACTCATTTACAAAATTTACTGTGCGTCTGAACGGGATATCACTGTACCAGATTTGTGAATGACATTCAAGGGCTGTAGTGCGCTTTCGGACGAACGTTACATCGCACCTTAGTCACGTGATTGTTGGAGTGGTCGTCGATAAAAATTTCGTTTTGCGCTTCGACCTCAGTATCTATGATCGAACGTTCTGTTCATCGGAGAGCTTACTCCACAGATATTGCTATTCTTCGTCCGCCTGTGAAGTCCGCGAATACTGACATTCTTTGCATTGCAATCCAGATGTTATCGCTTCTTTCAGTGTTACAGTCAAGCGCCTGAAACAAAATATAAGATGAAAGCGGGCCCGGAAAGAAAATATTTATAGCTACAGAAATAGAAAGATAAGCAACGAAATGAACATTGATTTATATGTAAATTTAAACGACTTTTCTTTATTAAGGAAAAAAAAGTTATACAATTTCGGTTCAAAAAGCTAAAATTCGTTTAAGGTTGTCAGACGTCACGTATTAGGCCGGTCATTCTCTTTTTCTGAGTCTGTAGCGTCTTTCTTTTAGGACAAAAAGAAACGTCAAAATGCCTCTTTTTCAGATATATCAGCATTGTCTGATTTGCATCAGATGTAGTTGTAGCGCTTGATTAAAACAATAAAAGATGCTAAGAACGAACCTTGTGAATTGCTGTTTATGTTGCGGGTCTACAATACAAGTAAAAGCTGAAACCGTGAGAAGAGGCCGCTTTGTAAAGTTAATGGACGCTGTGCCCGTCAACTAATAAATCGTAATAAAAATGGAAAGATATGCAAAATACTGAAGATTGCTTTCAACAGTCGGCAGCTTAAAATGTAGTAGACAATACTGGTGCGAAGAAACCTCACTCAGATACAATTGAGTACCGTACACTGTTAATAAGAACATCGAACGAGACATACCAGTGGTTAGCACGCTGGACTCGCATTCCGATCTAAGCATTCTGTGGAAGCCTGACGTTAAATTTGCAAAAATTGTTACTTGAAAATAATTTAACAATTTTAAAGGTCTTCTCTGAAATAGGGTAGCTCATGTGATGGACCTACAGTAACGTTTTAAAGCTTACTTTATTATTAAAAAGTTGTACTACCAATCTATTGATAAACTTTTAAGGTTTCGATAAGTGCGAAGGCCGAAAAATGACTTCGAAAATTTGAACTTTTGTTAGGAGGAGTGGTTTAAAACAATATTTTGATTCATAAGTCATGAAAATAAACAATATATGTAAATATATATTCCTACGACATTCTGAAGCTGTAAAAACGTTTAACCTTAAAAAGATATTTTAATTAACATTTTATATAAAAGCACTTGAAGGTGACTAATATTGATAACTTTTATTTTCAAGAGAAAATTAGGGTTTATTTTATTGTTATTATTAGTAACTGAGTAATAAAGTGTTACGTGTAAGCGCGAAGTTCGCCAGATGAAGCGGGCGACGGTGTGGGCAAACTGTGTGTTTGTGAAGATGCAACATTTATGGAATGAGTGTGCAGCACTCGTCATTAGAGAAACCAACAGAAACCCAAAGTAGCGTGTTAGTTTTGTATCTTTACCTCGTCTGTTTTATTTACGTTTATGACTTCTGAAGTTTACGCGCACTTTATTAAAATTTTTTGTGTACGTTTGCCGTGAAAAAAGTCATATAACATTGCGACCTTCCTATCAGTACTCACCGATAAGAATTGTCAATACATAACTCAGGGTAGTAAAAGATTTATGGTTCGTTGTCTTTGTTCATTGGGCGAGTTATGTATGTCAGCTTCTATGCCCTAGACAGCTACCCAAACTGTTCAAATAAGATCAATAATTAATGTGTGGTTTAGCCAATCTATCAATATGCAGATGACGATGCGAAAAATATATTTAAACAAATACAAATTAAAGCTCAGAAAAACCAACAACATGGATTCTAAGATAATGTTTTGAAGAGAGTAATGTAAGAAGTAATTTTTATAAATGGAGTTTATTACTGTTTTGGGACATGTTCAAAATGTTGAAATGTGTGTGAGGTCTTATGCGACCAAACTTCGTGGTCATCAGTCGTAGACATACACACTAATTAGTTAACTAACTTACACTAAGGGCAACACAAACACTCATGCCCGAGGGAGGATTCGAACCTCCGACAGTAACGGCCGTGTATACTGTGACTGGCGCGACGCAGACCGCTCGGCCACTGCGGCCGGCTTTTTGGACATGAAAATGCGGAGTTGGTCCTACTTTATACATCGGTAAATAACTGAATATTTCCCCAACTATTGTTCATGAGGGGTACAATAAGTATCACACGGACTCTAGAGTAAAAGTTCCAAATTATCACAAGTAAATTAATGAAGTCCCTCGAACATTGTAGTTCCAAAGTAATCCGCGATAGTATTTGTTATAAAACACAGTTTGTCACCACACGAGCATTCGATTGCTGAATTATCACAGTTCCACAGCCCTACTACCGTCCATAGTTTACCACTACTCAACCAGAGACTAAGCTCTGCAGTCACAGTCCACACATGCCTATCTCTTCAAATCACAAGTTCGTAACGCGGCTTCAGACCGCCTAGCGTCACAATCTTTCACCATCACGTCCAAGTTTTGAGTCCCTTCCGAAGCGTTCGAAAGCGCTCCCAAAATTGTACCCTTCCGCGCCTCATCTTTAAAATACTATTTCCCTTTCATAATATTATACATTCGAATATCACTGAATTAAATGCTTTGACCACCTCCCTACAAACGTTGTTTACATGTAACAAACAAATACATATTTAACAATACTAAAATCGGTTGAGACTGAAGCTACTTGCTCAGGTAGCTATTAAACATGGCGTCTCACTGTTCAAATATACTACCGCCATCGAAATATAGTTACTCAATTAATATTCAATTTATCATGGCTTTTTATGAAAATATATTCAGTCGTTGTCCACAAATACATATAATTGTTAATGTATAAATTATCTGCTGCATATCTACTATTTGTAGCCGGCCATTAAATATTTAAGAGGCAGTCTACAACATAAAACGAACGTTACTAAGAATGATATTAAATATAATAAAATACATTTATAAATGTAATGCGGTTTGCTGGGTTCACATTTTGTGTTTCTGTGGTGGAATCTATGTTCTGACGCAAGAATTTTATTACCTCAACGTAAAGCATAACAAGAGAGTAAAATAAAGTTTATTGAATGAATACAGAAATAACGTGTTGCGTCTTTTAAGATAGGTAGAATGGTGCAATGCTATTCATTTGCTTCTTAGACTGTTCCTGATAAACACTACGTATCAATAATTGTAAATGTAAGTTTTATAATATTATTATTATTATTATAGTACTGAAATTTATCGGCTTTTTATCTGTAAGTGATATTGAAATTGTAATTACGGCATTTGATTCTACCAAATCTTTTGAATCCATTCATATAATTATATTTGCCGTATGATCATTCCCTGATTTTATATGGATTTTTAGTATAATGTGTGTGGCTATATTGCATTTCAGTTGCTATCTGGAATAGCTGCCCTCGCTCAGCCAAGAGCGTGGTTTCCGGTTTCCGAGCACATTAGGGAAACCCTGACTACCTGTATCCCATTCACTAGGTTCAAACAGGTCAACAGCCTGGCAAAACCCACCTTTCACATGGAAACAATCAGCTTCCCCCTGTATCTGTAATTTCACAACATTACTGTCTGGTTTGGATAAATAGATGCTACTTTCAATGAAAAATACTATCACTCTTATTAATATTAGAAAACCATCATATAGTTTTCACCTTTGGTATCATATCCTGAATCCAGAATAGTAGTTCTGCTAGCCTGTAGTTCTAATAGCTTATGGTGATAATTTCGACTTGACATTCAAAATTACGCTATTGGAGCTTATTTTAGTTTTTAGATATTTCACAGAGATTCAGATGCATTATTTCAAACTCATAATGGGAAGTGATATGAGTAAGTGATGAATCAGTTTTAGTTAAAGGAGCTACTATACGTAGGCGATCAATCTGTACAACATGCAATATCAATTTCATGATGCAAGTAGAGAACATATTTACAAAGACTTTCTGTAATAAAAGTTCATTTGAAGATGACTACTTGCCTTCACCGTAATAGACACCTTCAGCATAGTCTTCTGTTTCAAAGGACACAACGTACTTTGGAAGCCTGTAACCATCACCAAAATCGCTTGGGAAACTCAAGGGCTTCTCATCCACCCATTTAAAATTCATGTCTGCGATCGTGTATTTATCTGCAAAAAAGTACAGTTTCTATATTCATGAGGTAAGAATTACTACAGCTATAAAAATGGAAACGCTACTTCAGTCAAAGCAGGAAACAAGATGTAGAAATGTAACTTCGCGAGAAATATGCAGTGGAACTACGTGCATTACTCACAACTGCTGAAGTCGACGTAGCATCTTTGTACATCCAGTGGGTAGAGCACGAAATCCATATCACATTTGATGATCACCGTTGCTCTGAAAGCATTAGGAATCAAACTTACTTTGCATAATACTTAACACAGAATCGTATTTTAATAAAATCTGAGTGTTACATCAAGAGTTTCTAACGAACAAATTACTGCATGCATATGCGTGAAAGAACGTTTAACGATGGAAAGTCATCATTGGAATGTCAACAATATGAGGAACGTGTCGTAAAGACGATCATCGCTGAGTCGCAGACAAGCATGCAAAAGAGATAATTGAATTTACAACAGCCTCAATCTGTAGAAGGTTCACGTGCATTCACACAATCACTCAAGACACAACTCATGTACATATGACCGCCATCCTTGGCAGGACTGGCACAACTAGCATCATGTCAGTGAACGTGGAAGAGAGGGGAGTGAAGGGGGAAAGATACCAGAGAATGGTTGGGATACAACATTCCACAGTTTATGGCGGTAAGGCAGCTTAAGGAATGTGGTAGGTGAGCGAGAAAGGGAGGTGTGTGCGTGTTTATGTGCGTGTGCGTGTGTGTGAAAAATGTAGAGACAAAAATAAAGAAATACTAAAATATTAAAGAAAAAAAGAAAATAGTCACACACACAATTGGAAGAGAGACATGAAATGGAAGGCGATATAGGATAGTGAGGGGGCATGGAGGGGAGGCTGTTTGGGATGGGGTATAGGGATTATAAGTTATCTTAGATTGACACTGGAATGGTTGTACGACCTCAGAGTATGTTGTGAGGATAACTTCCATCTGCGCTGGTGGTTCGGGCTGTAAAATCAATCTTTATACCTCGTGATCTACATCTACATAGATACTCTGCAAATCACATTCAAGTGCCTGGCAGAGGGTTTATTAACCACTTTCATAACTTTTCTCTACCGTTCCATTCTCTAATAGCGCGCGGGAAGAAAGAACACCTAAATCGTTCCGTTTTCGATCTGATTTCTCTTATTTTATTGGGATGGTCATGTCTCCATAAATAGGTGGATGCTAGCAAAATATTTTCACATTCAGAACTAAAAGTCGGTGATTGCAGCGCGGAACGTTCTACCCCACACTTGTCCAGGAGCCTTTCCCCTCGACTCCCTCCCCACCCTCCTCACTCACTGTGAAGATGCTAGGTAAGTCAGAGATGGCGATCATGAGTAAATGAGGCATGCCTGAGTCAAGGAGATTAGAATCTCCGAGATACCGTTACATTGAAAACGTGAAGCCAGCAAAACGCTCATTCCGGCTTTTATTTTCGCCAAAAACATTGGTCGTATTATGTGGTAAAGTAGTTCTAGTCACTGAAATGTGTATTACATCTAATACTCCGTCGTGGCATTACGTAAAGAGGGCAATAAACACAGGATTTTAAGCGAAAAATCCTTGTTTTGGGCACAAACGCATGCCCCCCTGTCTTCAACCAATGCATGCTCTCAGCATAGGTAACTCCACCTCCTCTTATTCTAACTTCCTTGGTCTGAGTGATTGCATGTGTATCCTTTTCTGATGAAGGCTGCGGACAAAAATTTGAATTGCGTTAAAGTGATTATCTCTTTTCGTGACTGTGTCTTAGTGATAATCTTTACGGTGAGTTGCTACCTACCCTCATTTTATTCACTACGAACACTGCGCTGCATAGAGCATTCCTCTATGTGCCTTGAAGGATAAGAAACCACTATTTATTAGTGCTATAAATTTAAGTAAAAATAGTCCCTAACTAATGCGTATATGATACATTCTTATAGTTGAACCATTTCTGTTTCAGAGGTTTTTATATTAAAACTGACATCCTCGAATAAGAGCGTCCTATACTTCTTATAAATAACATTACTGACAGTAGAAGGACTTTTGTTAATTCCTTGATTAAAAAATCTGTTCCTGACCGTAACCCACAGAAGCGTGTTTTAGATGTTTAACAAATAAATTTAAATAAAGCACATATTGTTAAAATAATCGAGCTTTTCCTGTTCAGGATATTCCTATTACTGTACCTAGAGAGATTCTATATCGACGACGTACGAGTGGGAAAGAAGTACTATCGTGGCCGTAGTTTTAAATTATTTTCCTTATGAAAGCTTGAATTCGAAGAGCTGTTATTGGTAACAATTCCTATGTATAGTCCATAGTCCACACGAAAAGGGAACATTTTGTTCGGAGTTTATGGTTTGTAAGGTTGAATATTCGGAAGATTATATAAACTTAAGAATTTGAAGAACACACAGCGTTAAGTTCATTGTGAACAGACGAATGAATTTGTCAGTGTGTCGACTGCGAGCGAAAATGGAGAAATGAAGAAAGCGAAGTTCCTCGCTGTTATTAAAATTTTAATTTTAGGTGTCGGACCGCCGCAAAAAATCAAAACAGAATCGCAAGCACCATCACAGAAGACAGTTTACTTTCGGATTAAAGTATTTAAGAGTGGCTAGAAAAGACAAAGCATGCTGAGCCCGTCAATTCACCAACAAAGAAAACCATTAACATGGTAATGTCAAGACAACCGAATAGAAATTCGTGAGATTTCTGAGACCGTACGCATCTTGAATGACCGAGTACATAGTATACTGCAGGGAGAATGGATGCTGCAACAATTGCTCTCTGTCGACCAAAAGTGCATCCAGCACGATTTCTCAACGATTTGTGACTGTTGATAAACCCTACACCACTTATTACCCACCAGGCATTTAAAATAATGGACAAAGACCGGTGAAAGAACACCGAACAAGGCAATTACTAGGGTTACCAGAAGTTCAGTTTTAGCAGAGTGTGCCCTCTTTTTTTTACCTTTTCTTCCAACAATGTAATATTTATCCCTGACGTTTCTCTTTCTCGTCGTCGAGATGAGATCAGGGTACATTGCTGTGCTGATGAAATAACTAACGTGGCAATTAACGGGAATTACGACTTTTGTGGCGGCCTGTTAAAGGCATTTAGTATGCAACAACGAAACATCATCTTTTAATAATACTTTTGTATATTTTTGTATGAATCTAGAAATTATGCTTTATTGTGGATTGACATCTGGTAATCCTAGGAAAGACCATTTTGTCAGCTTATCCATTGTTTAATTTTTTTCCTATCATGGAGAAGAGCCATAACTGGACCTAGTATGCTTCACTTCTAGATTATTTGAAACCCATGTCAACAGAAAAAAAAAGACAGAGGTTGATACGCAAAAATGTGCACATTCAGTAGGATAATGCACCGTCCTATGCATCACCGAAAATAATGACGAATGAACGTGAGTTGGTATTTCCATTGGTTTCTTGTTCACCTTAGTCACCAAAACATGCCCCCACATAATTCTTCTGTTCCTTAAAACTTTGGCTTGCTAGGAGAAAATTTATCAAACGAAGAAGTCATTTTTGCAGTGAACGAGTATTTTACAGAATTTGACAGAGTTTATTTTTACGATGGGGTGACAAAGCTGGAGATCACTGGCCCAAGGGGACGGCCCTCAAAGGATAGTATGGCCAGAAGTAGGGGAGAATTGTTAGAAACAGTTTTTATTGATTTTTACCAGACTTATCAAATCAGAGACTCACTTAGGTCCAATTCTTAGCATTCCTACCTAACACAAAGCCTCTTTCTACACCGTGTACTCAGGAGCGCCGACTTTTGAAAATCAGTGCGGGTGCTCGTGGTTTCATATTTAATTGCCTTTTCGGCCACAAGGTTCAAAGAATGGGCCAAGCAGTGCTCAATTTCGATGATTTTTACTTGCAACCTAGAAAACGTACCAGTCATATTTGTCGCTCTGTCAGTAGTAATATCATTGCATGATTTGATATCTGGAGAAAAACAAGAGAAATCATCCACTGATATTATTAACAGTACTTCAACTGTGGTAGATTCAATATTATAGAAAACAAAATAAGAAACAAAAAATCATTAATTTGAAAATTAGCACCACTGGTAAATTCAGAAAATTGTAAAAAGATTAAAACGAATCAGATGACGAAGTATGTTACAATTTCGTTACATATATGCCTCCCAGATAGACGAAACTCTTTCATAAACACTTTGATTTGGTCCTGCATCTCTATTATTAGATGCTCTTAGCCCTGCAATGACTAATTTCTTAAAGTGAATAGTTATGTGAGTATGGAACGATAAATTTAATATCCAGTTTTAATCTATTCGACAATGAACTTTGCCCCTTTCATTTAGACAGACATATTTGTTCATGACTGACAAACAAAGTAAAGACAACTAAGCCAACGAATTTACTGTGCCAAGATATATAACCATGTTCCACTTGCATAACTTTCAGGAAACGTTTGAAATGGAGGTTATTTATATGGCGACAATGCACAGATCCCACACACGTGACGTCTTTTATTACGGCGCCTGGTTGCATTCCTTCAGCAGACAATGGCGCTTCGTGAATGGAGCAATGGATAGTCAAAACATCTTTCCTGGGTTCAATTTTCAGTTCAATACTGTATATGTGTCATTATTAACACTTTGACTGCCAATCACGTCAATTGACGGGATATCGAAATTTCTGTAGAATGCCGATCACGTCATTTGACGTGATCTTTGTTATCGTACTTTTAAACACAAAATTAAGTTTATTAACGGGCTAGATGCACCTTAAATGCCTTACTTAGTAAATCCAGTGTCTAAAGCAGCCTATAGATCTTGTAAATTTGGCTTCTAAATCGGCCGACTGGTCGCATTCATTGTATGAAACGGGACAGGTAGGAAGTGGTGCCCGCCCTCTCAGTAGGTAAACGAACGGACATGACTTCACGCTCTCTTACCCTGGACGAAATTTTACAGGAATTTGAGAAACGTTTTATTGATAATGACAGTGTGGACGACGAAATCGACAATTCAGATGATGATCGAGTCTTTGTGAAACAAGAACTGCGTCAAATTATTTCGAGTTTGATGATCCTTCAACCGACTGGTTTTTTTTTTTTTTTTTTTTTTTTTTTTTTTTTTTTTTTTTTTTTTTTTTACGGGCAGGGAATCTTATTGCTCATTTTAAAGAGCAATCAATTTTTTTATGCCTGACAGAAGATAAGGAAGCCAAGTGCAACTCGGCTTACTCCTGCAAGCAGAATGTCTGACGTTCTAAGGTATGGAATGGTTTACATGGCCGGCAGTCAAAGTGTTAAGCTCGGCTACTAGCCCTGCAGGTGCTTCGCCCTCTACCTGCCCGCGATGTTTTACGTGGAGTCGTGTGTAACGCCACTGCACAAGTATGTTTTACTTGTTAGCAGAATTAAATACTTTGACGTGAAAGACAGTGCGGATGTCAATCCATCTTAATGAACGGAATTAATGGAGCTACCACAGCTCACTGGCTGTCACTGAACTCTGACTGTTGCATCGTTTACGACGTCCTACGGCCATGGGTCAGTGGTCTCGCCCTTTCCCCTCCCACCACCCCTCCCACCGAATGGGCTCCAAGCGTCTGAATGCTCCTTGGGACACTGTTGAAACAGTCTAGCGGCTACGTCCCGACTGCAACACTGCGATGTCAAAAATGCATAATTGACAGCTATGACTTTTCCCCGTTTTTGTGCTACTTTATTTTCCTCCCTTATTTTGTCTGGGCGCTGACCACCCCCAAAAATTTCGTGGGGGGTGCACCAGCACCGGAGCACCCACGGAGTCGGAGCTCCTGCGTGTGCTTGCGTTTGCGTCTCAGTATTCGCGTGCACGAATGTCCGCCTGCCAGGCAGAGGTGGCCAACTCACCCGATGCTGATGCGCATGGTGTGGTTGCGGAAGAGGCGCAGCGACGTCATCTCCTGGAAGAGCGACAGCACCTTCATCTCTCGCAGCTGGCGGATGTACAGGTCCGGCACCCAGAAGCGCTCCCGGTGCTTCCAGGTCAGCTCCACGTGGTTGACGTCCGTGTCGTTGCGGATGTGCACGCGCGGGTCCCGCCAGTGCACGTACAGGAACACGTCAAGTGAGATCTCCTGCCAAATGCCAACATTTTCACATGCCAATGAGGTACGGATGCGTAAACACAAACGTTCTACATCTACATCTACATGGGATACTCTGCAAATCACATTTGCCTGCCAGAGGGTTCATCAAATCACCATTATACTATTTATCTCCCATTCCATTCTCGAATAGGGCGCAGGAAGAAAAGAACACCTGAATCTCTCCGTTCGAGCTCTGATTTCTCGTATTTTATTTTGATGATCATTACTACCTATGTAAGTGGGAGTCAACAATATATTTCGCATTAGGAGGGAAATGTTGGCGATTGGAGTTTCGTAAGTAGCCCACGCCGCAGCGATAAGCGCCGTTGTAATGATTCCCATCCCAGATCCTGTATCATTTCCGTAACGCTGTCTCCCCTGTATCGTCTCAATAAGAAACGAGCTGCCCTTCTTTGGACACTTTCGATGTTCTCCGTCGAACCCACCTGATAAGGATGCCACACTGGGCAGCAGTACTCCAAAAATGGACGGATAAGCGTAGTGTATGCAGTTTCTTTTGTGTTTCTGTTGCATGTTTTAAGGATTCTGCCAATAAAAAGCAGTCTCTGGTTCGCCTTTCTCACGACATTATCTACGTGTTCTTTCCAATTTAAGTCTGAAGTAATACTAATTCCTAGATATTTTGTGGAGTTTACGGCCTTCACCTTTGATTTATCTTGTAAACAAAGTTTAACGGATTTTTTTTTTTCGTACTCATGTGGACGACTTCACACTTCTCATTATTTAGAGTCAATTGCCAATTTTTACACCAAACTGATATCTTATTCAGATCGTTCTGCAGGTGGTTTTGATCTTCAGATGATTTTACTAGACGGTAAATAAGGGCGTCATCTTAAAACAACCTAAGAGAGCTACTTAGATTTTCCCCTAAATCGTTTATGTAAATAAGGAACACCTCTGTTTTAGTCGTGTACTGAAGTGTACTTCCGTAGCTTAAAGGTACACAGTTGTGAACAGAGTTGAAAAACTCAAGATTGTTACCCTTTCTAATTAAAAACAGTGACTAGCCACAAGTATGTTAGAAAAATATCTCTTTATTTAAACCATGGACAGTGCGGGAATGGCCGTGCGGTTCTAGGCATCATGCCAGGGACTGCGCGGCCGTTCCCCCGCAGGTTCGATCCTCCGTCCGGCATGTGTGTGTGTGTGTGTGTGTGTGTGTGTGTGTGTGTGTGTGTGTGTGAGCATTGTATTTACAAGAGGAACAACGGATTTTGATGGGTATGTTGTGAGGGAATTCCTCCAGACCATCAACCTAAAATGATTTATTCCAATGGGCCTTGATTTTTAAGAAAATCGAGATCAAATTCGCAGCAAATTACCACGCGTAACGTGTCTACTTATACATGGCGGTAACCGGTCAGCGAGACAGCGTGGAGTAATCGACAAGGTGCTAGACTCCCATGGAGGAGACCCGGGTTCGATAACGATAACAGAACAATTTTAAAAAATTGTAATTTCTACTTTTTATATTAAAAAATAGAATTAAAAGTAATTAACCAAAGAAAAAGATATAAAGAAAGAAAAACAAAAATAATGAAAAGTCAAACGATTAAAAAAATTACCAAGAAAAAAAAAAATAAAATAAAAAATCGTCCCCTTCGGGTCATTTATTTTTCACTTATCTTCATTTCTCTTCTTTTATTGTGCATAATTATATGCCTTTATACCCACTCCTATGTTACAGCTTGAATAAACAGTCAGGATAATAGCAAATAACACAGTAGCAACTGATTATTTTACTTATTGCGCAGTGTTATTTACTCACTGTTGCCATCGTCACTGTCTTTAACGCCTGTACAAAATTCTGGTGATAATTGTCATAGAAGCACCGAAAACACAGAACATTGTATCACCACGCATATCTAATAAATGCTACCGCTTTACAGGCGCAAGGTGTTTCCATCAGCGATACTGGAAAACACTGGTCGTTCACATTCAAAAACAATGTTCGGTCGTCAATTAATTGCGATGCAAACCATGAACGACACGCTACGAATGACTAACCGACTGGCCGTAGCATAATAATACACTGGGATACGTCACGTGGGTACACACGTCATAGGAGGAGGAAAAAAAAAAAAAAAAAAAAAAAAAAAAAAAAAAAAAAAAAAAAAAAACAGCACTGTCAGGAACTGTAAACATAGGTATTAAATGTTGCCCAAATATTGTAGGTATTAAGACTGTTTACTGATTTCGAAATACGCTTCAATCGCTTTAAAAGTGTGCTTCGAAAAAACAAAATGAATAAAATAATCGTCGCGCAATACATAACATATTCAGCGAATGATACATGTTTTTATCCTGACCATGCACTGCAAACGTTTACATAAGAATGATTATAAAAATACATAATTATGCACAATCATCGGACAGGTGTGATAAGTAATTGACCCATGTCGGACTTGAACCCAGGGCGCCTGCATGGCAGCCTCGCATCTTGCCGATTACACCACGCTATCTCGCTGAGCGATGACCGCCATGCATAAGTAGACACGTTACGCGTGGTGATTTGCTGCGAATTTGATTTCGATTTTCTTAGAAATCAAGGCGCTTTGGAACAGATCCTTTTAGCTTGATGGTCTGGAGGAATTCCCTCACAACATACCTACGACGCATCAAATTCCGTTGGTACCATACTTGGTGTTTCCCTTGTTAGAGTAGGTTTACCTTAGTTTAAATAGTTTTGTAACTGTAGGGATTGATGATCACAATAGTTTGGTCCCGTAGCTCTATACTCATTTAAACATTTTTAAACCAGCAACTCGTTTTATATTTGCAAACGTAGGCTTCCGCAGCAGTTGTCACTATCAATAAAATTCTTCTGGGTATGACACCGCGTTGTCATTTTTATAAATTGTACCGACGTTTCAGCCACTGTTGCAGGCGGCCTTCATCAGGGTCTGTGTCTGACTGCTGAATGTACGTTCGTGTGGTGTTTATATATCAGCGGATGAGGGAGAGGAAGGGGGACGTTGGTTATCCTTTATTGGTGGTTATATTATAGCATGCCATTGGTGGAAAGGGGCGTTGCTGATTGCTGGTTTTTCTTTTATATGATTGGATGTTGCATTCTTCTCCCTTATTGGTCAAAATGGACGGTTCATATTGGCTTTTGCATCAGAACTTGCTATTGGCTGAATGGACCTGGGAGAACGGACAGTGGTTGCGGCGTGCCGCTGTTGACTTGTCGCCTGGCGCAGACGGCAGCGGGCCGCTGTGGTCTCCGGGGCGCCTGAGCGAGTCCTTCCGCGCGCGGTGCCGTCACGTAGCGTTGCAACTGCTGGCAGCCAAGACGCCGGCAGCCTGTAGCCATCCTCCCTGTTCATATTGGCGGGACGCTTCGCTATTTCTATAGCCTCTCTAATATTCCTCCTCGTTGATTATGGTTGTTTTGCCAGCACGCTGGGCTCACCGAAAGATAACTGTTTTCCGCACTGATTGTGGTGCTCAGAAACCGCTGACTTTGTGTGCTGTCCAAGCCGTATGTACCTTTCATGTTCCGAAAGCCTCGTGCAGATTGCTCGTCAGGTCTCTACTATGTAGACCAGCCCATACTAGCAGCTTATTTCATAAACGCCGGCATTACTCAGTTTGTCAACTGGTCCTTAGTTGAACCTAGGAAATCCTCAGATTTATTGGTGCTGCGGATGACTGGCTTGATGCCTGCCCGACGAAGAACCTTGCCCACACGTTCAGTGACGCCCTGCACGTAAGGTAATAGGGCGAAGCTTTATGCTTCCTGCTGTTCCCCTCTATTGTTTTCATTCCTCCTGGACATTGTTTTATTTATGTCGCCCAGTCCATAGCTATTAGCCACAAAAGTGGATCTGAGGTGTCGTAGTTCCGCCTGTAGGTGATCGGCATCGCTGATCCTGCGGGCCCTCCTTGTTAAAGTTTGAAGGGCGGACTTCTTCTGCATGGGGTGGTGGTGGGAGGATGTACCTTCCCGTGCTGGTAGCCTTTCTGTACACCCTGTGGCCGAGTTTACCGTCAGACTTTCGGTAGACTTTCGATGCCGATCACCTACAGGTGGAACTACGACACCTCAGATCCACCTTTGTGGCTAATGGCTATGGACTGGGCGAAATAAATAAAACAATGTCCAGGAGGAATGAAAACAATAGAGGGGAACAGCAGGAAGCACAAAGAATCGCCCTAACGTTAGGTTTATTTATTTTCAATTCTATCATTACACTTTCTAAGTGCTGAATCTCAGATAAATGTAGAACAACAGAAGCACACATTCTACAACAACTGAGTAATAAAAGTACTCATATCCCTTTCCACACTAATAAAATTACTCTTTTAAACAAAGGCCTCAAGCACAATGTAGTTCCAAAACTTACCAGCAAGAACACAAAAGAATTAATAGAAGCTACAAAGTTTGCGTGTGATATTGCAAGAGTATTATGAGAAAAATGTCTTGGCAGATAAAGCCAACAAACTGACCACAAAAAACATGAATTAAGCAAACAGCATAATGAACAATAAAACAAAATTGTTCAACACATCATCAGTAAAGCAATATAAAATTACAAAAAAAAAAAAAAAAAAAAAAAAAATTAAAAAAAATGAGAAAACGGTGGACTTTTTTACAAATTAATTGTTAAAAGACCTACTTCTATGCACTGTAAACACCTTAAAATTCATGAAGTAGCTTCGGAAGTGTGAAGTGTTCTCATAAAGTTCTCGCAGAATTACAGTAACAACAGTTAAACAAGTTTTAAATGAAGTCTCTCATTTGAACCAGTAGTCACAGGTAATCACTTGTGTTGTAGACCAAATCTTTGGGTAATAATTTATTATTACAGGAACATGCAGTAGTAGATGATGCATTTCAGTAAGTTTCGAATCTTTATAACACCTTGATGAATAGTGGCGACCAAATTTAGATACTCGGTTACTTCTAGATTTCTTTCTGTCTACCAGGGAGAAGGTAGCGTACAGTATGGTATCGCGGGATTTGAGATTCATCACAAATTTTCCTTGATTTTTTTCGTGTCACTGAGAAAGTCGTGCTGAAAATACTTGTGAATTTATATCAGCCCCACGTAACTGGCACATTGTAATAATTTTTTTACCTCTTTGGTTGGAACATTTGTACTAATCCCATGTAATTTATTACTTTTACATTATGGAAAAACAAATTAAGGAAACGCGTTGACCCAGTAACTACGAAATACATCGGAAACCGTGGAATACTATCCTTATTCATTGGTATTCAAATAACAGATTAATCTCGGATGTGAACAAGGTGCGCAGTTCGGGCTGAGTGGTGTCCCACATGTTCTCTTCAGGAAATAAGTCAGATAAATTGGAGACCACATAAGGACCCGCGTTTCCGAGGAATGTGTAATCAAACTTTAGTGTCACAATTATAGACGGGGCAGATTGTCTGAATGGAACTTCAACCGAATAAACAACTGCATATTACCATAAAGAAGGCTCCTCTATAGTTCGTCAGTGAGATATAAGACACATCGGGGCCTCATTTTATTCCATGTAAACATCTCATGAGACGAGAATATGTCAATCACCTGTCAACAGTGGCTTGCTAATTGTAGTGGGACGACATATTATTATTCCCGCTACTACCTTACATCAGCTGAGTTTTGCAGGTAAAAATATGTTTTTTATGTTGTTAATAGTTTTTAATATAATAATTTTTGGGTTATGAGTTTTTAAAGGAAATTTATGTTGTTTCCTATGTTTCATGTGCGGTGACAACGGAGCAATCTACGAGAACAGAGTCTTCTCTGCGGAAGCCAAAGATGACATAGCTGGCCACCAATCGTCACAGGTCGACAGCCGCACAGCCAGAGAAGATCCTGTTTGAAGACCTCCGTTGCCAACCGTCACAATGAAATAAATAAAATAAATGAAATGAATGTATTGTCATAAGTTGTTCATGAATGTATGTTCAGAAAAACAGTTTCAGTCTTTATATTGAGTCCTTAGGGAATAGACCAGACGTTGTGTTATATTATATATGGATTTGTGTCTTAAGAAAATAAAACGTTAAATTTTACTTCAAGTGCCAGTGTTTGGAGAACAGTTATTTCAGCTTTTTAGAAGAACGAGCATTTATGTATTGTGCTTAAACTATATTACGAAGCTATTTTCAGATTTTTTTGGACTTTAGAGAAATTTAGGAACTTAGCTATAATTTGATTAAAAGACAGTGAGTTCGTATTTTTCAAAACGATATAACTTATATTGTCAACGGATTCAACGAACAATATCTGTGGTTTACAAAACATATGAAGAAATTTCAGTAAGAACTATGTACCAAATTTTGAACTTTGAAGTATTTTGTTTTATTAACTGTTTTATTTTCTCTTATCTTGCACAAGACCCTAGAAAGAAACATTTAAAGATCTTTTTTTCTATAACTGGACAGTGAAGTTTCAGTTATACTTCGAGTGTAGTGGAAGGACGCAGATCGAAGTCCAACACGATCATACTGAAAAACTTTACTTTTGAACCTACCGTCCGTGTCCCACTACATAATAAATGCATTGTATCGCAAGTAGTTTTAAACGTACATTTACTTCAGCCCCAACGACTCCTTCGTCAACGCAGGCCCTCTTCTCGTTCTTAAAGCGTACAAAGATGATATTTGTCTCCAATGCTCATGCATGAGCCCTGTGAGGTCTCGTGTGACTCTGGTACACACATGGGAAGGCGATTCTGTTCCCTATAACAACGAAATTGTTGTGGGGTTTATGTTGTCCGGCATTCAGTAGCCGAATATTTGCCTCTCCGAGTTAAAAGCAGCTACCTGTAATGGTGACCTTTGATATCGAAATGTTACCGGCAATGACATTTCACTCTACGTTCGTGGGTTTCGCCAAAGGCCTACACAAATATAATTTAATTTCATTCGATCACGTTTATTGCTTTTTGTCCATTTTTTATATTGTTAAAATTTTTAAATCTTTTAATGATAGGAAGTTTATACACGTGTTACCAAAGTCAGAATGACATTTTGCTGTAGGGTCTGACTTGAACAGGTCTTCGTTCAAAGGGAACAAATAAAATGATACAAACAGTTAGTATAAAAGGCTTGTGTGTAACAGGTGGATCACTTCAGTTTACCAAATATCAAGAGGACTAGATACTTTAATTATGTAAGGCACATGCTCAGGGGTTTTGTCTTATTTAAAGCAGTAAATGGATAGCAGCCATCTTTCCATATACGACATCCTCAATGACATCGAATAGATATTGAAAAACGACTTTCACGGACATGAACATACGGCATTCTATGAAAAAATTTAAATCATAAACAAACATAATTTTCAACACAAACTTATGTTTTAAGTGGATACCCCATATTATTTTTTACGTAATATATAGTATACAAATTACAAAAAGAATGGCGTTGGTTGCACTCCAATATGTCAATTACGTCATGAGAAATTTCGAAGTAACGTTGAAGCTTAAAATATACGAAGTGCGCAGAGACTTAAGTGTGAACCTAATCGTTCTCTATATGCGGCTTTCAGTTATTTCAAACAACGACGCGATTGAAGGAAAGAAGGAAGCTTGGAGTTTAACATCCCGTCGACAGCGTGGTCATTAGAGACGGAGCTGACGCTCGGAGTGTTTGGGTAAGGATGTGGAAGGAAATCGGCCGTGCCCTTTTAAAGGAACCATCCCGGCATTTGCCTGGAGTGATTTAGGAAAATCACGGAAAACCTAAATCTGGATGGCCGGGGGTCGATTTGAACCACCATCCTTCCGAATGCGAGACCAGTGTGTTAGCACTACGCCACCTCGCTCGGTATCGCGATTGAAGCAATGAGCCGTATTATTTTTCTATTTTAAGATGCTACTAATTACGTAAGGAATAATAGAAGAAACATGAGTTTGTGTTGAAAATAATATGTACGTTTTAGATTATCGCATAGTATTTGTTTTCATACGCTCCTGCCGTAATACATGCGCGCAATAGTTTTTTTTTTTTTTTTTTTTTTTTTTTTTTTTTTTTTTTTTTTTTTTTTTTTTTTTTTTTAGTATCTATCTTCCTTACAGAGATATTTCGGGTGAAACGTTTAAGTAGACCAGCCAGTTTATATCACTCAGTAGGTAATGTCTGGTTGAGACTTTTCGTGGATGATGCTAGGTTCAGCACTTTGTATTTGGACCGACAACTGAACTTCAACAAAAAGAAATATGACGCATTGCACGTAAATAAGCGGAAATGATTACTAGTGTATGACTACACGATTGCGGAACAATCACTGGAGGGAGATACTCAAATCCGTTAATATATGTAGGAGTATACGTATTGAGTGATGTAAATTGGAGCCAACACTCAGCTGCGGTGAATTACAAACTGAGATTTTGGTTTAACGTCAAGGTTTCGAGAGCATATGTTCTTGTAAGAACCAACCAGTATTTTTCTTCTTCCTACGTGTATCTCGAGAAGAGAACATGAAACACTCGAGCCCATACAGAAGCTTATAGACAATCATTCTTTCTGCGATCCACAAATAGCTGGAACAGGAAACAGGAAAAAGGGAACTGATGATGTTACGAAATATACACTCTGTCACACACTTAATGAGCAGGCTTGGGGAGATTATTCTATGTGTTTGAGTCGGTTTTGCTTCGTGATTATTTTACCACAGTGACATGCGTGTGCGATTTTTACTACGCACTTCAAAATGTTCGAATGTTTACAAATCTATGGAACGTAACTACATAAACAAACCTAAGGACAACACACACACACACACACACACACACACACACTCTCACACACACCAATGACCAAGGACAACACACACACACACACACACACACACACACACACACACACACACACACACACACACACCTATGCCCAAGGGAGGATTAGAACATCCGACGGGGAGCAACCGCGCACTCGGCAGCAAGGCGCCTTAGAGCGCTCGGCCATTGGACATTCCGCTGCGGCCCCACACACTTTCCTACTTTCCTCAGTTGCTAAACTGGCGATTCCTTGGTGTCTCAGAATGTGTCCTACCAATAGAACCCGTCGTTTTGGTAAAGGTGTGCCAGAATTTTTCTTTTCTCCGCAATTTTTTTTAGTACCTGCTAATTAGTTACGCGATCTACCCATTTAATCCTGAGCACTCGTGTAACATCACATTTCCATAGCTTCTGTCATGATATTGTTTGAGATCCTTATCGTCCACGTTTCGTTACCGTACAGTGCTACACTCCCTACAAACGCTTTCAGAAAGGGCGTCCTAACATTTAAATTATTATTGATGCCAACAAAAATATCTTCTTCAGAAATGCCTTTCTTGTCATAACCATTCTGCACTATATATATTCTTTACTTTGGTCATCAAGAAGATATTTTGTAACCCAAATAAAACATACCTACTACCTGTATTGTTATATTATCTAATTGCTTGATTTCTTTCCTCCCATTACTATTGTTTTGCTCCTAATAAAGTTCAGCTTATACCCTCCTTTAAAGATACTGCACGTTCCGTCCAACTTCTCTTCATGGTCCTTTGCTGTGTCTGACAGAATTACAATGTGTTCGGCAGATAAACAGCTTCCTTGTTTCATCTCCCTGAACTTCAGTTCCTTCTCCAAATTTCTTCTTGCTTTCCTTCAGAGCTTGCTCAGCATACAGATTGAATAAGGAAAATCTACAACAACCCCATTCCCTACCATTTCGTCCGTTTCGTGCCCTTCGACTCTTATAACTGCTGTCTGGTTTTAATAAAAGTTAAACATAACTTTTCTCTTTTTTGTATTTTACCCCTTCTACATTCAGAATTTGTAAGTGTGTATTCCAGTCAACACTGTAAAAACTTTCTCCAAAGTTACAAAAGCTGAAAACGTAGGTTTGCCTTTCCATAATCTACCTTCTAAGATAAGTTCAAATGTTTCTGAAGTTATTGGACCTAACTGCAGGGGTTATCGGTCCCTGAACTTACAAAATACTTAAACTAACTTATCCCAAGAACAACACACACCCTCACACCCATGCCCGAGGGAGGACTCGAATCTCCGACATGGATCGGCCGTGCGCACCGTAGCAAGGCGCCGTAGTGCGGACGGCTATTCCGTAGCGGCTCTAAGTCGTCATGAGCGTTTTGCTTCATGTCTTCCTACATTTTTTATAAATCTAAACTGATCTTTCCCGAGTTTCTCTTCGTCTGTAAGTTAATAAAGAGCATTACTATATTTAATGCAGTGATGTAGTCGTCAAAACTAGGCGAAACACGTTTGTGATGTGCTACTGACCAAATTTTCCTGTGAATAAGAACCAGCAGGGTTGGCCTAATTAAAATCTAGTGTTAATTAAAATACACATTATTTAGGCGGTTATACCAATTTCGCTAATAACTTTATTTTCATTGTCCGGTTTGAATGTTTTAAATCATCATCTTTAGAATGGTTTAGGTCTTAACTTAGGAGATGTCAAATAAAAAGTTTGTTGTGGAGATATAAAATAAACAACAAAGGATGGTCAACATGTTAAAAATACGTCACCAAAATATATTGTCATAATAGATTAACAGATAAAATGTGACTATTTCTGACCTACATGTTCTCCTAAGTGATGTCTTAAACAATTCTGTCGATGATGATTTAAATAATTGAAATCGGTCGTGGTAGAACAGCCTAATTAACAATTCAGCAGATCGCTCTCCATTGGTGTAATATGCCAGGTGACTATAAAATCTAATGATTTGTTATCATGCTCCTACCACGTTGTTTACATTTTGGCAATGTGTGAAATTTGTTTTCAAAAGTTTTGCAGCTGTATTATATTTAACACATTTTGGGTTCCGTTATATTTATGTTGCAGTGTCATTGTTATGCATTTGGAAACAGTATATAGAGTATTGTGAACTTATTGTGTAAATAAATAGACCAAAACAGTAATAAGGTTTGAATTTAACTGTTGAGATATTGTACACTTACCTCCTTGTTTTCATCAACGGCGGAAATTCGGTTAATGAACAGCGAAACATATACGTCCGTTATTTCACCTGTAACAAAAAGATCTGGAAAATAAATTCGTTAACAAATAAAACAAAAGGGTGCGGGTATTGTCTGCTTATGTTTCATGAAACTCGTGTGTTATGTGGATCTAACAAGTACAGAACAATATAGATAATTGCATGGGGTGAATTTGAAGGTCAGTATTGTAGATAATGAAAGTGGGTGATGTAGAGGATGGAAGCAATGTAGAAAAACTACCCTCATATTCCAAAGTGAACTGATAGGGCCTTCATTCTTGTCTTATTGTTCCATGCCCTCATTGAACAACAGACGGCCGAGAAGTTTGTTGTTTAACGTAGGTTATGAGATTAGCGATAATGAAATAACATACTAAGTTTCCTTTGTTGAACGAAGTCAGGTAGTGATGTTTAATTCTTGCAGTATGAATCATACTGATCCAGTGATACCACCTGTACAATACTCTTGCGCATAATAGTTTGCGACTGGGAGCACTCACTCCAGTTGGCAGCTCTGTCGCGAACTGGTTGGCTCTTTTAGTTCGTCTGCTCCCCGTGACAGCTGAGCGGCGCGGTCTGCGCATGCAGGTGGAAGGACAAGTCCCCAGACTAGCTGCTTCATGCGCTTTCTGCATGAGCCGCTAACGATGTCACGCAGACCAAAAGAAACAGTTTGTGGATAATTTCTTGCGTTCAAGTTTAGAGTTGTCTCTATATATTGGAATTATAGAATGTATTAGTCAGAAACTGCAGAGTGCAGAATACTCTAAAAAGGTAGTATTGTAGCACTGAACTATATAACTCTGGCTGGCAGACGCTCACATCGAAATGACACTCATTGGCCGAAGGCAGGCAAGTATGAAGCGCGTCCTCTCGTTACTGCCCGTCAGTCTTCGGTAAAGGATCTAACGAACTAATAAGCGGGTTACGTTTGGCATAATAGTTCGCGACCGGTAGCGCATATTTTAGTTCGCGCTCTTGTTAGTTCGTCAGCTCTCATTTCCGAGCCATATCGTCATTTATTAGCTCTTTTTCGCTTTTGCTACCGCTGCTGTAAGCACTCTTTCTATTGTTATGGTAGCTTTTTTTCTTATAATGATCAGTGTTGTGTAAGCGTGTGCTACAACCCGTATTTTCGGGCAATTAGACATCAAATAGACAAATAACTGTCAGAAGGGAATCACGTGATTCGGGGCGCTTTCGCGCCCCGTCGCTGTTACCCGTAAGTCTTTGGGAAAGGAGCGAACGAACTGAGAGGCGAGGAATCAGGGAACTAGTTCGCCTGTGGGAGCGCTCTTCAAAACTAGTAAGTTCGCGAACTACACAAGACTACTGTACAACATCAACGCACTAACGAGTGCAAAAAAGCTTATGCAGTAGCGTGCATCTTTGTCATGGGGATTATCAGGATTCGATCCTACTAGCGGGAAACACTTTATTTTAATCAGTGGCGCAGGGAGGGGGGAGGGGGGGGAATGGGGCTGAAACCCTTTCTCCAGCACCTCCAAAATATTTTTTAATTTATTATTTTTTATTGTTTTCATTAATTTTTTTAAAACAGGTCGGCACCAGAAATTTGAAATATACACATATAATAAACCACAACTATAATTTTCCAAGCACAAATGAACGTGACAGTGGGTCGCCAACGTGATGCCCCCACTAAGAACGTGTGCTACTGTTACTGCGATCTGTTTTAATGCCGCCGCGACTAGCTTTGATGCTGCCGCTGTTGTTATTGCTACGCTGAAGTTACGAGCCGATTGTTGATATCCGGCGATCCGCTGCTTAACTGCTTAGCAGGTCAGCGGCGCCACCGAGTGGAATCTTACGAACAACAATACTGTTATTTTAGTTCAATTTTAACATAGTCTCATGTTAAATAAACTGTAAAGACCTAGTGACAAAGAAGCTGCTTAATTATTATTTTACGAGCTAATTATATACACTCCATTTCCACCACGCTGCTCCTCTTCCACTTATGTGAGCATACTTATTTTACTTGTTCTGTACTTGTTTTCGTAATATAATTGGTTAAATTATAAAAAGAGTAAAAATAAGTCCTAGATTAGGCTTTATTTTTTTTTTTAAATGTGACCCCCCAGAACCAAATCATGGCTACACTACTGATTTTCCTTATTTATCTTAAGAAGTATAATAACCTACTAATATAAAATATTATCAATTATATGAAGAAGAAGTTTATTTTATTGATGTAATAACGGTTGGATCCAATTGAAATTTTAATTACAATATTTTCTTTTTAAAAAGTCGAAAAATTCGAAAGTGACTTCCCCCCAGGGGAGTCGCAAAGTCTTGTTAGGGGATTACCGTGTAGGAGAAAGTAGTCGCACGATATAATAAATAGACCAGAGAATGTCTAATTACTAGGGAATCCGGAATGCAAAAACATATGCGTAAGAAAAGTGACACAAATTTATATTAAAATTACATGATTCTTTGTTGATCATCAATTCTCAGTTCAATAGAACGGAGACTGTTTTATAATAAACTAGCTGAAAACCCAGCGCTGCCCGGGTATTTATTTATCCTTGCCGTTTTCACGTATATATTCATTTGTATAAGGGCCGTATGTCTAAAATCTCAATTAGTAGTAAAGAAGTAATAGATTAAAACTTGGTGCGTGATGTGGCGGTTTCCTATCAACGTTACTGTTTACGTGCTCATATCTCATGAACTGTGTGTCGTACTGTGATACAATTTATAAGGTACACTAAACTATATGCGTCTATACTGTCTTTAAAATTTCCTGCGGCTACAATTTGTAATGTAGAAATTAATAATTGTAACCTCATACTGAATGCTGTAGCTTTAGTCCCTGAACAGCGGAACGTTATTGTTTATGTGACCATATCTCATAAACTACCCGTCGGAATGTGATTCAATTTAGAAGCTACATTCATCTATATATGTGTATAGTGTCTGTAAAATTTCCTGTCGCTACAATTTGTAGTGTTCAAATTATAAATTGTAACGTCATACCGAGAGCCGTAGTTTTACTCCATAAACAACGAAAAAGTAGTAAGAGAGAAACTTTTTTACTTTCATCGTTTTACTATGGTAGCCATCGAGAAAATGTTTAATAAAGGTTTGAAATTATGTTTAAAGTTTGTTGCAAGTCGCTAAGTACTGTCATTCTCATACATTGTATTTCGAAAGTCTCGCCGCATTATATGGCATTTTTTGCGATTCTTAATTATGCAGCAATTGTTACCTCACGGTAAGGAATGTGTGTGCCAAATTTGACTGAAATCGGTTAAGTAGTTTATGAGAAAATGAGCAACATTGTCGCTTAATACAGCATTTTTCCGCGCATCTCATTGTTTATGACGTCATATCTCGTAAACTATGTGTTGCACGTAATTCTTACACTTACGGCGACCGTCCTCATGGATTGAAGCTTACGTGTACAAAATTCCATAAATATTGGAACAAAATTGTAGATTTGTATGCAACACGTACAAATATACGGACACTCTGCTTTATATATTAGATACACAGTGTGAAAAAAGAATAAACGAAGGAAAGTGGTTTCAGGTACCAGGCGATAGCTAATTTTACAAGATACCATAAGTAATATTGAGAAATTGGATTGTTTACAAATTGACTATCAAGTGGAAGCTTTCTCAACGAGCATAATTCGCTTTTGAGCTTTATGTATGTATATCAGCAGGCAGACGCTCAGGAAGACGCAAAGCAGGCACGGATAATACTTCAGGTAACGAACTTTATTGAAAAGTCATTCACGTTGCGGATCGCGCGGCCTCCCGCGTCGGAGGTTCAAATCCTCCCTCGGGCATGGATGTTTGTGCTGTCTTTAGTATAAATTAGTTCGTAAGTAGTCTGTAAGTTACGGACTGATGACCCCGTAGTTAAGTCCCATAAACTTTAAAAAACATTTGACCATTTTTTGGAAAGTCATTATCGTTTTGGAAACAAATGATGCTCCTTGAAGGTAGGTGCTGAGGCTACCACCTGCTCCATTCGGAGGTGCTATAGTACAGCTCTGACTGACATCCAGTGACGGCGCGTCGTATGTATTCACTGGTTCAATAACCCTTCCGAAAAACGCTCAGCGTGAAAAAAGTAAACAAATAAATAAAATAGTATTCCATCAGTTTTTGGAGTGCACCCGGGACAACGACAATTCTTCGTCCGATATTTCGGCTATAAACCTTACAGCCATCTTCAAGGCGAGTCCAAGACTGAGTTCTCAGCGTCTGTGCGTGCCTATTTATACGGTAAATCACGTGAAGCAAAGCTACTGAGGATTAGACTGCGCATGCTCGAAGATATCACATTCGTAACTGCTGCGCTAGTCATAGATAATTATATACTTCAAAGATAACCTGTGAGCAGTGAGTGCAAACATAAACAGAGCTGTTACGTATCCACAGTGTTTACAAATGAATAATTAATCATTAAAAGTGGTAACATCAATCGGAATAGAAGACGCAGACATTCTTTCAGAACGAAGGCGTCATATAAGTGGCTTCCATGCATTGTCAAGATGAAATCCGTCGTCACGATTTAGCAGGTGGTCCGCCAGTTGTATGTGTACAGCTTCCTTTACAACTAAGTCCCAGAAAGTAGAAGCTGTGGTTAAAATCTTAACTCCTTTATAATTCATGGAATGGCCAGTTGAAATACGTTTTACGTTTTACGTCGCGGATTCGTAGCGCGGCCGCCTCATATAGGCATTTGTGGTCGCAGCGCTGCAATGCGCATGCGCGGCTGAGTTTCAAATTCTCTTCTGAACCTCCTGGAGGGAGCCTGTGGTGGCTCCCGCGGCAGCGAGGGTTGAGGGGAAACCCCGCTTTTAACATTGGCGTTGGAGCTGGCAGAGACACCGCTCCTGGCTACTCGAGCTCTGGTGGTTACGCACGAATGGTCCCGAAGCGAATACAGTGGAGCTACTGAGCACCGCGCCTTGCATCAAACTGAAAGGCAGACTTCTGCTTGGGCTCCCAGAACAGTCGATGCACCCTGTTATGCCTGCTCGTCGAAGAGTTGGACATGTTTCTTTTTTTGTAGCAGAGCCCGCGACCGCAGTACGTGGGAACAGAGCAGCAAAATTACAAGAGACATTTGCAGCGACCATCAGCAGCCTTTCGCCCTGAACGCTTGCCAGTGCAGTGAAGATGACTGTAACATGGTCCACTGGTTCAATTATATGATAATTTAGCATGGTTGTTGTTGTTGTGGTCTTCAGTCCGGAGACTGGTTTAATGCAGCTCTCCACAATAGCCTATCCTGAGCAAGTCTCTTCAACTCCACATAAGAACGGCAACCTACATCTGTCTAAATCTGCTTACTGTATCCATCTCTTGGTCTTCTTCTGCGGTTTTACCCAGCACACTTCCCTCCAATGCTAAATTCACAATTCCTTGATGTCTAAGAATGTGTCCTACCAATCGATCCCTTCTTTTAGTCAAAGTATGCAAGAAATTCTTTTTCTCCCCAATTCTGTTCAGTACCTCCTCATTAGTTAAGCGATCCACCCACCTAATCTTCAACATTCTTCTGTAGCATCATATTTCAAAAGCCTCTATCCTCTTCCTGTCCGCACTGTTTATTGTCCATGTTTCACTCCCATACAAGGCAACACTCAACACAAATGCCTTCCGAAAGGACTTCCTTAGGCTTAAATCAATATTCGATGTTAACAAATTTATCTTTTTCAAGAACGCTTTTCTACCCATTGCCATTCTGCATTTTACATCCTCTGTACTGCGACCATCATTTGTTATTTTACTGCCCAAGTAACAAAACTCATCTACCTCCTTTATTGCTTCGTTGCCTAATCTAATTCCTTCAGCATCGCCTGATTTTCTTAGACTGCACTCCATTACCCTCGTTTTGCTCTTGTTAATGTTCATCTTATATGCACCTTTCAGCACACTGTCCATTCCGTTCAATTGCTCTTCCAGGTCCTTTGCTGTATCTGACAGAATTACTATGTCGTCGGCAAAACGCAATTTATTTAATTGTTCACCCTGAACTTTAATTCCTTCACCAAATTTCTCCTTGCTTTCCTTTATAGCTTGCTCCAAGTACAAACTGAATAACATTGGAGAAAGACTACAACCCTGTCTTACTCCCTTCCCAACCACTGCATGCCTTTCATGCTCTTCATTCTGACAACCGCTGTCTGTTTTTTTTTTTTTTTTTTTTTTTTTTTTTTTTTTTTTTTTTTTTTGTATTAGTTGTAAATAACCTTACGCTCCCTATATTTTACTCCTGCTTTCTTCAGAATTTGAAAGAGTTTATTCCAGTCAACATTTTCAAAAGCCTTCTCCATATCTACAAAAGCTAGAAATGTAGGTTTGCCTTTTCTTAATCTTCTAGGATAACCCGTCAAGTGAGCATTTCCTCCCGTGTTCCTACATTTCTCCTGAACCCAAATTGATCTTCCCCGAGGTCGGCTGCTACCAGCTTTTCCATTCTTCTATAAATAATTCGTGTTGATATTTTGCAACCATGACTTATTATTACATATGAAACATGTGAGCATAATCAAAGCCCTTGATTTGATTTGATTTCTTCAGGGAAGCCAAAACAGTCTTGGTCCAACCCGCCACTGCCCGCACCGAAACTAAGTTTATTGTGCGGTGTCGCTCCCTGTATGGCTAGTAAAGCCAATCAATGTCCTTGAACAGTGCAAGGAGTCCCTTTACCAGTTCTTTATTAGACATAATTTCTTCGGGTCATCACAGATCCTACGTTTAGGGTTCTCTTCTGTTATTCCCATTGTATGTAGGTGTTTTTTTGAAATTTCCATGGCGTGTCAGCAACCCAACCATGAGTCTAATCTTTCTCCTGTTCAGACCCAGAATTGCAGAGCTCCTTTTAAAACATGGCTTTGGCATCATTACCTTGCCATGTATTTAGTTGGTGGACTTTGGTCCAATATTCAAGCGCTTGCTTGGACATTCATTTTTAAAAACAATTTTGTTTCATTGTTTGTAATAGTTAAAACGTTAGATTTATGTCAAATTTCTGTAAAAGTGTGATAAAAACAAAGATATTTAGTGATAGTACAAAGTGTTTTAGATAAAATAGTTCCAGATTTGCAAATAACCAAATTTCTAGTTTGGCTACGTATATAGCCTGCACGTGCGCTCTTGAAATGTTTATGAGCGCGTGCACTCCAGTGTTAAAACTTCTTTGAGTGGACACCTTTGACGTATAACTACTACACTACTACACTCATCCCGAACTGAAATTCCGAGACTTGAAGGTATCCTTGTAATAGCACTACATGCGACACTACTGCTACTGAAACAAGCATTCGCGCGTTGCTCACAGCGGGCGGCCACGCCGAAAACGGTGCTCGTCCCGTGCTCGTAACGTCAGGCAACGAGCGAATAAAAGCGCTAATGATGCACTACGGCGCCTCTGCTACGGCGCTGTCAGAGGAGGAACTACTGCAGTGGCAACCCTGCGCTGGCGGTCAACCTATCAGACCGTCCAGCACTAACAAGGCGCTGCTTATTCGCCACGAAAATTCTAGTCGGTTCGCGAACTGCGCAGCGGTCACGGCTAGAGCTCCTCAAAACACAGGCTGGCGCATCCGCCATTTCCATTCCCTGCCAATGCTAAACACAGCACGTAGCGTATTGCGAACAGTGGTGTTTTGCTCAAATGTAGTGAAATATTTTAGAAGTGTCTGGTATAGAGCCTTAGATCGTGCTACTTTGAGTTTGCATTCCGCTCTTGTTAGGTACTGAAAGGTGGCTGACGCCAGAGATAAGTGCGGCCGAAATTTTTTCAAAGGGCCAAATGGTCTGGCGTTTCACAGGGAAGCGTTATAGGTCCTCCGCTCTTCTTTGTGTTTATAAACGATTTAGCAGACAATCTGAATGGCTCCCTTAGACTGTCCCGGATGATGCTGTCGTTTATCGGTTAGTGAAGTCAACAGAGGATCAAAAGCAACTGCAAAGCGATTATAACAAAATTTCTACGTGGTGCGAAAATTGGCAATTGCTACTAAATAAAGAAAAGTGTGAAGTAATACACATGACCACTAAAAGAAATCCACTGAACTTCAATTACGCGATAAATCAGTCAAACCTTAAGGTCGGAAATTCTACCAAATACCTAGGAGTTACAATTATGAGCAACTTAGACTAGAGAGAACACATAGAAAATATTGTTGATAAGGCGAACAGAAGATTACGTTTCATTGGCAGAACGCTTCGAAGATGCACCAGCTCCACCATAGAGACTGCCTACATCACACTTGTGCGTCCTCTCCTGGAGTACTGTTGTCCATTGTGGGACCCTCTTCAGGTGGGACTGACGGAAGATACTGAGAAGGTTCAGAGAAGGGCAGCTCGTTTTGTTTTATCACGTTACGGTGGGGGGGGGGGGGGGGGGAAGCGTCACGGAAATGTTGCACGAATTGGGGTGAAAATCATTAAAAGAAAGACGTTATTCATTGCGGCGTCATCTGTTTGCGAAGTTTCAATCGCCGACTTTTACTTCTGAATGTGAAAATATTTTGATAGCACCCACCTACTTAGGGAGACATGACCATCCCAATAAATAAGAGAAATCAGATGGAAAACGGAACTATCTAGTTGTTCTTTCTTCCCGCTTGCTATTAGAGAATTGAACGGTAGAAAAAAGTTATGAAAGTGGTTAATAAACCCTCTGGCAGGCACTTAAATGTGATTTGGAGAGTATCTATGTAGATGTAGTGTCTATGTAGATGTAGAAATCACGCGTTCTGTTTACTTATAGCTGCTGTTATTTGCTGTCCGAATAAAGAAAAAAAGCGCAAGAATCATACATTTCAGTGATAAAAATCGCATACTATAATTCTGTTGAAACTGGTCATCTAGATAAAAGTTTTCAGTGAACTTGGCTTGTATTTGGATAACGGCTGTCAATATGCGAGGTTTGTTTGCCGTCGTGCTGTGTTGCTGTGTTATCTGCTGTGACAAATTTACCACATCGAATTTTTGTACTCACATTGCTGAATGTACTTCTCTTACGTTATTGAGAATGTTTAAGAACGCATTAAAACACTAAAACAAAAAGAATATTAGTGTACAGGATCTAAGGTTTATGATCGGAGAGGCACACTCTGCCGATGTTGGCAACAACCGTTGAATGCTATTCGAAAACCTAAACGTATCGATTGAGGTGAATAATCCTTTGTGTTGACCATCAAATAAATAAATAATTCTGCTCCTTCTCTAAGGTTGACAGGTCATTCTATGTAACAGTACGCCGCGCGGGAATAGCCGAGTGGTCTCGAGCGCCGCCGGGGTTCGAGTCCTCCCTGGGACATGGGTGTGTGTATGTGTGTGTGTGTGTTGTCCTTAGGTTAGTTTACCTAGTTGTGAGTAGTTTGTAAGCTACGGACTGATGTCCACGCAATTTGGACAAATAGATTTACAAAAATTTGAACATTTTTTGGTCTCGAGCGCCATGTTGCGCATCGCGCGGCCTCCCATGTCGGAGTATCGATTCCTCCCTCGCGAAAGGATGTTTGTGTTGTCTTTAGTATAAGGTAGTTCATAAGAGGTTTGTGACTGACCCCGTAGTTAAGTCCCATAAGCCTTACAAACATTTAACATTTGAATATTTTGTAACAGTAGCCTTATCTTGTCAGTAATTTAATAATCCAAATTCAAATGTTCAAATGTTTGTATAGCATATGGGACTTAACTACGGGGTCATCAGTCCCTAAACTTACAAACTACTTACCAACTAGCTACCACTAAGGACGGCACAAATATCCATGCCCGAGGGGGATTTGAACCCCCGACCGTAGTAGCCGTGCAGACCGTGACTGGCACTCCGCAGTCCCCTCGACTACCGCGGCCGGCTTCGAAGTACTGGTTCCGTCACAGATGTAAGGAGAAGTGGTCGTCCTAGGGTTTTCTCTGAGGATAAACTACTCGATACTTCCGACAAAATGTTCGTGACTCCGAGCAAGTTAGCAAGAAAACTGCAAAATATCCATTCTCACTACTTCTGTTATAGAAGAAATGTTACAGCTTCTGTTTGGAAACATGATTAGGCGAATTGAAGTGTGCATTCAACAACAGGGAGGACAATTTCAACATTTAATGTGAAAACTTTGTAAGTATGAATAGTCAATAAATTAATAACTTGTATTTCACTGAGTTTCATTTAGGTATACTAACTGCGGGGCTCCACGTTACGAATCGCGCAGCCTCCCGCTTCAGAGGTTCGAATCCTCCCTAGGGTATGGATATATGTAAACCTTAGGTTAGTTTAACTTAGTTTAAGTAGTTTGTAAGTCTAGGGACTGATGACCAACGTAGTTTGGTCCCATAGAATTACAAACATTTGAACACTTGATTTGAACTCACTGCGGCATAAAGCATGCGCTGCTAACAATCATACGGCACTGCGGAGAGACTTTTTGAACACCCCGTACAACACATAGTTAAGGTAATATGACGTAATAAACAACGAAATGCGCGAATAACTGCTACATCACATGACAGTGTTGCACATTTACTCCTAAACCACTAGACCTATTTCAATCTTATCCGGCATAAATATTCCTGATCGTGAGGTAACAATTGCTGTAGAACAACATACAACACATGGTTCCGGAGATGTAACGTCATAGTTGCGGCGGAGTGGCCGAGCGCATTGAGGCGATATGCTCCGATGTGCGAGGCCGTTTCCCATCGGGTGTCGAATCCTCCCTCGTTTGTGCTGTCTTTAATATAAGTTAGTTTATAAGAAGTCTGGAATGAATAATATACTAAGGACAGTTTAAACTCACCGCAAAGTCGTGGCGACGAACTGCGACAGGCACATACAAAAGACACACATACCTCACATTCAGCTATCGGCCATGGCCTTCTTCAGAAAATTGAACACTCACGGTATCACACAGGCATAAAACACAGTCATACAACCATCACCTCCGGCTGCCGCACTTCGAATCACGCTCTGCGGCGAGTAAATCGGGGACGGGAAGGGAGGGGAGAGGAGATAGGAAGGTTACGTCACGATGGTGGGGATGGGTTAGATGGGAATAACGAGATGCAGCTTAGGAATGGAGTGGGGAGGCGGGTGAGGGGAGAAAAATAAAAAATAAAATAAATATACAAAAAAAAAAAATGCTTGCACACTGCAAGTACACAAGACTGCGTGCACACACACACACACACACACACACACACACACACACACACACACACACACACACGCACATATGCGCTCACACACACACACACGCGATCGCACATTCACGCATCTCCTTTCGTCGGAAACTCTTCTCCCCCATCCACTTCACATGGTCTTCTTCAACTTACCATGCCACATTCCTGGATGTTAACCTCCACCTCACTGATGGCTCCATCCACACTTCCGTCCATATTAAACCTACCAACCATCAACAGTACCTACACTTTGACAGTTGCCATTCCTTCCACATCAAAAAATCCCTCCCTTATAGACTGGACACCTGTGGACAGCATATATGCAGTGACAAGAACTCTGAATATACTGAGGGTCTGACAAAGGCCTTCACAGATAGAAGCTTCACCACAGACCTCCTAACACCAGTAACCATCCACAAAAGAGCGCTCCCCTTGTCACCCAGTACTACCCTGGACTTGAACAACTAAATTACATCCTTCGCCAAGATTTTGATTTTCTATCCTCGTGCCCATAAATGAGAGACATCCTGCTCAAGATCCTTCCCTCCACAACATCCTAGTTCACCCTTATGCTACCCCGAAATCCAACTCACTGCCACAGGATCATATCCTTGTGGAAGACCCCGCTGTAAGACCTGTCCAATCCACCCACCCAGCACTTCCTATTCCAGTCCTGTCACAGGCATAAATGTTCAAATGTTTGTATAGCTTATGGGACTTAACTACAGGGTCACCAGTCCCTAAACTTACAAACTACTTAAGAACTAGCTAATACTAAGGACGGCACAAATATACATGCCCGAGGGGGATTCGAACCACCGACCGTAGTGGCCGTGCAGACTGGAGGGCCTCGGCCACCGCGGCCGGCTGTCACAGGCTTATCCTACCCTATCAGAGGCCGGGCCACCTGTGAAAGCAGCCATGTAATTTACCAACTGTGCTGCAATCACTGTGCAGCTTTCTATATTGGCATGCATGACCACCAACCAGCTATCCATTAGGATACATGGCCACCGCCAAACTGTGGCCAAAAACACGGTGGACCATCCTGTGGCACAGTACGCAGCGGAGCACATGCTGGATTTCAATGGCTGCTTCACGACCCAGGTCATCTGGATCCTCCCATCCACCACCAGATTTTGTGATCTGCACAGATGGGAGTTATCCCTACAATACATTCTCCGATCTCGAAATCATCCAGGCCCAACCTACGATAACTTCCCTTCTTTTCCCATACCTTACAGTTTTTACTTCTCTATCCCAAACCTCACCTCAGTGGTGCGTGAATGTGCGATCGTGTGTGTGTGTGTGTGTGTGTGTGTGAGAGAGAGAGAGAGAGAGAGAGAGAGAGAGAGAGAGAGAGAGAGAGAGAGAGAGAGAGAAAGAGAAAGAGAGAGAGGGAGAGAGAGAGAGAGCGTGTGTGTGTGTACTTGCAGTGTGCATGCATTATTTAAATATTTTTTTGTAAATTTATTTTATTTTATATTTTTCACCCCTCACCCGCCTCTCCGCTCCATTTCTAACCTGCATCTCGTTATTACCACCTAACTCATTCCCACCATCGTGACGTAACCTTTCTATCCCCTCTCCCCTCCCCTCCCGTCCCCGTGATTCGAATTGCGGCAGCCGGCGGTGGTGATGGTTGTATGACTATGTTGTGTGCTGGTGTGATTGAGTGAGTGTTCTGTTTTCTGAAGAAGGCCATGGCCGATAGCTGAAAGTGTTGTATGTGTGTGTCTTTTGTATGTGCCTGTCGCAGCTCGTCGCCACATGTTTGCGGTGAGTTGTAAACTGTC
This sequence comes from Locusta migratoria, assembly GCA_026315105.1. Lineage (NCBI taxonomy): Eukaryota > Metazoa > Arthropoda > Insecta > Orthoptera > Acrididae > Locusta > Locusta migratoria. The sequence goes on from CM048744.1 coordinate 459,654,458, forward strand.
CTAACTATATTATTAATTCCAACCCGCCGCGGAGGAGTAGCCGAGCGGTCTAAAGCACCTCGCTGCGGAGAGCGCGGTTGCTCGCCGTGGAGTTTCGAGTCCTCCCTAGGGCATGGGAGTGTGTGTTTGTCCGTAGGTTAGTTTACCCAGGTTTAAGTAGTTTGTAAGCTACGGACTGATGACCACGCAGTTTGGTCCGATAGATTTACAGACATTTGATTTTTTTTTTTTTTTTTTTTTTTTTTTTTTTTTTTTTTTTTTTTTTTTTTTTGAATTCTAACCCGGACTCTCCATCTTTATAAGCAGTTTGTAAGTTTAGAGACTAATGACCCCGCAGTTAAGTACCATAAACTTAACAAACGTTTGAATATTTGCATTACGTCATAAGCAACAGGAGTTATTATACTTCTTCCCGCTAACAACACAGCAATACGATGAAAGAAAATTCTCGCTTAATACTTGTGCCTTAACTTCTCTGATTTAGTGAGGGATAGCTATCTAGTTAAACTTTGCACCGATCGCGCTGTGGTTGGCTGGGTCACGCGTTAAGAGCGCGCGCCGACAGGCGAAATGGATGGAGACGAGAGCGCATGGTGGGACGGAAGTTAGGCGCCAGGAGGTCTGGCTGAACGGCAGTGAGCGACGTATAGGGGCTCAATACTGTTACCAGCTGGCAGACGGATGTGCTCGACGTTATATGCACGTCGTACGTGCAGCAGTGTGCAGTCAGCCGCGAAACTGGAGGACGCCACAGTCGGCCAGCGGCCTGTTGATGTTAGACGCGTCGTGTGACTGATATCGGGCGAGTCTCTATCTCCTAGAGACGTGGGCGCTGGGCTGCATTTCGGCTGGTTGCATCAGAATTTGAACCACCGACCACAAAATTGTAAGGCCAGAACGCTACCATCTGACCTACACCGACAGCTGTTTCAACCACTATAATTATTGCTAATTACGTACACTTCGCAAAACTTCAAAGTAGATCTTTTCGAGAATATTTGGGAGTTGCTTTGGCTGATTGTTATTTGAATTCTGAACTTCACGTGCAATAAAAATGAAAAAAATTTAAAATCCGATATCCTTGTAGTCACCTTATAAGATCCTTAAATCGGGCGATTAAAGATTCCTAAATCGCACGGGTATTAATTACGCATCTCCGGAGTCGTCCGATTTCGCCAACCACGCAAGTACTGTACTTCGGTGTGACGTGCGCCGCAAATCGATAGTTTTGCAGAGCAACTGTTGTTGTTGTGGTCTTCAGTCCAGAGACTGGTTTGATGCAGCTCTCCACCCTACTCTATCCTGAGCAAGCCTTTTCATCTCCTCATAAAAACGGCAACCCACATCCATTTGAATCTGCTTACTATACGCGTCTCTTGGTCTCCCTCTGCGATTTTTACCCCACACACTTCCCTCCAATGCTAAATTTATGATTCCCCTATGTCTAAGAATGTGTCCTACCAAGCGATCCCTTCTTTTAGTCAGGGTATGCCAAAAATTCCTTTTCTCACCAATTCTGTTCAGTACCTCTTCATTAGTTATGTGGTCTACCCACCTAATCTTCAGCATTCTTCTGTAGCACCACATTTCAAAAGCCTCTATTCTCTTCCTGTCCGCACTGCTTATCATCCATGTTTCACTCCCGTACAAGGCAACACTCCACACAAATGCTTTCAGAAAAGACGTCCTTACACTTAAATTAATATTCGATGTCAGGAAATTTCTCTGTTTCAAAAATGCTTTTCTTTCCATTGCCATTCTACATTTTATATCCTCTGTACTGCGCATCGCATGTTATTTTACTGCCCAAGTAACAAAACTCATCTACCACCTTCATTGTTTTGTTACCTAATCTAATTCCTTCAGCGTCGCCCGATTTTCTAAGACCGCATTCCATTATTTTTGTTTTGCTCTTGTCAATGTTCATTTTTACGCTCTCTTCAACACACAAACTGTTCATTCCATTTAACTGCTCTTCCAGGTACTGTTCTGTCTCTGATAGAATTACAATGACATCAGCAAAACGCAATGTTTTTATTTCTTCCCCCTGAACTTTAATCCCTATTCCAACAGAGCAACTACAGACGTATTATGCATCTAATACTCCCACTATTACTCGTGGTTTCACTGTTCTTCGTGCACTTTAACTTGCCAATAACGACGGCAACAACTGAAATCTGATACGGAATTTGCGTCACGTGCCGTATAAGTGCAGTCGCAGTGTTTTGCTCCGAATCTGTGACAGTGTGTGCTCCCTTTTTAGGCTCCGGAAGGGTTTTAGTGCCGCAAATGCGCGAGTGTTTTAAGCCGGCTGCAGTTTTCCGGTCGTAGACATGCGGCACGCGACCTTGAGGGGTGTGGCGGTCTGCGCGCGCTTGGCGTGACAGGAGGTCAGCGGAGCGCATGCCTCAGGCGCCGCGCTGCTCCACTGTCGCAGCAGGGCTAGCTCTCGTGTGCCTGCCGACAAAACTGACGCACCATCAAAGTTATTGCCGCCAGTAATGGTGTAGGCGGTAGCTTGAAGGAGAAAGTAAGAGATAAGGTTACAGCCTATCTCCTGAAGCGTTTTCCATTGTGAGAATCGACGGGGCACTGTAGACGTGAATGAACCATTTTCGTAATCGATCGTCAGTATTAAAAGATGTCGCGCCATGTTGTTTTAAGCCGGCCGCGGTGGCCGAGGGGACCGAGGCGCTCCATTCACGGTCTGCACGGCCACTACGGTCGGGGGTTCGAACCATGGATATTTGTGTCGTCCTTAGGATTAGCTAGTTTGTAAGTTTAGGGACTGATGACCCCGTAGTTAAGTACCATAAACTATGCAAACATTTGAACATTTTGTTGTTTTAAGTATTCTCTTGTCATATGTGAAATTCAGTTAAAGTTGAAGCCACTGACCACATTTTACTCTGACGCCCGTGTGTATGTGTGTGTGTGTGTGTGGATTGTGTGTGGTGTAGAGAGAGAGAGAGAGAGAGAGAGAGAGAGAGAGAGAGAGAGAGAGAGAGAGAGAGAGTCGGTTTTACTTCGTGATTATTTTACAACGGTATTTACCTTATACAATGTTCGTAATTTCGTTATGGTAAACCAGGTTGCTATTATTTTAGTGGTTCTTCTCTTTTAGGTTTAACGAACGACGTATATCCAGTTATTTTCTTTCCCACTTCCTCCTTTGATTTTCTTCCTGTACTCTACCTCCAAATTCGTTCTTGACTTGTTTTTATAGAATTCATCTTTCACAATTATATCTTCAAACGACAGAAATAGTTTGAAAATGGTTTTTGTATTTCCATATTCGTCTATGTTCAGAGTTTAGTAATGCACGTGACGAGTTGTTACAGAAATAGTACGATTAGCTCATTTACTTCTATTTCATTTCATAGTATATACACTTCTACATCTACATGGATACTCTGCTAGTCACATTCAAGTGCATGACAGAGGGTTCGGACAACTTTTATGATATTTCTCTATAGTTCCATTCTGTAATAGTTTGTGGGAAAAAGGAACACCTAAATCTTTGTTTTCGAGCTGATTTCCATTATTTTATGATGACCATGTCTCTTTATGTAGGTGCGTGCTAACAATATATGTTCGAATTCTGAAGAGAAAGATGGTGAAAGAAATTTTGCCTAATAGATCTCGCCGCAATAAGTAACGCCTTTCTTTTAATGATTTCCACCCCAACTCGTGCATCATTTCCGTGGTGTCATTCTCGCCCATATATCGCGATAATACAAAACGAACTACCCTTCTCTGAATCGTCCGTCAGTCCCACCTGGTGTGGACCCCACAATTCGCAGCAACACTCCAAAACAAGGACGCACAAATGTTGTGTAGCCAGTTTCTTTAGCAGAACTGTTCCATCTTCTAATTGTTCTGACATGAAATGGAGTTTTTAGTTCGCCTTCCCTACAACATTTTGTACGTGTTCTTTCCAATTTAAGTTGTTAGTAATCTTTACTCTTTGGTATTTAGTAGAATTCAGTGGCGTATCCAGGATCGTCGTCTGGGGGGCGGGGGCGGGCTAAGGTCAATCACGGGGTTAATTTCTAAAAAAAAAAAAGAAAGAAAGTGAGGGGCTACGCCTTTACTCATATTGGGAGACTTGATCCTTTTTTCTTTTCTCTCTCTCGCTAGGGGAGGCTACAGCCCGGCAGCCCCAACCCCTGGATACGGCACTGGCATAATTACAAATATTAATTGTAACTTATAGCTGTTACGGCCGCTTTTATTTTCTTCAGTTTGTCTGACCTCTGGTATTTTTAGCACTATGATTAATTTTATATTTCCTCATACGAGGCGTACTCAAAAAGTTGAAATTATCGTTCAAAAGATGAAGCAGAAATTTGATACTTGTCCATCTCTGCATATTCAACCTTCATTGTAATGTATTTTGATTACTGAACACTTCTGATATTCAAGAAACGCCCCATCTTGAAAATCTTATTTTATTCATTCTATAATTTCCTGGTAGTAAGAGATTTCATTACATTAGAAAGAGGAAAAGCTTTCATGTTAGAAGATTACCGGGATGAGGCAAGTTTTTAATGATGGATAGTGGGGTGTTCTGCCGACTACACATAATGTCATTAGATCGCCGAGAAAGTATGAAGATTTCCTCTAGAAGAAGATCACCTTTGTCCAATTCATTTTGCGTGATTCTTTGTGAATAACAGGCTGGGGCTTTGTCGCGCACCAAAAACACACTCCTAGGCAGCGTACCGTAAGGCTTTGTCTTGACAGAAGATTTCAGTAATTCCTCCATATGACAGCATGTCCACTACGAACGTGCTCTGTTAGTATAACAATGTGGTAGTCTGAAAAATACACAGCCACTTCGTTAGAGGTTACTTGAGTCACCCGTATTATGGCGGTAATTAATGCACTTGTTTCTACAGCTTATTTTATAAATAACTGCAGGAAAATGCTAGGTTTGTTCCATTGATAAAACAAAGGTGGTTTCTTTACCCATCACTGAAACTATTCGCGCCTGTGCTGCGCTTTGATTACGTAATTATCGGCGGTACGTTACTCTCTAATATTCATTCTTTTCTTTTTTTCCTTTCACTGCTTATTTTTATCCCTTGTCTCATTCATGGTAAGTAATGTGGCATGTATGGATGGGTGATTCCAAAGGGCAGGTTCAGCCGCCTAATTGGAAAGGCTTTCCCTTTGCTTCGCGCCCTCAGGCACCTTTCCTTCGTTAAGTGTGAGAACGGTGTGCTCTAGTGTATGTGTTAAGTGTAGGTGACTGTCATGGGTGCGTTTGTAGTATAGTGACGTGTTCGTTTTGTAGATGATGGGAGAAGGGAGAGGGTGAAACACGGTGCCGGCACACGGTCTACTTCTGTCGAAAAGCACCGAGGGGGCCGCCGAGCTTAACCTCCCCACCCGACGGACGGATCACCATCAACAGTGTCCCATGCCCTCACTCCATGAAGCACTGCGGAGTGGTATGGAATTTAATCTAGAACATTGATGCAAACACTGGCAATCAAGGACTTTGCACCACCCCTCCACACCTCCTGTTCACTCTGCCGTAAGTGTATGACGGTTACCCATCCAAGTATTTGTGATTAGCAGTCTAAAGAAGTGATATGTACTGCACTGATAGAGCTGCGATATTTCTGCTGCTGCCTCGATATGGTAGGTTTTTTTTTTTTTTTTTTTGTACGCATGTGGTCGCAGAACCGATTTGGTGGCACATTTATCACATTAAACATACCGATGTTTAATCCATAACTGTTACACTGTTTAAAATTACCACCATGGTACTGTTAAGTGAGATGTACCACATTAGTTCTCAAAATGTCTGACACATCGTTACGCCCTTAGAGGCCCTAATTTCCGAAAGACGTCCTATACCTTTGCGGTGAAGCCTCGTATTTACAGGGCTGTGCCATGGATAATGTCATCTCTGATGTGGTGTCGGACCCCTCTCCGTGGTTATTTCCGTTTGGCAAAGATATCGTTCAAAATGTTTGTTAAGCTTATGGGACTTAACTACGGGGTCATCAGTCCCTAAACTTACAAACTACTTATGAACTACTTACGAACTAGGACGGCACAAATATCCATGCCCGAGGGGGGATTCGAACCCCCGACCGTAGTGGCCGTGCTGACCGTGACTGGAGCGCCTCAGTCACCTCGGCCACCGCGGCCGGCAAAGATATCGTAATCGCAAACTCAGAGTACGGTGGACACTCAAGCACTTACCATTGACGGCTGCGCAAGGTATCCTAGACCTAGCAGCGGCGACGCATCGAGCATTGGTCATGCAGAATGATTGGTAGCTGTTCCATTGAATATCGTTTCTTCCGCCTGAGCTCTGGACGACGACTGCAACATGGAATAGCAGCCCGTCACTTTGCTCAACATTTTCAAATGTTTGTTAAGCTTAAGGGACGTACATGCGGGGTCATCAGTCCCTAAACTTACACACTACCTTATACTAAAGACGACACAAACATCCATGCCCGAGGGGGGATTCGAACCCTAGACCGAAATGACCGTGCAGACTGTGACTGGCGCGCCGCAGACCGCTCGGCCACTGCGGCCGGCTGTCATTTTGCATGGCGGTGCATGGTGCAGCAGATCTGTCATTAATGTCTACATCTACATCTAAATCTACACCTACTCTGCAAATCACATTTAAGTGCCTGGCGCCGTTCGAGCGCTGATTTCTCGTATTTTATTCTGATGATGTAAGTGGGAGTTGGAATTTCGTAAGTAGCCCACGCCGCAGCGATAAGCGCCGTTGTTGCAATTCTTCCCATCCCAGATCCTGTATCATTTCCGTAACGCCGTCTCCCCTGTATCGTGACAATAAGAAACGAACTGCCCTTCTTTAGACTCTTTCGATGTCCTCCGTGAAACCCACCTGATAAGGATCCCACACTGGGCAGCAGTACTCCAAAAAAGGACGGACAAGCGTAGTGTATGCAGTTTCTTTAGTCCTTTCAGAGAGCAGTTCTCTTCACTTTTTTAATTTCGAAAAGAAAGTAAGCATGTTGTCACCCATGCATGCTCTCAATAATGTCAGATATTGAAATAACGTAGCTACTGTGCGAAAAGAAAAAAGATACTTAATCCATTCTTGCAGCCGGTTGAAACATTGTTGAGGAACTTCGTCAGACTACAAGTTTGTGCTGGACGAGGTCTGGAGCCTGGACTCGTGCCTTTAGCTTGAAATGTGATCATATGACTGCCGGCAGACGTGCAGTAAGCTGTCATTACAGCGTGGATAGCGCAGTGAATTAGAGTTGTAACCCTTTAACTGCGAATGACGGATATATCCGACCGCCGCCGTTCTATGGCTAATAGCTTGCGGGAATGACGAGATTTCTGCCTGAGATTGCAACTGTGGTATTAGGTGAGCTTCGTCCAGGACACTGCGTATTCTGGGCTAATTAAAACAGTTCGTTCTAGGTCGCGCGTCGACAGTTTGGGTCCAGTGAAACAGCCGCGTTTGCAATGGCGAAAAAAAAAGACGTTTGTCAATTTGAGGGCTAGAGCAGTGTTTAGAAAGTGACGTTAATTTCAGTGACAGTGCTGAACGTTTTCGAGACACGGATGTTGAAGCTAATGAAAATGACTTCGATTCAGAAACAGATGATGACGAGACACTTTTAAAGTTCCTAAATTTAATGTTATGTTTTCAGGTCTATGTAAAATTTATGTATCGTGGCAGTGTTAGTATTTTTAATTTTATGTTTTTTGATTTCATGTAAATTATGCCCACCTCAGCTGACCTCTCAGATTACAAACCTCTTCGGCGAGTGTCTGAGTACTGGCAGATACCCAAAAGCGTTGGAAAAGGCAAGTGTTGTCATTATCAAAAAGGAGACTGATAAGGACCCGGCCTTAGCCAAGTCCTATCGCCCCATATATCTCGTTCGAGAGGCTGCTAGCTGACAGGCTCTCCGCGCATCGTATGTTGCGCGGTGCGAGTGACAGGCAAGTACCAGGTGATCAAAAAGTCAGTATAAATTTGAAAACTTAATAAATCACGGAATAATGTAGATACAGAGGTAAAAATTGACACACATGCTTGGAATGACATGGAGCTTTATTAGAACAAAAAAAGTCCAAAAATGTCAGACAGATGGCGCTTCATCTGATCAGAAAAGCAATAATTAGCATAATAAATTAAAACAAAACAAAGATGATGTTCTTTACAGGAAATGCTCAATATGTTCAACATAATTCCTCAACATAGCTGTAGTCGAGGAATAATGTTTTGAACAGCAATGTAAAGGTCCGAAGTTATGGTGAGGCATTGGTGTCTGATGCTTTCTTTCAGCATCCCCAGAGATGTCGGTCGATCACGATACACTTTCGACTTCAGGTAACCCCAAAGTCAATAATCGCACGGACTGAGGTCTGAGGACCTGGGAGGCCAAGCACAACGAAAGTGGCGGCTGAACACACGATCATTACCAAACACGTCGCGCGCAAGACATATTTCATACGTTTTTTGGTTCTAATAAAACCCCATGTCATTCCAAGCATGTGTGTCAATTTTTACCTCTCTGTCTACATTATTCCGTGATTTATTAAGTTGTCAAATTTATACTGACTTTTTGATCACCCGGTACGTTATGGGCATCATGGTGGACATCAGTGGTGCCTTTGACAATCTTTGGTGGCCTTCGCTCTTCTCCTATCTTCGGGAGATAGTGTCCTGGGTCGCTGTATGGGTGTCTCAGGAGCTATTGTGTGGAAAGAGTGGTCTGGCCATCATCCCCTAGCGGGAGAGTCGGCAAAACCATCACCAAGAGGTGTCCCTGGGGCTCGGTCTTGGAGCACTCTTCTGGTATTTGAATACGAAACCTCTCCTCTGAGAGTTGCAACAACACCATGACGTGCTAGAGGTGATAACTTACGCGGATGACCTCCTCCTCATGGTCGACGGTCGAAGTCGCGAAGACATCGAACATGAGATTGAAAGATCACTCCAGATCTTGTCAGTATGGTGTAAAACGGCATGACACCGTTAATAAATTTAGACTTCGAAGAGAAATCTGTAGCTAAGGTAAAAATTCAAAATTTTTAGATGTTTGCATTAGTGAGGTATTGAATTGGATGAAACGCATTGAGGATCTGCTGAAAAGCTTGAGTTCAGCTACCTATACTATCAGGGTCACTGCCAAATTTGGTGATATACATCTCAATAAAATTGCTTACTATGCCTATTTTCATTGACTGCTTTCATATAGGACCATATTCTGGGGTACTTCAACATTGAGTAGAAATGTATTCATTGCACAAAAGCGTGTAATCAGAATAATTCCTGGAGGCCACCCAAGATCGTCGTGCTTTAGACATTTATTTAAGGACCTAAGGATCGTCACTGTAGCTTCACAATATATATTTTCACTCATGACATTTGTTATTAACAATTCGACCCAATTCAAAAGTAATATTAGTGTGCATAGCTACAACACTACGAGAAAGGGTGATATTCACTATTTAAGGTTAAATCTAACTTTGGCACAGAAAGGGGTGAATTATATTGCTACGAAAGTCTTCGGTCACTTACCAAGTAGCATCAAAAGTCTGACAGATAGCCAACTGGTATTTAAAAAGAAATTGAAAGAATTTCTCCAATACACTTTTATGAATTTTTATATACAGGGTGTTTCACTAAGTGTGTTTGCCTCTGTAACTTATAATAGGTGACGGGACATTTTAATGCGGTAGATCAACACAAGAAATGTTACAGTTTCTGCGGAGCTATGAACATAGTTTATTGTATCATTTTCCAAAGAGTTACAGCACAAATATATATTTTTTTAAATGGAACAATAGTTTTTTCTATCGTGCATTGGATTCGTTGAAACCAGCTGCGTCCAAATCAATTTAAACTACATTCCTGTCACTGTTATTTTGGGAGCAGATACCACACGCTGTACATAATACATGGCTGTGTGGTGATGGATGTTGTGGCGGTGGAAAGTTGATTTACATGCGATACTGAAATGTGTGTCCATGTTCCTCAATGCATAATGCAATGCGCCGTCGAAAGGATCTGCGGACGAGATGTAACATCGCCGGTGGGACGGAGCGACATGCGTCCTCGATGCGCCGTTTTAGATCGTCTGGGGATGTGAACTCAGTGACATAAACACGATCCTTTAGATATCCACACAAAAAGAAATCTACTGGTGTTAAATCGGGTGACCTTGCGGGCCATGAATGAGGACCATGGCGCCCCAACCATTTTCCTTCAAACCTGTTGTTTAGTTCTTCCACGACAGCACGCGCAGAATGGACTGGGTGACCATCGTGCCGCATCCACATATGGACTCTCGTGTGTAGAGACACATGTTCAAGGAGACTGCACCATAATTTGTGAACGTGGACTCATCAGAGAAGATAACACTTTGTAAAGACACCAGCGTGAAATTACGCATGGCCCACTCACAGAATGTCACTCTTGCACCGAAATCGTTCCCATGCAGCTCCTGGGTCAGTGACAGGCGGTACGGGTGAAATCTGTGGCCTTGTACTATACGCCACACAGATGTGAGACTGACACCAGCGACTGCAGCAACGGCTCGTAAGCAGCAGTGCAGCTAAAACAAACACCTCTGTCTCCTCACTTCTTGCACGTGTTCGTCTGTTAATGCGGCGCATTACCGAGCTGCCTGTTTCCCGAAGTTCGTTGTTCGGCACGTAAGAACGTAATGGCTGCCGGGGCTCTTCTCCTAGGATATCTCACGGCAAACGCCGTGGATGCTTCAGTGGCATCGTGTCGGCACTCGCCGAGCATCAGCAACATGTCAACGTACTCGTCGTTCGTGTATGCCATCGTCATCCGATGTCAGTAATTGTGGTATATTGAGCCCCAGTTGTTTGTGTGGCTCCAACTGTCGGGCATACGGCCGTGTGCGGCGACAGTAGGCAGTCTGGCAGCGCATCGAGGAAGCTTCTCGCTCCGTGACACCGGCGACGTTACAACTCGGCTGCACCACATTTTGAAGGCGCATTGCATTATGCGCAGCGTTTATGGTATCTGCCCCTGAAACTTTGAAGGGTTGTATCTCCCAAACTAACAGTGATAGGAATGTAGTTTAAATTGATGTGGACGCAGCTGGTTTCAACGAATCCAATGCACGATAGAAAAAACTATTGTTCCATTAAAAAAATTATATCTTTGTGCTGTAACTCTTTGGAAAATGATACAATAAACTATGTTCATAGCTCCGCAGAAAGTGTAACATTTCTTGTGTTGACCTACCACATTAAAATTTCCCGTCACCTATTATTTTATAAGTTACAAACACACTTAGTGAAACACCCTGTATAACTTTTGTAATTTCTGCACCCCCCCCCTCCCCCAACAAAGGAAAGTCCTTAAAATATTAAGTGTCATGCGTAGACACCATTTATTTAACTGACATGTACCACATAATTGCGAAATAATGTATATATGATCTGGAACAAGTGTTAACCTAATCTAGCCATTATTTTAATAGAATATGAAATTTTTCACCAAAAACCTAAAGATTATCAGGTATCTTAGGAAACGTAAGAAAGACAGATGTGGAGCTATTATCAAGTTATTACCTAGTGTTCACTAGAGTAAGTCATCCAAAATGTAGCTTCCCGGGCGCTTGGAGCGCTGCTCTCGGTGTGTGGCAAAAATCAGTGGGAATGTTGTGACTGTGTATGTTAGAGATTAGATTAGATTAGTTGGGTCGTTATAGATTCGAGTTGAGGAGATCCTCGTGGATGTGGAACATGTCATACTTTCTTTTTTTTACATGTTTATTATATAATAATAGTAATACAATTACATACAATTTTTTACAAGCTGACTAAAGATACATGCATCATTTGGTTCTATTTAAGAATTCGTCAGTGTAGTTGGCCACTAGAAAGTCTTTTAGACACCTCTTAAACTGATATTTATTTGAAACTAAATGTTTTATGGTTGTTGGTAAATTATTCAAAATATGTGTTCCTGAGCAGCGGACTCTATTTTCAACTAAAGTGGTTTTAAGACCATGTGTAGATAATTATTGTTCCCAGTATTGTATGTATGAAATGAGCTGTTTATTGGGAAAAGGGATGTATTATTTATGAAAAATTTAATTAAGGAATAAATATACTGAGAGGAAGTGGTTAATATACCCAGTTCTTTGAAGAGGCTTCTGTAGGATGTCCGTGAATTTACATCACTAATAATACGTATTGCACGCTTTTGATCTCTGAAAAATTTTCTTGACTTGAAGAGTTACCCCAAAATATTATACTATATGACATTATGGAATGAAAGTAACAAAAATTTGCAAGCTTTTTTATTTTCATGTATCCTATGTCTGATACCATTCGTACTGCAAATACAGATTTGTTGAGTCGTTTCTGCAGTTCTGTGGTATGCTCCTCTCAACTAAATTTGTTGTCAAGCTGTAATCCGAAGAATTTTATACTGTCAACCTCCTCTATCTGCTCTTCTTCATACTTCATGCATATATTGGATGGGAATCTCTTACATGTTCTGAACTGCATGTAGTGATTGTTTTCAAAGTTTAATGTCAATGAGTTGGTTTTAAACCATTTATTAATGTTGATGAAAATATCATTAGCAGACGTTTCTAAAACTAAGATCGACATGCTATTTATTGCAATACTTGTATCATCCACAAAAAAAAAAAAAAAAAAAAAAAAAAAAAACAACGAGCTTTGCTTCTGGCAGTGTAACTGATGAGCGGTCATTAATGTACATAAGAAAAAGCAGTGACCCTAAGATGGATCCTTGTGGGACACAACATGTAATTTCTTCCCAATCTGATGATGACTGTCGGCTTAATTCACTAGTACTGTGCACTGACACCCTTTGTTTCCTGTTAGCGAGGTACGATTTGAACCATTTTGCAGCAATTCTCGTGACACCATAGAATTATAATTTACTTAAATGGATGTTATGGTTCACACAATCAAATGCCTTCGATAATTCACAGAAAATACCTGCTACTTGTAATTTGTTATCTAACGAATTAAGTATATTGTCACTGTAGGTGTAAATAGCCTTCTCCACATCAGAATCTTTCAGAAATCCAATATGTCATTTGACATTACATGGTTGAACCATTGCTTGTACATTACCTTTTCTAGAATTTTTGAGAATGCCGGTAAAAATGAAATCGGTCTGTAGTTTGATGGCAACTCTTTATCCCCTTTGTTGAACAGAGGTTTAATACCTGCATATTTTAATGAATCAGGAAAGGTACCAGTTATAACAGATTGGTTACACAAATAACTTAAAGTTGTGCTAAATTCACAAGAACAGGCTTTAATTAACTTTTTATCGTAACCACTAGAATGCTTTGTTTTTAAAGATTTTATTATGGAAGTTACTGCTTGTGGTGAAGTGAGTGACATACTGTCACGTTGAAATGGAAGCAGGTTTGACTTCGAAGGCAACTGAACACAGCACTTATACTGAATGCACGTTTATTACGAACTTAACATACACGCAGCACTGACTGCCTCTCGGACAGAGTGCTCCGGTATTTATACACACACAGAATTTACCAGAAATTAGAAGAACAGTTAACATAAGAAATAAGTAGAATTTACAAGTGAACATAAGAAAGATGTAGAACATTCTGGAATTGTTAATTACAAAGAAATAAATTTTTGCCGTTGGGCGGTATTGAACCGGCGACCTTCAGCAGCGCAGTTCGTGACGCTATCCCCTGCGCCACGCCGGCTGTTTCTGTTTCGTGACTAGCACTAAGTGGTGGGATTGTCTCTTCGTTTATTTGCATTGGAGAATCTTCAGCTATCGGATTGTCATCTTGCACTTCAGTCAATTGTGGCAGCAAATTGTCGCCACCACGATCACGGGTTACCGCCGCATACGATAGAGGCAGGATTGTCACAGCAGATGTCTTTTCAGGTTCGCTTCGTGGTATCTGAGCCACACGTGTCTGAATACACTGGGCACGGTCCTGACCTGTGGAGTTACAGTTAGCGCACGTCTTAGGTTGATCATCGTAAATCACTATAGCTCTGTGTCCGCATACAGTAATGTACGACGGTATGTGTCTGTGCAGATCAATTTTGACTTGCCTAATACCGTTTAGTGCAGGATAGTTCCGGGCACTGAACCATTTCTCCGCGAAGTTGCTTAACACTTTCCCATATGGAGCCAAGGCTGCGTCTATTCGGTCTGCTGGAACTTCGAATGGCAGTTCAAAAAATCGAATAGTGCGAATCCCGAAACCAGCGTGAGTTATTGTAACATCACCTACGTTGCCATCGTTGTGGTTGAACTTTAGTGACCCTCCAGTAGATGCAATGATTTTTTTCACAAAGATCGGGTGATTTTAATTTCAGAGACACGACTGCGTTGACAATCGAAAAAGAAATTCCTATTACATATTCCATTTGGTATCTTCACCACGGTTTCCAACCAGTCTTCAAATTCATATGATTTCGGTTTCGCAAAAGATCGTTCAAAGGTAAACTTCAAGGTGTCTTGTCGGTTAACTTCAGCCATTACTTCATGTTCACGTGTACAGTAAAGTGACGAACACCGCCGAGTGACGCTGTAAGCTCGCGACTTACTGCACCGATGTAAACAAAGCCGGCCGCAGCCAGCACCCCCTATAGAAGTAAGCCTGCGCACGACGTCACAACATGGCGGCGGTGAGAGGCTTAGAGTCCTCTGAAAGATTGTAAACATTAGCAATGCACGCTGTTTATAGTGTATTCTTTCATTCAGGAGTGTATTTATTACGTAAATTGGTGTTGCGTACGGTGTGATCGCTGGACGATTTGTGTGTGTAAGAACAACGTGTGATCTCTTTTTTACTGACAAAATGCCGTTTCGCTGTTCTGTGCCGAAATGTAGAGGAAATTATGACTGTGGCCCAAACGTTACCGTTTTTAAACGTCTGGAGAAGAAGAAATGGATATAAATAATTCCCAGGATAACTTGGCTCCTTCTTCAAGTTAATGAGTAAGTTTTCGTGTTGTTTAACCTTACAAAAGTTTTAAGTCATGTCTGTTTACCGTTGGATATTGCGATTCATTTTATTTACGTAACCCCCCCATTAGCTTATTCTTCTCCTGACGTTTAAAGACGGTAACGTTTGGGCCACAGTCGTAATTTCCCCTACATTTCGGCACAGAACAGCGAAACGGCATTTTGTTAGTAAAAAAGAGATCACACGTTGTTCTCACACACACATATAGTCCAGCGTAGCGATCACACAGTACACAACACCAATTTACATAATAAATACACTCCTGAACGAAAGCACTATAAACAGCGTGCACTGCTAATGTTTACAATCTTTCAGAGGACTCTAAGTGCGAGTTGTATAACACTAATCTCAGATCACTGATCTTGGTTCAGTATTGAACTAAGGTCAGCGAAACGGAGTTGACAACACCGCTAAATAACAGAGATAGTTGCGATTGTATCGAATCGAGTTGTATCGACCTTGCGATTTATATAGAAACGACTGTCAATGCTCGACGTCATTCGAGTTTTGTTTGCGAACGTAAACAAATAAAAGGAAATGGAGAAGAAAACTCGTACACCAAATTTCAAGAAAGAGGAAAAAGATACTTTAATTGACATCGTTTTACAGTACAAGTCAGTTGTGGAAAATAAAAAGACGGATGCCTCTACTACTAACGCTAAGGAGGAAGCATGGAAGCAAATTGCGTGTGATTACAATTCCAGAAATGTGGTGCAGCGGGAATGGAAGTCTTTGAAATTGTGCTACGAAAATATTAAGAAGAGGACGAAGCAAGCAAACGCGGACGACAAAGTACAGTTATACAAAACGGGGGGCGGTAAGTATGTACCGCCTTCCTTGGACGATAGTGGTCAAAAACTTATTGCTGCACTTAGGCCACAGTTCCATCCAATCATGTGCGAGTTTGATGATGATGTTGGCTTCCATACGGAAGTAATCACCGTGAACGACATAGAAGTGCCAGTCGTCAATCCGGAATGTTCGACTTTCATAACTGAAGGTCAGGAATTTGAAGGACGAAACGAAAAGGAGGCGGCCTGCAGTTCCAATCCAGAACTTTTAATTTCAGCTTCACTGCCTGAAAAGAAGAAGAAGAAAGAAGACATCAGGGAGACATTCTACAAGAGGAGGCTAGAGTGTTTAGAAGAAGAACATGCAGTGAAAATGAAGATACTGAATTTGGAACTAGAAATGCAAATGATTGAATGTCAGAAAAAATAAATGTCAAGAACAAGTTATAATTAAAGTTCATAAATACCTAAAAGTGTTGTTAACAATTGCAGTTCTAAGTGCTGTCATCTCTCTTCCGTTTCCCTGATTTACTGCAGGTACAGGAAGTTCCTCGTAAATCATCCTTCCTCCAAAAACAGCATCATCAACATCGGGTGTTTCATCGTCTGCATTTATTGCTAAATTATGCAACACAAATGTTGCCACTATGATTGGTGGAACTCTGAGTAATTTTATAGCTATTTTCATTCGTAAACATGGAAATCTTCTTTTTACAACACCGAAAGACCGTTCGATTACTGTTCTGGTCTGCCTGTGTGCTCTGTTATAAGCTCGTTCTGCGCGGGTTTCTTCTTGCATTATGGGTGTTAATAAATAGTTACAGCAGCGGTATGCACTGTCACCCAAGAGTACACCTCCGGGAAATTCTTCAGCTTCACACTGGGCATGAAGTCTGGAATTTCTAAATATGTTGCTGTCATGTGCAGATCCTGGCCACCTGGCAACAATATTTTGAAACCGAAGTTTCGAATCACACACTGCTTGAACATTTATTGAAAACCAACCATGACGATTTCTGTAGATTTCTGCGTTATTTCCACCAGGTGATATAATTGGTATATGTGTGCAGTCTATAGCACCGAAAACTCCAGGAAAGTTACAGATTTTGTAAAACTCTCTCATTACTGACCTTACTTTACCTTCCTCAGTAGGCATCCTGATAAAATGAGGTCTTAAAGCTGCGATCTCTCTACTCACTTTGTGAATAGTCCTACTTGCTGTTGCTTTGTTGACGTTAAACAAGTCGCCAATTACAATCTGGAAGCTTCCAGTTGCGTAAAATCGCAATGTCAGTAAGATCATGAACATTGGGTTTAGTGCATGATTTCGTTTCGTTTGTTGCTGCAACTGTGCATGCAACCTTTGTTCCAGCTCTATAACTACGTGTTTGGATAATCGAAAGCGTAATTTAAACTGCCGGTCGTTAAGCTCAAGCAATGGATTCCTTCTGTGTTGAAACACGCGAGGAGTTCTTTGCCGTTCAAACTGTCCATCTTCGGATGAAACATCAGAATAATCTGAAAGCTGAAGGTAACATAACTTGTAGACCATGTGTATAAAACAGTCGGTAACAAACAACTTGTAGAATTATTATTCAAATAATTACAAATAGTGTTACTTACCATTTTATTTGAAGCAATGGTAAGCCTATTTATTCTTTTTCGTATTATTAACTTGCAGACACAGTCAGACACCGAAACAGTTTTTAACAATCCTTCCACTGATCTCAGTTCACCCACGTTAATCGGAGAAAATTCGCCAGTCAATTTTGAACTTAGATCAGGGGGAATGATCTTGGATTAAAGTTTATACAACACAGTTTCTAAGTTCAGCTTGACTGGAGATCAGTTTTGGGTAGTTGAACGTAGATTAAGTTTTATGCAACCGGCCCTAAGTCTCTCACCGCCGCCATGTTGTGACGTCGTGCGCAGGCTTTCTTCTATAGGGGGTGCTGCCGCAGCACGCTGCACACACGAGGTCTGAACGCTGTCGCTGGCAGACTGAAAAAGAAAGTTAGGCAACGGCGGGATCCGAACCACTGAGCTTCAGCATCACACTCCAAAGCGTTGCCCACTACACTACGGCCGACGGTTATTTTTGCCAGCGGGCGGGATTGAACCGGCGACCTTCAGCCCCGCAGTTTGTGACGCTATCCCCTGCGACGCGCCGGCAGTCGGTGTACGTGGTCTATCGCGGCAAGATTCATGTTCCTGAAGTTATTTGTAAATGCTAGTTACAAATATTCAGGGGCATTAAAACTTCCTGGCAGATGAATATTGTGTACCGGAACCGGGACTCGAACCTGGGACCTTTGCCTTTCGCGGGCAAGCGCACTACCGACTGTGCTATCCCGACACGACTCACGAAGCCGCCCCATAACTTTACTTCCGCCAGTACTTCGCCTCCTACTTTCCAAACTTCAAAGAAGCTCTCCTGCGAACCATGCAAGACTAGCACTCCTGGAAGAAAGGATATGGTGGAGACATGGCTTAGCCACAGCCTAAGGGATGTTTCCAGAATGAAACTTGCACTCTGCAGAGGAGTGTGCGCTGATATGAATCTTCCTGGCAGATTAATATTGTGTGCAGGAACCGGGACTCGAACCTGGGACCTTTGCCTTTCGCGGGCAAGCGCACTACCAGCTGTGCTATCCCGACACGACACCAGCTGTGCTATCCCGACACGACACGTGAGTCGTGTCGGGATAGCACAGTCGGTAGTGCGCTTGCCCGCGAAAGGCAAAGGTCCCAGGTTCGAGTCCCGGTTCCGGCACACAATATTAATCTGCCAGGAAGTTTCATATCACAGCACACTCCGCTGCAGAGTGAAAGTTTCATTCTGGATTCAGGGACATTATTTACTGACCCTGACAGTCCCACACAATCAGTAACAGATATAAAGTACTTGTTACATAGGTTTGCCACAGAATGCCGATCAGCGCGTCAGTAGCGCCATGCTGCGACCGCAAGCGGCAGCGCGGTGCGTGTGCTGGCGACCGCAGGCCTTCGTGCTCGGCGCCAGTAGGTCAGAGCAGCCCCGCTAATGGCCGACCCCCGGCGGGAGGCTTGGCCTTCAGCCACCTCGCGAGACCATTCTGCTTGCCCCACATCCATACCTCATTCACCGCCGCTCAGTCAGCCGGCGACTGCGCAACCATGCTGTAAGTCCACCACCGTGTACAATTACTGAGGAGCTACGGTTGTCCATTAATAAATGATGTAACAATTAATATACGTTATTACTGCTACCAGTCACTTTATCGCATTAGTTTAAAAAAATCAAATGTTTGTCAAGCTTATGGGACTTAACTACGGGGTCATCAGTCTCTAAACTTACAAACTACTTATGAACTACTTACGAACTAGGACGGCACAAATATCCATGCCCGAGGGGGGATTCGAACCCCCGACCGTAGTGGCCGTGCTGACCGTGACTGGAGCGCCTCAGTCACCTCGGCCACCGCGGCCGGCCATTAGTTAATTTAAAACACTGCAACGTGTGTCAACATTTTGCGCTCATCATCAAATGTTTTTCGTACAGAAAATTGTATACGTTACTACAAAATTAACTGTACCCCTATTCCCAGAATGGAACTTTCACTCTGCAGCGGAGTGGGTGCCGATATGAAACATCCTGGCAGATTCAAATTGTGTGCCGGAACCGGGACTTTGCCTTTCGCTGGCTAGTCTTGCATGGTTCGCAGGAGAGCTTCTGTGAAGTTTGGAAAGGAGGTACTGGCGGAAGTAAAGTTGTGAGGAGGCATCGTGAGTCATGTGGGGATAGCACAGTCGGTCGTGCGCTTGCCTGCGAAAGGCAAAAATCCCAGGTTCGAGCCCGGTTCCGGCACACAATTTTAATCTGTCAGGAAGTTTCATATCAGCGCACACTCCGCTGCAGAGTGAAAGTTTCATTTTGGGAACAAATATGTTTATTACTGCACGCTTACCAAAGTGTGCTTCAGTTTGTAATAAACAGTCACTGGAATAAACACACATGTAGCAAGTCAAGAATAATGCTAAATATTTATTTTCAATTTTTTCGAGATTGTATCATGTGACGTTAATCAACTTGTTAAGCTCTGTAAGTACTTCTACATGTAATTTATCACAATATTCCAGCAATTTTGTACATAATTGATAAGTAATGTAGTTTATAACTTTTGTCTATATCAGGCAAGCGCTTGATAATGGTGTAAAAACCGAAACCGGTAGCACTGGGCTACTTACTAAGCAGCTGCGGTTAACATGACACTCTAAAAACATTTAAGTGTTGTTGGACATGTCGTCTGGGAGGCGGACTAAATATTTTTGATTAAGTAGACAATATTTGTAGTCCTGATCGCAAATTTATCAACAGTGATGACCTGGTTCAATTCATTTATCAGTCATCCTCGGATCAATTTACGTGTTTTTTAGTAGTTGTATTTGCCAACAGGCAGTATAACCTTCCAGTCATCATATTACAACTTACAAAATCCCAAAAATGCGGTACAACACTTGAAGAAAACCATATTGTTTGTTGCGCATACATGACACATGTTGGTTAAAAGATTTTTGAAGAACAATAGCTGATATACAGGCAGTTTTAACCAGCAATGCCTGATTTTGGCTACTGTTCTTCACTATGCATTATGTCGCATGTGGTGCTATTTTGTAAAAATTTTAAATTGCAAAAGTTATGACAATTAAGTTTGCCGAAACCGGTCATCCAAAACTAAATAAAATATTCAACAAGCGATCGTGGCACACATATTCTTAACAAATAATATAGATCGCCCCTCGTTTGAAAAAGTCAAGCATATAAAATAATTTTATATACGAACAACGCCTGATGATGAACACAAAATGCTCGAAAACCGTTGCAATGTTGTAAATTAAACATATGTAGTAAAGTGACTGGTAGCAGTAATAACAAATCTTAATTATTTCATCCAGTCACAGGTTAGACACTTAGTCACCATGGCCAGTTAGTTGTATAACAGCCGCGACCGTCAGAGTACTTTCAATTAATTTTCAAGATACAAAGAGACTTACTATGTTACCGGCTTGTGGGCAGTGGATTAAATCACACGGGAAAAACGGAAAAAAATCTGTGCCCAGCTGGGATTCGATCCCAGGTACTACTACTAACTTGGCAGTTCCGCTGACCACTGCAGCACTCGAAACACAGCGAGCGACGCAGCCGCGTGCGTTACCCTCGCTCGCCTCGTCAGACGCAAATTCGCAACTTACGCACACGCACACACTACTCACGTAGTGTCCTGTCCATTATCACTCATTACCCGAGGCACTCCCGCGAGAATTCGGACCTGGTGTGCAGCCGCATCACTGACCGTCTTCGCCTCAATTATATACATACTAGCCAACTCGGCAATGCTTTGCAGTTGTAAGTATGCATGCGAATTGGATACACATCCCACACTTTTTTCTTTAATCTTTCTGCCCTTCACT
Source organism: Locusta migratoria (assembly GCA_026315105.1). Lineage (NCBI taxonomy): Eukaryota > Metazoa > Arthropoda > Insecta > Orthoptera > Acrididae > Locusta > Locusta migratoria. The sequence continues at coordinate 459,675,705 of CM048744.1, forward strand.
ACAACTCCCCCCCCCCCCCCCCCCCCCACCTCTTTGCCCTCTTAGGCTTCTCTCTGTGTTAGCTACTTGAAAATCCATAGTTGCTGCGGCATTTATTTATTCCGATAGTCCGTGTACTCCTCCTACCTCTCTTTCTGCCTGCCTACCTCCGCCTTGTCGCCATCTTCATCCTCCCAATTCTTCCCCTCCTACTATCCATTCATCCCACGGACTCTGTCATTCTCCGCTCTCTGTGTCCTGTTCACCGTCTTCCTCCCTGTATTCAAAAAAATTGCAATATCTGTCAAATTCGTGGTGTTCATTCAATCGCTATTAACCCTTTCGTGGTTGTTGGGACATATACGTCCCACTAACTTCGGACCACACTTGTACCACAAGGTGGAGAGTTACGTAATTCTGCATAGTGCTGTCATCTGTTGGTGGCCCTTCAGAACGCGGAAAAAAATCGAGGCACTGAAATTCTTACAGTGTACGAGGCTGTGACTGTTCATATGGGCTGTCGCGTGAATTTTCGCGCCGTAACCATAGTTTATTGTGCCTTGAATCGGTTTTTGTAGTTTTATCGCTACCGAAAATATCCGAAGTAAGTATATTTGCTATTTTATGTTTCTTAGAAGCTTACAAACAACAATTACGATTTCTAAAACTCGTTTTACTTCAAAAGTCTTTTTCAGTGAATTTACAATTAGTGGGACGCATGTGTCCCAGTGACCACTGTGTAGCCCTATAGTGCCTTTATGTTGCGACATTATAGTACTCATATTTCAAAGAAAACAAGTTTATCTCTAAATTTTTGCACTAATAAAACACGGTATGTGGTTTACTATTATCTGCATTTTCTATTATAGAAGCTGCGAGACAGCTCTCGTTCGATTTTTTTTAATATGGTGTGCAATACAATTTTTTGAATCATGTACTTGCTTAGACCCTATGACAGGTGAACTTAAGAAATTATTTTAAAAAGTCTTAGGTAAATCGGTGCCAGTAATGATCAGTGGGACGTATGTGTCCCACCTTTTTTTTTTTTTAGGAAAAATGGAATGTGCTAAAATTTTTTGAGTGTCATATTTGTAATCCTGATCCAAATCAAACTCTGTAACAGCTGAGATACCTTAAGATATTCTAAAAAATGAGTAAAAACCACGAAAGGGTTAAATTCTGGAGTCACGTACCCTCCGCCATATACCGTACGAAATGTTATGTAAGTGATGTTTCTTATGTTTTGAATGTTACGTGTGCAAAATTTCATCAAGGATAAAACTGTAGACTGGGGTCGACGTCTGTTGTAAAGTACCGTCCGCTATACACCATGCAAAATATCATGTAGACAGTGTTTGATATTTCTCATGATTTGAAGCTCAAGCGTTCAAAATTAAATCGCAGTCGGATGAAACGGTTTGATGAAGACTACACTCAAAGTGAAAAAATCCGTGACCTTCCGCGCTCTGAACAAGCCCTTTACCGCTGTTCCAGACTGCACGTTGCAGATTAGTTCCATCTATACATTTTTCCAACCTAGATAACAACGTTTAATTTCCAATAAAATTAATATTGGGGTAATTTATCGAAAGATCTTATCGTTGAGCCAAATAACAAACATTGTCCACATTTTATTAAGATATCTTGAAGAGCTCATTGCGGAAAAACATCGACACAATATAGGCACAATATTACGGCAGACTAACTGGCTGCCATCTTCAGGTGAGTGCGCTGATTACACTCAATCGCCGGAAACTGAGTCAGAACAGAAACAGCGGCCTCTTTTACATCGCTGACGACCCACCGCATTTGCGCGAAACCGAAGTAGAGGCCCTCTAGGCGCAGTAGCACGCCGGTGGAGATAATCGGGAAAACGATGGGTCGAAACAAGACTAGTTCAAAGAAACTGCAGGTCGAAATGAAGACCGTTATTGCTTAATATCAGACAAGATTGTGTTCCAAGTTTTACTTAGAGAGAAGCCCTTGTCCCTATTAAAAATATTATCGGGCATGCGAATTTCCATTGATTCTTTAAGAACACATTCTCAGTAGCGGGAAACAGGAGCAATCATTTTTGTTTCATTTATATAACATCTTGTGCCCCTCATTCAGACAATGTTCAGCAACAGCTGACTTTTCAGGTTGAAGTAAACGAGTATGACGGTGATGTTCCACATACCGATCCTGAACTGCGCGGATCGTTTTGCCGATGTCTTAGCACAATGACATGGAATTCTATAAACACCAGGTTTCCTCAGTCCTAAATTATCTTTGACTGACCCAACGAGGGCCCTAGTCTTTGTTGGTGGCATAAAACACTTTTAATGTCAAATATTCTTACAATTCTTGAAATTTTCGAGGATATATTCCCGACGAAGAGCAAAAAGGCAATAGAGTTGTAGTTTTCCTCTAATGGTTCACCTTTTGGACCAAATGGAAACGCACGACAAAATTGTTGAGCAGTGTACCCATTCTGTTTAAAAACTACCTTAAGATGCTCTAACCGCGGTGGAGTAGCCGAGCGGTCTAAAGCGTCTCGCTGCGGAGGGCGCGGTTCCTCGCCGTGGAGGTTCGAGTCCTCCCTGGGGCATGGGTGTGTGTGTTTGTCCGTAGGTTAGTTTACCTAGGTTTAAGTAGTTTGTAAGCTACGGACTGATGATCACGCAGTTTGGTCCGATAGAATTACAAACATTTGAACATTTTAAGATGCTCTAGCTCTTGACGCAGATGTTCGGCATCAGAGATGGCGTACGCTGTTTTCACTAGAGTACGGAAGAACCGCATGCGATGGTGTGGCGGATGGCAGCTCGTGGCATGACGATAAAGATCGGTATGTGGGGATTTGCGATATACGCTATGTTCTAAGGTCCCATCACTCTTCTTCTGAACCAAAACGCCCATAAAAGGGAGTTTCCCATCTTTCTCAACGTCTATAGTAAATTTAATACTGGGATGGAGACAATTAAAATGATCTAAAAAATTATTTAAAGCACCCATTCCATAAGGCCACACCATAGAAATGTCACTGAAGTACACTCATAACATGTATATTCTCCTTTGAAAAAATATTTTAAGAAAAATAGACCAGATGTGCTGTCAAATAACTGTCAAAAATCGAAGTTCAAATTACGAAGATCACGCACAGAACATCGTTCGAACGGATATGTGAGAGAAAAAGTACTTAACCCAGTATTAAGGCTCAGCATCATCTGAACTGCGAACGGCTGAAAGCAAGGGGAAACTACAGCCGTTAATTTTCCCGGGGACATGCAGCTCTACTGTATGAATATATGATGATGGCATCCTCTCCGTTAAAATATTCCAGAGGTAAAATAGTCGCCCAATCGGATCTCTGGGCGGGGACTACTCAGAAAAACAAAAGCCATTCTACGGATCGAAGCGTGGAATGTTTCCTCTCTTAATCCAGCAGGTTGTTGTTGTTGTTATGGTCTTCAGTCCGGAGACTGGTTTGACGCAGCTCTCCACCCTACTCTATCCTGAGCAAGCCTTTTCAACTCCTCATAAGAACGACAACCCACATCCACTTGAATCTGCTTATTATACGCGTCTCTTGGTCTCCCTCTGCGATTTTTACCCCACACACTTCCCTTCAATGCTAAATTTACGATTCCTCGATGTCTAAGAATGTGTCCTACCAAGCGATCCTTTCTTTTAGTCAGGGTGCGCCAAAAATTCCTTTTCTCACCAATTCTGTTCAGTACCTCTTCATTAGTTATGCGATCTAACCACCTAATCTTCAGCATTCTTCTGTAGCACCACATTTCAAAAGCCTCTATCCTCTTCCTGTCCGTGCTGCTTATCGTCCACGTTTCACTCCCGTACAAGGCAACACTCCACACAAATGCCTTCAGAAAAGACTTCCTTACACTTAAAATAATATTCGATGTTAGCAAATTTCCCTTTTTCAAAAATGCTTTTCTTCCCATTGCCATTCTGCATCTTATATCCTCTGTACTGCGACAATCGCATGTTATTTTACTACCCAAGTAACAAAACTCATCTACCACCTTCATTGTTTCGTTACCCAATCTAATTCCTTCAGCATCACCTGATTTTCTAAGACCGCATTCCATTAATTTTGTTTTGCTCTTGTTAATGTTCATTTTATACGCTCTCTTAAACACACTGTCCATTCCATTCAACTGCTCTTCCAGGTCCTTTGCTGTCTCTGACAGAATTACAATGTCATCAGCAAAACGTAATGTTTTTATTTCTTCCCCCTGAACTTCAATCCCTATTCCAAATTTTTCCTTGCTTTCCTTCACCGCCTGCTCGATGTACAAATTAAATAGCATCGGAGAAAGGCTACAGCCCTGTCTTACTCCCTTCCCCACTGATGCTTCCCTTTCATGCCCTTCGAGCCTAATAACTGCGGTCTGGCTTTTGTACAAGTTGTAAATAACTCTCCTTTCCCTGTATTTTACCCCTGCTGATTTCAGAATTTGAAAGAGTGTATTCCAGTCAACATTGTCAAAAGCTTTCTCCAAATCTACAAAAGCTAAAAATGTAGGTTTGCCTTTCCTTAATCTATCTTCTAAGATAAGACGTAAAGTGAGTATTGCCTCCCGGGTTCCTACGTTCCTCCGGAATCTAAACTGATCTTACCCGAGGTCAGCTTCTACCAGCTTTTCCATTCTCCTGTAGATAATTCGTGTTAAAATTTTGCAGCCGGCCGCGGTGGCCGAGGAGACTGAGGCGCTCCAGTCACGGTCTGCACGGCCACTACGGTCGGGGGTTCGAATCCCCCCTCGGGCATGGATATTTGTGCCGTCTTTAGTATAAGGTAGTTGATAAGTAGTTTGTAAGTTTAGGGACTGATGACTCCGTAGTTAAGTCCCATAAGCTTCACAAACATTTGAACATTTGAACAATTTTGCAACCATGACTTATCAAACTGATGGTTCTGTAATTTTCACACCTGTCTGCGCCTGATTTCTTTGGAATGGGGATTACTACATTTTTCTTAAAGTCTGAGGGTATTTCGACTGTCTCATACATCCTACACACCAGTTCAAATAGTTTTGTCATGGCTGGCTCTCCCAGAGACTTTAGTAGCTCTGACTGTATGTCATCTACTCCTGGGGCCTTGTTCCGACCTAGGTCTTTCAGGGTACTGTCAAATTCATCTCTCAGTATAGTATCTCCTATTTCATCTTGATCTACTTCCTCGTCCCTTCCTACAACATCGTCTCTAAGTTCATTTCCTTTGTAGAGCTGCTCTATGTACTCTTTCCACCTTTCAGCTTTCCCTTCTTTGCTGAGAACTGGTTTTCCATCAGTGTCCTTGATATTCATAGAGCTGTTTTTTCTTATCTCCAAATGTTTCTTTTATTTTCCTGTAGGCTGTATCTATTTTTCCCCTATTTATACATTCTTCTACAGATCTGCATTTGGCTTCTAGCCACTCCTGCTTAGCCATTTTGCACTTCCTGTCAATCTCATTTCTTAGTCGTCTGTACTCCATTTTGCCTGTTTCATTTACTGCATTTTATATTTTCTCCTTCCATCAATTAAATTTAGTATTTCCTGTGATATCCAAGGATTTTTTGTAGATCTTGCCTTTCTACCTATTTTGTCCTCTGCTGCCTTCACTATTTCATCTCTCAATGCTACCCATTCCTCTTCTACTGTTTTATTTCCCGCTGTTTCTGTCAACGGATGCGTAAAACTCCCTCTGAATTTTCCAGAACTTCACGTTCCTTCAATTTATCTAAGTCCCATCTCCTTATTTTCCTACCTTTCTGCAGTTTTTTCAGTTTCAGCCTACAGTTCATGACTAACAAGTTATGGTCAGAGTCTATATCTGCCCCTGGGTATGCTTTACAGTTTATCACCTGGTTCCGGAATCTATGTTTTACTATTATAAAATCTATCTGATACCTTCCGGTGTCTCCTGGTCTCTTCCACGTATACAACCTTCTTTTGTGATTATTAAACCATGTGTTTGTTATGATTAAATCATGTTTCGTGCAAAATTCTACCAGGCGACTTCCTCTTTCATTCCTTCTGCCCAGTCCATATTCACCTACTATTTTTCCTTCTCTTCCTTTTCCTACTACCGAATTTCAGTCTCCCATCACAATTAAGTTTTCCTCTCCCTTAACTGTCTGAATAATTTCCTTTAGCTCCTCATATATTTCTTCGATCTCCTCATCATCGGCAGAGCTAGTTGGCATATAAACCTGTACTACTGTTGTCGGTGTTGGCTTAGTATCTATCTTGACAATGATAATGCGATCACTGTGCTGCTCATAGTAGTTTACCTGCATTCCTATTTTCTTATTCATTATCAATCCTACTCCTGTAATACCCCCAACTGATTTTGTATTTATAATCCTGTACTCACCTGACCAGAAATCCTGTTCATCCTGCCACCGAACTTCACTAATCCCCACTATATCTAACTTCAACCTATCCATTTCCCTTTTTAAATTTTCTAATTTTCCTACCCGATTAAGGGATCTAACATTCCACGCTCCGATCCGTAGAATGCCAGTATTGTCTTTCCTGATGACAACATCCTCCTGAGTAGTCCCCGCCTGGAGATCCGAATGGGGGACTATTTTACCTCTGGAATATTTTACCCGAGAGGATTCCATCATCATATTTTCATACAGTAGAGCTGCATGTCCTCGGGAAATGTAACGGCTGTAGTTTCCCCTTGCTTTCAGCCGCTCGCAGTAACTGTGTGGCAAAGCCACATTAGCTGATGTTACTAGGCCAGCTCAGTCAATCATCCAGACTGTTGCACCTGTAACTACTGAAAAGGCTGCTGCCCCTCTTCAGGAACCACACGTTTGTCTGGCCTCTCCACAGATACCCCTCCGCTACGGTACGGCTATCTGCATCGTTGAGGCACGCAAGCCACCCCACTTCGGCAATGTCTGTGGTTCATGGGGGTGGATCCAGCAGGTAAGATAGAAAATTGGAAAAGGGAAATTGATGGGTTCAAGTTAAATATGGTGGGGGTAAATGAAGTTCGGTGGCAGGATGAACAGGATTATTGGTCAGGAGAGTACAGGATTAGAAATACAAAATCATTTGGTGTTGACGTAGATGTAGGTCTGAAAATGAATAAGAAAAATAGAAATGCGGGTACGTTATTATGAACAGCATAGTCATCGCATTATCATAGCAAAGATAGACAAGAAGCCAACACCGACGTAAACGTTTATATTCCAACTAGTTCTACCGATGATGAGGAAATCGAATAAATTTATGAGGATATAAAATAATTTATTCAGACATTTAAAGGTGAAGAAAATTTAATTGTGATGCGGGAATGGGACTCGGCAGTAGGAAAGGGAAGAGAAGGAAAAGTAGTAGGTGAATATGGACTGGGGAAAAGGAATGAAAGATGAGATGACCTGGTAGACTTTTGTGTAGAGCACAATTTAATAATCACTAATAAGTTTTAATCATCATGAAAGAAGGTTATATACTTGGAAGAGACGAGGAGACACTGGAAGATACCTGATTGATTTTAAAATGGTAAGCCAAAGGTTTACAAACCAGGTTTTTAGCTGTATGACATATCCAGGGGCAGATATAGACTCCGACCATAACTTATTGGTTATGAACTGTTGATTAAAACTGAAGAGACTGCAAAAAGGTAGAAAATTAAGGAGATGGGATCTAGACGAACTGAAGGAACCAGAGGTGGTTAAGAGTTTTAGAGGGAGCATTAGGCAAGAATTGTCTGAAAAGGGGGAAAGTAATACAATAGAAGAATGAGTACCTCTAAGAGATAGAGCAGTGAAGGCTGCATGGGATCATACAGACAGAAGGACAAGGCCTAACAGAAATCCATGGATAACACAATCGATGAAAGAAGAAAATATAAAAATGCATCAAGTGACACAGGCAAAAGGGAGTACAGACGTCGGAAAAATGAAGTTGACATGAAGTGCAGACTGGCTAAGCAGGAGTGGCTTGAGGAGAAATGCAAGACAGTAGAAGAATGTATAACCTTGTGAAAGATAGGTACCGCCTACAGGAAAAGGAAAAGAGACATTTGGAGACAATAAAAGCAGCAGTATGAATATCAAGAACTCTGATGGAAAACCTGTACTAAGCAAAGAAGGGAATGCTGAAAGGTGGACGGAATATACAGAGGGCCTGTACAAAGAAAATAAAATTGAAGACGGGATTATAGAAATGGAAGACGAAGTAGAGGAAGATGAGATATGAGATACGATACTGCGAGAAGAATCTGACAGAGAACTAAAGGATTTGGGTAGAAACAAGGTCCCTGAAATAGATTATGTTCCGTCTGAACTGCTATTATCCTTAGGAGAGGCAGTCATGGGGAAATTGTTCCGCCTAGTATGTTGAGACAGGGGAAATACCCTCAGACTTCAAGAAGAATATAGAGAATCAAATTCCAGAGAAAGAAAGTACCGACAAATAAGAAAATTAAAGAACTATCAGTTTAAAAGTCTTGACTGCAAAATACTGTCACGAATTATTTAGAAACTAATGGAAAAACTGGTGGAATCCGACCTTGGGAAAGATCAGTGTGGATTCAGGGGAAATGTAGGGCCGGCCGCTGTGGCCGAGGGGACTGCACGGTCAACGGTCAACGATCGGGGGTTCGAATCCCCACTCAGGCCTGGATATTTGTGCCGTCGTTAGTCTTAGTTAGTTCATAAGTAGTTTGTAAGTTTAGGGACTGATGACCCCGTAGTTAAGTCCCTTAAGCTCTACAAACATTTGAACATTTTGAACATTTGGAAATGTAGGAACGCGCGAGACAATACTCACATTACAATGTTGACTGGAATAAACTCTTTCCAATTCTAAAGGTAACAGGGGTATAATATAGAGAACAAATAGAATTATTCAAGTTGTAAAAGAACCTGACAGCAATTATTAGAGTCGAAGGGCATGAAAGGTTCGCAGTGGTTGGGAAGGGAGTAAGACAGGGTTGTAGTCTTTCCCCAATGTTGACGATCTATACCTTGAGCAAACAGCGTAGGAATGCAAGGAGAAGTTTGGAGAGGGAGTTCAGGGAGAGGGAATAAAAACCTTGCGGTTTACAGATGGCACAGTAAGTCTGTCAGAGACAGCAAACTACCTGGAAGAGCAATTAAACGGTGTGTCATGAAGGGAAGATATAAGATGAACATTAAAAGAGTGAAACGAGGATAATGGAATGTAGTGTCAGAAATTAAGTCGGTGCTGAAGGAATTAGACTGGGTAATGAGAGGATAAATTTAGCAGATGAGTTTTGTTATTTGGACAGCAAGATAAGTTCTGATTGCCGAAGTAAAGAAGGTAGAAAAAGCAGAATGGCGGTGGGAAAAACGCGTTTCTGAAGAAGCGAAATTTCTTTACATCCAATATTAGTTTAAATGTTCGGAAGTCCTTTCTGAAAGAATTTGTCTCTAGTGTAGCATTGTAAGGGAGTATAACGTGAACGATAAGAACTTCAGAAAAAAATATGATAGAAGCTTTCGGAATGGTGTGCTACAGACGAATGGTGAATATTAGGTGGGTAGATCACGTAACTAATCAGGAGGTGCTCAACAGAATTGGGGAGAAAAGGAGTTCCAGCATATCCTGACTAAGAGAAGGGATAGGTTGGTGGGACTCATTCTGAGACATAAAGGAATCGTCAACTTAGCATTAGAAGGATGTGTGTGGGGTAAAAATTGTAGAGGGAGACCGAGAAACGATTACAATAATCTGATTTAAAAGCGTATAGGTTGCCGTTCATAATCTCGAATGATGAGACTTGGACAAGGCAGGGTAACATGGAGAGCTGCATCAAACCAGTCTGTGCACTGAAGACTACAACAACAATAAAACAAAAACATACCATCTAAATTAACAGTCAAACTCAATACTCTTTGTATGATACAACCTATACGTTTCATTACATTTTACATAAACAATAAAATGTAGGAATTTCTTTACTTGAATATAAGGCGGTGCGAATTTTATAATGCTGAAGTCCATAATGTGATGTAACAATGGCGCACACTAGTAGCGTCACGAGGAAAGCCAGCTGGAGGTTTCCATACAAGAACATGAGACATGGAAAGCTTAGGACAGGTATGTAGACGTTATGCTTTTGTCAGCATGACCAAGTAAGGGGATGAGATGAAGTCAGGCTTCTCATTGATCGGAAAAGTCATCATATGTAACAAGATGCAGCACCATTTTCTTGGTATTTACTAATAGAGAAATAATGAAAGTTACCATGTTAAGAAGTTGTCTCTTAAAATAAGTAAAATAGGTAAGTGTTTCTGTACGACAAGAGACAATAATGTAATAAACCAATCGAAATACTGCAACGTAAAACGACAGTCACAATTTCAGATTCCAGCAGCGATTCTGAATGAGCCAGAGACCTGCAAATCAAGTGAAACTGTTGGGACACACGTCTGAATCGCAAGGTTAGTCGATCTTTGAAAAAAAAATGCAAGTTTTTATGGATTTGCACAACAGCAGCATCACGTGTACACCGCTCTGTCAAAATCAGAGACGGGTGAACACAAGGAGCGTGTTGCATCAAGTATCTGCAGCCATGTACATCTGAAGATGGCTCTTCTGCTGAACAAACGGGCGCAATGAAGGAGCCTCCCCGAAGATTGCGACAGCAAGATAAAAAAACAAAAACCGCAATCGGGCGCACCCCGGGCAACGTTGATACATCAGCGGCTAATCCTTCAACAACCGGAACGGACTTCTGAGAAAATGAAGACCAATAAGACCCCACCCAAACGGTCTTTTCCAAGGCCACTTGTGACGATATCGATAAACATTGAAGGCATATCGAGAGATAAAGAAGTTTTATTATCTGACTTGCGTAAAGAACACCAATGTGACTTCCTCCTGATTCAAGAAACCCATCGGGGCATTACAAAACCTTCACCCAAAATAGACGGAATGAAAAAGATCCTGGAGAGACCACATGAACAGTAAGGTAGTGCCATTTTCGCGAGGCCAGGAATCAATGTCACATCTGCATCACTGACTGACAGGGATGACGTCGAAATATTAAGTGTTCGAACTCAGCAGTATAGCGTTACCTCTGTGTACAAGCCTCCAGACTCTACTTTTATCTTCACTGAGCCTGATAACTTCAGTTACCAGGACATTAATTTTATATTGGGCGATTTCAACTGCCAGAGCACTGCATGGGGTTATAAAGAAACCAGCTGCAGTGGAGCGGAACTAGAGAAATGGGCCGAGGTACACGACCTACTACTCATACATGACCCGAAACTGCCAAGTTCCTTTAACAGTGGCAGATGGAAGAAAGGATACAATCCTGATAACATCTTTGTCTGCAAAAAATTAGCAGCTCAGTCTGAAAAATTGATTGGGGAGCCAATTCCCCATACGCAACATCGGCCCATAATTTGCACGGACAGCGCAGTTGTTAAGCCTGAACAAGTTCCTTTCAAAAGAAGATTTAACTTTAAAAAGGCTAACTGGAAGAAATTCAGAGAGATTATTGAAGTAACAAAAATCCCTCCACGACCTGAGATGTATGACTCTTTTGTCAGTCTAGTTCAGAATGTGTTAGGAAGACAATACCACGAGGATGCAGAACACAGTATATCGCCGGACTCTCTGAGGATGCAAAGCCATTACTGGAAAGATACCAGAAGCTCTTCGATAATGACCCATTTGATGATGAGACTCTTTTAGCAGGCAATGAACTCATGTCAGTCATAGCAGAGAATCGCAAAGCCAAATGGCGTGACCTTGTCGAGAACCTGGACATGCAAGTAAACAGTAGGAGGGCTTGGAAACTGCTAAAGAACCTTAACGGTGACGCCACAAAGTCAAATGATAAATTTACTAACGTCACTGCAGACCAAGTCGCCACCACACTCCTCCTGAATGGCAAAACCCGTGGCAGAAAATACCACGAACCATTAACGCGTGTTCTGGCAGAGGAAAACCATCACCTCAAGGCACCATTCACAATGTCAGAACTTACAGCAGCTATTTCCAGCCTGAAGACTAACAGAGCTCCTGGTATCGATGAACTGAGAGTCGAGCAAATTAAAAACCTCGGCAGTAATACCCTACAGTGGCTGTTAGATCTGATGAATGAATGCGTAGAAAGGCTTCACATCCCAAAGATGTGGAGGAAAGCCCGCGTGATTGCTCTTCTGAAACCGGGAAAGGACCCTAATGATCCAAAAAACTTCCGTCCTGTGTCTCTTTTGTGTCACTGCTTTAAGATCTTGGAACGTCTGACGTTAAGTCGCATAGAAAACGTCTTAGAACAACAGATCATCCCACAGCAGGCAGGTTTCCGACAAGGCAAATCATGCTGCAGTCCTCAACCTGACCCAACATATCGAAGATGGTTTCGAGAGAAAAGAGATCACGGGAGTGGCATTCATAGACCTTACAGCTGCATATGATACCGTAAACCATCGGAGGCTCCTCAGGAAAGTATATGATGTAACAAAAGACTATCATTTAACATCACTGATTGCCACTTTCCTGCAAAATAGGAGATTCTTTGTCTGTCTCCAGGGTAAGAAGAGCAGGTGGAGAAATCAGAGGAACGGCCTGCCTCAGGGAAGCGTCCTCGCTCCAGCTCTGTATAATATATACACAAATGACCAACCAGTGCCAAACACCACGCGCCAATTTATGTATGCCGATGACACTGCAGTTGCAGCACAAGGTACGAATTTTCTGGATGTAGAGGAGAAATTATACAGTACCTTGGAATCCCTCTCCCAGTATTATGAGGCAAACTACCTACGACCGAACCCATCCAAGACTCAGGTCTGTGCTTTCCATTTAAAGAACGCGGAGGCAAATAGGGAATTGAATGTTACATGGAGAGGTGAACGACTCGCGCACTGTCCGACGCCCAAATATCTCAGTGTCATACTGGACCGCACACTGACCTATAAACATCATTGCAGTGCCACAAGGGAAAAAAGTCTCAGCGAGAAACAACATCATCAGGAAATTAACTAACGGATCCTGGGGTGCAAACCCAAAAGTCCTGAGAGCCTCAGCCCTTGCGCTTAGTGTGTCAGCTGCGGAATACGCCGCTCCAGTATGGAGTTCATCAACACACGCGAGAAAAGTTGACACCGCGGTGAATGAAATGGCACGGATTGTGACTGGGTGCCTGAAACCAACGCCAGTACACAAGATGTACTTAATTATGGGGATCGCACCGCCCAATGTACGACGTGAAATTGCTGCCAAAGCTGAAAAAACGAAGCAAGAAAAGGACATGCGTCACCCTCTATATGGACACCAGCCTGCTGACCGACGGCTTCGCTCGAGGAAGAGTTTCCTGTCATGTACCCGAGCACTGGAAGGGTCGCCCGCAGAAAACCGTATTGCAAGGTGGGAAATGGATTTGAGAAGCCCGTATGAAGCAGCAAAAGAAGAACTGGCACCTGGTGGAGACCTGCCATACACAGTCTGGAGAACCCTGAACCGTATGAGGGTAGAAGTGCCAAAGTGCAAGACAAACATGCAGCGATGGGGCTTCCTAAAAGAGAATGAGAACACTCTGTGTCTTTGTGGTGCTGTACAGGATCCTCAACACCTGCTTATCTGTCCATATTTAGAAAAGCCCTGCACAATGGAAGACTTATGGGAGGCTAACGACAAAGCCATATTGGCTGCTAATTTTTGGAAGTTAGAAGTCTAGTTCCGGACACGGAAAGTAAGTAAGTGCTGAATAAAGCTACTCTCGTGTAAGCTAGGTACATTAATAAATAATGCAGTGCTCTTCAAACTAGTCCTATTATTTTGTCACACTGCGATGATAATACAGTCGTCATAGATGTCAAACGGTGGGATATTATTACCGTAGAAAAGGCTGCAATGCTTAATACAGTTTTCTCATAGAGATTTTGCATTTTTTTCCATGGGTCGGGGCAGGCAGCGTAATATCAATGCCGGCCGCGGAGGCCGAGGGGACTGAGGCGCTCCAGTCACGGTCTACACGGCCACTACGGTAGGGGGTTCGAATGCCCCCTCGGGCATGGATATTTGTGCCGTCTTTAGTATAAGGTAGTCTATAAGTAGTTTGTAAGTTTAGGGACTGATGACCACGAAGTTAAGTCCTATAAGCTATACAGACATTTGAACATTTGTAATATCAATACTTTCAAGCATGTATCCTCCTCATATCAAAATTAAGTCATCGTTCTGTACAGCCATTGAGATAAATTCTTCTGTTCCGTGTCGCCATCTCGGAGTTGCACAGTCCAAAGATTAAGTTTGTTTATCAAGGCTCTGTGTTATAAAGGTCGAGCATTTACGAAATATAGGCAGTCGATAAAGTTAACAAAAGGCGTCAGTGGAAGAAAAAGAAGTCAATAATAAGGCAAATGCAGTAAACTAGGAGAATTTGACTGTGTGACTAGTGGGTCGTACAAATAAGCATTCATGGGTGATAAATTCAAGAACTCGAGGTGACGTTGAAGCCGAAAGTTCACCGTCTCGCAGGACACGAGGAAAATTAAATCTTAGCCGCAAGCCTCTTGAGAGAAACTTGCGGAGTTAGAAGTTTACTGCAGGACGGATATTGAGTTGCGGGCGGAAATTAATTCCGCGGGGTTGACTTGATAGACTGGGAGTGATACTGCAAAGAGTCCAGGGTAGGGAAGCACGAAAGATAGCAGCAATTTATTCGTCGGCTGAGACACATGTGTGATCACTGTTTAACGAAAATTGTATGCTCCTAAGATGAATGACAACTTCCCTTATCTACTTCTATTTATCACAGACTGAGATTCTGATGTAGTGTTGCTGAACCATTGATTTATCTTTCTGTGCCAAAAATAAATTTCAGACATCTTGTGGTATTATCCTGCCGGCTGAAATTCAATCTAGTATTTCACAGAGAGTAGAGTTTTAAGTGCTGAACGAATGAATGGTGCTTATTAAAGGGGATGATCGAGAATAGAGACCATGCAATATGAAACTCATGCGAAAAGTCCACTTAGCTCCACTATAGATGAATTGGAGTCATTAAGGAATGAGGTGAAGTTATCGATGTCGTGTGACGGTGAATTGTAATTATGAGGTTCATGTCATCAATGGATACCACGCACTATAGCAAACAAATAGGTCTCTGAAGTATCAGTTTACACCCTTTCTTCTTGCTCTAATTCACCTAACACTTTTCTACAGTGTTCTTATCATGACTTTTTAGTCTCCTTGTTTTGTAACTTACTCTTCGTCTTACATTATATTACTAATTTAGTGTGCGGCTTAAATTGTGCCATAAGCTAAATAATTAGTTACAATACAATTAATTTTTAACAATTTATTGAAAATTGATAAAATAGACTAGACCGCCTGTGTTGTCTATCGCTGTAAATAATTCTAACTATAGTTAGCTGACATTGCTTAGGGACATCTAATAAACCGTTACAGTGTTGACTTGTATTATAAGGTGAGCAGCCATATGACTGTCATGTCACAGTGGTTCTTTGATATTTCGTGTGGATTTCAGAGGGCGCAAGATGTTGTTATTGTAGTTTTAACCCTGTGCCATCTGGCGGCTGTTGGGCCTATCTTATCTGTCACGGTGTCCCCCCCCCCCCCCCAACACACAGTTTGGCATGTGAATCTAGTCGAACATGTTGACTAGCCGCCCACGATTATGGATTATGGTTTAGTTACGCATCGACTCTAAGATGTATTTTAATTCTTATCGTTTAAAACTGTGGTGTCGCACAAGTCCAAAGTGTGCGCACCTAATTTCGCCGCGCGCCGCCATGCACGCACGGCGCGGCGTTCTTACGACGTCAGCCACGAGCGCCCTCTGCGACAACTCCGCTCGTGGCCACCACTGAACGAGATCGTTCACTTGGAACTGAGATAGGAACAAGTTAACACTTCGGAATCAGATAGGCACTAGTGAAGACTTGGCTATCGGATAGGCACTAGGCAGGCCTCAACTATGTATCAGCATTCTGCCGTACTGAACTATGTAAAAGTTAAGTATTGTATAAATTCTGTGCAATATATATCTCGTTCTAATTTACTCTAGTGTTTCTGGTTTCTGCTGTCCCACTGGCTGCTCCCCTCCGTACCTGCACAAGCGTGCATCCTTATTTCTGTGTCGGTACTTTACTACTCGACCTCCGACACCTACGACAGAAACGAGACACAAAAGCGGCGACAAGGCTGGGACACACACGAAAAAAAAAAAAAGTTTGTAAATTTATTTTGCATAAAATGTGTTTGTTCTCCTTGCGAGTATTGTGATTTCAAACTGTAAACATCCGAAATATTGTTCTATTATTTGTGCCACAGATCTGACGATGATGTGTCGAAACGCGTAGAGGTAAAATCAAGTATATTGCGACCAAGACATTTCAAGAAAAAAAAATATACATTAACATTTGTTACATGTATCCAGGACCTCAATAATCCCATCATGTCGTGTGTTGTCAATGTTACACATGGTCGGAACATGAGTGCAAGTTCTGGTGCGCACGTCAAAATACGTTAGTGTGGGTACATGTGTTGGAGTCTGTCCCATACACCGTAAAACATGACTATGCGCAGGCACCTGCGGCACTGTCAGGAGCACACGGCAAAGACCGACAGGCGGCGCGCACAAGCCCTTACATTATCACGTTCGCTGCCGTTCACGCTCTGGCGCGATGATGCTAGGTGCCACTTCACTCTCTGGCGCGTGATCGTATTTTGACAGTATCTTTTCATAGTTTTGTGAAAACACCAAATGAACAATATAAGCAGTACATAAATCAATCATGACATCATGAGAAGCGTGCGTGACTCGTAACGCGGAAATCTGGAACCACGTACGTGTGCATATCACTTATACTTTTCCCTGAGTGCCTACCAGAGTAAACAGCGAGAACGGCACCTGACTCACACGCGCCAAAGCGTGAACGGCAGCGAACGTGTTAACATGGGCATACATCGCACATCAGTAAAACTCATGTAAATGAATTAAGTATTGAAGTAAGAAAATACATATAATATATAAAAAAAGAATTGTGTAGATTTAAAAATTAGACAATGAGTAAAAAAAAAAACTTGGACAAATGCCTAGAATTAATAACAGCAGTAGTTAGTGACAATTATAAACATAGTTTAACAAATTTTCGAGATGTGAAGTTGTTCCTAAAGTTTACAAGGTACTACAATATGCAATGTTTATTAATTAATATAATCTGACATAATGAAAGTTAGGATAGCTACTGTAATAATTTAGGTAATAAGGAATACAAGTGTATTCCAAGCCACAGTTGCTTTTTGAATATATATATATATATATATATATATATATATATATATATATATATATATATATATATATATATATATATATATTACTTCATATGTCATGCACAACCAGTTTCGATGCATTTTCAAGTGCTCCACAATAAGAAAAATATTTATAAAAGTACAAAGTTCAGAAAAAAATGATGCATTACAATTTTGTAAATGGTCAGAAGAACATTATAACATATGATTCTATATGTATCACTTTTGGCCAACAGTTGTTTTAGAACCAAGTTGTTCAGAAGCCTTTGCTTGAGAGAGGTGGTCAGTCCTATACAACCTAAAAATAAAATGACAAATTGTGTTATGAAATGAAAGGTGAGAATTTCCTCAACAAAATTATAACGTGTGATGAAACTTGGGTTAACTATTATCAACCTAAATAAAAAAAGGGAAATCATGTAGTGGAAGCATACCAACTCACTCCTGAAGAAAAATTCAAAACCCAAGCATCAGCAGGAAAAATGTTGACGGTGTTTCGGGACGTTAACGACCAGTTTTCTGTGATTATCTCGAAGAGCAGCGTACAATAAACAGCCAATACTAATCGGATTTGCTTTTAAACAAGGTGGCCATGAGACGGAAACGTCGTGCATCTCAGAGGAGAGGTGTGATTCTCCAGCAAGACGACGCACGTCCTCATATTGCTCAACTAACCCGTAAAACCATGACAAAATGGGTTGGGAAGTACTGCCTCTTCCCCTTACAGTCCTGATGTTCAAATATTTGTAATTATATCGCACCAAACTGCGAGGTCATCAGTCTGTAGCTTACAAACTAACCTAAGGACAAACACACACACCCAGACCAATTTGTCTCTTTTGAAATGTGGTGTTGCGGAAGAATGCTGACGGTTAATTGGGTAGATCGCGTAATTAATGAGGATGAACAGAACAGAATTAGGGAGAAAAGGAATTTTTGGCATATCTTGACTAAAAGAAGGGATCGATTGGCTGTACACATTCTTAGACATTAAGGAATCGTCAATTTTGCATTGGAGGGAAGTTTGTGGGATAATAATCGCAGAACGAGAGCAAGAAACGAATCCCGTAAGCGGATTCAAATGGATGTCGGTTGCCGTTCTTATGAGGAAGTGAACAGGCTTGTTGAGAATGGAGTAGGGTAGAGAACTGCGTCAAACCAGACTGAAGACCACAACAACAACATGAAAAGATTACTACGAATTGTGAAAAGATATATAGTTAAAAAAACAGATTTTACCGCTTAGTTTTTACAGAATCGACAGTGAAAAGTCGTTGCATTAAAACAGAAGAAAAGGAACTACTAATATTTTCTATTTTCTCGAAGAAAGTGAAATGTTTGGTAAAAAAATACGCTAGTACAACGATGTGGTGTAGTGTTTTGTACCTTGTTTTAAAAGCATGAAAATCGGAGAACTATATTTATGCCGTTTCTCAGAGTATACGGTCAGGCATTTAGTGGATGGCATGCTTGAACGATCGCGAGGAAAATCGAGTGGAGGTGCTCGTAGACTGCCCAACAACTTTTCTTTTTAGTTACATTTTTTTTCAATGCTTAAAGAGAACAAACTGACAGTGGAATCGACAATCCGGACATTGTCCAAAAGTAAAAGCGTACCACCTGCGCACAAAGTTCATCAAAGTTGGGTGAGTAAACTTTAAGACGTCACCTTTGACGAAAGTGGCATTCCCCCATTGCCATATAAAGGGATCCATAGCACTTAAATCGTGACAGGCTAATTAACAAAACAAGTATAACGTGATAAAAGGAGAAACGAAATGCACGCTTCTTGAAGTGCAAGAAAAGTAGCTTGCAACTAAGAAAGTAGATATAGGGAAAAGGAAACCAATCCAAAAATTCGTTAAGGGAACACACAGATACTCCTGCACATTTTTTCTCCCCAAGGAATCCACGTGTTCTTGAAACAATAAGGAATGTAGTTTAGAAACAACGGAAAAGAGGGTTACATATTAAAAGAGAACAAAACAGAGTACTTAAAATTATCGGGATTCTATATTTGACTGCAAAGTATCTTTTGATAGCCGTGGATTAGCAACACGGTAAGTAAATCCTCAAACAGTTCGCCATATTTTCTGAGTTGTATTTGTAGGTATTTTTACCATAAATACCCCAAGTATGGGATCTCAGTTCCGGGAGTATTATAGCATATACTGAGTGGCCGAAGATCCACACCGTCGCATTGTTTGGTGGAGAAGGTTTCGTGTCCGGCGATAGGACCATTGCCGGTACTGTCCTGTTTATCAGTGCTATCATGCTACGGCAGAGGTCTCGCAGTGCGGAGGCAACCCGGCATTGAAATCGGTGTTCCCGGATGTCTGCAGAGCCTCTACCGCGGACGTGTGCTAGGTGTTGGTTGGTGGCCAGCGTATTGTTGACCTCGCAATACCAGACTGCCGAAACATATGTGGGAAATACCGGTCTATTGACATTAGCAAAAACTTGGGTCCACTTAACAGTTGGGTGTCGGATTGTAGTTTTCCTTGATTTCCTCGACTTCAAAAAGGCATTTGACGCTGTGCCACACTGTAGACAGCTAACAAAGATAAGAGCATATGGAAAAGAATTCACAGATTCGTGACTTCCTGGAAGACTTCCTAAGTAATAGAACGCAGTACGTTGTTCTACACGGCGAGTGTTCATCAGAGACGAGTGTATCGTCAGACGTGTTCCAGGGGAGTGTGATAGGACCGCTATTATTTTCCGTCTATATAAATGATATGATGGACAGAGTGACTTGTAATTTGCGGCTGTTTGCTGATGACACTGTGGTGTATCGGAGGGTGTCGTCTTTAACTGACTTTACAGGATGACTTAGACAAAATATCTAGTTGGTGCAAAAATGTAGAAAAATTTAAGGTGATGCACATGAGTAGGAAAAACAATCCCATAATGTTCGAATACAGCATTAGTAGTGAGCTTTCTGATGTAGTCGCGTCGTTCAAATATCTAGGCGTAACATTGCAGAGCGATATGAAATTGAACGAACATGAAAGGACAGTTGTAAGTAAGACGTAGAGTCGACTTTGGTTTATTGGGAGAATTTAGGGAAGATGTATTTCATCTTACAGGAGACCGCATATAAAACGCTTGTACGACCACGTCTTGAGTATTGCTCAAGTGTTTGGGACCCGAGCAGATCAGTTTAATGGAAGACAAGAAGCAGTTCAGAGGCGAACAGCTAGGTTCGTTACTAGTAGGTTCGACCAATGCGCGATTGTCACGGAAATGGGGACCGCTGGAGAGAGACGACGTTCTTCTCGAGGTATTCTGTTGAGGAAATTTAGAGGGCCGGATTTGAAGCTGAATGTAGAATGATCTTCCTGCCGCCTACTTAGGTTTCGAGTAACGATAAAAGAAAATAGGGCTCGTACGGAGGCATACAGACATTCTTTTTTCCCCTCATTCTATTTGGGAATGGAATTGGGAAGGAAATGCCTACTTGTGGTACAGTGTACTCCTCGCCATGGACTTTACTGTGGATTGCGGCGTTTACATCTACATATAAACTCCGGGACCTCAATAAGCCCATCATGTCGTGTTGTCACTGTTACACATGGTCGGTACATGAGTGCAAGCTCTAGTGCGCACGTAAAAATACATTCGTATGGATATACGTGTTCGTTCCATACACCGCCAAATATAACTAAGCGAGGAATGTGCGGGCCTCTCAGGAGTAAACGTCAAAGACCGACAGGCGGCGCGCACGCCCTTGCATTAACGTGAGCATACATCGTACATTGGTAAAACTAATGTAAATGAATTATGTATTAAACTAAGAAAATCTATATAATATATAAAAAAGAATTACGTAAATTTAAATATTTGATACTGAATGTTGATAGCTACCAGACTGCCAAGAAACTACGTGCCCCTTCCATTTCTAGCGACCATAAGATTTGTTCAGCTTTTGATTGACTACCTAATGTGTTGTCTTACCACTATATCTGAGGGGGTTGCGAGGAGGTAACAAGCAATAAAGAACGAAGATTTTTGTATTAATCATTCTAAGTAATCGGCAGTTGCTGTAGACGACAGTACGACTTTTAATCCTACACTGCATGAATCTTTTTATATATATATTCACCAATGAAAACATATTGAATAAATTATAGAACTCATTTAACAAAATGAAAGTCATTATTTACTACATGTTTCCATTTGGCAACATCATGCATTTAGAACGTAACTCACTCTCCAGGAAAACATTGGTATCTCAAATTCAAAATGTTTGTAAATCTATCGGAGCAAACTGCGTGGTTCTCAGCCCGTAGCTTGCAAACTACTTAACCTAGGTAAACTTACCTAAGGACAACACACACACACGCATACCCCAGGGAGGACTCGAACCTCCACGGCGAGCAACCGCGCGCCGGCCGCGGTGGCTGAGGGGACTGCGGTGCTCCAGTCACTCTGCACGGCCACTACGGTCAGGGGTTCGAATCCTCCCTCGGGCATGGATATTTGTGCCGTCTTTAGTTTTAGCTAGTTCGTAAGTATTTCTAAGTTTAGGGACTGATAACCCCGTAGTTAAGTCCCATAAGCTATACAAACATTTGAACATTTTTGAGCAACCGCGCGCTCTGCAGCGAGACGCTTTAGACCGCTCGGCTACTCCACCGCGGCCATTGGTATCTAACATGTTTTCTACTCCTATTAGATGTCTGTAACATGATAAAAATTTTTACTTGACAGAAGTTGTATCAGTTTGTAATTGCATTACGCAGTTTAATGCTGAACAGTGAGTAAAATCCACTGGAGCGCTCTTTGTTGCATTTCTCCTCATGACTGCACTGCCATCTATGGAGCAAAAGGATCAACTAAATACTTAGACTCCAATTAATATGCACGGTATTGCCATCTGGCAACAAGAAGCACGCATGAAAAATGTGACAAAAATTTACGTTTCCGAACGGTACCACCATGCATCGTGGGGTTGTTGGAGCGAGCCGTTGCCTGACAGCCTTCGGCCGCCTCGGCCCTGGCTGTCGCTGGCAAGGTGGCGCGCCAGCTGCCAGTTGCCAGTTGCCAGCTGCTGGCGCCAGCGCCAGCGCCGCTGCCTCGGTCTGCACACACCATTACCCGGCCGCTGGCGCGTAGCCGCCCATGATTGATGGCACGCTAATTACTTTCTTCGTGGCGTGACGTGACGTGGCGCCAGCGACGGCTACAGTCGCTCGGATTAAATTCCAGCCAGGCGCAAGGCGGCATTTTAGCGGCCGCCGCGTGGGCTGCTTTTACTGCGCAGGAGTTGGCAGCTCTGCTTTGTCCTTTCCAGGACCCGATTCCTCAACTTCGTCGCTTAATCCTCCCCCCAGTATCGATACAGCAACTCCTCGCGCGCTGCGAATGAAGTGTTTTAGAGGCTCCGCGTTAGTGACACCCAATCGCTAATGTGCGATTTAAAGTTGTCACGCTTATCTCTGACTTACAGAAGGAAATGATGCACAAGTTTCCCGTCTTAAGAGTATCATTTGGGGTATTAATGACAGGATTTGCAACGGCAGACAAATTTTTAAGATTGTACAGATGAATTAGCATTATAACACCTCAGGTTCTTTTTCTTAGAACTGGCTACTGATATAGATACCACAGTCTAACACAGTCGCGACACTGACTGCTGTGAAAATTGTTACAAACTGACAGTTACGACACTAACGCTCCTAGTGGTGGGCAAGGCGCCGTAACATTAAGGTTTATTTATAATTTCTTGCCTATGTAATTAACCGAATAATTTCGGTAATTTTTACGTTCCAAGAACTAGTAAAATATCGTGAGACATAAATAATCGTGAAATAAATGAAAAAAAAAAAAATCGAATTTCCCTGCTTCAGTGATATAAACTACTTATTCACGAGGAAATACTTCCGAATATGTGTATATTTTGCAGCCTACTCCGCTGAAAGTAAGATGGTCCGTTAATGGTGACCGGGCCAAATATATCACGAAAAAATCCTCAGACTACAAAGAACAAAACTTTTCTAGGTTGAAGGGGAAAACAGATGGCGCTAAGGTTGTCCTGATAGATGGCGCGTTCATACGTCAAACCGGTATCAACTGCATATTCGTCTAGCACGTAAATAAATATGGATGTTTTATTTGGAATACTTTTTTCGCTTTGTGATAGAAGGCGCTGTAATAGCCACAAACGAATAAGTAAGTGTTATCGAGTAACATTTCGCTAATGCGGACGGTATTTGCTTCGTGGACCGTTTACCAATTGCACAAATGGTCGATATACTATTTATGTATGGCTATTGTGAGCACAATGCCCAACGTGCATGTGATATGTATGTTAATCGTTATCCTGGAAGACATCATCCAAGTGTCCGGTCCTTTCGTCGGATAGTTAAGTTATTTAAAGAGACAGGAATTCAGTCACAAGTGAAACGTCTACTACGACTGCAACATATGATGATGCCCAAGTAAGGGTTTTAGCTGCAGTTGCGGCTAACCCACACATCAGCAGCAGACAAATTGAGCGAGAATCGGGAATCTCAAAAAACGTCCGTGTTGAGAATTCTACATTGACATAAATTTCACTCTTATCATATTTCTATACTCCAGGATGTGCATGGCGAAAACTTGGAACGTCGTGTACAGTTTTGCCACTGGGCACAAAATAAATTACGGGACTATAACAAATTTTTTTCACGCGTTCTGTTTAGTGACGAAGCGTCATTCACAAACAGAGGTAACGTAAACCGGCATAATATGCACTATTGGGCAACGGAAAATCCACGATGGCTGCGACAAGTGGAAATCAGCTACCTTGACGGGTTAATGTATGGTGCGGTATTATGGGAGGAAGGATAATTGGCGCCTATTTTATCGATGGCAATCTAAATGGTGCAGTGTATGCTGATTTCTAACGTAATGTTCTACCGACTTTACTACAAGATTTGTTACTCCTTGACAGAATGGCGATGTCCTTTCAACATGATGGATGTGCGGCACAAGGCTTGCGTGCAGTTGTTGCGGTCTTAAGTGGAATATTTAATGACAGTTGGATTGGTCGTAGAAGCACCATATCATGTCCCGCACGTTCAGCGGATCTTCCACCCCCCGTATTCCTTTCTGTGGGGAAAATTGAAGGATATTTGTTACCATGACTCACCGACAACGCCTGCAAACATGCGTCAGCGCATTGTCAAGGCATGTGAGAACATTACTGAAGGCGAACTACTCGCTGTTGAGAGGAATTTCGTTACTTCTATTGCCAAATGCATTGAAGTTGAAGTACATCATTTTGAACATTATTGAAGTCATGAGGTAATTACAGGTAATCACGCAGTAACAGCATGCGTTCTCAAAATGTATGATAATTGTACAAAAGTACATTATCACATTGGAATAACCGAAATAATGTTCAAACGTAGGTACGTTCTGTGTTTTAATTTAAAAACCTACCTGTTACCCACTGTTCGACTAAAATTGTGAGCAATATGTTTGTGAATATTACAGCGCCATCTATTACAAAGCGACAATAGTGTTCCAAATAAAACATTCGTATTTACATACTAGACGAATATGTAATAAAAAGTGGGGGTACCTATTTTTTAACAAAATGAAGTTGATATCCGTTTGACCCATGACAGCGCCATCTAGCGGACCAACCATAGCGCCATTTCTTTTCCCCCTTCATGCTAGAAAAGTTTTGTTCTTTGTAGTTTCTTAGTTTGATGCTTATTTCGTGAGATATTTGGCCCGGTCACTTTCAATGGACCACCCTGTATAAACAGCAAAGAAATATTGATTCCTGTGTTCTTTGATAACAGACACTTTCTTCTTAAAAATTCGAGAAGGTGTTTAATCATTCGAATATTTTTCCACATCACTCTTTTTTTTTCTTTTTTTTTTTATATAAATGTATAAACTTTTTACTGTAATTGACTTTGGTTGTAAACTGACAGTCTTGAAGATTCTTGCTATTGGTGGTCCAGATGTAGCAACAATTGTGCAATTCGTTTCTCCTTTCTTAAGAACTTGTTTTTTTCACTTCCGATGTTTTATTGGCACGTTTTTGAGAATTTTTCTTCAGATAGATCTGTGGTGGATGATCTGGTACATCAAATAATGTAGGTATTGTGTTCCATATTAGTTTCTTACATACAACACTTTTTGACTGGAATTGTAGTGAAAAAACCTTGACGTTTCTGAGTAGAAAATCGACTTCTTTCTGCAGAAGGTTGGGTCTTCTGTTGTTGAATAGCGATTTTTTGTTCTTAACAGAAAAGGCAAAGTAGCGTTTCATACCTTCCAATGATTCTTAGGAATCCTAATAAAGACAAATGTGGAGTCATTTTCCAGGTATTACCGATTTTTACGGCACTACATACTTTCGCTGATGTAAGAAGCATGTTAAAATCAATTTAAACGGTACTATTCACTCTCATCCGATACTGTATTCCGAAATGCACCTGGCCAGTCACTGGGAGCGCTGCTGTGGTGGCGTGTAACAAAATTCAGTGGGAGTGTCGAGACTGTAAATATTACCTGTGGATGTAGGTATCTTTTCGGTGCACAACATAAAATCAAATGTTCAAATGTTTGTAAAGTCTATGGGACTTAACTACGGGGTCATCAGTCCCTAAACTTACAAACTACTTATGAACTACTTACGAACAAGGACGGCACAAATATCCATGCCCGAGGGGGTATTCGAACCCCCGACCGTAGTGGCCGTGCAGACCGTGACTGGAGCGCCTCAGTCCGTGACTGGAGCGCCTCAGTCTCCTCGGCCACCGTGCACAACATAGACGTTGGTTAGGTTGCTACTGAAATGTCTGTCTGAGAGATTGTTTGGTTTTGTCGCCCATCGCTGCCAAGTGTACTGTACTGAAAGCCGCCATTTGCAGGGAAGCAGCACGTGTCCATTCAGTAAATCATATATCATAAAACGTTCATATACAATGACTTAACAGATGTAAAAAACATTCATAAGGACTCTGTATCTTTGGGAAAAAAGTGTGAAAATAAATTCGTTAGTCGACGCAATTTTGCAGCTTGCAATTAATCACGTCCAAGACAGATGAAAAAAAGTTATAATAGAATTGCGGTATGGCGAGGAAGGCACATAAAATTATTATAAACAAATAGAGAAAAAATTATCACAAAACATACATACATATTAAGCCAGGAATATCAAACTGTAAATGTGAAAAACTAAGTGATAAAATAACCTGATCTGCTACTTTGTAACTTTCATGCAAGTATCTGAAATCGATATGAGGAAATTGCTGTTTTGTCAACTTAAAATGTACACCCTGTATACTGTAATATGACGACACATGAAGCTTGAGCATGTTAGTAATTTTTCATGTTATATATCTGTATTTGTTTTATGAATATAACTGAGGTATTCATCATCAAACTATACGCAGACTCGCTCACCCAGTCCCTTGGTTTCTTTGGGACATGATCACTTGTCATTCTATCTGCATCCAGTTAAGCTTCTTTCTAGCCATTAGCTTCTTGACTGACCATGGGGTTACAATTTCCTTGCATAATCTGACGCACAATTATGTCAGGATCTATTATGACTACATGCCCTGCTCTGTGGAACCTTTTCACTTTGGAAATGTTTACTATCAAGGGTTGTTCAGCTAGATTAGCTAGTTCTCCATTGTATCTACAAACTCATTTTTGGATCACTTGATTAAGTATTGGGCGATTCTATACACTTTGTTTTCCAAGACATGGAGTTGATACTAATATCTACTGGTTGTGCTTGTTGCTTCCGTTCCACAGAGCACTACTGGCCTAATAACTGTGTTTTAGAATTTCAGCAGTTCTGGTAAGGAGTGTGGTGGACTGAACTTTTTGGAGGGACAAGTAATCTTTGGTTACATTCCGTTGTCTAGTTTGGTGTTGGAGTCATATAAATTTTGCACCAAAATATTTGTAGTTGAGAATGTGTAGTTTTCTACGTGAAGATCATCTGATTGTATATTCTGCTCGTTCTTCATTAACTTTATACGCTATTTTCGTGCAGTTTCATTTAATTTCCTGAATATTTAAATTTCATCACTTATTTCCTACTAAAATTATGTCGTCTGCACAGTCCACTGTAATTGGTTGTTTATCTTTGATGTTTCCATTTGCTGTGTCTTACTACCTTTCCATGACAGGGTTGAATAAAATTCTGGATCATGACCTTGCTTCCGTCCATTTTTGTTCAAATGTTTGTTAAGCTTATGGGACTTAACTGCGGGGTCATCAGTCCCTAGTCCATTTTTGTCGTAGATACCTAGCCACAGCGTGTATCACCTGCTTACCGCTTATTCCACACAAATTGTGACCAGACTAAGCATTTTATCACCTCGCCAAATTTTAAGATGGAAGTTCCTCATGAAATCTACTGTAGTGTCGAGTATTGTGAGACAACTAGACTACTCCAAATCGACATGGCCACGGAAACGCAGACGAGTTCCTACAATCCCGCAAAAGGCCGCACACTACAATCTCAGTGGGGCGGCTGAAATCTGTCGAAGGACAGTTAAATAGCGGCGCATACGGCGCATACGGCCTGTAGAAACTACGATTTAGCACAAATTACCACACTACGCGGAACTATCTCTGTATTGATACAAATATTAGGGACAGCGAACAAAGTTGATCAACGCATGAAGTCTGGACTTGAAATATATATGACACCATTGTGCAATACCAATTTGAAAGTTCAGTTAATTGTAATATATTTCTCATGTATTTCTAAAGTTGTGGTATCTTCTGTCAAAGTGTGCCTACGCTCACCATTCATGACTACAATATTTCAGCAATTTCCGTATCGTTCTACCAGTTCCAACTGTTGGTAAGCTTTTCGTATGCTGGGACATTTACAAGTGGTTCCTTAAAAATAATGTTTTACGAATGTTTCAAACCAGGTAACATCTTTTGTATGACATAAAACTATTTCCACCTTAAAATAATTATGCTATCACAGTCGAAATCTTTAAAGCGGTGTTAAGTGGAATGGTACCAATGGCTATAAATATTTATACATTATTTTGCTCCATTTTCGGCTTCACATTGAAGCCATCCTTCAGGACCGAACGTGAACCTGAAACTGGCAGCAAAATTAATTAGTTTCCTCAAATATTATGAATTACCTCGAAGAGAACGTCCCATTATCCCATAGTCAACACGTATTCAGTGGAATCAAATGGACAAGGGGCAGGCAGTACAATCGTATTTGACTACAAGATGAGAATCTGGGTTGGAAGGGAAGCCTGCCTCGATAGCCTAAACGGTTAAGGTGGCCGCTGGCCCAAAGTGGGGCATTCTGATTCGAATCCCAGTCCAGCACAAATTTTGAACTTTGTCATTGGACTTATTTCAGTGCCCTGAAACGTTTGAAATGTTTCAATATTTCGAATTAGTAAAATTACGACCGTTACTGTCGACATATTTGAAAAGAACAGACACCATATAAATGATATAATAAATAATGATTCAGAAAGTATCGTTCCTGTGAAACACAGGTAGCTCTGTATTCACATGATGTGATGATTGCTATTTAAGAGGGATGTCAAATAGATTCCGTATGTCTAGATTTCTGGAAGACTTTCGACACTGTACCTCACAAGCGTCTTTTAACCAAATTGCACTTTAATGGACTATTGCCACAGTTGCGCGGTTAGGTTCTTAATTTCCTGCCAGTAAGGACACAGTACGTTGTAACTGAAGGTACGTCATCGAGTAGAACAGAATTGATATCTGACGTTCCACAGGGAAGTGTTATAAGGCCCCTACTGTTCCTTATTTTTATAAAGGATTTAGGAGACAATCTGAATATCTCTTTTACACTGTTCGCGGATGATGCTGTCATTTATCGGTTAGTAAAGTCTCCAGAAGATCAAAAGCAACTGCAAATTTATTTAGATAAGATATCTGCATGATGCAAAAATTGACAATTGGCCCTTAATAATGATAATGTGAAATCATCCATATGACCACTAGAAGAAATCTGTTAAAATTCAGTTACACGATTGATCAGTCAAACCTCTAGGCCGTCAATTCTACTAAATACCTAGGAGTAACATTTACAAACAACTTAAATTGGAAAGAACACACAGAAAATATTGTAGGGAAGGCAAACCTAAGACTACGTTTCATTGGCAGAACACTTCGAAGATACAACAGTTCTACTAAAGAAACTGCCTACACTACACTTGTGCGCCCTATTTTGGAGTATTGCTGCGCATTGTGGGATCCACACCAGGTGGGGCTGACGGACGATTTACAAAAAAAAAAAAAAAAAAAAAAAAATCAGAGAAGGGCAGCTAGTTTTGTATTATCGCAATATAGGGCAGGGAGTGTCACGGAAATGATGCACGATTTGGAGTGGAAATCATTAAAAGAAAGGCGTTATTTTATTTGTTGCGGCGATATCTGTTTGCGAAATTTCTTTCCACTACTTTCTCCATGAAAATCATCTAAATCTAAGACCTTTTTCTCTTTACTGCGCTTTTTCCTGGAGTAGAGGAACCTTCAGCACTACCGGCAACTAATTTCTCTCTCTCTCTCTCTCTTTTCATTTTTTTTACTGTCTGAAGTGAAACACCAGTAGCAGCCTGCAGTCTTTCAAGGACACTTCTAATGGGATTTTTATCCCCTCTTTTGCCTCTACCGTCATAAATTTAATTACACCGAAAACAATCTCTCGTGCCTGGCAATGTAGAAGGAAGGAAGGAAGGAAGCTTGGAGTTTAACGTACCGTCGACAGCGTGGTCATTAGAGACGGAGCTAACGCTCGGAGTTTTGGGTAAGGATGAGGAAGGAAATCGGTCGTGCCCTTCCAAAAGAACAATCCCGGCATATGCCTGGAGTGATTTAGGGAAATCACGGAAAACATAGATCAGGATAGCCGGAGGTGAATTTGAACCACCGTCCTTCCGTATGCGAGTTGGTGTGTAACCAATGCGTCACCTCCCTCGGTGGCTACGCAGAACTCTTCTTGCACCAATAACAGGGGACTGATGACCTCTGCAGTTTTGTCCCCCTGAAACATCCAAACAACAACAGCCTATAACTCAACTCTTCAAGACTGTGCTACCACACCGTTTATAGCGGTCCGCTCACTCGAGCCGGTCGCGGTGGCCGAGGGGACGTGGTTGAAACACTTGCGGGGAGTGACACTGGGGAGTGACACTTGCGGGGAACCCGGGGCTCTTGGGGCGGCTAATGGCTTTTCCTGGGTACAGGCACACCAAGAAGTCTAGCACTGCTGTTGTCAAGTTTCCACACTGTCAACATAACACGAAACTCAGTGAAATTGCACAACCCTTTGCAAGCTGAAGAGCAATATAGTAACTTGTTCTAACTACATATTAATTCGTTGCGTGTTCCTCCTGAAAACAAAAAGGTATTTTAATAGTGACAATGTTTGGAGAGTTATTAAGACATTCTCTGCTACTACAAGACGATGACTTTCCACAGTCATACCTCCTAAAAGCATATTATTCAGAACACTAAGCATATCAAGACACCTGCGCAAGCAATAAATATATTAGGTATCCTGCACAGATACATTGATGTAATTGACCGCTATGTAGTTAACCCCACTATCACGCAACTTCCATCTCTTTAAAAATAGCTACTATGCTTTTTAATAGGAGACGGAACCTTAAACCTTCAATTAAAAAACTTTAATAATAAGTCAATGAGTATTTTACATACTTGAAGCGTTTATTAGTAGAGCCCAAAACGATTTTGCTGTATTCGAATTACAAATACATCTAAGAAATATATGAAATATGGAATGTGTAAGGGAATGTCACACACCGAAAAATGCTAAAGATAAATTCTGTTTTCTATCACCGTCATGTAGAACCATTTTTACTCCGAAGTTGGCATAAACCAACAGGAGAAACAAGTTGCAAGACTTCCAGGAAAAATGAAGCGAAATTGGCAACCAAATAGTTGGTTATAAATTACATTGCCTGTTAACTGTCTAAATATAAATTACGAAATACGCGGAACTCCTGTTCAGTACAGTCAAAAAGGTCTAAGGTAATTGGCAGTGGTTTACAATCACATATCCGTATCACTTTCCTCCTCAATAAGTCTGTGTGAAGATTTATATTCAGAACATTCAAGAAAAAGGCTACTGTGGTGTTGAAACTGCAAGGAGCAGCTCATTTACTCAGGAAGGGAAAACGTTATGGTGCCCGTAAATTTGAATGTCTGTTGTCTCTTGTAGTAATATTCATTTTTTGATAAAATGTTAAAATCCAATATACCAGAATTTTGTTTTTCTAAACTGAGTGCCAATTTTTTTTGTCGAAATTTTGCAGGAAGTAGTCTTGACGTGATTTCATACTTCTATTTATTAATATTATCAAACATGTAATTTGTGTCACAAATTGCGCGGCCGGTCCGGTTGGAGGTTCGAGTCCTTCCTCGGACATGGGTATGTTTGTTTGTACTTTGTCTAAGTTATTTTAAGTAAGATTAAGTAGTGTGTAAGTCTAGCGACCGATGACCTAAGTAGTTTGGCCGCATAAGACTAAACATATAGACGTAATTTATTTATTTCATCGCCACATTTAAGTACTAATAATTAAAGAAACTTAAATGTAGAAATTTGAAATAAACACTGAAAACAAATGATTGATACTTCTCATAAGATGCATGCACAGAACCGTTGAATTATGTCTTGTGAATGTACCTACAAAATCTGCCATGTGAAAATTGTAGTGTGAGTCCCAAATTTGTTTTTCTATAACAACATTAAAAACATATTAAAAATTTTAAGAACTCGAAAACCAGTAAAGTTATGAACTTGAAGAGTTTTGTGTTGCTAAAACTTTACATAGTAGACACGATTTTAAAATTTGGTTGCTATCGCCAAAGTAGACGAAAAGTTAAATTTTTTGGTGTAATCGTCGCCGTGTAGATTGTATGTTGTAGAAGTCTACGCCAAACCTAATTATAATCATACCTCTGTGGAGAGAACGTTGTTTGCACTTCTCCTGCGTTTCCAGTCGGCCGTGCTGTGCTACATAACGACTACATAACGACACCGTACCGTTACATTTTACCAAGAGCTATATGTGTGTTGGTGTGATGACTGTTCTTTCGAAATAAGACATCACACCAACATATGTATCATTTAGACGCAAAGATTCTGGGTTCTGTTTTCATCGCTAACGCGATTAACAACGTTAGACCTCGTGTGTAAACAGTTAAAGGTTATGAGTGCCACTGGAAAAATGCATAAGTAACACCTGTTGTTTGAGACTTGAAGATGACCTGAAATTAGCCGAAATCGATATCTCATAATAAACATAAGGTGTAGCTGACTGCATTTCATAATGCAATTCCTAACACATTTAAAAGCTCCTCAAAACCACCCACAAAAACCTTTATAATGAGATTGTATATAATTCCACGATCAAATTGTGTTTTAGTTATTTGTAGTAATACACCCAAAGATCTGCCCTTGCTTTTAGTGCCTTGATCATCTGTTTATTTTAGTGTATTACTACGGACAGAAAAAAATCGTATTTGCGATAAATGCGAATTCTGACTCAAAATGCAGTAAATCCGAAATTGTCATAAAAGGTATTTTGGTGTGAAACACTGTTTTATCAGAAATATTGCGAGATAACTTTATTTTCTGCTCTTAAATATGTACAAAGTAAACAGTAGGTACCGGAAAAATTCGCATTTTTCAATGAATGCGAAATATAGGCCCATGCTAATTTTGGGCCGGAATACGGCACAGGTAGCGGCTGGAGGGCGTGGAGTAGGGGTGGTGTATCCCTACTTCTGGAACACCCTGTTCACTACCTGCAGCGTCCGAGTCTCCCCGCAAGTGTCTACACATTCCCTTTCCCCGCAAGTGTCACTCCCCGCAAGTGTCACAAACTCGAGGGGACTGAGGCACGCTAGTCACGGTCTGCACGGCTACTACGGTCCGGGGTTCGAATCCCCCATCGGACATGGATATTTGTGCCGTCCTTAGTATTAGCTAGTTCATAAGTAGTTTGACCCAGTAGTTAAGTCCCATAAGCTATACGAACGTTTGAGCTCACTCGAATTGCACTGGCTGGCAGGCTGGAAGCGGACTGACGTGACCTCCCCCTCTGAACTCCCGGCGCTTCGGACGAAAACTCGCGCGCACTCTAAATGTCCTCTTACGGTCGCCATTAGAATTCTCGCACAATTTCAAATGAGGCATTCTCCGTCGCCGCGTAGAACCGCATATATAGACGGCGTGAGTCTTTTAATAACAGCCGCGGTGGAGTAGCTGAGCGGTCTAAAGCACCTCGCTGCGGAGCGCGCGGTTGCTCGCCGTGGAGGTTCGAGTCCTCCCTGGGGCATGGGTGTGTGTGTGTGTTTGTCTGTAGGTTAGTTTACCTAGGTTTAAGTAGTTTGTAAGCTAAGGACTGATGACCACGCAGTTCGGTCCGATACATTTACAGACCTTTGAACATTTTAATAACTTCAATACCCTCGTGCGACCTGAGTCATTACATTCCTTCCTCTACCCTCCTCCTTCCAACCCTTAAAATTGCAATTGCATAGGGGCTGCGAGTCAGTAGTGTATTCCGTTCTTCAGTATATGTTCGAAGCAACAAACATTATATAGGAAGCGCAATTATTTATTTTCTGCCCGACGAGACTTAGAAGACCCTGCCCATTTACAGCGTCGTTAAACGAAGTGTAAAATGATATCTAACTGGACGGGACGTTAGGGTCCCTCTGATGTATCATATACAACACTCGCTGGCCGAGATTATTCAGTATCACTGCTTACAGGCAGCAGTGAACAACGGTCTGTTTTACGTCTGCTGTGCACGATTTCGTCAGGCGAGTTTTGTTGTCACAAAAGGACACTGTTATGAGTTCTCACGTTAGTAATTAGCTTTTGTATTGTTTTAGATAATGGAAACTGACATTATGCAAGGAATATAACTCGTTTTATTCATATAGCGTTTGAAATTGTGCCTGGAAGTTTTTAATACTGACAATGTGTCAATGGTATTTTGTGCATATTATGCTTGTAGTTGTCTTTGTTGCTAGGTGTCAGTAATAAATGGCTGAAGTTTTGTTTTCATTTTTTTTTACGAATTACGAAATATGAATAAGATTTAGGGATAACTTCCCTTTTCCCCCTTTCAGATCAATTTCTAAAATGGCATTTAGATAAAAAAAAAAAAAAAATATCTTGGTTGCTGCTGGTGAATACTTATGGTAACGAAGCATTTCATAACATCTCCTAATTGCATTATTTCATCTTGGACATCGAAGTCCCATTTTTAAACTGTTTGATTATTTATAACTGCGTCAAATAAAGGAAAACAGAAATGTGTGAATACACTAATGTGCTTTCATTCACCTTAACAGAAAAATAAGCAAATATGAAGTTATGTGCTCGTGTTGTTGCCAACTGTGGCAGGAAACGGTTAAAGAGTACATTTCACTATTATACACTCCTGCCCATTGAAATTGCTACACCACGAAGATGACGTGCTACAGACGCGAAATTTAACCGACAGGAAGAAGATGCTGTGATATGCAAATCATTAGCTTTTCAGACCATTCACACAAGGTTGACGTCGGCAGGGACACCTGCAGTGTGCTGACATGAGGAAAGTTTCCAACCGATTTCTCATATGCAAACAGCAATTGATCGGCGTTGCCTGGTGAAACGTTGTTGTGATGCCTCGTATAAGGAGGAGAAATGCGTACCATCACGTTTCCGACTTTCATAAAGGTCGGATTGTAGCCTATCGCGATTGCAGTTTATCGACGACGTATGCAGCAGCATGGACTATCAGCTCGGAGACCGTGGCTGCGGTTACCTTTGACGCTGAATCACAGACAGGAGCGCCTGCGATGGAGTACGTGAATGGCAAAACGTAATTTTTCGGATGAATCCAGGTCTGTTTACAGCATCACGATGGTCGCTTCCGTATTTGATGACATCGCGGTGAACGCACATTGGAAGCGTGTATTCGTCATCGCCATACGAGCTATCCCAGCGTGATGGTATGGGGTGCCACTGGTTACACGTCTCGATCACCTCTTGTTCGCATCGACGGCACTTTGAACAGTGGCCGTTACATTTCAGAGGTGTTACGACCCGTCGCTCTACTCTTCATTCGATCCCTGTGGAAACCTACATCTCAGCAGCATAATGTACGACCACATGTTGCAGGTCTTGTACGGTCCTTTCTGGATACGGAAAACGACTGCTGCTCTGGCCAGCACATTCTCCAGATCTCTCACCAATTGAAAACGTCTGGTCAATGGTGGCCGAGCAACTGGCTCGTCACAATACGCCAATCACTACTCTTGATGAACTGTGGTATCGTGTTGAAGCTGCATGGTCATTTGTACCTGTACATGCCATTGAAGCCTTGTTTGACTCACTGTCCAGGCGTATCAAGTCCTTTATTACAGTCAGAGGTGGTTGTTCTGGGTACTGATTTCTCTGGATCTATAGACCCAAATTGTGTAAAAATGTAATCACATGTCACTTCTAGAATAAAATATTTGTCTCATGAATACCCGATTATCATCTGCATTTCTTCTTGGTGTAGCAAGTAGATGAGTATGCCCATTGATGGAATTAAACTTTTATACTGCCGAGCATTTAATGAAGACGAAAGAAAAACTTGAAAAGTCAGAATAAACTGCACAAGGAGTGTATAAAATTGACTAAAAATGAGGAGTCCAGAAACAGGGACAGGTAAATGAATAGTAAAAACATACGTCTCTCCATATTACTCCGGCTAAAAATATATCTATCTGCCCACGAACAGCTTTTATTTTTCGACTGGTGCTAAGAGGTCGTTTGATTACGCGAAAGTTTTTGTTCCAAATCTGCAAGAAAGCCTACGTACAATGATGTCAGCCACTAGCATCTCATGGCCTCCAATTAAATCTCTAATGAAGTCGTTTGCAAATCCAAAGCGGATCAGCTGGTCACACAGACGTGAGACACGGAATCAAGATTGTAGCGACGAGTTTTGCATGACATCCTACTGAGTCGACATGAATGACACCGAAACGCCCGCGGTAAAAATAGCCTATGGCAAATGTCCTGTCGTGGCTGTGAAGCCGTCACAGGCGTATAAGAGCTTCAAGCGGTCTAGAGACTGCTCTGCAGAGATTAACGGAAGTTGCGCTGAAGGTTGACACGGTGATATACATCTTACCTTGTCGTACATCTTGATAACCGTGGTAGGTGTGCGTGACTAAAGGGAATTTTCATTTCTAGCAGATGGCTGGCGCACTTAGCAGCAACAAGAAAGGTTGATACAAGAGGAAAATAACACTTTTCCACACGATGAAATAGCAGCATAAGAAGTGTGTAACGGAGTGTATGGAGGCGCCTAAGTACGTAAGTTGCATGTCTCGTTGAGTTGTGGAGACAAAGTAATTATATTTTACAACGATTTCTCCATCCCCGTGAAAGAAAAATCGGTCATTGTTTAAGTATATAAACTCGTGATTGGTAGCAGGAAAGTAAGAATATGTTACGCTGTCTTTAATGGCGTAAAACGTGCCGTTAAACGAGATGTTTAAACTTATTAGAATTATTATCGTATTATCAAATTCAAATGTCTGTTTTATCATCTACAGCTGCTTTAAAATTACTCTGTTTGTAAGATTAATTCTCCACTTGATTAAAAAAATAAAATTCGTATTTTTTTATCACCTATAAGAGTATACGACTGACTGTCGTACAATGAAATTCGTTATTCAGAATGAAACTTTCACTCTGCAGCGGAGTGTCCGCTGATATGAAACTTCCCGGCAGATTAAAATTGCGTGCCGGAACCGGTACTGGCGGAAGTAAAGTTGTGAGGCGGCATCGTGAGTCGTGTCGGGATAGCACAGTCGGTAGTGCGCTTGCCCGCGAAAGGCAAAGGTCCCAGGTTCGTGTCCCGGTTCCGGCACGCAATTTTAATCTGCCAGGAAGTTTCAAATTCGTTATTCACCGACACTATATTTAGAGATATCTTTATTAACCAGTGTCTGAGATCGAAGCCCTTCCAAAAAAAAAAAAAAAAAAAAAAAAAAAAAAAAAAAAAAAAAAAAAAAAAAAAAGAGGTCCTAGAAATAAAGGTCTTGTCAAAACAAACATTACTACATTCTAATTGCCGTGGTGGAGTAGCCGAGCGCTCTAAGGCGGCTTGCTATGGAGTGCGTGGTTGCTCGCCGTATGAGGTTCGAGTTCTCCGACGGGCATGTGTGTGTGTGTGTGTGTGTGTGTGTGTGTGTGTGTGTGTGTGTCCTTAGCATAAGTTAGTTTAAATTGTTTGTAAGCCTTGGGACTGATAACCGTAGCAGTTAACCCCAATGATGATATTTTTTTAAAAACATTTTAACTGCTTCCCTTTGGCACAAAACACGTTCTCAACATCGGACTGTCATTTGAACGTCGATCACTGACATGCAAATACTAACAATCATTGTTTTAGCACTTTATTATATGTTATTCTTTGAAGAAACAAACTCATGATTTTGGGTGTGTAAGTACTTACACATCAATTTTTATGAATAAAGAACAGCCTAGAGTGCAATAATTTATTTCATTCAACTAGTTTCAGTCTTGTTTAGACTGGGAGCCTTCAGGTGCTGTGCTGTGACGCACTGGAAGGCTCCCAGCTATCTGCCAGCTCCACAACATCGATGGAGTCAAAATTCCTGAAGATGGTCTAAATAAGACTGAAACTAGTTGAATGAAATAAATTATTGCACTCTACACTGTTCTTTATTCATAAATTTAAATAAGAGTGCTGTTGACCCAAACATACTGAAACGAAAATGTTACCAAAAATATGACATCAAGTTTTATTATTCAGAAACACATGGATGACTTTACAATTAAAATGTCATATCTGACTTGTGATATTAGTGCTTTCATTTTTACTTCGTTCCAGAAGGATGGTGTATTATGCCAAGAGTATGGCTACAATTCGCGTAAGATCAATGTTGCAACATTTGAATGACCTATTACAAATGTAATAAACTATCTTTTAAACCTGAAGTAACCGAAAAAAAATCAGGAACATCTGGGCTAAGTTCATTAGATCTATTAACATTTGAAAAAAATTAGATTCTAATTACTCTACTTATGGTTGTTTTGCTGTCAATAGGCATTGTCACATTCAACAGAAAGTGTGTGTTTTCACAAAAAGAAACCTTTCTATGTATTTTTAAAAAAGAAGGACAGAAACCACAACATAATATATGAGTGACGTCTGCGTTATATTAATAAGAAAATAATACACAGCGTGTTTATCATTGATAAATAGTTGTAGACTATGGATTAAGGCCGGCCGCGGTGGCCGAGGTGGCTGAGGCGCTCCAGTCACGGTCAACACGGCCACTACGGTCGGGGGTTCGAATCCCCCCTCGGGCATGGATATTTGTGCCGTCCTAGTTTGTAAGTAGTTCATAAGTAGTTTGTAAGTTTAGGGACTGATGACCCCGTAGTTAAGTCCCATAAGCTTAACAAACATTTGAACATTTTTTTTATGGATTAAGGAGGGTGACCCATTGAGTTTGTGGTTTGTCATACTCATACTGCGATATTACTGGTGGAATTTGTCGGAATCTCTCGAATACGGAATACATAGGTTCGGGAAATAATGCTTAACGCCATGCAGCATCTTTTGCACGACTAGTGGAAGACAGGAGTGGAAGTCGTTAGCTCGGACGTGCAATATATTGCATCCATAATGGGCCAGGATATCGGCTTACTTACAGAAGATAAACTAATGGAGAGTATGGCAAGCACTTTGTGGGTTCCTTTTAAGCGGAAACAGAGAGAGGCAACAACAATGCACACCTAGGTAGTTGCACGCAATGTTTAAAAGTATTGGTAGTTCTGTGCACAGCAGTATGATGCACGTATGCGAATGTTGAGGGAGGTTCCGACGAAAATAAGTGTTGCCAGATTGAGTTTTCAGCCTCATATGACCCCAGCGGTCGCAGTTTGGTAGATCACTACTTGTTTGTTAACTGGATAGCAGGTGTTACATGTCTGTCGCTTATCATCTTGAAATATTATGCCATAGACCGCAACTGATAGACCCCTGATAGACTATCGTTCTCTTTTCTTAATATGGTCATGTACGCCCCCGTAGCTCAGACGCCAGTGTCGCTACCACGCAGCGGTCCCGGGTTCGGTTCTCGGCAGGGTACTGGGTGTTCTGTGTTGTCCTCACCGTCATTTTCATCATCATCGACATGCAAGTCGCCGAAGTGGCGTCTAGTAAAAAAGACTTGCGCCAGGCGGCCGAACAATCTCACACGGGATCTCCCGGGCAAAAATGCCAAACCATCATCTCATTTAAACAATGTCCACTGTCTACACCTTCTTTTGCCTTTTCCGGATTAGGAAGGAGAACGAACGGCGACGATAGCAGTTGTCTGTTCTTTTCTGGCCCTATTGATGTCGGTCGCTTTGGAGATCTGCGAGGTTTGCGTGAAGGGTAAATAGTAAAGTTTTGAAATTAATAAAAGCTACATTTTGCCGATAGGATCAGCCTGGATGTCATATGTTAGGGCACACACTCATTCGGTCCTGAAAATCAGCAGTAGTCTTACCACTCTAGTTCGGACTACTGCTGACTTTCAGAAATATCTGACATCCAGGCAATTACTGCTGATCAAACAACAACAGCTGTTCAACAGTTGGTATCAACAGTCTTACGAAATGTCCTTCACTTGTGTCACTTGCCTTTGGTAATGTTACTTTACGATAAAATCCACGTGTTAGACCACGAAATTGAGCAGTGTTGAAAATGACAACAAGCTTTGCTGAAACTAGTTGTGGAATAAAACAAACTTGTTTTTAACGTGATCTAGGCTGATCTTCTTTAAGAAGTATTTCAATTAAAGGTTTTGAAACATTTCGACCGTTTCAAGGTGTTGAAATAAATTCAACGACAAAGTTGATAATTTGTGCTGGAGCAGGATTTAAACCCGGATGTCCAGCTTCGGGCCAGCAGTTGCCTTAGCCAGATTCTCAACTTGTAGCACACTATAGGTGTAGTGCCCCCTGCCCACTAGCTCCTCTTGCTTACAACATGTACTGGATTTCCACAAGGGATGGATTATATTAATACGTCCGCATTGAAATTTTCAGTTGCCTGTTCGGGCTTGTCCGGAAAGAACAGATACTATATAAAAAATTAAAAAGTCCTGGATGATTTGAATGTCCCTCATATATGCAAAACGTGTAGCATGCATGCAGGATAAATTGGCTGGTAGATGTGCAGACGGCTGGGCTTGGTGGTAGTGGTGGGGATAGCAGCTGTAGCAGTGAGGGGAAGTCACCAGCGCTGGAGGGGAAGTGAAGAGCCGCTTTAAACTGAAGCCTACACTCGACTATCTGCTGTAATTTTATAAATTGTCTCTTCTGTAGTTAACCATACCATCAAACATACCTTTTTGTAAATATTTAAGTTATTAATATTTCATTAATTTTATTGTTTTATTAAAATTACCTATCTTACATGTTGCTTAAGATATAAGTTATATAACATTTTCGATACTGGATATGGAGTGATTTGTTAGTATTACTGTTTAACTTGTAACTAGAAAATTTTGTCATTAGTCTTCAGTTTACTGCACTCATCTGGATAGAGCTTAAACAATCAGTCAGGAACAATACTAAATCAAACACCGACAATACGAAACGCGTTCATAAAACCACTCCACACAACTTATTCACGAAAATCATGCAAATCTAAGACCTTTTTCTGTTTATTCCGCTTTTCCCTGGAGTAGAGAAACCTTCAGAACTACCGGCAACTTTCTCTTCCTCTCTCTCACTCTCTTTTCTAATTTTTTTTATTGTCAGAATTGAAACAACAGTCACAGCCTGTACTCTTTCAAGGACAGGTTTAATGTTTTTTTTATCCCCTCTTTTGCCTCTTCCGACATAAATTTGATTACACTGAAAACACTTTCTCGTGTTTGGCTATGCAGATAGTGCTTGGAGACTGTGCTGCCACGCCGTTTATAGCGGTGCGCTCACTCGACGTGCACTGGCCGGCAGGCGGAAGTGGACTGACGCGGCCTCCCCTTCAGAACAGAGGAATGAACTCGCCCTGCGTTTCGGAGGAAAACTCGTCTCTGCGCACCGTCCACCGTATACTGCGCGGACTCTGGTTCATAAAGTACAGAGAGATCAAAAAAATGTAACCATTGTTTAAAAGTCCATAACTTGCAAACTAATTGACGGACCTGTCACATTTTTGGTGAAAGTGTAGGTGTTCGAAATGGTCACCGTTAACATCCACACACAAACGATGCCGTCGAACTGCAGCACGAACTACTGCCTGCAACGTGTTGAGTCGGATATCTACACATGAATGTACGATGGGTTCTCGAATTTCATCCAATGTGCGTGGCTTTTGTCGATAAACGACGTCCTTTAGTGTTCCCAAAGGTAGAAGTCCAGAGGAGTTAAGTCTGGGGAACGTGGTGGATACTCCAGAGCACCTCTACTGCCTCCTGGTAGATTTCGTCGAGATAAGCCCTAACATGATTTTGGTAGAGGGCTGGGGAACCATCTTGTTGAAAGTAAAATCTTCCGTCTCCATAAAAGTCTCGGATGGCAGGTAAAATGGATGTCTGAAGCTTCTGAAGGTACACCTCACCGGTAACTGTCCCGTGAAAGAAGAATGGCCCAATCAAGCCCGGTAAGACAACCTACACCACACATTTACACCTGGCAAATTCACGGCTTTGTCTCTATGGACGTTAGGATTTTCGGCGGTCCGGTAGATGCACATGTGGCGATTCACTGT
This sequence comes from Locusta migratoria, assembly GCA_026315105.1. NCBI lineage: Eukaryota > Metazoa > Arthropoda > Insecta > Orthoptera > Acrididae > Locusta > Locusta migratoria. The sequence continues at coordinate 459,717,764 of CM048744.1, forward strand.
ACAATTGAGTTTGAACTATGCCTAATCAGACCACACAACCATCTCTGCAAACTCTTCATCGCTGCGCAACATGTTAGTAAACCACTCGCAGTACTCTATTCTACGATCTGGGTCGTCCTCGTTCTTTGCGTGTAGCAGTCGTGGGATGTAGCACTTCCACTTTGCTGTCTTCAAAATTCTACTAACACTTGAGCGACTGACTCCAGTTTCAAGGGCACACCGTCTCACAGACTTCTATGGTGAGCGGGTGAATTGTTTTAACACACGACGGGAATTAGTTGAACTCGTTACTGTTACAGGTCGTCCAGATCGTTGTTTGCGTACATCTTTAACACAGCCTTCGGCTTCGAATTTGTCTCGAATGCGACGAATCGTTAAACGTGTCATTTCGCCATTGCCGTTGGACCTCATTAATGTTTTCGTAATTGAAAACTGACTTTCTTTCATCGCCAGCCATGTTTACTTCAGTAACTAGATGCAACTAAAAACAAAACACTGACTGTACGGCGACTGTCATCTGACAAAACAAAACAACGCAATTCAACGCTTGTGTGGAAATTGCCAGAATTATATTACACTACCAAAGATGAGACAACTTCTTCAATTAGTTTGCAATAAACCACACTTACTTCAGCCAAGATCGCTAATTTATTTGAATGCTGTTTTTTTAACCGGTTTCGATGAGCTATGTCATTATCTTCAGAATATTTTTTTTTCAATGTTCTCCTATTTCCAATAAAATAAAGAGTTACTCGTGAAGATGTAATATAAGAAAAAGAACATTGTCAGACGATTAAAATTCGCATCACCAAAATGGATCGTTATCTGCATTCAGTAACTTTCGGGTGTGCGGCCGGATCCCGTCATCATTCTGACACGATATTTCGGCCTGGAAACGTCCGGCCATCTTCAGGTGAGTAGCGAGTACTGAAGAGCTCAGGTGCAGTCGCGATATTTATAGTAGTTCTTGCGCATGCCAAAAGTGCTGCTAACGTTTTGCGCATGCGTTACATGGTGTCTTGCGCGATACAGCCGAGTTGTATGTGCTGCCCTCGGTGGTGGAAGAGCAGTAGTCTTCTAATAATTGATAATCGATTGATGGCGTCGATTACGTTGTGACTGGATGATATTAATCACAGGATTCCAATTTTTGTCGAGCTGAAATCCGTGGTCACGATTTATAAGATTGTCGGCAAGACAATCCGAAAAGTTACTGGATGAAGAAATACGCCGGGAAAGCTTCAAAAGATAGTTATCTGCATTGCACACTTAAAAATTGTGTGCGTTCTTGTCACAAGATGTTCAAATGTTTGAAGAGCTCATGGGACTTAACTACGAGTTCATCAGTCCCTAAACTTAAAAACTACTTATCAACTAGCTAATACTAAGGACGGCACAAATATCCATACCCGAGGGGGGAGTCGAACCCCCGGCCGTAGTGGCCGTGCAGACTGTGACTGTCGCGCCGCAGAACGCTCCGCCACCGCGGCCTGCTTGTCACAAACCTGAGTCTCCTTGTTACTTGTGGCAAGAACACACACAATTTTTAAGTGTGCAATGCAGATGACGATGCATTTGGTGATGCGAATTTTAATCATTTGACAATGTTCTTTTTCTTATATTACATTTTCACGAGTAACTCTTTCTTTTATTGAAAATAGGAGAACATTATATTTTTTTGCTGAAGATAATGAGATAGCTCATCGAAACCGGAAAAATACCACCATTTAAATAAATTTGCGGTCTCGGCTGAAGTAAGTGTGGTTTATACAAACTTAACTGTGGTAATAGGAAAAAGACAGCGTGGCGAATGGAGATTTGGGTGAGGCGGGAGACGTGCATGGAAGAGTCCTCTGCAGTCAGGTTGGTCACTGTGTCCTCGGTGGCGGAGTGGTCTACAAATGTTTGTTTGTTAAGCTTATGGGACTTAACTGCGGGGTCATCAATCCCTAAACATTTTTTTATTATTCTATCATTACCAGTAACTTCATGTTCCACCCACGGTCACACAACAATGAAAAGCGAAGTAAACAGTCTGAACATTGATCTCCTACGGAAAGTATCTCGAACATTCACGTATTAAATAAGTAAAAGTTATCATTTCCAGCTTCTAAAATACGAAGCGCAGGATCCAGCTAGATGCTTTCCGTAAGTCTTGCTAGTATGGTGCCCGACTTTAATATGCAAGCCGCAGTTTAATTGCTTTAATGTTCATTTTGTGCTGTACTTTAACTAAATTTTTTCAAATTTCGCTGGTGGAAAACAGATGCCATCAGGGTAGAAAACTTCGGTAGATAGGATCGACGTGAAAGGACGACGTAGAAGGAGGGCCAGCATTTGCCTTGTGAGCTTCCAACACGCACTCGCAGTGCTACAATTCAGTCGATGCACGTCGGTATCAACGTCTGCACACTGTGGACATAAGGGGTCGCTAAGGAGGCGATGGAATGTAACCGCTGACGATTAGGGAATTTGTCGTTCACTAATATGTACCACGATGTCCGTACTTCTGTCGGCAGGAAAGGTGAATGAATCGCCCGCCACACTCTTTTCCAGCAGACGTTCGGGTGTCGCCGTTCTATCATGTTACTTGGATTCCTTCTTTGTAAAATGTTGTTGTAGTCCTTAGCCGTGGCCTCTCGCGTTGTCGGTAGGTCAGTCAGCATGTAACTGTGTTGTACGAAGCAGATCTTGATGTGAGCAAGCGCTGGCGATAAATGGCCGACCGGAGCCGGCGGCTGCAGAGATCGTGGCGCGACTTCATCAATAAGGGTGCCTGTGATGTTCCTGTGCGGTGAATGCCATAGTCGTCGCGTCGTACGGAGGAGTAGCGCTCGAGCTCTATTCTTGACGTTAGTTAAACCGACGCCACCTTCTTGTGGGGGCAGAGATAGAGTGTTGTAACGTATTGTAAAAATGTAGCCTGCAGTCACAAAGTGTCCAAACGCTGCTTGAATCCTGGCTGCGATCGTGTCTGGCAATGGTAGTACGTGCGTGAAGTGATTCAGCTTTGATGCCAAGTACATGTTGACATAACGTGCGCATTGGAGCATGTCTAAACGTCGAAGTTTGTGGAACGCAATTGATGTAACAACCGTCGATATGTCGTCGCTGCAGTTTTTTGAACATTGCCCTGAAATGTTATCCCTAAGCACTTGATCTGAGGGACCTTCGTAATTGGTACTGCTGATGCTGTAGGTAATCCTCGGCCTATGTCCATGTATTTAGTCTTCTGTAGGTTGAGAGAGACTTCCAGACACCTCGCCATAATGGTGGAGCCATGAAAGTGCCGACTCTATTTCATCTCTTGATTGGGCCAAGAAGACGACGTCATCAGCATAGGCGGAGCATTTGAATTGGGCTGACCGTAGGGAGATGCCTTCCAAACGATGTCGGAGACCATGTAGAGCTGGTTCGAGGGCGACTGCGAACAACATGGCGGACAAGGGGCAACCTTGGCGTACTGAACGTCCGATAGTGATGGGTTCTGAGCGATAGCCATTCACCATTACCCTCGATTGTGCATCATGGATTAACCGGAGGACCACTGTCGTTGTCACCTGGAGAATGCCTATGTGCTCCATGACAGCGCGTAAAAAGTAGTGGTTTACGCGGTCAAATGCATGATCGAAATCCACCTGCCACCAGGACGCCCTTTAGGCTACAGGTCGACGCCAGTGCTATGATGTCTCTGTAGGATCCCAACGTGGTGTGGACGTTGTTGTCGCCGCCGAGGCAAATTTGATCAGCTTGTAGTCTGCGTTTAATAATGTCAGTGGTCGATAGTCTTGCGGTCGGTGTCCACCACGTGGTTTCGGTACGGGAATCATAATGCCTTCGGTAAATTCGCGAGAGACTTGAAAAGTGGGGTTCATAAGTTCTTGGAACATCCGAATCCACGTTGCGCCCATGAGATCAGCGAAGGCTCTGTAAAATTCATGTGGTAGTCCGTCAGGGCCAGGCGATTTATTGGAAGCACCCCTCAGCAGGGCCGTGCGTAGTTCGTCCTGTGTGATGTCTGCCAGGAATTCGTCATCATTCTGTGTGTGCTGAGAAGCTGGCATAGGGTGTATTACATCCTCCATTGCTGCGTCGTTTCTAGGGGCTTCTGCGTAAAGGGTCCGGTAAGAGTGAGTGAAAACTCGGACGATATCCTCTGTCACTAGTTCTGTAATGAGTGTACGTTTGCGTTGCCGCCTTTCCTGTATGATGTAATGCATTGAAGGGCGTTCGCCGTAAATTTCGTCAAACGTCCGCGCTCGGACACGTACACAATCGAACGCTTCTGTGATCAGGCGTAGCAAACGCGCTTTAATGTGTTGCACGGCTTTTTGGCGGTCTGGCGATGGTGATTGTGTGGAAAGTTCTCTTAAAGCCGTGTAATAGAACTCCGAGGTCGTCCTTTGCCAGCTTGTCTTTTCACAACTATAGTTCATGAAACTCCGACGTAATGCAGGTTTCGCACACCGAATCCACCACGTCAGGGTTGAATCGTATGTATGCCTTCTCCGTTGACATCTGTGCCATGTTTCTTCTACCTCGCGGCGACAATCAGCGTCTTTGAGAAAGGCCACACTAAGTCGCCACAGTCCCCTACTACGTCTGGTTCGTTGTCGAGGTAAGGTGACAGCGCAGATGTATGCTTCATTGTCTGGTGAAGGCTGTCGGCCATATTTCGGTCCCAGAAATCGTCGTGCGAAGGTTACGTAAAACTTACAACCTATCCAGACGACTTGCCGAATGGCTGGTGAAGTGGGTGTATCCTCGTCGGTCTCCGTGCTGTACGATCCACGTATCATGAAGCGCTAGGCCTCGTGTCAGTGCTTGAAGTGCCGGACACGGTTGAAAGTGAGGAATTTGGTCTTCAGGTCGCAGAACACAATTGAAATCGCCGCCAACGATGTAGTGTTCCGTGTTGCTTTGGAATAGTGGAGCTACCTCTTCTGAGTAAAATATATTTCGTACCCGTCGTTTTGATGATCCTGAAGGGGCGTAGATGTTCACCATATGGATCGCCCCGACCGTGAGGGCAAGTCCGCGACCCTAGGGTAGAAAGGTCACGTCTGTCGCCGTGATGCCTTCTCTAAGAAGAATAGCCGTACTGCCTCCACCTACATAGTCGGAAAGTCATAAACAACATATCCGTAAAAATATAGATTTATTTCCGGCTTAACTTCCTGAAGAAAGACGATGTCTAAATCCGCCGCTCGTATCGTGTCTCGTAGCATTTGGGCCTTAACGAATGTACTGATTCCGTTAATGTTGATAGACCCTATGCGATAGACGTGTTCCATGGTGATAAGTAGTCAGAAATAGTCAACAACAGTGTCGCGTCTATCGTCTGTTCGGTGGCTCAGCATAGGGACAAACTACACATAAGGCGTGGATGTCTTACTCACGAGGCCCATCCGACACACCGTCAGCTATGGTCATCGGTTGATCACCTGTCTCCTGCTGCAAGTCCTTCATCTCCATTTCATGGCCCCAATCTCCTAGTAAAAAGGTTGGCGCTGGGGTTAGCTGTGGAGGGTCGCTATTCTCTGCATTCATGGGTTCTTCTAGTCATGCTGCGTTGTCTTCTCTGCGGTTATGCTGTTGCGTCAGGGCAGCCGGAAGGAGTTTGGTGTCGGAAGCGGTTGAGCCGGATGCAGGTGACAACCGCGTGTCAGTTTCGTCCTCATCATCTTGCTTCGAGTCTTCCTCGGATGGTTCATTTTCGGTTGTCAGCCGTCGCTCTTTTTATGGCGTTTCGGAGATTTTTGTTTACTCTGTCGCCCTTCCGCTTCTGATAGAGGACGGGGTGCGAGACTATCTTCGTTCTTCTCCGCCTCTGCCTCGGCGAGAGGGGTCTGTTGCGTCGTTTCAGGTATCGTACTGTGGTCCCGTGAGGATGCTTCAGGGTCTTGGTGTTGTTGGGGTTCCTGTGAGTGAGACGTTGCAGAATCCTGATCGATGTGCATAGGAGACTGTGTTGGGAGTTGCTCATGGCTGTCTTGTAATCCGGTACCTACTTCCGCCGCATATTGGAGTGGCAAAGATGTTGGTTCCGGTTCCTGTGGTTTTTCCGTTCGTGGTATCTGTACAATATGCCTTTGTTGGCATTCAGACCAAACGTGTCCTTCCTGGCCGCATCCAGAACACGTTCTCGGCTGACCGTCATAAATGATGATCGCACGACATCCGCCGATAGTTAGGTACGACGGTATGTGCTTGCAGAGTTCGTTGCTGACCTGTCGTACGCCGTTGAGCACGGGGTACGTCTCAAAAGTGTTCCATTTTTCGGCCACATGGCTTATAACTTTGCCATACGGGCGCAGAACATCCATTACTAACTGGGCGGGCACTTAGAAGGGGAGTTCGAAAACTCGCACCGTCCGAACACCGAATCCTACATGTCCTACTGTCACCTCACCCAAATTCCCATCGGAGTGGCAAAAGTGGAATCCTTCCTTAGATCTATGGAGAAGTTTCTGACGGGCCGCTTCGTCGACGAGTTTGAGGTACACAGTGCTGGAAACGATAGACAAATGAATACCTATTAGTTCTTGTGGATCGATACGCATCACTTCGCGTAGAAAACGTTCAATATCGTGGGCCTTTGGTCTTGCGTATTGTGCCGAGAACGTTATCTTTCCTGTAGGAAAGGGCGGTCGTGTTGCTGAGTCGTTCCATGAGTGTCGCTATGCGAGCGCCGCGCGACTAAACAAACACTACAGCGGCCCACGGCACGGAGCGGCGGCGCGTCCGTACCGCAACACGGCCCGAGGCCGACTGTGGAGACCACTCAGCTAACACAGGGTTGTAGCCAAAGCAACTACACAGACTGTCTTTTCGCGTTCCTTGCTGTGGTGCTATTCCAATGTAGGAGACCCCTGGCAATTTTGATACTCATTTCACAGGGAACATGAGGCAGAATTAAGGTATATGGTGTGGAGGGAGACATGCTTTAAGACAGTCCGTGTAGGTGCTTCGATTACAGAGCTGTGTTAGCTGAGTGGCACATTCCGCCGGCGGCGGCCGTGCGGTGCGGAAGTGTGGAGCGACCGAGTGTTTACATCGTCGCTGCGGGCGGCCGAGCGCTGTGAGGTTAGTGCGAAAGAAATGGATAATCAAGTAGAATGAATAGATTCTTTGAAACTGAGTTTCGACCCGAATTTACCGTGACCGAAATCTTTCGAAGTTGAATTATTTCTGCGAGATGTTATGGAAATTACCATAGATGACATCATTGGCATCCATTTATCAATTGTCAGTAGCATGGTGTACCTCAAGTTAGTGAGCCCGACGAAACGTGAGCAGATAATAGAATCCTGTAGTGGTACATTGAAGTTTAAACATTCGGATGGTCATGTTGGTGAAGTACGAGTGTCATATGCTGGTTTTGGAGTACGAACAGTCAGAATATTCGAACTTCCCTTTGAAGTAACTGCCGAGCAAATTAATGCGAAGCTGAAGGATTACGGGAACGTCATAAGTAACGTCGCCGAAAAATGGTCTGGGCAGCACATATTCCCGGTACTTAAATGGTTTGCGCCAGGTGAGAATTGAAATGGTAAAAAATATTCCGTCTTACATTACGGTATGCGGTTATAGAGCTATTGTGATCGATGATGGCCAACCACGAACTTGCTCGGCGTGCGGTTCCACAACCGCCCAGTGTGTACAGCGACGCGTGGCGCAAATACCGACAGGCGAGAGAGAGAGGCAGGGCCCAATGTCTACGCTGCCCCACTACGGTCGGGGGTTCGAATCCCCCCTCGGGCATGGATATTTGTGCCGTCCTAGTTCGTAAGTAGTTCATAAGTAGTTTGTAAGTTTAGGGACTGATGAGCCCGTAGTTAAGTCCCATAAGCTTAACAAACATTTGAACATTTTTTCTACGCTGCCGATAACCTTCGCAGCTGCCGCCCGAGTAAACACCGCACCGGAGCCCAATTTAGATGTCACACTAGAGGCTTACATGGAGCAAAAAGAACAACACACACCCATGGAGGCGGAAACTTCACCAGTCACTCCGCAAACTGCCCCGCAGGAAGTGGAGGAGAGTAGACAAGTGCGCCGAGAACAAGGGGACGAACTTTCCGAGGCAGTGCACGTTGCTGACTGCACGCCCATGAACGAACAATCTGGGTTCGAAGAGGACAACGAACGGCAGGCCGAGACTACCTCTCCGAAGAAACATAACAAAAGACGGAAGGCACACGAAGGAGCAGACGAAAACGCGCAAATACTGCGCGAAAAGGCGAAACAGATACGCAAAAAACTGACGGATACAACAACTCAGAATCATTCCGGCAATTCTCAGGCCCTAAAAAAGTCTCGGGCTGAGAACCCGGAGTCTGTCCAGGGGAAACAGACCTCAACAGTACAAACGAAGATGGATACTGTGGTCCAAGATGACAAAAGTAAACGCCCAACAGAAAGAGAACCAGCATCAGGGAACCGCAACCCTACAGGCAATTGCGCAGACGAAAAGGAAGACAGTCGTCCAGATGAAGTAATGTCTGATAAACAGGACCATATAAGAGGGACCTCACCAGGAGTCCGGAAGGCAGACGGCACTCGGCAACGGGAGTCCACGGCCCTTGCTCATGAAGCAGAGGACGACCCGGACTTTTTCTAAATGGTGCACTACTATACTCACCCGGAAGGAGCATAGCATCTAACACAGCTCTGGAAACCTGACACCTCTGCAGGCGTACCTCATTGCCACGATAAATCTCAACAAGATCAGCAGCACATTTAACTTGAGAAATCTTCAAGATTTTCTATACGCGGCTGATATAGACATCGCATTGTTGCAAGAAGTTGCAGAACTTAGCCTAGAACATATAACAGGCTACAGTGTGTTAATTAATCCCGGTAATGGCAGTGAACACGGGACTGCCATCATGACCAGGGAAGGAATTATAGTCAGTAACGTGGAGAAACTAGCAAATAGCAGATGTATTGCCGCTACACTGAATAACACGAGGATTATTAATATTTATGCACCTTCCAGAACAGGAAAAAAGCGACAGCGAGCAGAGTTCTTTAAAGGCGACATAGTGCCTCTCTTCGCATCGTAGACTCAACACGTAATTTTTGGAGGCGATTTTAACTGCGTCCTTAGCCGAAAAGACCAGACTCCCAATTTCAGTACGTCCATGGAACTACAGAATATAATCAGTGAACTCAATCTGGTAGACACATGGGAGTTGCAACGTGGAGATGCGCCCGGTTTCACCTATTTGACCAATCATTCAGCCAGTCGCCTCGATGGGATCTATACAACATCGACCCTGCAACCATTCTGCAAGCAGAGAGGTGGCCGATGGTGTTTTCAGACCACTCCGCGTACATCTCACCATAAATTTAGAAAAACAAAGAGCATATAGAGCAAGAGGATTGTGGAAACTGAACACATTACACCTGTAAGGGTGTCATGCCATATTTCGCAATACATGGGCGGAATGTGAAAGAAAGTTTCCGAGATACGATTCGCCATTTAAATGGTGGATAAAATGTGCAAAACCTTCATTAATAAAAGCTATGAAACAGTACTCCCGCGGGAAATACTCATGGGAGAAAAGAACCATGGAATTTTACTTCCAGTACTTGAGAGATTTATATAAAGAGGATGCAGCAGTTACGGACAACTTCGCACAGATCAAAATAATCAAGGCCACGATTTTAACAATTAAACGGAAACGACTGGCAGGTTGCCAAGTTAGAACTCGCCTACAAAATGCGACACACGAAGAGACGACGTCAATGTATCACGTGATACAAGAACAAAAGAAACGAAATAGGAATATATTGACCGCACTAAAAACTGCAGACGGTAGGTTTGTGACCACCCAATCTGAAATACGAGAGAAAATTTACAACCACTTTTCTCTTATTCTCTACTGCTAGCTGACAAACCGTGGACGAAACGGCACAACTCGCTCTTCTGGCTCGTTCGTCGACGAGATTAACTACTGCAGAAGCTGAAGAGCTGGCGACAGAATCACCGAGGAAGAAGTAACAGATGCCATACGAAACAGCCCAAAAAACAAATCGCCCGGCCCCGACGGACTGTCAGCTGAGTTCTACGACACCTTCAGACAACAGCTGGTTAGTAAGTTGACTCTCGTATTCAATGACATCATGAATCATAAGAATGACACCTTCAAGGAATTCTGCGAAGAAATCGTGGTGTTAGTCCCCAAAACACCAGGAGGGAAGACTGTAGACAATCTCAGGCCAATAACCTTACTAAATACTGATTATAAAATCTTCGCGCGCATCATCATGCGACGGTTTAATTCAGTGACTGAGAAAGTTACAGGTGCCTGTCAGACGAGTGTCGGCAAGGACAGGACAAGAACGCAGACGTTAAATGCATACCGAGACATCATAGCGACAGCTGAAGCATGCGACATCCAAAGTGCCATAGTGTCGCTTGTCTTCGAAAAGGCATTTGATAGAGTGAGCCACTCCTATCTTTTGCGGACCATAGAGACAATACACTTCCCGAAGAAAATAATTGACACAGTGCATACACTTCTGACGAATGGCACATCAAGAATCATTGTGAATGGGCAACTAAGTAGACCGATCACCATCATGAGCTCAGTTCGGCAGGATTGCCCTCTGTCGACGATTGTCTTCGCAATAGCCCTTGAACCTCTCTTGATCTCCCTGACTCAAACCGTACCAGTATTGCAAATACACGGTCACAAAATCATATGCCAGGCATATGCGGATGACGTGAGCTTCCTGGTCACGGACGCCGAGCGGGTAGCAAGAGCTTTCCAGATAATATCAACCTACGAAGCCGCGTCTGGAGCGAAATTAAACCGAAATAAATCTGGGATTATGAACGTTGGTCGAGGAGTAGGCCTTACAACTGACGCACCAAAGCATAGCAACACTTAACTGTCTTGGCATAGAATTCACGTGTAACATCCGCCGCACGGCAGCCACTAATTATAGGAAACTATTGGCAAAAATACGGGCTGCAATACATCAACATAGTTTGAGGAAGTTAAACATCATTCAGAAAGTGGAGCTAGCAAACATCTATATCACAGCGAAAGTAAACTACGTAGCTCAGGTCCTCCCACTGCCCAAGATCATAGCTCAAAAAATATTAGCCGCCCTCGGTCACTTTGTCACTAGAGGCCAAATATTTAAAGTAATATATGACACACTGACGTTACCAACAGAAAAAGGAGGCCTTCATCTCACAGACATCTATCTGAAAGCGAAAGCCCTTTTCGTCAGAAATATGTACAAACAATGGCGACGATCACCGGATACTCTCACGGCTCACCTCTTGAATAAAATAACACCGGCCACTATGGAACCACCTGTCGACGTCCATCACATACCGAACGCTCTCTGGCATCTGAGATATTTCTTTTTAGAACTCAGTTATATTATGATGAATACTCCTGAGAAAGATCGATACAGGGTAAAAGCAATCTATACCAATATGATGGAATCCAAACAGGGTAACGTCGTAGAACACAAATATAAAGGATATAACTGGCGTAACATCTGGAATAATATTCATGACCCACAATTGCCATCCAATGTGCGGTCCACATGGTATATGGCGGTAAATAGAAAAATACCGACCAATGCAAAGTTACAGGCGATACATCTGGCAGACACACCAAATTGCAGCAACTGCAATCAAGTTGATACGGAGGAACACCGATTTACATGTGAGCCCGTCAAAGACATATGGCAACTCTGCACGGACAAACTCGCGTGTATATTACGCACGTCACCCAGAACAATCACACCAAAACACTACTCAACCCAGAAGAAGTTTCCTATCCTAACGCCAAGAGAAAGGCAGTCAACTGGATAAAGGGGCAGAGAGTACACTATTTTTTCTTAGAAAGCGAAAAAAGTAAAAACGACTATTGGTTAACACTACAGAGCGAACATCAGAAGTTACAACGATTTGAAAATTACGGGAAAAATATGCATGTTTGTTACTTATAACATTAATTTAAACGAAAAAATAACCTCTGAAGAATGTTTTGTTTGCTTCTTTTATTGTTTCAAAAACTAAATTATAACAACGTTTTACACAAATTCCGGGGGTCGGTAAGAACGGAGGAAACGGTGACAAGCACTTCGAAGTTAAATGAGAAGACGACTCAGCATCACGCTAACAACAACGAAGATGTAAAAACGATAAATCACGGTAACTCTGCGACAGTAAATCTTTTCGAGAAGACGAACTTTGAAGCAGCTAGTACACCGAGTCGTGCCGCAGAACACCCAAGGACAAAACAGAGGAAGTACATTTATTTTCGTTTTCTAGAATAGGGGTTTCTTTTTTTTCTCCTTTCAAACAACATTTATGGAAGCTAACCGCTGATGACATAATTGGCAAGGAAGCAAAAGTGATCACATCACATTGAAGCGGGCAGCTACCGCAGAAGAAGCAGTTTAATTTTACCTCTCAGGAACTATTTAGTTTAAAGGCAATGAAGCCGCGCCGAGAAGGCAACAATTGGCAAGAGCAAGGATGGGTTGAAGCGGAGGAAGGAGACCCCACTAAAAAAAAAAAAAAAAAAAATTGGTATAAAGCGCCTACCTAGTAAGTAGGAGGTCCCGGGTTCGAATCCCAGCCACAGCATAAATTTTAATTGAATGCTTCTCCTTATGTTTAAATACTTGAAAGGTGTTGGCACATTTAATGAGGAGGAGGCGTCGCTTGTGAGCGGCGCTGGCGGTGTGGTGCGTCAGACAGCAGCAGCAGCAGCAGCAGCAGCAGGCGGCCGTGACCCGGTGCTGGCTTATGAGTGCCCGGCGTGGTCGTGGCGCGGCCCCCGCAGTGTTTGGCGCGGCGCACGCAAATGTCAGCCGGCGCCACCCGCCCAATACGCCGCCCTGCGCTACCGCCTACTCTCCGGGGAAGCACCAGGCTCCCGCCGTCCAGATGATCGCGGAAGCTAATCTCAATTAAAAAGCGGCATCCGCTAACAAAATTATCACTAAACAGTGATCATTATCTACGGTTATGAACGATGAAGTACCGGCCGCGGTGGCCGAGGGGACTGAGGCGCTCCAGTCACGGTCTGCACGGCCACTACGGTCGGGGGTTCGAATCCCCCCTTGGGCATGGATATTTGTGCCGTCCTTAGTATAACGTAGTTGATAAGTAGTTTGTAAGTTTAGGGACTGATGACCGGCCGAGGGGACTGAGGCGCTCCAGTCACGGTCTCCACGGCCACTACGGTCGGGGGTTCGAATCCCCCCTCGGGCATGGATATTTGTGCCGTCCTTAGTCTTAGGTAGTTCATAAGTAGTTTGTAAGCTTAGGGACTGATGACCCCGTAGTTAAGTCCCATAAGTTCTACAAACATTCGAACATTCGACTGATGACCCCATAGTTAAATCCCATAAGCTTAACAAACATTTGAACATTTTTTTGAACGATGAAGTGCTATGAATGTTCCAGTCCTCCCTCGATCATGCGTATGTGTGTATTGTCCTTAGTGTAAATTAGTTGAAGTAGTTTGTAAGCCTAGGGACTATTGACCAGAGCAGTTTGTTCCAGTAGGTTTACAAGCATTTGAGCATTTGATGCTGTGCCCGATCCATCAAGAGGCGATGGATTCTCGAAGCGGAAACGGGAGCGGTGTCAGTTGTGAAGGAGAGTATGTACAATCAGTAAAAGGTATGCGTAGAAAAAATTTTGTGGACAAATTTCTGGAAGCTTCTGAACTGAGCTTTTATAAACATCCATCATGTATTCATATTCACAGAATATATGACTTCAACTGCTAATGCGCAAAGCTGAAAATGTGTACCCAGCCGGGATTCGAACCCGGGTCTCCTGCTTTCTAGGCAGTTGCGCTGTCCCCTACATCACTGGGGACACAGTGATCACCGCACCTGCAAGGACTACCTAAGCACGCCTCTCGTACTCAAACTCGTAGTCACTATGTTCTAATTCCCGTAAGACTAAGGGCTCCAAACTTGCCCACTAACGAAAGCATCATTGCCTGTCACTGGCATATTATATATATACATGTGGCGTCTATTCCGAAACAACAGATGTCACTTCTGATCCTGCAGTTGTTATTGTTTTCATATTCACATAATATATGACTTCAACTGTGAATGGGCAACGCTGACATCCCCTGTGATGTAGGGGTCACCGCAACTGCCTAGAAAGCAGGAGACCCGGGTTCAAATCCCGGCTGGGTACACATTTTCAGCTTTGCCCATTCGCAGTGAAAGTCATATATTCTGTGAATATGAAAACAGTAAGAACTGCAGGATCAGAAGTGACGTCTGTTCTTTCGGAATAGACGCCACATGTATATATCCATCATGTATGTTACTGATACGCATAAGTGTAGGACTATTTCGTTTAATTTTGGTTTATTATTACTCTTTTCTTTGATTTGAATAACACAAACGACGAAATTGGAAGGCTGTTTCAATTTGCGAGTGGTACCAGTTGATTGCCTTACTTCAATTATAATTAAAAAAAAAAATATGTACGGTGGCCCATTTATCATGATCACCCAGAAAATATCTCTGAAACAACAGCTATTGTATAACGACTTTCACCGGTATCAATGTAAGGCAGAGGATCATGAATGTAAATACTCGTATTTTGAAACATTCTAAAACGAAAGCTTATCTATGAGCTGAAAACTCAAAAATGTCAGTTTGTTCATGTAAGAACATCGTTGACAATTTTTGTTTAATTTATGGCTAGAAAATAATTTTCCACTATACTTTCATGGAATATTTTATTAATGAAATAATTTATAATGATCATAATATTTTGGTAAAAGTCTCTATCAGCTGCATGCCTAATGTATTTACGTGACGTGAAGCAGCATTGTTGGCAACAGTCGCTGCGGATGCTGGGATGAATGGCGGCACACAGTGTTTACTAAATGTGAAAATGAATGTGTTAACATCACGTTTGAATGATTTTATTTTCGAAAAGAATCACAGCGTTCGAATGTAGAAGATCGCACACTATAAAACTACGTTTCTCCACATGCACTCTCTTACTGTTCAGATGTCAACTTTGTTGTTATGTAAATCGAAATACGTGTGTGTCTGTCGCTCAAATGATACGAATTACAATAATTTTTTCAATGTTCATAATTTGGTAAAACACTTGCGACAATTTAATCTGTACTCTTCGGTTCCTGCCTGACAACTTCCTTTAATATCATGCCATATTTGTAAAAATCATAACATTCGCTCACAACAATTGAAGCTGTACTCTTAGCTTCCTGCCTAACCACAAACCTTAAAATCATGACATATTTGTAAAAATAATAATATTCGTCGATGTACCCTTGTCCAGTCAGTAACTCAATTATCGTACACGCCATTGGCTACTCGCAATGTACTACGTAGCCAACCTAACACTGCCACGGACGCACCGCGACGCTACCCATGCCGCTGATCGAGACTTTAGCCTAATTTTTTTTTATCTGTTTGCTATCAAGATAACTGTAAAATAATAATTCTTATTTCACTCTCCTGTAAGACTCAATTTTTTTGACCAACTAGGTTGCTGTTCAACACCATCGACATGACTTTCTTTAAAAACAATGTTTTTTTTTTTTTTTTTTTTTTTTTTTTTTAAATGGACACACTATATTATTTCATCAGAAATCTATAGCACTAGAAATCACATACTCAATGGCAATCGCAATACGCCAGTTACGTCCCGAGATATTTCGGAGTAAAGTTGAGGCTTCAAATACGCAAAATGCACGGCAAGCGCACGTCCTGAGACTAAGGCGAGAACACGATGCTGCTCAGGACGTGCGCTTGCCGTGCATTTTGTGTCCGAAATATCTCGGGACGTAACTGGTGTATTGCGATGCAATCAATGCCATTGTATATGTGTTTTGTCATGTTATAGATTGCTGGAGAAATAATATAGGGGACCATTTAAAAACATATTAGTTTTTATTTTTTTTATTTTTTTATTTTTTATTTTATTTTTTATTTTTTTAAATACATATGCTTTCGTTTTAGAATGTTTCAAAATACGCTTATTTACATTCATAAGCCTATGACTTACATTGATACCGGTGAAAGTCGATTTACAGTAGCTGTTCCAGAGATATTTTTTGATGGCCAGTGCAGAAGTAGCCGAGCGGTCTGCGGCGTGCCAGTCACAGTCTGCACGGCAGCTACGGTCGGGGATTCGAATCCCCCCCCTCGGGCATGGACGTTTGTATCGTCTTTAGAATAAGGTAGTTCATAAGTAGTTCATAAGTAAGTTTGTAAGTTTAGGGACTGATGATCCCGCAGTAAAGTTCCTTAAGCTTAATAAATATTTGAACATTTTTTTAACACACTGTATCTAATTTTTTCCTTAATTATATCCTAGTCAACTTACTGTGCTAGTCTCTTAGAGGTTGTGTTTGTGACCACCCCGAGGAACCGAGCGTGGCATGAACATTATACGTGTCTAAGTTAATATATAAGTCTTCATTTTAATGTAATACACGCTCCTCACTACACTTATCGAAATATCGATGCGCTATCGGCACCCTCTGTAATGAACACGACGCCGACGGAAGCAGGGTCGGCAGTGCTGCCACTGTGTTTCCTAAGGTTGTACAGGTATTCAACAAATCTTGCTACCTTCGCAAAAGACACAGCACTACACCTAAGGAGAAGGCATGTCAGCATTTCTCATTCCGCTATGCAAAAAAAGTAGCTCCCGGCTGCTTTTTTCTGCTTCACTGCTTCCTACTCTGCGAAACGAAAAGCAAACAACGGTTCTCGTTAAAATTACATTTTCAACATGATGTTAATTTTCGCTGCTTAACTGTGTTAGCATTACGGATCCGTAAAACTCTAAAACTCAAGCAGTCACTGAGCTAAGTAATAAGCTAGTCAAAAGGAGAGTTATTTAAGAACGAATGCATTATTAAAAGTCAGATGAATTAATTACGCGAAGAATATTGTTGCACACCAGTTCGGCTGAAAAATTTATGAGATCCGCTATTTTATAGAAGCAATGGAAGATGTGCATGGTAATCGCTTCGTATACACAGAAAAAACGTGACATCATTGTCTTTCAGGATGATTTTGAAGAAATTTCTCTTCTAGGTTCGTGCAAAGCGTAAAAGAATTATTAACAAATAGAGAGCATATTCTGGATCTTGAAGAATAAAAATCTTTCTTCTTCCGTCCCGTTGCAACTGTCTAGCGATGGGAATACACTCGATGGAAATACGTTGGACAAATAGAACTGATGTAGAAGAGAAATGGTTGTAAGTTATTGTGTACAAAACTACTTGATTTCACAGTCATGTCGATAACATTCAGCTTCTTATCTGCTACTACTATTCGATTGGAGGACAGTTTACAAGTCATTGAATAACAGTGACTAACAGATGCTGGTTACTTTGATACTAGTGTTAGCTGAATAAAATATGTAGCTGAAGGAAATCGGTGATAGTTGTGAAGATAGATGCGACATTAGACTGCACTAAAAATCTCTGTAATAACTGGATGTAGCGGTTACTCTTCTTTTGGCAGTTTGACAAACTTCACAAATAATTGT